>CM065810.1:2958500-4158500 GCA_033398695.1 Orobanche coerulescens
ATCTTACCCTCCCCAGACCCTGCTCTGAGCGGGATATACTGGGTATGTTTGGTTTTGGTTTGGTTTTTATGTGATTTATATGTTTGAAAAAATATATTTATATAGCATCTTGTTTGATTCGTCACGAAATATACTTCAAAAATATTAATTTTTATAAAAAATAATTAAAAATGTTAATAATCAAAATTGGACATTGACAAATGTGATAGACCAAATATTATAACTATAAAGAAACAAAGATTGTACAAATTTAACATACTTATAGTTACACGCAATGTTTATATGACAGTACATTTCAGAGGTTGAAAATATTTTCTCCTATTCAAAATATATGTCATTATTGTTTTATGCACACGAATTAAGAAAATCTATTTTTTTTTTTCAAAATTTATCTATAATAAATGATGAATTGAATTTAATGAACCTGGAAGAGATTGAGTTAATCAAGAGTGATGGCGGAATTATGATAGAAAAAAAAGGTAGACTCGCATATATTTTGCAAAAAATAAAAAAAGTCTACCGTAATACTTACGTCTAGTTTGGTATTGGTGTGATTTAAAAAAAAACTGTTGAAGATGTGGATTTAAATAGACTTGTATTTGCTTAATATTTTTTTAAAGTGAATTTTAGATGTAAAATATTAATTTTCAGTATTTTTTATGACACCAGTTTCTAAAAATAATCTTAATATTGCTTTCAAAATCTGCTGACAGTGACTCATAAATTCAAAAAAAAAAAGAACTGCTCTTTTCATCTATCAAACTCTGTTAAATATAAAGATTATAAAAAAATAATTATTTGTAAAGTTAAGCAATACCAAACGAGACCTTATTTTGCAATGAAAAAATGTATTTAACGAAGTATTTTAATGGGGATCCATTTTTTAGTTCTTTCAAATTTCTTATTGTTTTCAACATTTCATTTTTTTAAGATCTTTTAAATTTTTAATCTCTTTTTTTTCTTCACTTTTTAGAGTTAATTATGAACCATAATAAAAAAATTACATAAAGAATAACTTAAAGATTAACATGAAAACAATTAGATGGTAGGGTACCCCTATTTAAAGATAAAAACAAGGGCGCTTTAAAAAAAAGGATAAATAAGGCACGTCTTGATTGGCTTTAAAAAGAAAAAAAAAGCAACAAATAGAAGTAGAAATAGACGTCAAAAGCCGAAGCAATTAAATTTTGTGTTTGATGAGTTTTTTGGATTTTTTAAAATTAAAAGTGCTTTAACTGGATAAAATTATCAAAAAGTGTTGTCTTTAGTGAAATTAAATGTACGTTAAAGGTATTGTATTGATAATAATTTTATTAATACAATATGGGGCTGCGATGGAGAATAAGATATCAATTGCCATTAAATTTAACTTAATTTAGGGGTAATTTAGTAATTTTAGAAAAAAATTTGTTTTTATTTGTTTAGAAGCACCCCCAAATATGCTTATAAAAAAATGCACCTTTTTGGCTTTTAAAAGTGCTTCTAATTTTTTTTTTTTTTTTGGGGGGGGGGGGGGTTACATAAGGAGGCCGAAGCCGGTGGGAGGCGCTTAACACACGGTAGCCGCACGATCACGATCACCCAGCACCTGCTGCAACACAGAGGCAGGAGGCTGCTCAAAACGCATCAAAACATCAATTGTATGCATATGCCATTTGGACAGTGCATCAACGACTTTGTTAGCTCCTCGACGAATATGATTCAGGTGGATACACCACGGTCTATTGATCAACAGCTTGATACGTCGAATGGCAACGTCATCCACCATTTCCGACTGAACATCCCTCAAAGCCTTCATGACCATCTCATTATCACTCTCCACAACAAGTCTTCTTATGCCCAATTACAATGCTCCTACTTTTTGCGTAAGCACTATCCAAACACTACAATTTTTTTTTAAAAAAAGTAATAGCCAAAAATCACTTCCAAAAACCAATCCAAACACCCCCCCCCCCCAATTTTAAAGTACTTAGGCAGCTAATTCTTGGAAATATATAGAGATATATAAAAATATTACTATATCTAGTACTTCGTATTATTGCTGTTGATAGCCCATCCATCTTGGCATCCACGTAAGCGCTCCCCGCCAGCTCAACCGTCCCGATTGAGAAGACCAGAAGACGAAAGAACTAATTTTTGACTCGACCGGCCGAGCAGAGCAACGAACCGGACCGAGTGCGTATCAAATTTACTCCCGGGCCCGCAGAAGACCGGACCGGGCAGAAACGTCTGGGCCGACCCGATGACCAGATCGGAAGGGCCGACCAGAGTATACCCCAAATCAGGATCATGATATGACCGATCAGAACAGTGGGAAACCCGAGGACCGACCCCATAGTCGGCCACAACAGATAAGTATCGCCAAAAGCATGAAAAACAGGCAGACAGGACATGCGGAACATGCATACACGACAGTTAATGCATTCTGTCCTTCCTCTTCCCAAAGCAGTCCCCAAAATCCGCCACGTGTCTAAGGCACACTCTCCCTCTGACAAGTGTTTTGGACACATTCCCAGACATACTCCAGCTGTCGCCCGCGGATTGGTCAAGACTTTCTATATATAGAGAGAATGTACAAAAAGAAAGGACTTTGGGAAATTTGTCTGAAATAGATAAAAAAAGAGGGAGGGAAAATAAAAGAAGACTTGTAAAAGAACAAGCAATTAATATAGACCAGCTAAAAGCTCAGCTCGGCTCTATACTTGAATAATAAAATCCATTAAATCCAGCTATTTTATTCATTTATCCTTTTTATTGTTTTCTACGTGTCTTCGACCCACCTAGTCCAGGTCAGCACACGTCACGTTGATCAAATCAGTTATCAACAAATTGGCGCTAGAAGGAGGGCCCCTCACTGCCCACAGCTACATACGTTCTCACCATAATCCTGACAAGATTGTCCCAATAGAGATGTCTCATGAAAGTTCCAAACACCATCAACCCACCACGGAGGAATAAAACCTCCTCAAGGTGGCAGAATGCTTTAAACACCCCGCGTTCCTCCAGGGAATGACCGCCCTCATGGCGCGATTCACTGAAGGCGGAATCCTTCAGAAGCCCGAAGACCAAACGGAGGCCCAATCTCAGACAACCCTGTTAGGAATACTTGTTAGATTTTGATGATGTCATTAATTTAAAATCAAATGTTTATTTATTGGCGAAATGTAAGGAAGAACCAAATGAGTATCTTCCATAGGCCAAAATGTGTTAAGTATAAAATTGGCAAAATGTAAAGAAGAACCAAATGAGTGTCTTCTATAGGCCAAAGTTAGTTAGGCTGGAAATCGGCTAAGTACTAAAGTACAGTCTAGTCTATCAGAGAAGTACAGTAGACTCAATCGAGTAGCCACAGTCAACTAAAATTTATCGTAGAAGTTTGACCAGACTACACCGAGGAACCTCGGGAAGTCACCTGATCGGACAAGTCTCAAACAAGATACAGCCGAGACGACTTACCTGCAGAGAAGTAAGCCGCACATCACTACTCAACTACAAACTAGTACTCCAAGTCCACGTCGGCATGCTTTGAAAAGTCAAATATTACGGAAAGCTCACATGCAACGTGAAGAGACAAATTGGAGTGATTCCCGAGAGATATGATTTATTTAAATCATCCCGACCCACCGTGAAAGACTTTAATCCTTTTATATTCAAAAGATTCGCGCTCACATGCGTAAGTCATCACAACGGTCGGAAGATGAAATTAAATAATGGGAATCCACCTTGCAACGTTCAAAAGATTAAACAATGAAGTCTCTCTCCAACGGACGGATTTGTTCAGATTTGCAACGGCTACAAGGAAGAAGCTCGAGAGATCGTGATCTATATATATCCAGAGATTTGAAACCGAGCAACTACCGTGCGAACTTATACTCTAAGCGATCAAAGCAAACAAAGCAATCCTAAGCAAACAAATAGCATCGAGAAAAGAGCGGATCCAAAAGTTCATATTCAAGGAAGCTCTTTAGTTGGAGAAGACAAACACTCTTGTCTTTAAATCTTGAGTAAGGGGTACTTCACCGGTTGAAGTAGCAGATCAAAGGCATCCGAGGATCGCGGATCAAGAGGTGCAAGGCGATCAAGTTTGTGTACAACGGCACGGAATTCCACCGGTTGGAAGCTGTTGTAGTGTGTAGTGAATCACCGTAATATTTATCACCGGTTGAGAATTATAGTGAATTCATCTCCAACTGGTTAGGAGAAAAGTGGATTAGTCGAGGATTACCCCACCACTGAGACCACTATAACCGCTTTGTGTTATTTATTTCTTTGCATCAAACTCTAACTGCTGCATCCATTGTTGAAGTGTTTCATTAAGTTAATTTATATTCGTCATCAGCTGACTTCCGCACATATCCAAGAACAAACGACTCCTAGTCATTTGTTTGATCATCAGCTGAAGAAACTCACTCTTCGAGAAAAAGAGTTCAAGAGTTTAAACAAGTCTATTCACCCCCCCCTCTAGACTTGTTTCTGGACGACTTGTGACCTACAAGTGGTATCAGAGCGGTTGGTTCATTTTTTTTCACGAACCAGATCTGTATTAAGATATATATCTTATCTCTCACGTTATAATGGAACACATGCACTCTAGACTACCTGTCTTTTCTGTTGACGAGTATGATCTCTGGAAGATAAGAATGCAGGCACATTTATCCTCAATCCATGACGACATGTGGTGCATTATTGAAGAAGGTCCATTCATTTTCGAGAAGGACAACACACCCGAGGAGATCGCAGCTGGGAGGCCCGAAAAGATTCCTAAGAAGAGAACGGAGCTGACCCCCGAAGAGAGAAAGCTGGCCAATCTTGACAACAGGGCCAGAGATGTGCTTTACCAAACTCTTGACAAATCCACAATGGTCAAGATCAAAAATTGTAAGAATGCCAAAGAGATATGGGACACATTAGCTCTAATGTGCGAAGGAACGGAGCTGATCAAGGAGAACAAGTTGTCAATAGCCATCCAAAAGTTTGACAACTTTAAAATGAAGAATGGAGAATCTATAGACCAAGTGGACACAAGGTTCACTGAAATTATCAATGAAATCAACTCCCTGGGCAAAACATATGGCAACAGGGAAATGGCACTCAAGGTCCTCAGATCGCTCAATCCCGAATGGAGCATGAAGGCTGTAGCTATGAGAGAGTCCAAAGACCTGAATAAGATAAAGATTCAGGAGCTATTCTCTGATCTGAAGGCTTACGAGTTCGAACTTCCGAGTTCATCCTCGACTGAGCCTGCAGAGAAGGGAATCGCATTTGCACCGAGTCCCCTGCTAAGAGCCTGTCGATGTGAAACCTCCAAATCCGCTAGACTTTGAGGAGGAAATGGCTTTCATTATGCAAAGATTCAAGAACTTCAGGAAAAACTACTCCAAGTATAAGAAAAACTACAAGGAGAATCCCTTAAGAAACCGTAAAATTTGGAAGGCTGGAAAGTTGAATGTTACAATCACATAAGATAGGACACATCCAAATGGATTGTCCCGAGCTCAAGAAGGATGAAACCAAAAGGAGGTGGCGAGAAAGGAAGACAAGAAAAGCTCTCATCGGAGAAGACCAGAGCATGTCGAATCAAGCGGCGGCTTCTTTTCCGATGACGACGAGGAATATGATTGCACGATGGCAAACTTGGCGATGAAGAGGTAACCTCTAAACCTACCGGTTCAAATAATAGCTCACCATGTCGCAAGATATGGATTTACATGAATCGGTAAATCAATTATTCAAAGATTTTGAAACACTTAAATCGCACATCAAGTCAGTATCGAGAGAAGACTAAGTCGCAAGATGAGAATAGGCAAATGAAAAATGATTTTGAAAAACTCACCTAGACTTAAATAAGGTTGAGACAACTACACCGATTTTGAAAACCAGGCAAGTGCCAATACAATTGAGATAGACCGGCTAAATATTTTACTTAAAGAAAAGTCACCGCACTTGCTCATGCCAAAGCCGAGTTTACTAAGTGGCACGCTTAAATAAAACTCAGCGCAGGAAATAACCTCCCTGAAAGCGTCGTTAACTCGGGACGAATTGTGTACTAACAAGAGGCCACTATATTCCAGATCAGGCCTTGGATATGATCCCCACACTCCCTCTAGTTCTAAAACCACTTTCATCAAGGGAGAAACAATGGTCTCGATCACGAGCACATGCATAAATCGATTT
Organism: Orobanche coerulescens; assembly: GCA_033398695.1. Taxonomy (NCBI): domain Eukaryota; kingdom Viridiplantae; phylum Streptophyta; class Magnoliopsida; order Lamiales; family Orobanchaceae; genus Orobanche; species Orobanche coerulescens. Next base: position 2,964,675 of record CM065810.1, read on the forward strand.
TCAAAAAGCGAGCAATGAGTCAAACGTCTAGGTTGCGGTCGAGTTACACTGCACAACCACCTAGACAGCGACTAAGCGATGCCTGCAAAAGCGGCGGCCAGCATAACATGCCCACTATTACCAACAACTCCCTAAAAATAGATTTCATAATGGGAGGCGGATGGAAACCTCAAGGTTATCCAAATTACCAAAACGAACAAGTGTGGAGACCACAAAGGTTTAACAAATGGTCTCGGCTAGATTTAGAAATGGCCCACACTATTTTGAGGAATATCCGTATACAATCCAACCAGAGATTTAGACCTCGACCACGTGCACCTTTTAAGGGTTATAATAATAATTCTTATAATCCAAGGAGAAATCAATTCTCCAGAAACCCACTAACCCCAAAGGACCCACACAAATTTGGGTACCTAAATCTCTGCTTGTTTAATTGCGAAAAGGTGGAAGGACTACAACCACATCTCCTCAAGCTCAAATTTTGGAGGTGAAGAGTGGTTTGTAGACTCTGGATGCTCAAGGCACATGACCGGGAACAAGAAGATGCTGACCAAATATATCAAAGAAAGAGGTCCCGATGTAACCTTTGGAGATAGCTCTAGAGGACAGACAAAAGGCTTTGGAGAGCTGCACCGAGGAAACATTGTGATATCCAAAGTCCATTATGTCAAAGGTCTCAAATACAACCTCCTGAGCATAAGCCAGTTCTGCGACGAGAAGAATCTAGTAGTCTTCACCATCTTGAAGTGTATGGTGATAGACATCTTATCTGGAGAGATAAAGCTACAAGGTTTCCGAAGAAGAGATGTATACATGATTGATTGGAACACAGGAACACCTAACTCCTGTTTTCTATCCAAGACTGTAGCTGAGAATGGATGGCTGTGGCACAAAAGACTATGTCACCTGAACTTCAAAGCCATCAACAAGATTAGCTCTCGGAAGCCGGTCGAGGACTTCCAAATGAAGCATTCAAGAAGGAAGCACTCTGTGATGCATGTCGAAGGAAGCGAGACCAAGGCGTCGTTCAAGCCGGTGCGGCTACAACGCTCACAACAAGGATCTTAGATCTACTCCACATGGATCTATTTGGTCCTATCAAGCCAAGGACTTTGAGCGGCAGAAAGCATGCTCTTGTGATTGTAGATGATTATTCAAGGTACACTTGGATCATTTTTCTATTCAAGAAAAGTGAAACCTTGACCAAGTTACGAGGCTGCGAGAAGGATCCAGAATGAGAAATCCCTCTCCATAATCAAGATCGGATCGGATAGAGGAGGAGAGTTTCTCAACAAGGCGATAATCGACTTGGCGATCGAATGGGATCCAAGATGAGCTCTGCGGCCAGACGCCCAAACAGAATGGTGTTCTTGAAAGAAGGAAGAACCACGAAGGAAGCGGCAAGGTCCATGATTGCGAAGCGGACCTACCCAAAGGTTACGGGCTGAAAGCCGTCAACACACTGCCACACCCGCAACAGAGTATGATAGTAGGGAGACATGGCAAAACTCCTATGAGGTTTGGAATAATAGAACTCCTCATTGCTTACTTTCATGTTTTTGGTTGTAAGTGTTTCATCCACAACAACGGTAAAACACGGCTAAATGCCTTTGATGCTAAAGCGATGATGGTCTATTTATGGGATATTCCCAAAGAAGCAAGGCATATAGAGTTTTCAACAAAAGAACCTTAGTTGTGGAAGAAACACCCCATGTTGTTTTTGATGAATCTCTTGTTGAGTACAGAAACGGCTTGAGCAAATTGAGAACAAGCTCAAGTCAAGACCCCTTGAAGAAGTCATTGTACATGACACTGGAATGGTGGACTCACTGCAGATCGGCTGATGACCCAATGCGGTGATGAAGACCCAATGCAGATCGACAGATCACCAAACCTATCCGATCCGATTCTTTGAAGAAGACCAATGAGCCGACAAAGACTCATCTGCATCCAGAACCAAGCTGCAGATGACAAGGCGGTAGCCGATCCGATTCTGCACTGAATCCACAGATGCAGATAACCACCAGAGCAATCCAACAGGGGAACAAACCCGAAGAGGACGAGATCCCCAAATGGCTCAAGGATCATCCAATTCAGCAAATTATCGGAAAGTTGGTGATGGAGTCAAGACAAGACAATCAACCTACCGGCGGGAATGGCAATGTTCTCATGTTTCATGTCGCAAATTGAACCCAAGGCAGAGAACAAGCCTTGGAAGATTATTCATGGATTAATGCCATGCAAGAGGAATTGGAGCAGATGGAGAGAAACAATGTTTGGGAACTAACATGCAGACCTAATCACAAGAAAGTTATTGGCACCAAATGGGTGTATAAAAACAAGAGTGATGAAGACGGAGTCATTGTTAGGAATAAAGCAGGACTCGTAGCAAAAGGATATGCACAATGTGAGGAATAGATTTTGATGAAACTTATGCACCTGTTGCAAGATTAGAAGCCATCGACTATTCCTCGCATATGCCGCATTCAAGGATTTTGAAGTCTACCGGATGGATGTGAAAAGTGCGTTTCTAAATGGAATCCTAGAAGAAGAAGTCTATGTAGAGCAACCCCGTGTTTTGTCAAAGGAGACAAAGTCTATAAGGCATTGAAGGCTCTGTATGGACTCAAGCAAGCACCGAGAGCATGGTATGAAACACTGTCTGTGTTTCTTGAGAAAAATGGATTTTGCAAAGGAAAAGTGGACAAGACCCTATTTAGAGTGGAGCACGAAGGCCACATTCTAATAGTTCGATTTATGTGGATGACATCATATTCGGGTCAACCAATCCAGAACTTTGTGAGAAATTCTCCAACCTCATGCAAGGAGAATTCGAGATGAGTATGATGGGAAAGCTTAACTTCTTTCTCGGATTACAAGTTAAGCGAGATGGAAAAAGGAATTTTCATCAACCAGCAAAATATACCGAGATCTTATCAAGAGATATGGAATGGAATCACCAAACCCGCAAGAATTCCAATGAGCACAAGTACTCACTGGATGCGAGGCAGGCGGGAATATCAGTGGACTCAACCCACTACAGAGGACTCATCGGATCTCTTCAGTACCTAACGGCAAGCAGGCCGGACATATCATATGCGGTTGGAGTTTGTGCAAGATTCCACCAAGCCGAAGCAATCACACCTAGATGCGGCCAAGAGAATAATTAAGTACCTAAAGTCTACCATTAACGTTGGACCGTGGTATCCCAAAGATGACAACTTGAGCTATCAGATACTCGGATGCGGATTTCGCGGATGCAAAATCAATAGGAAGAGCACTAGTGGAACGTGTCAATTCCTAGGAACCAGATCGATATCTGGTTTAGCAAGAAGCGGTGTTTCTAACTCTATCTCCACTACAGAGTCGAATACCTAGCTGCAGTAGCTGTTGTGCGCAGATCCTATGGATCGACAACGATTAAGGGACTACAATATTATTGCCAACGAAGTTCCTATATCGTGTGAAAACAATACTGCTATTGCAATAACCAACAATCCGGTTTGCACTCAAGGGCCGAAGCACATTGACGTTAAGCACCATTTTATTCGAGACCATGTGCTTAACAAAAGGGTTAGAGTTGAAAGAGTCGGCCTGAGACTACCAAATAGCCGACATCTTCACCAAACCCCGCCGGAAGAGATTCCTAGAGCCGAGCAGAGATCTTGGATTACTAGATTGGGAATCGATTACAAGCAAGTTGAAGGAAGGACGAACCCCGAGAATCGGCTAAGGCGATGCGAGGCGAAGACGAAGGCGGTCGAAGCAACTTGGTCATGCAGAACATCAAAGCGAAGTCAAACTCACCTGTAGCAGAGCGGTCAACAGTCAACGAATAAGACCAGCTAAGTTCTCTAAACTGATCTCTAATTTTAATTTTTTATCTGCCATATTTATAATATTATTTTGGCTTAAGAAATAGCATTTAAAAATACATTTTATAAGTCAAGTGGCAATTTTAAATACACGTGTCACACGCCCATTTAATTAACCTCTACGGTGGCCAATCAGAATCAACCGTCAAATTTTTAAATGGGGCCACCGATTCAAATTTGAAATTCAAAAGAATATGAAAAGGCGTACCACCGTTTAAACTTATAATAAACTAATCCAAACGTCACTTCATCTTCTTTATAAGGAAGAAAACCCTTTCACTTTCCTCTTTACGCTTTCAGAAACCCTAAAAATTCACAGAGCAAAATACACACTAAATCCTAAAATCTTTTTGCAGAAATGGCATCCTTTGACGGAGCAAACTTGAAGGCGATGAAGGACCAAGTTATCTTCTCCATGGTCGTCGATTTCGAAGGATTACTGGAAGCAAATCTAGACGACTTTGATATGCTCGACTTAATCAGGGCGATGAAACTGAACGGCATCTACCCGTTTCTTGAAATCAACCCTCAACACTTGTTCAAAGAAGATGTGGTTGAATTTTATCGCAACGCTTACCTGATTCAGCACCAGATTCAGAGCACGGTCGGTGGAGTACCAGTCACCATAGATACAGAGAAGATTCGCTCTGTATTCGGGATGAAAAATCGCGGTTTGGCGGTCGAAGCACTCAAACAATCACCCGCCGAAACGTGGAAGATGATTAAGCTTGAAAATGTCCCTGAGAAGTTAAAGTTCACGGCGAAGAGAAATGAGTTGAAAAGGGTCTATCGAGTCGCGCTGGACATCACAAATAAAATAGTCATGGGAATGGCAGGAAGCTATGACCAACTATCATCCTCAAAATTCATGGTATTGGGTGCGTTAATTCAGCGAGAGGAAGTAGACTGGGCCGATTATATTTTTAGGCAACTTGTTCGTGAAGTGAACAAGGTCGAATGGCTCGAGGAAGAGAAGAAGTTTAAGACTAAGTTGGCGTTCGGAACGCATCTTAGTTGGTTCTTGGAGCAGACTGGCGTGGCCAAGGGAAACATTGACCCTTTCCACCCAAACAAGAGGCTTGGTCACATGGACCATGATAAGAAAAAGGTTGGAGTCACTGGGAGGGCAGCCCAGATATTGAAGGACTTACCAGACTCAAGCTATTGCCCAAGGTACGATCTGTCAGACTCGGACCAACCTGCAGCTGAGGTCGGAACTGCAGTCGAGTCCGAGCATGAGTCTGATGATACTCCTATCGCCATCCGTTTCAAGAGAAGGGGACCAGCCCCAGAAGGACCTTCCAACCTGCAGTCATCACCTGAACCCTCTCCAAAGAGGCCAAGGAAGCTGCAGCCTGATGAAGGAGATCACCAACATCATGCCACCACCCGCCTCGGCCTCCACCACCTGCACTTGCCCGCCTGCACACCGAAACCAGAATTGTACCTGTCATTACTCCTCCAGTATACATGACCGAAGAAGAGGAAGCAGGTCTTGTCATATCTATCCTCAAGGCATTACTCATTCAACCTTTTAGAAAATAACACTTTTAATCTTTCCATAGAACAACTTCAGCTTGTCAAGCCACAAGCAGAAAAACATTCCTTTGTCAATATTTTTAAGGAATGGAAAACTCTTAAAACCATGTCCTTTTCAAATTTTCAAATTTTTATTGAAACTAGTGGTTGGGAATACCCCCAAGCCACGGAGGATGTTCTGACTGATTTTTGCAAGGAGTCAGACTTAACCTTACTCCTCCAGGATAACTGGTTCATGTCACACTTTGAGACTAACATGGACCATTTTATCCACTCTATAATGTTGAGTGTTTTTGATGGTACTTTTGGAGAAGAGGAGGAAGAGGAGAAGGTAGAAAAGGAGATTAGGATAGAAGAAGTTGATGAAGAAAATGAAATTATCAATTTGGTTGAGGAGGATGAAGAAGCAAAAGAACCAGAAGAAAACATACCAGTTGAAAAGGAGACAGAGGAAATTGAAAAAACAGAAGAAGTGGAAGATGAGGAAGATGAAGAAGAAGGAGAAGAAGTGGAGCAAGAAAAAGAAGAAGAAAGTAAGGAGGATGATGATGATGATGAAGGAGAGAAGGAAAAAGATGATGCTAAGGATGATGATGATGATGATCATGATGATGGAGGTGAAGGAGGAGCTGGTGTGGCGGCTGGAGAAGAAAAAGAAAAAGAAAAAGATGAGGAGAAAGAAAAAGAGAAATCTGATGAAGAAGAAGGGAAAAAGGAAGAAAGAGAAAAGGAGCCAGAGAAGGAGCCAGAGCCTACCAACGAAGCTGCAGATAGGTTGTCAGATTCTCCCAGACACCAGCCTAGACGCTGAGCTGGCAGAGGAGTCCAGGTCAGGGACCCCAGAGAAGACTCTATCTGACCTCCCTGCTGCAGCCAGGAGCCTGCAGTCGAGTGGCTCCATTGCTGAAGGATCAGGAGAACACTCCCCATCAGCCCAGTTATCACCCACCATGACTGAGCTGATCAAGCAGATTGTCAGAGACACCATTGGGGAGCTGCTGTCAACACAGGTCACTCCTGACCTCCAACAGATAAATGCCAAGATAGACACCCTGCTGCAGAGACAGATTCCTCAGCCTCCTCCTCCTACAAACAGCAGAATGCCTTTTGGCATGTCTGACTGGATGAGCCGCATGGAGCAACAATTAACAACCCTCATTGATGCTGGCAAAAAGGGGGAAGAGAGGATTCAGGGGGAAGGGAGAGAATTCAGAAGTAAGAAAAAGCAGGATGTCCCCCAGCTTGAAGGACCCTCTAGCCTTAAAAGGAAGGAACCTGTAGATTCAGAAGACAAGGCTGACCAGCCTGAAGGGAAGCGCAGAAGGACCAGAGGCGGCTTCGAACCTACTCTTGAGTGGGAAGGTCTGGAGCTGTGGTATGTGGAAGATTTTTGCCCACTTGAAGCTATTGAAATATGGGGAGCTGCTAGGAAGAAGTTCATCAGAGACTTTTATGTCTGGGAACTTCTTCAGGATGACAAACTCTCCCCACAGGAGATTTTCATCAACTGGATGGAAGCAGTCCATCCCAAGCTTTGGGCTATTCTAAAGAAGCATGCAAAAGAACAAAAAGCTTTTCCCATGATCCCTAAATTCGTAGTCAAGAAGCACCATCCGCATGGATGGTGAACTTGATGAACTACAACCTGTGAGGAAATCAAGCGAGTCTGCCTTGAAAACAAATTCAGATCGCAGGAGGAGCAGGATTTCGCAGCTCTAGTGGTGAAAAGGAAGTATGGCCTTGCTCCAGTCAAAGTAAGACCCATTGGAGCCAAACCATTCAGACCTGCCAAGCAGCCTGTTCGCAGAGGCAGAGGAAGAGGCACATGACCTTTTATATATTTTCTTACTTGTAATTTTATTTTTCTGTACTTAAACATTCTTGTATAAATTCTATGATAAGTCAGAAAACTTTATGAACAGTCTGTTGAATGACAATTTTCCAGTTGTCTCAATATTAGACTGATTTCAGTTTTGTCTTGCACTTAAGTGCAGACTTGGCCATTTGATTTCTTACTTAGTTTTGCCATCATCAAAATAGGGGGAATTTGTTAGGAATACTTGTTAGATTTTGATGATGTCATTAATTTAAAATCAAATGTTTATTTATTGGCGAAATGTAAGGAAGAACCAAATGAGTATCTTCCATAGGCCAAAATGTGTTAAGTATAAAATTGGCAAAATGTAAAGAAGAACCAAATGAGTGTCTTCTATAGGCCAAAGTTAGTTAGGCTGGAAATCGGCTAAGTACTAAAGTACAGTCTAGTCTATCAGAGAAGTACAAATTGACTCAATCAGAGTAGCCCTGGTCAACTAAAATTTATCGTAGAAGTTTGACCGGACTACACCGAGGAACCTCAGGGAAGTCACCTGATCAGACAAGTCTCAAACAGTATACAGCCGAGACGACTTACCTGCAGAGAAGTAAGCTGCACATCAGCCTACTCAACTACAGCCTAGTACTCCAAGTCCACGTCAGCATGCTTTGAAAAGTCAAATATTACGGAAAGCTCACATGCAACGTGAAGAGACAAATTGGAGTGATTCCCGCAAGAGATATGATTTATTTAAATCATCCCGACCCACCGTGAAAGACTTTAATCCTTTTATATTCAAAAGATTCGCGCTCACATGCGAAGTCATCACAACGGCGGAAGATGAAATTAAATAATGGGAATCCAAACTTGCAACGCTCGTAAAAGATTAAACAATGAAGTCTCTCTCCAACGGACGGATTTGTTCGATTTGCAACGGCTACAAGGAAGAAGCTCGAGAGATCGTGATCTATATATATCCAGAGATTTGAAATCGAGCAACTACCGTGCGAACTTATACTCTAAGCGATCAAAGCAAACAAAGCAATCCTAAGCAAACAAATAGCATCGAGAAAAGAGCAGATCCAAAAGTTCATATTCAAGGAAGCTCTTTAGTTGGAGAAGACAAACACTCTTGTCTTTAAATCTTGAGTAAGGGGTACTTCACCGGTTGAAGTAGCAGATCAGAAGGCATCCGAGGATCGCGGATCAAGAGGTGCAAGGCAACAAGTTTGTGTACAACGGCACGGAATTCCACCGGTTGGAAGTCATGTAGTGTGTAGTGAATCACCGTAATATTTATCACCGGTTGAGAATTATAGTGAATTCATCTCCAATCGGTTTGGAGAAAAGTGGATTAGTAGAGGATTACCCCACCTCCGAGACCACTATAACCGCTGTGTTATTTATCAAGCATCGCATCATACTCTAACTGCTGCATCCATTGTTGAAGTGTTTCATTAAGTTAATTTATATTCGTCATCAGCTGACTTCCGCACATATCCAAGAACAAACGACTCCTAGTCATTTGTTTGATCATCAGCTGAACAAACTCACTCTTCGAGAAAAAGAGTTCAAGAGTTTAAACAAGTCTATTCACCCCCCCCCCCCCCCCCCTCTAGACTTGTTTCTGGACGACTTGTGACCTACAAACCCGTCCAGCCGCCCCCAGGCGGGATCGAAAGAGAACCGTCTCCCGAGTTGTCGAGGAAGAGGCGGAAAGCCATGGAGAAAGCCATCACCCTTCCCGGAAAAGTCGGCTTTCTCGCCCCATATCGGTTTTTGATCGACTGGGACAGGGAAGAAAATTGAAAAAATACCGGCCTGGACCACTCAGAGTCAGGGCCGCAAAGAAGAGAAGGCTCCCCTAATCCCGACGCAAACACTACCGCAAACTCCAGGCGACAACTCGAGTGAAATCGAGTTCCTCAAAAAATGCCTCACGGAGCTTGAAAATAAATAAATCCAGCTATCTCAAAGTTCGGAATGGCTCAATAGCCAGAAGAGTCCCATTGCCCCCAGTGTTTTGGCGGAGCCTCTCCCGGAGAAGTTTAAGGTCCCCTAAATTACCCCATATAACGGGGAGACCGACCCCAATGCTCATCTTGGACATTACAACTCCTGGATGGACCTGCATGGGTCCCCAGACCCGTTCCGTTGTCGGATGTTTTCCCTGAATTTGGGGGAAAGGGCTCAAAGGTGGTATCGCTCGCTACCCCACCACTCTATCCAGACATGGGCTCAGCTCACTGCGGCGTTCCAATCTCATTTTATGGGATCCCTAGTGCGCGCCGCTCCGCGGTCCTCCATCGCCTCTCTCGTGCAGGGGCCAGACGAATCCCTCAAGGATTATATATCTGTTGGGATAAAACAATCCTGTATCGAAGTTTTGATAAAGTGCCAACCCAGCATACAGCAAGTGTAATACCCGGTTGTAATTCAGTCATTATCATTAAGTAATTATCATTTAGTAATTATCATTAGTAATTATTCACTCATTAATGATCATTCATCGTTCATATTCATCCATTGTATTCACCGATCAGAGTAATTGTATCGTACATCAGTTACTATCCGTCGTCCTACCTGGTTGGAGGATCGAACCGTGGCCATCATCATTGTCATCTTCATAATAGGCTGTGTGTGAGGAGTAGCGCACGCTACGTACTCTCTTTAGCGCGCGCTAGTTGAGTACGGGTAGCGCACGCTACCTCTCCGTATTAGCGCACGCTAATGTGGTTCAGGCCTGCAGTCCAGAAGGCACTGGACTGCAGCCGAGTTGGAGTAGTGCACGCTACGAATGGTAAGTAGCGTGCGCTAGTAAGTTTGGATAGCGCTCGCTATGCAGTCAGTGTAGCGCGCGCTAAGGCCGATCAGACAGAGTCTAGTGGGTACTGGACTGATTTCGGAATAATTCCTAGCGCACGCTCCGAGTGGATTTTAGCATACGCTATTGGGGCAGTAGCGCAAGCTGATTATTGGATGTAGCGTGCGCTATCGCAAGCAGGTCAGAGGACAGGAGGTTCTGGACTTCGGTCACTGGACATCAGGTATTTAGCTAGCGCACGCTATCGGGAGGGCGTTAGCACACGCTATCAAGTTCGTAGCGTACACTAACGAGGCAGTCAGAGTTCACTGGACTGTCCGGTGAACCCGTTAGCGCATGCTAAATAACAGGTCGTAGCGTGCGCTAATCTGGGAACAGTATATATTGGACAGTGTAGTCCAGATTCATCATTTGTCATTCTCACTTCACTCCTTCGACAATTTCGGCGATTTCGGGGGATTTGGGGATATCTTTTCGAGCTGCACTCACCTATCATCATCATCAAGCTTATCATTCGGATTAATCATCATTTCATCATCTCCATCACATCAAATCAAGGTAATAATTTCTTGGATATAGAATTTCGGATTTTGGGTATTTTCATTCCGATTTCTTCGTGTAAGCTTGGATTGTTGTTGGAATATATTAGATATGAATTATCTACCTTGGATAAATGTATTCCTACGGATTTATTGTCATATATTTTGGATTTCATGAATATTGGGGTTAATTCAAGAACACTTTTTGGTTGACTTTGATATTTTGGGGGTTTTCAATTAGATGTTGTCGTTAACTCGAGTTGTGGATTCCTATGGGATTATTGATATCATTGAAGGTGTTTTGTGGTTTTAAATACCCATCTTGGAGTTTGGTTTCGATATATTCGGGATTGAATATTATCAAAAGATGTATGTTTACTAAGTATTCGTTAGATTGCCTCAATGAGTTTGTATATTGTTGTATCGGCGTTTGAGTTGGTTATAATCGTGTTTGATACGTTTATTGAGCGGATTATTGGTAATTGTGTCATTCAAGGTTGTTCGAGCGACCGACATCTCTTTTTAGGACATTGTTCGAGGAAGGACATTTCAACACCGGTATTGGGTAAGTAAATTCTTACTCGGTTAAAAGGATATTCATTCCTTACGTTGTTGTTCATTCATACATGCAATTCACTCAGAATATATCGTTCATGTCGAGACTTGTATTTATCAACTCATCATGACTCACGAGGAACGACGGTTTCAAAAAAAAATCATTTCATTGAAGCTATCACTCGTTGTATGATTATTTCATCTCGGTAAGTCATTGATCCTTATCGGATTCTATTCATTACTCCACACCTTGGTCATTTTTGTTCTGGTGATCTTCCGGAATTATATTGCATGGCCAGTTGGCGCATGTGTGAAATGGTAGTCGAGCACATTATGGTCATGTGTATATGCGGGACTCCGGACACATTGGACTGTGCGCACGGTAATGTGTATACGTGGGACTCCGGACACATTGGACCGTGAGACTAATTAGGCCAATAGCGGGTGTATATGCGGGGCTCCGGACACTCGGCTATTTGTGCTCTTACTCAGTTCATTCGGGCGTACATTGATGCTCATCATTCAACTTAATTCATTAATTCATTCATGTGATTGTTGTATATTTTTCAACTCTTGAGGATTGTTGTTCTGTGTAACTGACCCCGTTGGGGGATGTTGTTTTCAGGTCATGGCAAGGCTAAGGCTGTAACACCCCCAAGTTATTCAGGGAATATTACAGCGCCGTAAGCCCCATCGTGGGACCCACAAGGCTAAACATACGCGGAACTATAAATTTTGACCGATAAGGTCTACATACAATGGAATGAAGAACAATACAAAAGGTACTCAAAACATATCCAATGTATCCAAAGACATCACAACACAAATCGATACCTCGGCAAACACAGGCCGGAACATCAAGGAAAATGGAAAACAATACTCGAGTATTCAATAACCATTCCAGTACAACAACACTGAATGGGAAAACTCAACACATAACCGGAGGAAAGATACAGTATCACACTTGCCTACCATCTTCATGTCGACCTGATACCTGCCTGTCCGCTCTCCTGGAACCTGAAATACATAAAAAGTATTTCCCCCGTAAAGGGGTTAGCCGTCGAATAGCTAGTGCAAGTATATCAAGTATGAAATACAATACTCCTCGACAATAAAGTAAATGTAACCGTCAATTCATCAATTCAAGACTAGTATTCCGGAATAACTAAATCTCATAGCATCACATCAATACATATATAAATATCGTGGAACCGCACCAAAGGCTACGGAACCCTCAGAGGACTCGTCGGTCCATCCCAGAGTGGTTCGTTCATATCATCCGTGGAATCGCACCAAGAGGCTACGAAACCCTCAGGGGACCCGTCGGCCCGCCCAAAGTGGATATAAATAATCATGCCATTAATATATCTTACTTTCAAAGTCGAGAACGTACAATCATAAATATATACTTGCCTTTGAGACATCGAGAAATTGAACGGAAAAAGGGTATGAGTTCGGTAGGTCCAAGAACGCGCTTCCGGCACCTAAACGATTCGCAAGAAATATGATAATCAATTATCCATACTTAATTTACACGAAGAAACTCCCGAAACCCGTCTACGATTCATGAAAATACACGGATAAACAACTAGGGGTTGGAAAATCGTCCAAACCTTCACAAGTCCGAAAATGGCACAATCCAATCCGTAAAATCGTAGGGAAAGCATGCATATGGGATAGATACATCATAATCTCAAGATTCTCAAGCTTCAAAACGAATAAATCGGACGAATCTAGGAAAAAACCCAAAATTCCCAAAAAATAGGCTTCTAAGGATTTTTACCTTGATTTGGACGTTAGGACGGATTAGATGTTGTAGAATCCTTGTTCTCCAACTAAAAATGTTGTTGTTTGACGAAGAATCGCTTCCAATCATCCAAAATCGTCTCTCCCGAGCTGCTCCCGTCGGAAATGAGTGAAGAGGGTGAAAAATGACAAAATGGAAGTCAACTGTCCAATATATATCCGCCCAGTCTAGCGCACGCTACGCTTCCTTCATTAGCATGCGCTAGCGTGTCATCGGGTAGTCCAGTGGCTTCTGCCGGCCCCGTTAGCGTGCGCTAATCGCCCTTCTCTAGCGTGCGCTAGCCAAAAAGTGGTATCCAGTACTGGAGTCCAGAACCTACTGTCCTCTGCCCTGCTCAAGCCTTAGCGTACGCTACCACTATGGCTTAGCGTGCGTTATGCGACAGCTTTAGCGTGCGCTAGCCGAAGCCTAGCGTACGTTACCTGATAGTCCAGAAAACCTGACAACCTAACTACCTCTGCCGACCAGCCCGTTAGCGTGCTCTACGGACGGATGTTAGCGTACGCTACTAACCACGAATAACGTGCGCTAACGAACTCCTAGCGCGCGTTAACCGCCAGTCCAGATGGCAGTTCGGGTTACTGGTTCTGACCTGACTGGTCCCTTAGCGCGTGCTATGGCACAAAGCTAGCATGCGCTACTCAGACAGAATTAGCGTGCGTTAGCCCAGGCCTAGAATACGCTATTTCTCTGGCCCAGAACACTTCCGCAAGGTCTAAACGACACGATCGTGACCCAAACAAGATACGAAACTCAGTAACAATATCAACAACATCACCAAGAGTTTACAGAGCGACAAAATAAGAAGAACGGCAAGGTCAAACAGTCAATAAAAAGTACGGGTATTACATTCTCTCCCTCTAAAAGAAGTTTCATCCCGAAACTTAAGAAATAAAAAGTTCGGGGTACTCCGACCATATCTTCTCTTCCATTTCCCAAGTCGCCTCCTCGACTCCATGTCTCGACCATTGCACTTTAACCAGTGGAATGGTCTTATGCCGAAGTTGTTTCTCGCGACGCTCAAGGATCTTCACGGGTCTCTCAGGAAAGGTAATATCCTCGGCTACGTCAATCTCACTGTAGTCGATAACGTGGCTCGGATCCGGCACGTATTTTCTCAACCGAGACACATGAAAAACACTATGGACGTGACTCAAAGCTGGAGGCAACGCCAAGCGATAAGCTAAATCTCCAACTCTGTCTAAAATCTCGAAAGGTCCGATATACCTCGGATTAAGTTCCCCCTTTTTCCCGAAGCGGAAAACTCCTCTGGTCGGCGACACCTTGAGTAAGACATGATCCCCCACTTCGAACTCCAAGGGTCGACGACGAGTATCATCATAAGATTTATGACGACTCTGGGCAGTCAGCAATCGGTCCCGGATAATAGAAATCTTTTCCTTAGTCTCCATTAACATATCCGGTTCCATTCCAATTAGTTCAGAAGCCTCGTCCCAACATAATGGCGACCTACATCGCCTACCATAAAGTTCCTCGAATGGTGCCGTTTTGATCGACGCATGCCAACTATTATTGTAAGCAAAGTCGATCAACGGTAAGTGAAGCTCCCAATCATTACTCCAGTCTAAGGCACAAGCCCGCAACATATCTTCCAACGTCTTAATCGTCCTCTCTGTCTGACCGTCCGACTGAGGATGAAAGGAAGTGCTCAATCTCAACTCGGTACCCAAAGCCTGATGAACGGCCTGCCAAAAATGCGATACGAAACGGCCGTCTCGATCAGAAACAATGGTCTTGGGGGCACCGTGCAACCTTACGATCTCAGCTATAAAAGTTCGAGCCAACCTATCTGGTCCCCAAGTATCCTTAATACCCAAGAAGTGTGCAGACTTGGTCAACCGATCGACAATTACCCAAATCATATTCATTCTGGCCTGAGTTCTCGGCATGCCAGTGATGAAATCCATAGAGATGTCTTCCCACTTCCACTCGGGAATGGGAAGCGGTTTCAACAACCCCGCTGGTCGCTGATGTTCGATCTTGACTTGTTGACACGTCAGGCACTGCAGTACAAATTCCGTGACATCCTTCTTCATGTTGTTCCACCAAAAATTTCGTTTCAAGTCCTTATACATCTTACTCGTCCCGGGGTGGATTGAGTAAGGCGTAGCATGGGCTTCTCGGAGAATTCTCTGCCTCAACTCTAGATCATTCGGAACACAAAGCCTGCCCTGAAATCTCAGAATACTATCCTCGTGAACCATAAAGCCAGGAGCTTTTCCTTTAATTACATCTTCCTTCAGTTGAGAAATCATCGGGTCACTCCACTGCTTCCCTTTGATGTCGTCAACCAAGGACGAAGTAATTTCGAGAGTACACAACTGTCCCTGTACTCGTTGAAGCCAAACTTCTATCCCTTGCTCCACTAAATCCTGACGAATTTTCGTTTGAGATGTAAGAACCTCGAGCATTTGAAGAGATGCCGATTTGCGGCTCAAAGCATCCGCGACGACATTGGCTTTTCCGGGGCGGTAAAGAATTTCCAAATCGTAATCCTTTATCAACTCTAACCAATATCTCTGTCTCATGTTCAGCTCCTTCTGACTGAAAATATACTTCAGGCTCTTGTGATCGGTATAAATCCGACATGGAGAACCATACAAATAATGTCGCCAAATCTTGAGTGCGAAGACAATTGCGGCCAACTCCAAGTCGTGAGTAGGATAATTCATCTCATACGGCTTTAGTTGCCGTGACGCAAAAGCTATCGTCTTATCATGTTGCATAAGTACACAGCCAAGACCTTGACCCGAAGCGTCACTATAAACTGCAAAGCCCTCACTACCATGTGGTAAAGTTAAAATCGGCGCTGAAGTCAAACGTATCTTCAGTTCATCGAAGCTCTGTTGTCTATCATCCGTCCAAACAAACTTTTCGGTCTTCTGGAGTAATTTCGTAAGCGGCCGAGCGAGTTTCGAGAAGCCCTCGACAAACCGACGGTAATACCCAGCAAGGCCCAAAAAGCTACGGACTTCCTTAATATTTTTAGGCGGTGCCCAATCTAGCACTGCCTCAATCTTCTGCGGGTCTACACGAACCCCTTCGGCCGAAATCACATAGCCGAGAAACATAACTTCTTCTAACCAGAATTCACATTTCGAGAATTTTGCATATGCTCGGTTCTCAAAATATCTAGTACCAAACGCAAGTGTCGGGCATGTTCCTCTTTATCTCTAGAATAGATCAAAATGTCGTCAATAAAGAAGACTACACACCTGTCGAGATACTCGATGAAAATTTTATTTATTAACTGCATGAATACTGCCGGCGCATTAGTCAACCCAAAAGGCATAACTATAAATTCATAATGCCCATATCTCGTTCGAAATACTGTCTTCGGAACGTCGGACTCTCTCACCCTGAGTTGATAATACCCTGATATTAAATAAATTTTCGAGAAAACTGCAGCCCCTTGCAATTGATCAAATAAATCGTCTATACGAGGAAAAGGATACTTGTTCTTGATGGTCACTTTGTTTAGCTCACGGTAGTCGATACACAAACGTAGTGAACCATCTTTCTTTCTCACAAAACGGACAGGTGCGTCCCAAGGCGAAGCGCTCGGTCTGATGTACCCTTTCTCTAGGAGTTCTCCCAATTGATTTTTCAATTCTTGCATCTCGGAAGGTGCCATCCGATAAGGTGCTTTATAAATCGGAGCCGCATCTGGCTCTAAGTCCACAGAAAATTCTATCTCCCGATCTGGCGGTAATCCCGGGAGATCGTCCGAAAAAACATCGGGATACTCATTAACAACCGGAATCGAAGAGAAATCGATTTCGTTCCCTTCCGTTTTCAAGGCATAACACCAATAGCCCGTACAACCTTTATTCAAAAGTTTTACGACCTTCATGGCACTGATAAGTAACTTGGATTGGCCCGACTTACGTCCCAAAAATGAGTACTCAGATCTGTCTTTAGTCATCATGGTGATAACCTTAGTACGGTAATTCATAATCGCTTGATGACTATCAAGCCAATCCTCGCCGAGGATCACGTCCTCGCCTACCATATCGACTACAATCAGATTCGATAACCATTCCATATCGGATATAATCACCGGAAAATATTTAATCTCCCGGTTTTCCACAATTCTATCCCCGCTAGGTAGTTTCACAATGAAGGGATCACAAGCAGTCATACAAGTTATATTCAAACGACGTACACACTCCAAGGAAATAAAAGAATGTGTAGCACCCGTATCAAAAAGCACACAGACTGGATGAGATAAAATATTAATGGTACCTGAAGCCACCGCTGCATCGGGTTCATCTGATCGACGCATCTCATAGACCCGTGGTTGTACCGAACCGACGTTAGAGTTTCCCCCTCCAGCGTTCTGACCCCGTCCCCGGCCCCTGACGAAATTCTGCTGAGGTTGACCAAAAGATTGCCGCTGATTTAGGCCTTGGTTAAGTGGTGCTGGGGCAGAAGCCCGAGTGTCCAAAGTTTGATTCGGCTCGGAACAATAAGCCGCTCTATGTCCCAACTGTCCGCACGTGTGACACTTCAACGGTGGAAAATTGCATTCCAAAATAATGTGGCCTGGACGACCACAATTATAGCAAGTCACCATGCGATTTGTGGTACCCGAAGTAGAATGGTAACCCCTCTTTCCCTTATTAGAACGTGACGACTGTCCGGCAGAACGGTTAGTCGTCTGTGACCTCTGAAAGTTGCCACTCTTAGAGCCGGAAAAATTTCCCGCGACCTTCTGCTTCTTCGATTCTTCAATGGTATCGTTGTCGGGGCTTAACATATCATGGGCTAAAGCTCTGTCCTGATATTCCTTAAGTGTCGTACAAGCAAATCCGTCCATGTACCGCCGTAAGTCCATATTCATCCGCATATCAAAGTAACGGATCTTATCACGCTCGTTACGCACCTGATCCTTCACGTGGATCAATTGCTGGTTGTATTCCACGATCGCTTGCGAAACGGGAATATCCTGTGGTTTAGCCTCGAAAAAGGCTTGGATTCGGCTCTCTCGCACCGGCCAAGGACAAAACTCGGCCTCCAAAAGCTCCTTAAATTCATCCCACGTGGCAACACGATCCTGCGGCTTGATGACTTTCCACCATGTAGCGGCCTCCTTAGTGAGGAAATACTGGGCAATCGGTACTTTCCTCACTTCGGGGCAATCAACCGCTTCAAAAATTTTCTCTAACTCTGATAGCCAATCTTCCCAACCTAACGGTTCCGTGGCACCGCCAAACTGTGGAGGGTGCATACAGATTACATTCTGAAGCAAGGCATCCGTGTTCGGGTTCGGATTATTCAGCTGAACAGTTTGGGCTAAAATGGTCATCTGGGTAGCCAATTGTTGAAGTACATTCGCAACTTCAACGTCCGCGCTGTTCCCTGCCATTCGACTGGTCGTGCTGACTTTCGGTGTCAGGATGCACCGAGTTCGACAAACTGGGGTTGGTCGACCCCGCAACAGAACTTATGGAAATGGCCGCGCCATGACCTCTTCCACGCCCACGGCCACGGCCCCTACCAGCTGACATACTGAAGAACACACAAGGCACGTAAGTACAATTCAATCGCACGTCCTCGAAGTGACCGATTCTCAAGAATACCAAAAATAGAAGCAAACGAATAAGGAAACACCAGAAGAGTAAGAGGTCTTACAAGTACCGGTCGCACTGTGATGATGGCAAAGTAGTGATACTGTGGGCAAATGACGACTCAATCGACCTAAAAGACCGACAGCCTAGGTATCCATAGACCTAAGCTCCGATACCATATTCTGTAACACCCACAAGTTATTCAAGGAATATTACAGCGCCGTAAGCCCCACCGTGGGACCCACAAGGCTAAACATACGCGGAGCTATAAATTTTGACCGAGAAGGTCTACATACAATGAAATGAAGAACAATACAAAAGGTACTCAAAACATATCTAATGTATCCAGAGACATCACAACACAAATCGATACCTCGGCAAACACAGGCCGGAACATCAAGGAAAATTGAAAACAATACTCGAGTATTCAATAACCATTCCAGTACAACAACACTGAATGGGGAAACTCAACACATAACCGGAGGAAAGACACAGTATCACACTTGCCCACCATCTTCATGCCGACCCGATACCTGCCTGTCCGCTCTCCTGGAACCTGAAATACATAAAAAGTATTTCCCCCGTAAAGGGGTTAGCCGTCGAATAGCTAGTGCAAGTATATCAAGTATGAAATACAATACTCCTCGACAATAAAGTAAATGTAACCGTCAATTCATCAATTCAAGACTAGTATTCCGGAATAACTAAATCTTATAGCATCACATCAATACATATATGAATACCGTGGAACCGCACCAAAGGCTACGGAACCCTCAGAGGACTCGTCGGTCCATCCCAGAGTGGTTCGTTCATATCATCTGTGGAATCGCACCAAGAGGCTACGAAACCCTCAGGGGGCCCGTCGGCCCGCCCCAGAGTGGATATAAATAATCATGCCATTAATATATCTTACTTTCAAAGTCGAGAACGTACAATCATAAATATATACTTGCCTTTGAGACATCGAGAAATTGAACGGAAAGAGGGTATGAGTTCGGTAGGTCCAAGAACGCGCTTCCGACACCTAAACGATTCGCAAGGAATATGATAATCAATTATCCATACTCAATTTACACGAAAAAACTCCCGAAACCCGTCTACGATTCATGAAAATACACGGATAAACAACTAGGGGTTGAAAAATCGTCCAAACCCTCACAAGTCCGAAAACAGCACAATCCAATCCGTAAAATCGTAGGAAAATCATGCATATGGGATAGATACATCATAATCTCAAGGTTCTCAAGCTTCAAAACGAATAAATCGGACGAATCTAGGAAAAAACCCAAAATTCCCAAAAAATAAGCTTCTAAGGATTTTTACCTTGATTTGGACGTTAGGACGGATTAGATGTTGTAGAATCCTTGTTCTCCAACTAAAAATGTTGTTGTTTGACGAAGAATCGCTTCCAATCATCCAAAATCGTCTCTCCCGAGCTGCTCCCGTCGGAAATGAGTGAAGAGGGTGAAAAATGACGAAATGGAAGTCAACTGTCCAATATATATCCGCCCAGTCTAGCGCACGCTACGCTTCCTTCATTAGCGTGCGCTAGCGTGGTCACCGGGTAGTCCAGTGGCTTCTGCCGGCCCCGTGCGCTAATCGCCCTTCTCTAGCGTGCACTAGCCAAAAAGTGGTGTCCAGTACTGGAGTCCAGAACCTATTGTCCTCTGCCCTGCTCAAGCCTTAGCGTGCGCTACCACTATGGCTTAGCGTGCGTTATGCCACAGCTTTAGCGTGCGCTAGCCGAAGCCTAGCGTATGTTACCTGATAGTCCAGAAAACCTGACAACCTCACTGCCTCTGCCGACCAGCCCGTTAGCGTGCGCTACGAACGGATGTTAGCGTACGCTACTAACCACGAATAGCGTGCGCTAACGAACTCCTAGCACGCGTTAACCGCCAGTCCAGAGGGCAGTTGGGGTTACTTGTTCTGACCTGACTGGTCCCTTAGCGCGCGCTACGGCACAAAGCTAGCGTGCGCTACTCAGACAGAATTAGCGTGCGTTAGCCCAGGCCTAGCGTACGTTATTTCTGTGGCCCAGAACACTTCCGCAAGGTCTAAACAACACGATCGTGACCCAAACAAGATACGAAACTCAGTAACAATATCAACAACATCACCAAGAGTTTACAGAGCGACAAAATAAGAAGAACGGAAAGGTCAAACAGTTAATAAAAAATACGGGTATTACAAAGGCACGAGAAGAGAACGTTGACGGCGAGGAGTCCCAGTGATACTAGTAGAGGGCCCCAGTCCTTTTCAGTCATTCGTGTTTCTTCATTTTATTTCCGCTGCAGACTTCCGTTTGAATACTTATTTTATTCACTGTTGTATATTTTATCTGCATATAAAATATACATGTATTCTGTATTATCCTGGGTGTGTTGTAATGAAACTCCTCATCGGAGTAATTTGATGATATAATGTGGTTCGGTACTACAATTATATTATTTAAGTCATTAATTTTCATTCGCCTGGTGGGTCCCAGTCGGGGGTCCACGACACTGTAATAACCGCCTAGTTTGGGGTGTTACAGAGTTGGTATCGGAGCATGGTTTTGAATACTACCTTCCGAGTCATGTCTCATTGAAATCATCGTTCATCAGACTAGTATCATTGGACTTTCACGTCACGTGTGACCCGTGCAAGAGCCGAGCCCCTCAGAACAAAGAACAGTAAGATTTCTGACGCCATTGTATAATTTCTGGCAATAAGAATCACTCATTCATCATTCAACAGTCAACAATCACTCATTTGTGATCATGTCGATCATGTTAACTCATTAATCACTCAGTTCATTTCACTGTTCAGTTGTTGATCTTGAGGATCGTATCATTAATCTTGTTAATTTGTTCAAGATAATCATTTCAAGAATTTCATCAGATAATCTCGTCATTTCAGTTGATCATTCATGTAATCATTGTGTTTGAGCGCGTGTGCTCATTTTCATCATTTCATAACGTAATCATAATGTGATATTCATGCGAGATATATAATCATCTTGTGACTTTCCCACTTGAGGACGCGGGGGAAGAGGCCGCGGTGCGGGCCGAACCCCGAGAACTTGTGTGAATACACGTGCAAACGCGAGGAATAATGCTAATTCATTGAGCAGCAACGCCGCCACTCATTCTCCTGGAAATGATCATTCACTGTCAGGGAGTCGTACCCGGGACACAGCTCATTCAGAGGGTGTTCGGGTTGACCCACTCGCTTTTATGCAGGGCATGATGGCCCAGATGACTCAAATGGCACGCCTCATGGAGACGATGCAGAACTCATCTACTCAGAATCAACAGGCTCCTCCGCCGCCACCTCAGGGGCAGGTGAGGGGTGTGAGCAGTATTATTGGCGACATCTCTCGCCAAAGAGCACCTACCTTTGAGGGATCGTCTGAGCTGGCGGATATTGTTCATTGGCTTGAGCATTTCGAGAAGTTATTCGCTATGGTGGATTGCCCCGAAGGGTATAAAGTTTCAGTTGCGACTTACTATCTGGGTAAGAGCGCTCATTCATGGTGGTTATCGTTGAAGCCCACTGACGGATCATGTACTTGGGATCAATTCAAGACTCTCATGATGGAGAGGTATTATACGGCCTCACTCAGAGAGACCAAGTTATCGGAATTACTCACTCCCGACCTCTCAGCGGACGATGATGTTCTCACCATCGCCGAGAAATTTCAGGAGCTTCTTCCATTTGCCTCGTCTATTATTCACTCCGAGGCGGACAAGATCAAGTATTTCAGCAAGAGGTTGAAACCTCGTATGCGGATGCAGTTGCTTAATCACAATTGCACCACTCTGTCCGAATTCATCGAGAAAGCTCTTACTTATGAGCTTACTGCTAAGGAGATTGCTAAGAATCAAACTCCATCATCTGGCAAGAAGTCAAAGAATCGAAATCAGCCTGAAGGCAGTCAGGCAACTTTCAAGAAGCCTCGAGCGGGCTCTACTTTCACTGAGCGACCTCCTATGGCGCCTGCATCATGAATCTCGATCACGAGCGGCCGGTTCGGCTATTACTGCTTCAACTGGAGAACAGACACATAAAGACGAAGTGTTTGAGGCAAACCGTCACGTGCAATAATCAGGAATGGCGGGGCATAAGGCCCGTTTTTGAAGGACTCCAAACCTACTCCGACGTCATCTCGTGCCCCAAACAAGCGGGCCGTTCCGAATCAGCTACTTACCCACGCTGCTTAAGACGACTGGAGCTAACAAAGGCGGAGCCCACAGCTATCAGACGGGAGCATCCGGTTCCGGGGCTGGCAAGCCCCGAATTTATGAGATGAAGAGAGCTGATGATCCGGAATCCCGAATGATCTCAGGTACATTCGAAATTCTATCTCAACCTATGTGTACCCTTTTTTATCCTGGTACATCGCATTCATTCATTTCCGAGTCATGTTTGAGTAGACTACGTCGGGGTAGTGCTACTAGTTGTGAGCCTTATGTCATTGGTCTACCTGATGGTAGAAGGATTATTGGGAATCGTGAGATTAAGGATTGTCCGATTCAGTTTCATGGCCGTGATTGGTTAGCAAACCTAATTGTGGTAGAATTACCGAGAGACGACGTCATCTTAGGTATTGATTGGATGGATCGTCAAGATGCCATCATTAGTGTCCGTAAGCGTATGGTCACTATCATTTCAGACCATGGAGTCGAATGTGTTTTTCAGGGAGGTAATCCCAGCTGTTCCGGTAGGGTCATCAACTTGATGAAAGCAGTGAAATTACTCAATCAGGGGTGTGTCGGTTATTGGTGCTATATGACCAAGACCGAGAAACCATCAGTAATGTTGACGGATATTCTTGTAGTGAGAGAATATGCCGATGTATTTCCAGACGATTTACATGGTTTGCCTCCACAGAGAGATGTGGAATTCACGATTGAGTTGGAGCCTGGTATGTCCCCAATATCGAAGGCACCGTACCGGATGGCCCCGACCGAAATGCAGGAGTTGAAGAATCAATTAGAGGATCTAACCGAGAAGGGTTATATCCGGCCGAGTGCGTCCCCGTGGGGAGCACCTGTGTTGTTTGTCAAGAAGAAGGATGGTTCGTTTCGCTTGTGTATCGATTACCGCGAATCGAACCGAGTGACGATCAAGAATAAATATCCTCTACCCCGTATCAATGATCTTTTGGATCAACTTCAGGGAGCTTCAGTATTTTCCAAGATCGACTTAAAATCTGGATATCATCAATTGCGAATTCGAGAGTCGGATATCGCAAGGACAGCGTTTCGAACACGCTATGGTCATTATGAGTTCGTGGTAATACCGTTTGGGTTAACCAATGAACCTGAGGTATTCATGGAATTAATGAATCGGGTTTTCATCGACTATTTGGATCAGTTCGTGGTTGTGTTTATTGATGACATTCTAATTTATTCTCGTGATCGGGAGGAACACGAGTTTCACCTTCATCAGGTGCTCGACGTGTTGAAACGAGAGCAATTTTATGGAAATTTTTCCAAATGTGAGTTCTGGATGTCCGAAGTGACATTTCTAGGACATGTAATTTCATCTGACGGAGTTCGTTTCGACTTTCAGAAGACGGAGGCGATCCGAGATTGGCAACCTCCGAAGAATGTTAAGGAAATCCGGAGTTTCCTCGGATTAGCTGGATATTATCGGTGATTTGTGGAAGGATTTTCTAAAATTGCTCAACCCATGACGAACATTTTTCGGAAGGATAAGAAATACATGTGGTCCAACGCGTGCCAACAGAGTTTTGAGGAACTCAAGAGCCGGTTAATTTCAGCACTTGTCCTTTCTTTACCGTAAGGGATGGAAGGATTTGTGGTTTATAGTGATGCGTCCGGACAAGGTCTCGGATGTGTACTAATGCAGAACGGGAAAGTTATTGCTTATGCTTCACGGCAATTGAGACCTTACGAGGTCAATTATCCGACCCACGACCTGGAGCTAGCAGTCGTGGTGTTCGCATTGAAGATTTGGACTAATAATAATAGCCCTGAGTTTTACATGCATAATACTTATCATGGTTATAGCGACTACGTTTATGCCCCACGTAGATACCGCAACACTGTACCGAATGTGACCTACAGTAAACCAATTGTTGTCAGGAAAATTTGGGTACCTAAAGGCACTAACATTCATGGACCCAATAATCAAAGGGGACCTAAATCTACTTAATCTCTTTGCATACAGGACATCCTAGAGGAGGACATCTCGTAATTCAATAGCGGATGCTCTCGGCACATGACCGGAGATAGAAGCAAGCTATCAGATTTCGTAGAAGGTCGCGGTCCAAAAGTTCGCTTCGGTGATAAATCCAAAGGAAGAACAAGAGGGAAAGGAAACCTTCTTGTCGGAAAATATAAAGTCACCGATGTTGAATATGTTGAAGGCTTACAGTTCAATCGACTTAGTATCAGCTAGTTCTGTGACATTGTCAGTTTTCGGTAAAATTCTATATAGATCGTTGTAGAGTCAAGAACATCCAGACCAAAGAAGTTGTGCTTATAGGAAGCAGATCAGGTAACATGTATATTGCTAAATGGAAGCCTATGAGCTCCTCAATTCCATGCTTTGTTGCCAAAGGCACTACAGATCTAAGCTGGTTATGGCACAAGAGGATGTATCACGTCAACTTCAAGACGATCAACAAGCTCTCAAGATAGGGAATGGTAAGAGGATTGCCAAATGTGTCATTCAAAAAGGACAGCTTATGCGGACCATGTCAGAAAGGCAAGCAAATCAAGTCCACCCTGAAGAGCAAATCCTACCTTTCAACCCAAAGAGTGTTGGAGATGCTACACATGGATCTCTACGGTCCTGTAGACCCAGTAATTTTGGGAGGTAAGAAATAATGTCTTGTTGTTGTTGATGATTATTCCAGGTATGCTTGGACGATCTTCCTAAGCAAGAAGAAGGAAACAACATCAAAGCTGCCCGAGCTCCTGAGAAAGCTTCAAAATGAAAAGGCATTGAGTATCATGTGCATTCGTTCAGACAGAGGTACAGAATTTACAAACCGCTTTATAGAGCAGTACTGTTCGGAGAATGGGATACAGCACGAATACTCAGCTGCCCATACACCTCAACAAAATGGTGTTGCCGAGTGAAAGAACAGGACGCTGAAAAAAGCTACAAGGACAATGATTGCCGCAAGCAAGTTGCCACAGCGTTTCTGGGGTGAAGCAACCAATACAGCATGCTACACTCAAAACCGCTGTATCGTCAACAAGCACCATAACAAAACAGCATACGAGGTATGGAACAACAAAACTCCATTAGTTTCGTATTTCCACATTTTTGGATGCAGGTGTTATGTGTTGAACAATGGAAAGGATCAACTTAGAACCTTTGATGAGAAATCAGATGAAGGTATATTTGTAGGATACTCCTCCATCAGCAAAGCTTACAGGATCTTTAATAATAGGAAGCTGACGATCGAGGAATCAGTTCATGTAGTATTCGACGAACCTCACCATGACCCTACAGGAGTATAAGATGTTACTCAGAACATCCAACAACTCTCCATCTTAGATCCATCAACTCCCATAGAACCTGTTGTTGACCTAGAAATCAACCCCGCAGCTGTAAGAATCGACATAGATGAAGCCGACGCTGTACAAGCTGAAGCTATATCTACAGAAACTCTCGATACAGTACGGGACCCTGAATTAGAACCCGACCGAAGATGGTTGAGAGATCACCCACAAGAGCTGATCATTGGAAACATAGATGCTGGTGTTTCTACTCTAAGGAGAATACAGAGTACACAAGGAAATGTACTTTGTGCACAAGAAGAACTAGATACTGAGAAATCACCTTTTCCTGAATGGAAATCTCAATCCGAGCTTAGAAGACTCAACATGTGCACTATTGATGTATTCTTAGCCCAGTCCGAACCTGTTTCGACCATAGACGCTCTTAATAATTCTCATTGGATAACATCTATGGAAGAAGAGCTTAACGGTTTTGAAAGAAACAATGTATGGTATCTTGTACCCAGACCTACGCATCAATCGGTTATAGGAACCAAATGGGTATTCAGAAACAAAAAGGATCGAAATGGACTTATTATTAGGAACAAATCCAGACTAGTCGCACAAGGCTACAGACAGGAAGAAGGCATAGACTATGATGAAACGTTTGCCCCTGTAGCCATACTAGAAGCCATTAGGATATTCTTAGCCTTTGCCGCCCATAAGAGCTTTATTGTATATCAAATGGACGTCAAGAGTGCATTCCTGAATGGAGATCTTGCCGAAGAAGTTTATGTTGAACAACCACCAGGGTTTGCCAACACAGACGGCATCGACCTAGTATACAGGCTGAGGAAAGCACTGTATGGACTTAAGCAAGCCCCTAGAGCATGGTATGAGACCCTGTACCAGTATCTAACCAATAATGGATTTGAGAAAGGTGCTGTGGATAAGACCTTGTTCAAAATACAGGAAGGTGATGACCTTCTAATAGTACAAATTTATGTAGATGATATAATTTTTGGTTCAACTAACCTTGCTTTGTGTCAAAGTTTCTCTCATCTCATGCAAAGTAAATTTGAAATGAGTATGATGGGAGAACTTAGTTATTTCCTAGGTTTGGAGGTAAAGCAGTTGCCTACAGGTATTTTCATCAACCAGGAAAAATACAGCAAGGAGCTTCTCAACAAATTTGGAATGAACACTTCCAAATCATCGCCAACTCCTATGAGCACTTCCGTGCAAATTAGTGCTGATGAAGCCGGAAAGTCAGTTGACAAATCACTCTACAGGAATCTTATTGGCTCGCTCCTGTACCTAACGGCTATCAGGCCCGATATCCAGTTTGCTGTTGGAGTGTGTGCGAGATATCAAGTAGCACCCAAGGAATCACACTTCAATACAGCTAAACGAATCCTGAAGTATATTAAAGGAACAGTCGATGTAAGACTATGGTATCCTAAAGAAGGCAGATTCGATTTAGTTGGATACAGTGACTCAGATCTCGGAGGCTGCAAGCTAGATAGGAAGAGTACAAGTGGAACTTGTCACTTTCTTGGACCTAGACTTGTTTCTTGGTTCAGTAAGAAGCAATTGGCAAACTCACTTTCCACAGCTGAATCAGAGTACTATGCTGCTGGAAGCTGCTGTATGCAGATCCTTTGGATGCAGCAACAGCTGTCAGATTATGGAATTGAAGCCAGAGAGACGCCAATCATGTGTGATAGCACGAGTGCAATTGCAATCACGCACAATCCTGCCCTGCAGTCGCGCACTAAGCACATCAACATGAAGCATCATTTCATAAGGAATCATGTCGAGAACAAGGATGTTCGGCTCGAAAAGGTTCATACAGATATTCAGTTGGCCGACATCTTCACCAAGCCTCTCGACACAGCAAGACTCAACATGCTTCGACAAGAATTGGGATTGCTACAGCCTGACTCCCTGTAAGTATTTTACTGCCTTTACTCAACAATTGAGGGGGAATGCTGTAAGACCCAAGAATACAGTATCCAAAAAGTGATATAAATCATGCTACAGCTGACGTGTGCAATAATTAAGGGGGAATACAGTATGACCCATGAATACAGCATTAATCCGAAAGTTGCTGTATGGAATTAAAACCTATATGTACCTTTTAAGGGGGAACGTTGTATCGTCGCAAAGACATCACATACTATAGGATTTAGATTCAGTATACATATTATATTATAATATTTCATTTTAAAATAGTTTTTGTCCACGTGCTCTGTTTTCATGTCAACGTCATTTACATTAAATGCTTTACACGACATCTAGACAATTGAATCTCAAAAGCCGCGACGTTTTTAAATTGTTTAATGTTTTAAACCGCTGTTTCAGGCATTAAGGGTAATAACAAATGTCAGAAGTGGGACCCGCTCATATTTTAAGATTTTAATAGATAAGTGTACCAGTTACACTTAGTCCATCTTGACCGTTCATTTCAAAAACTGGTTTCCATCTCTTAAATCTGACCATTCGTTCTCTGAGAAACCCTTCTTCGACGCCCATTATAAAAGAACTGTAATTGCCATTTGAGACTCTTTACGCCTTCTGGATATTCTTAGAGTTCTCAAGCAAAAACAGCCTACAAGTTTTCTTTGCGTTTTACTGCAAATTTCTTTTAATCTTCTTCATATTTTCTTGAGAATCATCAATGGCTGCTCAGACCTCTGCCACCACCCTCAAGAAAATCTCGAACATCATCGACGGATGGATCTTCTCCAGATCTGTCGTCATTGAACGTATTCTCGCTGAAACAAATCACGTCGAACCCATGGAGTTCATCATCACCAGGATACGTCAGCAAGGCCTCTACCGCCTTGGAAGCCACTCCGCCGAGAAATACGACGTCCATCTGGTTGAGGAATTATACCTCAACGCTGCTGTTCGCTTTCTGCCTCTGGCTCAGGGAGGCCACGTTGCTGACATAACCGCTGTTATTCGTGGAGTCGAGATCTGCATCGATCGAGATTTTCTCCAGAACATTTTCAGGCTGCCCGCTGATGGCCTGACCATGGAAGAACTTGAGACTTTTGGGTCTCAAGAGCTGTTGACAAACTACTATGGCCTGTTCACAGGTTCATCTTCAGTTGAAGCTGTGCACACCACCTGTCACAAGAAGAATTTTTGTCTGCCATACGTATACTTGCATGACTTTTGTTGCAAAATAATTGAGAATCGCACTGGTGCATTTGAAATGTGCACAAATCTGAGATTTAAGATGATGGTTGCGATTTTGACCTGTGAAAAGGTCAACTGGTGCCAGATTATTTTGAAGCGCTTGCAGGAAGAAGTGTCCAAGCCTGCCACTCAAAAGAAATCGTTTGGTCTGTTTCTGAACTACATTTTGATGAAATGCGGATTACCACAATCCGCAGATGCTAAGAAAATCAGTTCCCGGATCTACTTAAGAGGCGTCAAGCCTTCGGCTTTCAACCAGAGCACCTTGGTCTGCAATCATCCAAAAGTTCACAGTATGCCCGTTTCTGAAGATCTAAGGGATGTTTCTTCGAAATCCCAGAGTGTGAAATCTTCCAAGAAACGCAAAAGATCTCACAGCAAGACACCTATTGCTGCTGAGAAGCCGAAAAGGAAGCTAAGGAGGCTTTCTAAAACCAAATCCACAAAAACATCCGAGGAAGCTTCTACCGTGGCGCAACCCACTGAACAACTACCCCAGGGCCCAACCCCTGCGGAAGAGATGCCCATTACTGTCTCGACAGTAAATCCCGAGCCTTTGGCGGCAACGACGGATGAAAGGACATCTGCCAACTTAGAAGACTCTAGCGAGTCGGCTGCCCCTTTGGAGCCAAAAGCTAACTCTCCTATGCGGGATTCCACACCCGTACAGGATCCACCTTCCTTCGGGGCACCATCCCCTGTAAGGAATCCCTCTTCCCTACAGGATCCCACACCTGTAGAGGAACCCCTCACTACAGCGGACTCACACGATGTACGAAGTCCCTCCCCGGACGCGATTATCAATGCAACCCTTTTGTCTGTGCAGATTGATCAGGCTTTTGAAAGATTCCTTAAATGGAAAAGCTACCGGCTAGCTCCATACGACACCTTATACAACTGGAGCGACTGGATCGATGAAGAAAGATTTGTATTAGAAGTGATGGACTCGACAGATGTTGAGGCCCTGATCCAATGGGATAATCTTTGTTGCAAATCATTAATTAAAAGCCATCTCTTGCACAAATCCGATGCCAGTCGAAGAGGAAAAGATAAGTCCGAGGACTCTCCCCAAGATCCAAAAGAAGACCACGACTCCGACAACGACGACGATGCCTTTCAAGCAGGTCTGAGAATGAGTCGTGAGGAGGCTCAAGGAAGAGAAGCCTCTCAAACCAAGAATGACGAAGGGCCATCAAGCCGAAGTGATCCCCCATCGCCACAGCAAGAAAATATTCCTGACGATGAGGAATCAGTCCCTCAAGTCGAGGAAGAAGAAATTGTTTTGGAACATGCACCTGAGCCTGCTGCCGCAGAAGAAGAATAAGAATCCCATGCCGTCCTGCAAGAGGAATCAGTCTCTCTGCCGGAACAGGCGGAAGCTGAGAGACAACAGGAGGAATCAGTCCCTCATGTACCCATGTCTACAGACACCTCTTCAATACAGGAAGATACTGCACCCCCTACTGCCGAACCCGAAACTGCTGCTCCTGCCCCCATCAACCGTGGAATCCGACGACGGTACTACACCTGAGGATGTCCAACTCAATTCACGTTCTAACGAGAATCTGAGAAGGTTGAATGGAGTTGAGGACTTTGCCAAGCCGGATTCTCCTCGCTCTGCTGCTAGGAAAGAGCGTCTGCGTGCTCTTGGTCTACAAACTGTATTCATCCAGGATGCAGTGAATGCCCTTCACTCAGTTGAAAAAGCTTTAGATTGGATGCATACATCGGCAGTTGAAGAAATGACAGGTTTAAGGCATGAAGTCTCTCATGTTGTCGAAGCCTTCACTGTCCTGCCCCATGTCTTCAAACAGGCCCTAGCCAATCTGCAAGAGAAGCAAGAAAAGATCCTGAGAGAAGAGGAATCGAAAATTCGCATATCCGAGGCCAAGACAGCAGCTGCCTTGATCGAAACAAACTCTCACTTGCGAGCCATGACAAGAATATCAAAGATATGTCGCAAGTGCTCTCCACCCTTGTCGAAAGAATGACAAACATTGAGACGAAACAGGATGCCGCACTGGAAATCCTAGGACGTCTTGATGACGCCAAAAAGGGGGAAGAGGCAAGAGAAGCAGCAAGGAGAACAAGGCTTCAACACGAAAGGGAATTTAATGCTGCTCAAGACAGCATTGCCGCTGAATTGAACAAATTAGCTCCAACCTCTCAAAGTTTTAAGATTTCAGGCTCTCGACCTGAATTCCATGACCCCAATGTCCCCTGGCAAACCT
The DNA here is from genome assembly GCA_033398695.1 of Orobanche coerulescens. Classification (NCBI taxonomy): domain Eukaryota; kingdom Viridiplantae; phylum Streptophyta; class Magnoliopsida; order Lamiales; family Orobanchaceae; genus Orobanche; species Orobanche coerulescens. The sequence continues at coordinate 2,996,122 of CM065810.1, forward strand.
TGATCCAAAGACCTTCTGAGATTCGTCTGCCAACCAACCGCAATCCCACTGCCGAGGAAGTGAAGCAATGGAGGAAAAACGAATTGATGAGATATTTTGTTAAACTCGTCAGGGAATCCGCCATCTTCAAAGGTTACAAAACATTAGTGGGGGCTGCAGATAAATTCTCGAAGTTGTCATAAGAAGGAAATCTTCCTCGACAACAAGATTTAAAATCCAAGCATAGAAGAGGAGATCAGATCACCCATCCAGAAGACTGGATTCTTGCCTTCGACAGATCATACGATGGTAGAGCTATCTATCTAGATCGAGGCAACGACTCCCTACAGCATTAGTGGTGTGGAACCGATCATGATCCAGAGAAGAGGCCATGGAGACATTCTGATTATAGGAGCTGAAATCCTTTGTATTATTTGTTTGTAAATTTTCTTTCAAAACAGCAAATCTTGTACTCTATTTTTTTGAGTATCAATAAAATGTTTGCCTGTCTTGAAAGATTACAACTCGTAATCTACTGTGTTAATGTATGATTACATAACTTAAATTGTTGGGATAACAATCACAAGTATAAAAACTTGGTTGAATATTAAGCTGTATGAACTTGTCTACGAACAGTTCATAGATTCAGTTGTATGCATCTAGAAGACATTGTAAGATTGTGCTTGCGCGCCAATCATAAGCTTAAGTTGTAAAAAATTCTTAGCTGTATTGAACTCACCTGCGAGCAGTTCATAAATTAGTCTAAGTCACTGAAAGCCAGATCATTTGACAGAAGACCAAGAAATCTGCCCGAAGTCATCAAGAAAGTCATTCGCTTCATGAAGAAGGTTTTGGCATCATCAAGAAGGACTTGAAAGATTTTAAGTCTTGGCAAATTGTCAAAAAGGGGGAAATTGTTGGGAAAACAATACCATGTATCGAATTTTTTGGGATAAACCCTGTATCGATACTGCCCTGTATTGATCGAAGTGTCATATGTTTTGACAATATACCAATCCTGCATACAGTAAGGAAACTGTATCGATAAGCTGATCTAAAAGTGTCAACCTATATCGAAGACCTCTCATAGATCTAGCATATCCTTTAGTACAGCAAAGAAGTCTCAAGAAGACTAAAGTATGGAAGCTGTCTCGAATTATCAAATCAGTGATCTTCCATACAGCTCTCAACACGACAAAGAAGGAATCTTCAGTCTTCACTAAAAGTCAAGTCCCGTTGATAAATAAGTATTTAAATACTAAAGGATAAAGTATTTAAATACTGTAAGTCAGAAGATCTTCAAATCCCGCAAAATCCGGATCGTGTTTTTCATCCCGTTGGAACGGAATCTTGCTCAACGGATTTATCTCAATGGATATATTTCAGAGACTATATATATCTCCAGAGTTTGAAGATCGAAGACCACTGAACGACTGAACGATCAAGCTTACAAAGAAATATTGAGAGCAAAACATATCTCTAAAGCTTACTGCTACTCAGATCTAAGAGATATACAGTGCTCAACAACTTGAACAACACATCATCAGCTAGAAGCTCATAAAGTCAACGCTGTTGTTCATACCCTGTTCTATCCTTGAACAAACCCAGATCAACCATGTGTGGACTGAGTAATCTTTGCTACTTCAGAACTGTGTGTGAAGAAGCCAGTCAAGCATTAGCTCAAACCAATCTGTGTGAACGGTTAAAGCTAAGATCATTATATCAACCTGTGTGAACGATATATTGATTAGTGTTGTTATAATTACGTAGTTGTGTGCGTAGTAATTATAATATACTTTTTACTCCTGTGTGGAGGACCAGTGGACGTAGAGGGGTTTACCACAAACCACTTTAAATATTGTGTTATTTACCTTCAACTTTTACTCTTTTATTTAATTGTGATTATTTAAGTATACACTGCACATCAAGTTGTTGTATCCACAGCAACTTACTTTATTTAAGACTTCCGCTATGCACTCAGATTTTAAATCAGTACAGCTTGTTGTTTAAAACGCTTTCCAAGTTGTATCCAGTATACTTAGTGGCCAACAAGTACTGTGTTCGTCAGGGGTGTGGAACCCATTCCTGTATCGGAAGAAATTCCGAGTCCTGTGAAGGAACCTGTTGCATCGCGAACAGCAAAAGCTGCCATTCCGCCACAACAGTCATATTCCAGACAGTGGAATCACCAGCCATTCAGACCTGTATGGCGTACCCAACAGCATGCTCCCCGAGCATATCAACAGCGCCAACAGCCGTTCAGAAAGAAGGTTGTATCCAAATATCAAAGACCCGCACGGCAGTACTTTCAGTACAGCACGCCTAGGTATTGGATACAGGAGCCTCGTTATCCCTCGCGAAAGCAAGTTTCCACATAGTATCAACAACAGCTTTGGGAATCGGATTGGAGACCCAGAAGGCAAGCTGTAAGGCCGAAGAAAATGGCTTCACCTCCAAGACGGCATTTGTACTGGATTAATAATAATAACCCTGAATTTTTCATGCATAATAATTATCATGGTATAGCGACTACGTACCTGCCCCACGTAGACATCGCAACTACCGGCCTAAAGCATCCTACAGTAAACCTATTGCTGTCAGGAAAATCTGGGTACCTAAAGGCACTAACATCATGGACCCAACAATCAAAGGGGACCTAAATCTACTTAATTTATTTGCAGACAGGACATCTGGTACTTCGACAGCGGATGTTCTCGGCACATGACAGGAGATAAAAGCAACCTATCAGATTGCGTAGAAGGTTGCGGTCCAAAAGTGCGCTTTGGTGATAAATCTAAAGGAAGAACAAGAGGGAAAGGGACCCTGCTTGTAGGAAAATTCAAAGTCACCGATGTAGCTTATGTTGAAGGCTTATAGTACAATCTACTTAGTATTAGCCAGTTCTGTGACAAACAGTTCTCGGTGAAGTTCTATATAGATCACTGTAGAGTCAAGAACATCCTGACCAAAGAAGTTGTGCTCACCGGAAGCAGATCAGGTAATATGTATATTGCTGATTGGATGCCCACGAGCTCTACAATTCCGTGTTTTGTTGCCAAAGGCACTGCAGATCTAAGCTGGATATGGCACAAGAGGATGTCTCACGTCAACTTCAAGACCATCAACAAGCTCTCCAAACAAGGAATGGTAAGAGGATTGCCAAATGTGTCATTCCAAAAAGACAAGCGTTTGTGGACCCTGTCAGAAAGGCAAGCAAATCAAGACCACCCTGAAGAGCAAATCCAACCTTTCCGCTCACAGAATTCTAGAAATGCTACACATGGATCTCTATGGTCCTGTAGACCTGGTAAATTTGGGAGGTAAGAAATACTGTCTCGTTATTGTTGATGATTATTCCAGGTACGCTTGGACAATCTTCCTAAGCAAGAAGAAGGAAACAACATCAAAGCTGCCCGAGCACCTGAAGAAACTTCAAAATGGAAAAGGGTTGAGTATCGTGTCCATTCGTTCTGACAGAGGTACGGAATTCACTAACCGCTTTATAGAGCATTATTGTTCGGAAAATGGGATACATCAAGAATACTCAGCTGCCCGCACACCTCAACAAAATGGTGTTGCTGAGCGAAAAAACAGGACGCTGAAGGAAGCAACTAGGACCATGATTGCCGCAAGCAAGTTGCCACAGCATTTCTGGGGCGAAGCCACCAATACAGCGTGCTTTACACAAAACCGCTGTATCATCAACAAACACCACAACAAAACAGCATAGGAGGTATGGAACAACAAAACTCCGTTAGTTTCATACTTTCACATATTTGGATGCAGGTGTTACAATTTGAACAATGGGAAGGATCAACTTAGAACCTTCGATGAAAAATCGGATGAAGGGATATTTGTAAGATATTCCTCTGTCAGCAAAGCTTACAGGATCTTTAATAAAAGGAAGCTGACAATTGAGGAATCAGTTCATGTAGTGTTCGATGAACCTCACCATGATCCTACAGGAATAGAAGATATTACTCAGAACATCCAACAACTTTCCATCATAGATCCACCAACTTTTATAGAACCTGTCGTTGACCTAGAAATCAACCCCGCAGCTGTAAGAACTGAAGTAGATGAAGCCGATGTTGTACAAGCTGAAGCCGAAACTACAGCAACTCAAGATACAGTATGGGACCCCGAATTAGAACCCGACAGAAGATGGTTGAGAGATCACCCACAGGAGTTGATCATAGAAATATTAATGCTGGTGTTTCTACCCGTAGGAGAATACAGAGTACACAAGGAAATGTACTATGTGCGCAAGAAGAACCCGAGTCTGAGATATCTCCATTTCTCGTATGGAAATCTCAATCTGAACTTAGACGACTTAATATGTGCACTATTGCTGTATTCTTAGCTCAATCTGAACCTATTTCCACCAAAGAAGCTCTAGACAATTCTCATTGGATTACATCTATGGAAAAAAAAAGCTTAATGGTTTCGAAAGGAACAATATATGGTATCTAGTACCTAGACCAAGTAATTGGAACAAAATGGGTATTCAGAAACAAGAAGGATAGAAATGGACTCATTATCAGAAACAAATCCCGTCTAGTCGCACAAAGCTACAGACAGGAAGAAGGCATAGACTACGATGAAATATTTGCCCATGTAGCCAGACTAGAAGCCATCAGGATATTTTTAGCCTTTGCCGCCCATAAAAGTTTACCAAATGGACGTCAAGAGTGCATTCCTGAACGGAGACCTTGCCTAAGAAGTATATGTTGAACAACCACCAGGGTTTGTCAATCCAGAAGGCGGAGACCTCATATACAGGCTAAGGAAAGCGCTGTATGGACTTAACCAAGCCCCTAGAGCATGGTATGAGACCCTGTCCCTGTATCTAACCAAGTTTGGAATGAATACTTACAAATCATCATCAACCCACATGAGCACTTCCGTGCAAATTTGTGCTGATGAAGCTGGAAAGCCGGTTGATCAATCACTCTACAAGAAGCTAATTGGCTCACTCCTGTACCTAACGGCTAGCAGGCCCAATATCCAGTTTGCTGTAGGAGTGTGTGCGCGATATCAAGTAGCACCTAAAGAATCACACTTCGCAACTATCAAACAAATCCTGAAATACATCAAAGGAACAGTCGATGTAGGACTGTGGTATCCTAAAGAAGGCGGATTCGATTTAGTTGGCTACAGCGACTCGGATCTCGGAGGTTGTAAGCTAGATAGGAAGAGTACAAGCGGAACTTGTCACTTTCTTGGACCTAGACTTGTGTCTTGGTTTAGCAAGAAACAATTGGCAAACTCGCTTTCAACAAATTAATCGTAATACTATGTCAGCCGTAGTTGTCAGATGCGCATCCTTCGATGCAACAACAGCTGTTAGACTACGGAATTGAAGCCAAAGAAATGCCGATAATGTGCGATAGCACCAGTGCAATTGCAATAACGCAGAACCATGTATTGCACTCGCGTACTAAGCATATTCACATGAAGCATCACTTCATCAGGAATCATGTTGAGAACAAGGTTGTTCGGCTGGAAAAAGTTCATACAGATATCCAGTTAGCCGACATCTTTACCAAACCTCTCGACACAGCAAGATTCTGCATGCTTCGACAAGAATTGGGATTGCTACAGCCTGACTCCCTGTAAGTTTTTAATGCTTTTACTCAACAATTGAGGGGGAATGCTGTAAGACCCAAGAATACAGTATTCACCGTTAATTATCTGTACATTTAGACTATCAGAACAGCACTGTAGGAACAAAGAGACATGAATTATCCTACAGCTGACGTGTGCAATAATTAAGGGGGAATACAGTATGACCCATGAATACAGCAGTAATCCGAAAGTTGTTGTATGGAATTGAAACCCGTATGTACCTTTTAAGGGGGAACGCTGTATTTTCGCGGATACAGCACATACTATGGGAAATCAATTAATATGTTATTTCTTTTAAAATGATTTTTAGTCCATGTGCCCTGTTTTAATTAAAATGTCTTTTGCATTAAATGCTTTATACGACATCTGGACATTGGTATCTCAAAAGCCGCGATGTTTCAAATTATTTTATAATTTCACACCGCCAATTCGGACAATAAGGGAAATTGATACGTAAGATATGGGACCCACTCTCATTTCAAAATTGGATGCATAAGCTGTACCCGTTACACTCAGTCATCCTGTTCGTCTATTTTAAAACACCGGTTCCCATCCCTTAAATCTGACCGTTCACTATCTGGAAACCCTTCACCGCCGCCCACTATAAAAGGACTGTTAATGCCTCTTTTGACTCTTTACACTTTCGGCAAATTGAACGAGTCTTTGAGCATACAGCCTACAAGTTTTATTGCTTTTACTACAATTTTCTTTGAATCTTCCTCACTTTTCTTCAAGAAACAACAATGGCATCTTCACAGACTTCCTCTCTCTCTCTCTCTCAAGAAGACCTCAAACATCATTGACGGACGGATCTTTGCTAGATCTGTAGTTGTTGAACATGTTCGTTCTGAAGGAGACGACGTCGAATCCATGGAGTTTTTCGTTTCGAGGATTCGTCAACAAGGCCTCTATCGCCTTGGGAGTCACACCACTAAGCGTTACGATGCTAAAATGGTTGAGGAATTTTACCTCAACACCGTTGTCCGTTTCTTCTCTCTTGCTCAGGGAGAAAACGTCGCCGACATCACTGCTGTCATTCGCGGAGTGGAGATCCGCGTTGACCAAGAACTGCTGAAGAATCTTTACAGGCTACCTGCTGATGGCCTTTTCATGGAGGAACTTGAGACCTTTGGGTCCCAAGAAATCCTAACCAGATACTATGGCTTATTCACCGGTTCAACATCGGTTGAAACGGTTCATACTTCATGCCACAAGAAACATTTTTGTCGTCCTTTTGTTTACTTACACGATTTTTGTTGTCGTGTAATTGAAAATAGAACAGGTGCGTTCGAAATGTGCACCAATTTGAGGTTCAGGATGATGGTCGCCATCATGACCTGCGAAAAGGTCAACTGGTGCCAGATTATTCTCAAGAGACTACATGAAGAAGTATCCAAACCTGCCTCTCAAAAGAAGTCCTTTGGCTTATTTCTGAATTATATTCTGACAAAATGCGGTGTTCCGCAAGCCAAAGAAGCGAAGAAAATAAACTCTCGGATATACATTGGAAGCATCAGGCCCTCTATTTTTAACAAAGAACCCCTGATTGCGAATAGACCTTTTGTCCGAACTTTGCCCCTTTCTGCTGATCCAAGGTACGTGTTTTCGAAGTCAATGAGCGATGAGACCTCGAAGAAAAGGAAGAGATCTCACAGCAAAACTCCCATTGCTGGTGAGAAGCTGAAAAGGAAGCTAATGAAGCTTTCGAAATCAAAAACAGCGGCCCAACCCTCAGACGAGCCCCTGTGGCGCAACCCTCGCTAAGAGATGCCTGCTACTGTCGAGACAGTAGATCCCGAGCCTTTGGCGGCTACGACGGATATACAGACATCTGCCAACTTAAAAGACTCTGGAGAGTCGGCTGCCTCTTTGGAGCCAATAGCCATATCTCCTATACGGGATTCCACACCCGTGTAGGATCCATCTCCTCTCAGGGTACCAACCCCTGTACGGGATCCCTCTCCAATACAGGAACCCACATCTGTAGTGGAACCTTTGCATACAACGGACCCATGCGTTGTACGCTGCCCCTCCCCGGACACCATAATTAACAAAACATTGCTTTCTATGCAAATCGAGCAGGCATATGAACGTTTTGTCCAATGGAAAGCTTACAGGCTTGCTCCGTACAACACCCTGTACAATTGGAGCGAATGGAGCGAAGAAGAAAGGTTTGTTTTGGAAGTGACGGACTCTCAAGATGTTGAAGTCCTGATCCAATGGGACAGCCTTTGCTGTAAGAAGTTGATATCAAGCCACCTCATGGACAAAGCCGACGCCCGCAAGAAGGGAAAATCCAAATCCACAGACTCAGCTCCCCAAAGTCCTAAATATGATCATGACTCGGACGATGACGACGCCTTGCAGACAGGTCTGAGAATGAGTCGTGAGGAAACTCAACACCAACCGGATCAAGGGACCTCAAACCAACAGCAATCTCCTCCCCATTCACGAGATAATATTCAAGACACCGAGGATTCAGTCCCTCCTATTGCGGAGGAACAACCAGTCAATCAACAGGCACCCGAGCCTGTCGCCACCGACGACCAGACTCGCGCCATCCCGCACGAGGAATTAATCCCTCTGCCGGAGCAGGCGGACGCTGAGAGACAGCAGGAGGATTCAGTCCCTCCTGTATCAATGTCTACAGAACCAATTCCGGAACAGGAGGATACAACCACCCCTGTTACCGAGCCCACATCGGATGCTCCCGCACCTTCAACTGTATTGGAATCCGACGACGGTATCACACTCGAGGATATCCAACTCGAGTCACGCACCCATGTGAACTTGAGACAGCTGAACGGAGCTGAAGATTTTTCCCAGCCCGACTCTCCCCGAACCGTAGACAAGAAAGAGCAATTGCATGCTCTTGGATGACAAACCATTTTCCTGCAGGACGCCGTTAATGCCCTGCATGCTGTTGAAAAGGAGATTGATTGGTTACATCAGTCTGTCGTTGAAGAAATGACCGGTATGAGGCACGAAGTCTCAAAAGTGGAAGAAGCCTTCCGCATATTGCCCACCGTCTTCAAACAGGCACTCAACCAACTCCAACAGCGCTAGGAAGAGATCCTGAAGGCAGAACAAGTCAAGCTTCATGTTTCTGAGGCCAAGACAGCATTCGCTCTTATTGAATCCGGTTCCCAGTTTCGAGCACACGACAAAAAGATTCAAGATATATCGCAAGTGCTCAACTCCCTAGTTAATAAAATGTCAAGTTTTGAGATTAAACAGGACGATGCCTTAAGAATTCTTGAACGTCTTGATGAGAAGGTCTCTTACCTTGATGACGCCAAAAAGGGGGAAGAGGTTAGAGAAGGTACGAGGAGATTAAGGCTCGAGCAAGAGAAGGAGATGGAAGCTGCATTTGGAAACAGCATTACTGCTGAAATTTCTCGATTATCATCTCCTACTCACAATGTTAGGATACAGGGAGATCGTCCAGAATTTCACGACCCTAAATTTCCATGGAAAAACCTCGTGCAAAAGCCGCAAGCAATAGACCTCCCGGCCAACCGACATCCAACTGCCGACGAGATAAGGAATTGGAGGAAGAATGAACTGTTAAGATACTTCATAGTTCTTATCAGGGAATCCTCCATATTCAACAGTTGCAAGACGGTGCAGGAAGCCACCGAGGAATTCAAAAAGAGGTTGGACGAAGGAACGCTCCCCCTGCAGCAAAATATGAAATCCAAGCATAGGCAAGGTGATTTGGTTACCCACCCAGAAGATTGGATCCTGGTGTTCGATAAATCCTATGAAGGTCAAGCCATCTATCTAAATCGAAACAGGGATGCACAATAAAATTGGTGGAAGGGAACCAAAAACGACCCTAGAAGGCCTTGGAGGCATTCTAATTATTGGAGCTAGATTCCTTCCTGTATTCTTATTTCTTTTTTAGACAGAAAAATCTTGTATGCTTGCTATACATTGTAAACTTTGCCATACATCAATAAAATATTTTTCTGTCTTGAAATATTACAACTCGTAATCTATTGTGTTCCTGTATGATTACGAAATTCAATTCATTTGCTGAAATCAAACAAGTATGAAAACTTGTTAAGCTGTAAGAACTTGTCTGCGAAGAGTTCATAGATTAAGTTGTATGTATCTAGATTACACTGTAAGATTGTACATGCGCGCCAATCATAAGTTTAAAGATGTAATACTCTTTTTTTAAAATTGAACTCGCCTACGAGCAGTTCTTAGTGTTAGACTAATTGCTGAAGGCTAGAACATTCGACAGAAGACCAAGAAGTCTGCCCTCATGTAAGATGTTTCATTAGGTGTCAAGGTTTTGGCATCATCAAGAATTTTTGGAAAATATCAAAAGGATTTAAGGAGACTTGGCAAATTATCAAAAAGGGGGAAATTATTGGGATAAAACAATCCTGTATCGAAGTTTTGATAAAGTGCCAACCCAGCATACAACAAGCAGCTGTATCAAAAGACGATCGAAGTTGTCAATCCTGTATCGAAGACTTCTCATAATGCCAGCATACAGCGAAAGTATAAAGTGTCTTCATACAAGCCTTCGCGTTGCCATCATACAGCAACAGAGTCTAAAAGCGCCAAGTATGGAAGCCGTCTCTTCATACAACAACATTCCATACAGCGACTACTCCAATATAGCCTACAGCATAAATGGACACAACATTCAAGCTGTAAAGTATTGAGATCTTCAATACCTATCGAAACAGGACTGAAGACCGTTTGAAAAGGAATCTTTATTATTCGCTAAAGTCAAAGTCCCATTTGAAAAGAAGTATTTAAGTATTTAAATACTAAAACCGACAGAGATCTTCAAACAATGCAAAATCTGGATCTTGGTCTATACAAGTCAACCATCCAGTTGTAACGGACTTTTGCTCAACGGATCTTTCTCAACGGATCTATTCAGAGGCTATATATATATATATATATATATATATCCCAGAGTTTGAAGATCAGTCACAACAAGCATTTACACGAAAATAAGACGAACTGCTCAACGATATAGACACGAATATATACATCTGAGCAAATAAATTTCTTCAAGCATACTGCCTATTCTAAGAGAAGAAATATACAAGTGCTCAACCTTGAACAACACATCATCAGCTCAAAGCTCAAGAAAGTCAAGTTGTTGTTCAACCAGTGATCTTACATTGAAGAAAACCACCAGCCCTGTGTGGACTGGGAAAGCCTTGCTTTTCCTGAACTGTGTGTGACGGATCTGCATTGAAGAGACAAAGCTTCGGAACTGTGTGTGAAGAAGTTAGTCAAGTGAAAGCTTTGACCAATATGTGTGAACAGTTGAAAGCTACGATCTTTGTATCAATCTGTGTGAATGATACATTGATAGGTTTGATTATAAATACGTAGTTGTGTACGCAGTATTTATATTAAACTTTTACTCCTGTATGGAGGACCAGTGGACGTAGAGGGATTTACCTCAAACCACTTTAATTACTGTGTCAATTACCTTCTGCATTTACTGTTTTAATAACTGTGATTATTTTAAGTATACACTGCATATCGAGTTGCTGTATTTACAGCAACTCACTTTTACAAGACTTCCGCTACGCAATAACTTGAAAAACGTACAGCTTGTTGCTTAAACACTTTCCAAGCTGTATTCTGTATACTTAGTGGCCAACAATATCTCGTTTCAATAAGCGGATATTGGAAATAGAACCTATGTCCGATGACGCACTGGCCATAATTGCTCAGGCCTTTTCCGCTGGACGGTGTGCCAGAACACCCCCCGCACGTACCAGGAATTCCTGGAGCGCGCCAGCTCCCACATCGCTGCCGCGGAAGCTATGCCGGCTCCAGTCTTAGTCATTCCCGTAGATCCGCCAGGATCGAATGAAAAGAAAGGAGATAGGTACGACTCCAGGGAAGCCCGCCAAGAACCCTGACGGGAGAATGAGGCGGCTGGCTCCTCTATGGCCACCACAACCGAAAATTCCAGGGGGCAAAGGACCGAGCTCATGACCAACTATGCCGAAATATATTCGGTAGGGGCCGCGGCCATATTCGACCAAATTAAAGACAAGGATTTGCTCTCGGCCCCCCGGCTGATATACAAGGACCCAAAGGAAATGGATCAGACCCGCTTCTGTAAATATCATCAATCGACAGGTCACAAAACAGAACAATGCCGAGACCTCGTCGCAGCCTTAATTACGGTGTACGACGATACTGAGCTCAGACAATTTATCCGGAACCCACTCCGGACTCATTAAGACCGAGCTCACCTCGGCACTATGAATGACCGGCTCCTACGGCACTATAAGACCGAGCTCGCCTCGGCATTATGAATGACCGGCTCCTACGGCACTATAAGACTGAGCCTGACTCGGCACTATGAATGACCGGCTCCTCCTGCACTATAAGACCGAACCTGACTCGGCACTATGAATGACCGACTCCTCTGGCACTATAAGACCGAGCTCGCCTCAGCACTATGAATGATCGGCTCCTCCGGCACTATATACCGAGCCTGACTCGGCACTATGAATAACCGGATCCTCCGGCACTATGAGACCGAGCCTGACTCGGCACTATGAATGACCGGCTCCTCCGGCACTAAAAGACCGAGCTCGCCTCGGCACTATGAATGACCGGCTCCTTCGGCACTATAAGACCAAGTCTGACTCGGCACTATGAATGACCGGCTCCTCCGGCACTATAAGACCGAGCCTGACTCAACACAATGAATGACCGGCTCCTCCGGCACTATAAGACCGAGCTCGACTCGGCACAATGAATGACCGGCTCCTCCGGCACTATAAGACCGAGCCTGACTCGGCACTATATGACCGAGCCTAACTCGGTATCATCAATGGAAGATATCAAAAAAAATACACAACGGCCGAACCAACCCGGCCAGAACATCTAAAATAAAACAAGTAAACAGGTACTGAATATATAAGTTTATTCATTCGAATAATATTTTTACAAAGAATATCCGGAATAAAAAACTAAGGAAAAGAAAAGACTGGGGCACGCAGGCCATACATAAGACAAAGCCTAAAGACTACTCAGCTCCGCCACTCCGGCCAGCCGCATGGAAGGATTGCCCTTCGCCTTCACTAGGAGAGGCCGATCCCGGACCTCCAGCAACCTCGTCGGCCTCCGGCTCGTCAGCTTCCAGTGGCTCAACATGCAGGTTGGCCGCCTGAGACTCTATGTAGGCACGGACCTCCTCAAATGTCTTCCCTTCCTTCATGAGATCCAATATCTCATAGCAAGTGGAGACATAGTTCAGGTTAATCAGCTCCTCGAACTCGGGCGTCTTCTTGAAAGCAGCCGCCCCTTCGGCAAGACCCTTGGCATAGCCCGAAGCCTCACAGGTATCAACATGCTCGGTCGGATGCTCGAGCCGGGCCTTCGTCTCCTTCAAGTAAGCATCGTGCTCGGCCCGAATAGCCTCGCACTGCTTATGCACAGCCTCGGTCGCCTCAGTCATTTCACGAGCCTTGCCCCTCCATATATAAACCTCGCAACCTCGTCGTCTCCCTCCTCATCACTCCAGTTGATGGGAGCCCCGCTAGAGACAAATCCGCCACCCCCATGTGGTCCGGCGACACGGTCAACTCTGCCGCCCTCTCATCCCTCAGATCGACATCTCGATTATTTGAGATAAAAGAGAGGAGACTCACTGGAGATTTCTCTCTGAAATCGGAAAAAATACCGAAGCTTTTTCTGTCTTTTCTCTGCAAGAAAAAGTAAAAATTGCGGAAATAGAAGGAAGAATAAATGAGGATGAAGAACCCCTTTATTTATAAGGGGAACCAAGCATTAAATGCTTGGCGCGTGGCACGTCGGTTCACACCGAACCGTCGCGAAAATCCAGGGCGCGTGGACGCGTCGACGAACCGAATCCAGCCACGTGTCCCTCATCATGACTCAAGGACGTAGAAACCGAACTAACACACCTCTCGAAGAGACGTCCCTTCGAGAATCTGATCCTCACTAACAAGCCGGCTCGGCCTAATTACGAAACGACTCCATCCCCGGCCACCTGGCACGGCCCTAGACTCGGGGGCCTTTGTTGATAGCCCATCCGTCTTGGCATCCACGTAAGCGCTCCCCGCCAGCTCAATCGTCCCGGTCGAGAAGACCAGAAGATGAAAGAACTGATTTTCAACTCGACCGACCGAGCAGAGCAACGAACCAGACCGAGTGCATATCAAATTTACTCCCAGGCCCGCGGAAGACCGGACCGGGGAGAAACATCTGGGCCAACCCAATGACCAGACCGGAAGGGCCGACCAGAGTATACCCCAAATCACGATCATGGTACGACCGATCAGAACAGCGGGAAACCCAAGGGACGACCCCAGAGTCGGCCACAACGGATAAGTATCGCCAAAAGCATGAAGAACAGGCAGACAGGACATGCGGAACAGGCACACATGACAGTTAATGCATTCTGTCCTTCCTCTTCCCAAAGCAGTCCCCAAAAGCCGCCACGTGTCTAAGGCACACTTTCCCTCTGACAAGTGTTTTGGACACATTCCCAGACATACTCCAGCTGTCGCTCGTTGATTGGTCAAGACTTTCTATATATAGAGAGAATGTACAAAAAGAAAGGACTTTGGGAAATTTATCTGAAATAGATAAAAAGAGAGGGAGAGAAAACAAAAGAAGACTTGTAAAAGAACAAGCAATTAATATAGACCAGCTAAAAGCTCAGCTCGGCTCTATACTGGAATAATAAAATCCATTAAATCCAGCTATTTTATTCATTTATCTTTTTTATTGTTTTCTACGTGTCTTCGACCCACCTAGTCCAGGTCAGCATACGTCACGTTGATCAAATCAGTTATCAACAATTGCCCCATTAGTTCTATAGTAAGCTCGCTCCATATCTCATTCCCCCACTCCCCTATAAAACGACCTATGTGGTTTAGCCTAATTAGAACAAAAATCAATTATTTATAAATATCCCACTAATATTTTGTTTATGCGAGAAAGACTTTGTTTATGCGAGAAAGACACTGTTCGGTTGGTTTTTCATTAAGGCCTGTATGAATTGAGTTGTCTGTATGGTAGTTGTCTGACATCCGATAAAATTGGAACGATACAGAGAAGATTAGCATGGCCCCTGCGCAAGGATGACACGCATAAATCGAGAAATGGTTAGTTCGTGGTGCTGAATAAACAGTCTGTCTGAACGGGAGAAATGACTGTTTTACCTCATTCTATATTAAACACTAAGTAAACATATTAAACGGTTGATTTTAAATGATAAAAAGTATATGTAAATGGTTTTCTAATATAAAATGTTATATTCTTTTCGTTTATAAAATTGATATTACATTAATATAATATATGTACTAAAGGGTTTATGTATGTATTATTAATAATATGTTAATATTAATTTATTTAAAAATACAGTGTATATTAATATTATATTAGTATGATATTATATATTAACATAATATATGTATATAATAAATGGTTGAAAATTGAAAAGTGAGGAGGGCAAATATGGAATAAATAGTTGAAAAATAGTTGGATCCATATGACTCCTTTTTTGATCGACCGATTAAGCGATCAGCTTAATGAATAAGCAAAAAACGAACAATCAAATATGACTGACCGAAAAAGTAAGCCCATTAAGCCATTCTCAAGAACAAATATTTGTAAGGTAAATAGTAATACAAACCTCAAGGGGCTCCATTGCAAATTTAAGAGATAAATTGGGTACTTTAATTCAAAGTAAACCTCAAGCTAATTTTTTTAACAAGCCCCTTTCTTTTGCAATCTTTGTGGGTCAGCTGGCTAAAGGAGTTTGCCGATAGCAAAGGATAATGGGGTTCATAACAGCCTTCTTCCCCCGTTCTTCGACCTCTAGGGGTTATATGCGAGCTGTCTGAAGTGGAGCTGTATTTGCAGACGATCAACATTCTTGAATTGTAATCGGCGAATGCATTACTATCGAATGGTAGAGAGAAGTGCATGCTCACTCCGCACTAATACGTAGAATTACACGGCGGCTCGGATGTGTATTTCATTTTTGCTGACTAAGACTGTATCGTGTTATTTTTTTTTTATGACAGGAGAACCATAGTTGTTAAATATCGCGATACGCGATACGTATTGGCGATACGTATAGTTTCGATACATATCGCATAGGTGTATCGATTTTCCCCTCCGTATCATACGTATCGCGATACGTATCGTAAATATCGCCGATACGGACGATACGGTTTAAAAGAATTTGGGTCGGGTTTGGGTCGTTTTTGGTCGGGTTAGGGTTCAATTTAGATATCAGAAGTAAAATTGAGGCAGCATCGGTCAATTTCAAGAGCTCTTCGGCCTCGTATACGGTTTTCTTTCCTCTGCCGCCCCTGCTTCTTCCTCTCGCCTCCGCCGCCCCTGCTTCTTCTTCTTCTTCTTCAACCGTTAATGATTTTGATGACCTTGGGGTTGATGAAGATGAATGAGTCTTTAATACATTATTTAGAAAGTGGAATGTTTAGTTTTTAATTGGTGACTTAGTAATTAGTATTTAGTAAAATAATATAGACTATTTCTTGAAGTTATGACCTTTTGGTACGTTGGTAATGTTAACATAATTATTTCCATTGTTTACTTTATTTTTTATATTTTTTAGAGTTTTTGATTTTTTTTTGTCCTTGTGTTCCGTATCTCCGATACGATACACGATACGATACTCGATACGATATTTAGGGTCTCCGATACGCGATACGATACACGATATGACAACTATGGGGAGAACCCGCAATCGCTACTCTTTGAGTGCGCGCTAGATAAATTGTAGGACTGAACGTAATATCCTGCAAACTACGCCAATCAGGTAAGTCGCACTAGGCAAGCCCTGCGTAAGTGACCGTTCAATCTCGCACTATTACATTTGTATTGTTATCTAGTAATAGTATCAATAAAACCTGAATGATCGATCTTAATGACCGCTTCAGAACCCTTTCTCGTTGGTTGTTTACAAAATTACTAGTGTTATTAGTATAACTAAATGGTAAAAATATCCAAAAACATTTTAATCTCTAATATCCATTTATAAAAGGGAAGATATATTCGCCAAGCTTTTATAGGTGAAGTCATCCCATTGTCTGCACATCTGCTATTTGCTGACGGACTTTCAATACCTCATTAGATAGTGGCTGGTGAACCTATCCATCTGTTGTTGGTCGGAGCTGGAAAGTCGAGCATGTTGTTGGTCATATAAGGAAGTTATAGTCTTTGTGGGTCAGCGGGTTAGAGGAGTTTGCCGAGTGCAAAAGATAAGGGGTTCGTAGAAGCCTTCTTTTCGGTGTTCGTCGACCTCATGGGTTTCCAGATGTATTTTCAGACGATCGATTAGCATTCTTGAATTTTATTGGCGAATGCACTCGTCAACATACTATCGGATGGTAGAGATAAGTACATGCTCAATCTGCACTAATATGTAGAAACTTGGGGGGAAATTATATGATACCAGTAAAGGACTCCCAACCACACGAACAAACATACACACACATGCTAAGTAGTTAGTGGTTCATAAGGGGAAACATATGAAGCACTAAAAAGTATTTCATGGGGTAGCGAGAGAAAGATAGCGAGGCAAAAATTTGATCCTTATCACGAGTCGGACAGACGGTATTTTTAGGGAGTAGGATTAGGCGATCGGATTTCTCGAGAGAACGCCGTGAACTAGGGAAGGATCCTGAGATCATTTTTGTTCGGAATTTATCCCGATGGCTGTGGTGTCGCGAGGCTTTGAAGCCAAATTTCAGTCAAATAGGAGAGGTTGCGACATCTTATGCCTAATAAAAGTGACTTGGCTGGGAAACGGTTCAGATTTGTCCGATTCATCCCAAAAACCTTTCTTTTTCAAGTGCTCCCATAGAATATCTAGTGAAAAAGGATATATATGCTGCGAAAATTATATTTATTACATGAATAGTAATATATCGTAGTATCAGTGTCATTCTCCTTCATAAATTTAATGAACTCTTTCATTCCATTCATGACTCCTCGATTCCATTCTGTAGACTAATCTATCTTTTACCCATCCTAAAACATAAATAACACCAAATATAGATCAATAATACTTATATATACCAACATATACACATACATTTTATATATCATAATATTACACAATAGCTTGATGGTGATAACACATTTCAAGTTACATGCATTATTAAATATCTAAATGAACATACCAATTTAACCATAATCATCATCATCTTAACAATAATACATAAACAATATTCTTGTGTAGTCATTTTATTTTCTAATCTTAATTATAATCTTCTCAAAATCCATAAATATCTCAACATTTATATGCATAATTTGAGCAATAGAAACAATCAAAGTTTAATAAACATGCATACCCTAATAATAAAATTTATTGAACGATCAATCAAGTTGAAGTTTTTTATGTTTCTCCCTTTCTTTTTCTGTATTTTCTGAAGTTTTTGATGTATCGCAAATGTGAGATGTACATATGAAGCTGAAAAAAAACTTCGGACTTTAGTCGACGATCTATATTTCGTCAACTAAAGTTGTACCGACTGTCGGCTAAAACTATACTGGCCATCGACTAAAACCCATATACTTTAGTCGACGACACCGAGCAACTTTAACTGACGACACACAAAATTATCGTCGGCTAAAGAAGTTTAGTCGATGGGCACACGATTGTCGACCAAAACCGCACTCCCGATTTTGGTAGGGGAGGATAGTGGTTCTCTTCATATATATATACTACAATGTATGCGGTCAAATAATGCCCAAATTATTGAAGCTAATAATGAATTTAATTATTTTTATATATGCAATATGTATCTTGAAATATGAATCATGACGATACTATTAATTTGATATATTTTGTATTAGACAATAAATAAGTAATTTTAAGGATATTGAGGTACAATGATGTTTGAAAAATAATAAAAATTAAATGTTTCAAAAGAGGTATTCCAAATGTTGTTACTGCATAAGAAAGATGCTGCTAAATGTGCTTCAAATACTGTAAAGCACGATTTATGAAAAATATCCAGATTTTTAGAAATAATAGATACATATATATTTTATATTTTTAGGTATGCAATATGTATCTTAAATTGTAGATCGTGAAAATACGATAGTTTGAGGTATTTTTCATCTAAAACAGGAACAAATACTTGAGTTATAATTTTAGATAACAAATAAGTTAAAATACCACCTTATCCCTCCGATTAAAATTTTGATAATTCATCCATAGTACAAAAATTAAAAACCCGTCAAATTTTATCAGTAAAATTGCTATAAGTGATTCCTAATTCCTATACTCGAGTGAACCAAACAATCTCTCTCTCTCTCTCTCTCTCTCTCTCTCACACACACACACACACACACACACACACACACATTAATTCCAAATTAATAAATGCAATTTAGCTCTCAACATTGCTCTTGACCTATTTAACAACATTGCACCTTAATTTAGGGATACATTTGAGTTATTTTTGCTTATATTATATATATATATATATATATATATATTAATTCCAAATTAATAAATGTAATTTAGCTTTCAACATTGCTTTTGACCTATTTAACAACATTGCAGCTTAATTTAGGGATACATTTTAGTTATTTTTTGCTTATATATATATATATATATATATATATATATATTAATTCCAAATTAATAAATGTAATTTAGCTTTGAACATTGCTCTTGACCTATTTAACAACATTGCAGCTTAATTTAGGGATACATTTTAGTTATTTTTTGCTTAAAAACAAAGTTATGGATAAATAATTAATAAAAAAAGATTGATCAATAAATAAAGTTCTGAACTCGAAATATTATAAAGTAAGATTTATAAGGATATCCTAATTTATAAGGATATATAGACACAACACACCAAAACACTTCAATCGTTACAGATTCGAGAATAAAAAAAAATGGAGTGCTGTCCCAAACCCCGACCACATTTAGCCCAGTCGATCTTTGGACTATCACCAATCAAAACCACCTGAGTAAAACACATCCTCAAGCTCCTGCTTCACTAAACGATGCCTGCTTCCTCAACTCCTCACCAGCATTCCTTAAAAACTGATCCCACCCACTCCCACTACTCGTATCCAAATAATCATAAGGAACGGCAGTTTTCAAACCCGGACGAATCCCACGCCGGCTCCCCACAATCCTAAACTCCAACCGACTGCCTCCTTCTCCCGACTTTTCTTCCAATTCTTCCCAAGTAAACAAAAGCGGAAGAGTGGACCCGCCCCAAGGGTTGAAATCGAAAAGCTTAACCCGGCCATCTTTCGTGACATAGACGTCAAATGTATAACTCTCGGACCCAAACCCCGCCTTAACCTTCTCCATAAAAAAATCCTCGATCATCCTTTCCAAATCCCCTCTCCTCTCGAGAAGGTCGGGATAAAAATTAGTCATCTCGCGCTGACAAATCGCTACAAGGACTTTGAAACGCACAAAGCAACGAAATTCCATCTCAGGGTGCAGCGAAGGGTACCATTTACGTAAAGCGAGAAAAAAAACGGACGGCCGTGAAGAAGTCCTATCGACGCACGAATCATAAGCCTGGCAAAGATCGTGGACGACAGAGTCGGAGGATCGTAGGAGAAGGGCGATCTCGGAAAAACTCTGGCACTTCAAATTTCCAGTCGAACTAATCCAAGCAGAATCTTTAGGGGAACTCCAGTTGAGTTTAGGAAAGACGGCGCCTCCTAGGCTTTCAATAGATGCTTTGATTTTTATTTCCAGTTCGGGAAAAGAGGGGGGTGGGTTGGGTTCCTCTGCTTCGTCTTCAGATCCTTCTAATGCGACGAAATCTTCTTCGTCTTCGGGTTTGTGGACTCGATTCGGGAACGCGTCGTTGTTCGTGATCGAGAGAGGGAGAAGGAAGGGATTGGAATCGTCGAGGAGGTACTGGATGAAGGATTCCGGGAGCTCGTGAATTATGGTTTTGATGGATGTGGCTTGGAAATTTGGGTACCATTCTTGAATTTGGCACCTGTTTATGTCTTCAGCCTTCATCTCGATTGCCATAAATGCCTCACGATTTGAGTTGAATGGAAGATTCTTCCTTCTAGTAACCTGTTTGGTTTAACAGAGAAAAAATTGCTGAAAATGGGTTATTAATTGAAGGAAACAAGAAATTGTGTTCTCTTTGCCGTTTTGAGGTCATTTTCTGTTTTTATTTTTGAAAACACTAAAAACGTGTTCTTTTTATCATTTTCGAAAATGCATTTTGGAAAATGAAAAATATACACAAAACGCAAAATGCCCAAAACCTCATTTTGAGCGTTTTGTGTGTCTTTCAACAAAACATCTTCAAAATGCTCAAAATGCATTTTGAGTTTTTTTTTTTTGGATGATCCTAGTTTGAAACTAAGTCTAAAATAAAGATTTATGAATTTAATATTAATATTACAAAAAAAAAAATTTGGAAAAATAAATTTAACAGAACGCGTTTTCAGCAATTTTGAAAACAAAAACAAAAACAGAAAAATACAAAACATTTTTCAAAATAAAAATACAAAATGAAATACAAACACAACGCAGCTGTGTTAAAAGAATATGCAAATATAGTATCTGCTTTTTCTAAAGGTATTACCAATTCAAGTTTTCTAGAGTCATATATTACTAGACTAAGCGCGTTTACACCTCAAAGAGCACACCTTTCATTCTTCTATCAAAATTCATAATGATATGAAAAAATAAAAATATTACACATCGAGTGGTCGGTCACATTCCAATGAACTCAGCTCCTCCCGTCAATTCTCCACTATTACTTTAAATAAACCTATATGTAGCACGGAGACGGGAACCGGGATGAAAAATGGGGACGTGACCAGGACGACAGCAAAACAAAAATTTGCAAAAAAACGGGTACAGCATGGATTCCGAAGAAAATCCAAAATTCGTATTCTTACATAATTCCAGAATTCAATTTCATACATAAAACACTATTGTAATATTAAAAGACACCATAATTTAAAATTTCAAAAGAACTAGAAATCAAGCAAAAAAATAAAAACACAATACCTGAATATATTCATAAATAATCACATCACATGAAATGAAATAAAACTAATATAACAAGTAAACAAAAAATTAACTGGGCAGCAAACAACTAGCCGCCTGCAACCAGAGAAGAAAGAGCAGTGCGATTACGAGAGAGAGAGATGACCGTGATCGACGGTCCGACGCAGACCAGGTGCGCCGCTGCAGGGGACGGTGGGGCGGCGCCGGTGGCTCGGGTTCGCAATTTTGGGTAGAAGGAAAAACTCTACGGGAGAAGACGAGTGACAGAGTAGAGGGAGGCGCCTTTTTTTTGTCCTAATCATAAGTTTGACTCTTAAATATTTTTATTTATTTATTTTTTCCCCCAACCGTCACCTACCTTCCCCTGCCGAACTCAAAAACTCAAGCCGCCCCATCAACGCAGAGTCGTTCCCGTCCCCAAAACATCCCCAGCACGACAACAGGGCATCAAAATGCCGACCCTGTACCTAGAAATACACGTTTCTTTTTTACTCAATAACCGAAAGTCCCAGCCCTACATTCTATGGATAAGGCAAAGGAAACCATCAAATTTAATTGTGGGGGTTTCTAAGAAAGTATATGCCCATTTGGAGGAAGATAGATGCCTGATGGACTCCACAACTTCATCATCCTCTACATGGGGTTGGATATTATTTGAATCCGGAATTGTGTTATGAAGATAGATTTTCAAACTGTGATGAAGTTAGGGATGAGCTCCACACTTGTATAGATAAAATGTCATCTCCGATGAGCGTCCTAAAGCTAATCTTCAATTGGACTTATATGACAAACCCGAAGGTGAATTTGGAAGTCCAATAGCAAAGAGGTCAAGAATTTGCGGGCTCCAGGTATAATTTTCTAACATATTATATATTTTTTCTTTGTACATTGAATTATATTATTCAAATAATGTTGGACTTACATGTTACATCTTTTTTTTTGTACATTCAGTAATATTACTTTTTTACAGCAAGATGGTGCGAACGGTTTGGACATAAGACATCCGAGCTTTCTGGCTTTGCTATTCGAGTGCCAAGTCTTACTTGTAGTGCTTCGAGGTGTGAAAAGAATTGGAGTACTTTTGAATCGGTAATTATTCTAACTTTTACTAAACTTAAAGAATTCCATTTTGTTGAATACTCTTTTAATGGTAATTTGCAACTTCAAGCTAAAGGAGAGAAGTATTAGAAAGATAACTGAGAAAGAAGATTCGGTTGTTCCCGAGGGTACTAATTGGCTTGAAAATGATGAGTTATTTTAATGAGATCCTATTATGAGTGACCATCTGATCTTTTTTATTGGATGCGAATAAACGAAAAGAAGATAATATTGATAGAGAAGTTGAGAATCTCATTCTCTTCAAGAAAGAGAGTCCGTGAAGGCTCAAGTAAGTATACATTGATATTTTTATTTAGTTTTCACTTGTCAAATGGACTATCATTTATTTCATGACAGTTTATATATAATAGGCCAAAGCAAAGAAAAGGAAGTGAGAGTTGGACTTGTTGATGAAGATGTGGAGATCAAAGAACATATGTTGGCATAAATCCACAAATCTTTGATTTCCCGAAATACAAACTCTCAATGATGATGATGATAGTGATATCGTGTTGGATGAAAACGACTACTACTAGAAATTAGAATTTTTCAGTGTTTCTATGATTGAATATTTTCATATTGTGACTTATTTGAGTTTGTTATTTTGGACTATTATAGAAATTCTAGGTTGTTTTGTTTATTTGAATTTATTTCATGGCTATTTACTTCAGTTAATTAGCTATTGTTCTTATACAGAATATCATTTTATTTTCTTATTTAAAAAATATCATGTTTGAATTACCTACGTTATCCACTATGCTATTTTGTGCTACGCAATTTTATACAAAAAATACTATATGCCTACGCAAGGCAACCGAAAATACTATCTGGTCGTGCAGCGTACGAGTGAAAACACTAATTTTGATCAAATGGTGGATTGATGAGTATTTAAATTTAAACCAAGGCAAGTTTATTAATTTACAGAAGTTTTTAGGCCAAAGTTATTTTGAGATCTTCCCTGAATCGGATTTCAGTTCCGCCTGAATTCCGCCTCCAAAATTTGCTTTGCAATTCAATCGCCTGGTCCCTAATTTTGCCTACTTGTACTCAACATTATCTCGCCGATCCCATTATTCCGAAATTTGAAACCCTAAGTTCAGGGTACAGGCCGCCTGTTGGCGATCCCGAGGACAAGGACCTTGAAGTCAAGCTCCAACGGAGTCTTGAATTCGTCCTTGTTCGCGTCAGCAACACCTCTGGAAGCTCAGTGGATTCAGGCTCCGGTAATTTCCATCAAGTATTCACTGTCTTTTGTAATCTCTAGAAAGTTAATGCTGAAAATTGGGGGAAACTGTTGCTTTTACGTTGCATGTTTTCACTGATTGGATTTTGGAATTTGTGTTTACTTGATCATCTCTCAACTACTATTGGAGTTTAGATTAGAGGTTAAGGTGTAATTGAGTTATATTTGTGAGAAAACCATTATAGCCTTGTAAGTAAACATAAATCATTTAGTTTGATTTGGGATTACATGTGTTTTCATAGTATGTGACCGAAGATGGTGTTTGATATACTTCAAACTCAGCGGTTCCATTTATTAGCAAGACCAAAGAGTTGTTGTACTTCAACGTAAATGATCGTAATTTGACAACAAACAATATTAAGCAACTTTCGAAGAAATGGAATTTGTAGAATCTTTTTTTTCTTGAAGCAACTAAACTAGAGCAAAAGAAACGTGTATTTCTAGGTACAGGGTCGGCAGTTTGATGCCCTGTTGTCGTGCTGGAGATGTTTTGGGGACGGGAACGACTCTGCATTGATGGGGCGGCTTGAGTTTTTGGGTTCGGCGGAGGCTGGTTAAGGGGAAGGTAGGCCGAGGCTGGTTAAGGGGAAGGTAGGTGACGGTTGGGGGAAAAAATAAATAAATAAAAATATTTAAGTCAGACTTATGATTAGGGGAAAAAACCCTACCGATTGCCTCCTTCTCCCGACTTCTCTTCCAATTCTTCCCAAGTAAACAAAAGCGGAAGAGTGGACCCGCCCCAAAGGTTGAAATCCAAAAGCTTAACCCGACCATCTTTCGTTACATACACGTCAAATGTATAACTCTCGGACCCAAATCGCCCTTCCTCTCGAGAAGGGCGGGATAAAAATTAGTCATCTCGCGCTGACAAATCCCTACAAGGACTTCGAAACGCACAAAGCAACGAAATTCCATATCGGGGTGCAAGGATACCATTTACGTAAAGCGAGAAAAAAACGGACGGCCGTGAAGAAGTCCTATCGATGCACGAATCATAAGCCCGGTAAAGATAATCCTTTCCAAATCGCCCTTCTAGTCATCTCGCGCTGACAAATCCCTACAAGGACTTCCAAACGCACAAAGCAACGAAATTCCATCTCGGGGTGCAACGAAGGGTACCATTTACGTAAAGCGAGAAAAAAAACGGACGGCCGTGAAGAAGTCCTATCGATGCACGAATCATAAGCCTGACAAAGATCGTGGACGACAGAGTCGAAGGATCGTAGGAGAAGGGCAATCTCGGAAAAACTTTTGCACTTCAGAATTCCAGTCGAACTAATTGAAGCAGAATCTTTAGGGGAACTCCAGTTGAGTTTAGGAGAGACGGCGCCTCCTAGGGTTTCAATAGATGCTTTGATTTTTATTTCCAGTTCGGGAAAAGAGGGGGTGGGTTGGGTTCCTCTGCTTCGTCTTCGGATCCTTCTAATGCAACGAAATCTTCTTCGTCTTCGGGTTTGTGGACTCGATTCGGGAACGCGTCGTTGTTTGTGATCGAGAGGGAGAAGGAAGGGATTGGAATCGTCGAGGAGGTACTGGATGAAGGATTCCGGGAGCTCGTGAATTAGGGTTTTGATGGATGTGGCTTTGAAATTTGGGTACCATTCTTGAATTTGGCACCTGCTTATGTCTTCAGCCTTCATCTCGATTGCCAGAAATGCCTCACGATTTGAATTAAATGGAAGATTCTTCCTTCTAGTAACCTGTTTGGTTTAACAATAAAAGTTTAGTGTGTTAAAAGAATATGCAAATATAATATCTGCTTTTTCTAAAGGTATTACCAATTCAAGTTTTCTAGAGTCGTATATTACTAGACTAAGCGCGTTTACACCTCAAAGAGCACACCTTTCATTCTTCTATCAAAATTCATAATGATATGAAAAATAAAAATATTACACATCGAGTGGTCGGTCACATTCCAATGAACTCAGCTCCTCCCGTCAATTCTCCACTATTACTTTAAATAAACCTATATGTAGCACGGAGACGGGAACCAGGATGAAAAATGGGGATGGGACCAGGACGACAACAAAACAAAAATTTGCAAAAAACGGGTACAGCATGGATTCCGAAGAAAATCCAAAATTCGTATCCTTACATAATTACAGAATTCAATTTCATACATAAAAACACTATTATAATATTAAAAGACACCATAATTTAAAATTTCAAAAGAACAAGAAGTCAAGCAAAAAAATAAAAACACAATACCTGAATATATTCCGAAGAAAATCCAAAATTCGTATCCTTACATAATTACAGAATTCAATTTCATACATAAAAACACTATTATAATATTAAAAGTCACCATAATTTAAAATTTCAAAAGAACAAGAAGTCAAGCAAAAAAATAAAAACACAATACCTGAATATATTCATAAATAATCACATCACATGAAACGAAATAAAACTAATATAACAAGTAAAAAAAAAAAATTAACTGGGCAGCAAACAACTAGCCGCCTGCAACCAGAGAAGAAAGAGCAGTGCGATTACATAGGGGAGAGAGAGAGAGAGAGAGAGAGAGAGAGAGAGAGCTGACCGTGATCGACGGTCCGACACAAACCAGGTGCGCCGCTGCAGGGGACGGTGGGGCGGCGCCGGTGGCTGGGGTAGTGGTGGCTCGGGTTCGCAATTTTGGGTAGAAGGAAGAACTCTACGGGAGAAGACGAGTGACAAAGTAGAGGGAGGCGCCTTTTTTTTGCCCTAATCATAAGTCTGACTCTTAAATATTTTTATTTATTTATTTTTTCCCCAGCCGTCACCTACCTTCCCCTTAACCAGCCCCGGCCTACCTTCCCCTTAACCAGCCCCAGCCGAACCCAAAAACTCAAGCCGCCCCATCAACGCAGAGTCATTCCCGTCCCCAAAACATCCCCAGGGCATCAAAATGCCGACCTTGTACCTAGAAATACACGTTTCTTTTTGCTCTAGAATAGTTGCTTCAAGGAAAAAAAAGATTCTACAAATTCCATTTCTTCGAAAGTTGCTTAATATTGTTTGTTATCAAATTACGATCATTTACGTTGAAGTACAACAATAACTCTTTGGTCTTGCTAATAAATGGAACCGCTGAGTTTGAAGTATATCAAACACCATCTTCGGTCACATACTATGAAAGCACATGTAATCCCAAATCGCCCTTCTAGTCATCTCGCGCTGACAAATCCCTACAAGGACTTTCAAACGCACAAAGCAACGAAATTCCATCTCAGGGTGCAACGAAGGGTACCATTTACGTAAAGCGAGAAAAAAACGGACGGCCGTGAAGAAGTCCTATCGACGCACGAATCATAAGCCTGGCAAAGATCGTGGACGACAGAGTCGGAGGATCGTAGGAGAAGGGCGGTCTCGGAAAAACTTTTGCACTTCAGATTTCCAGTCGAACTAATCCAAGCAGAATCTTTAGGGGAACTCCAGTTGAGTTTAGGAAAGACAGCGCCTCCTAGGGTTTCAATAGATGCTTTGATTTTTATTTCCAGTTCGGGAAAAGAGGGGGGTGGTTTGGGTTCCTCTGCTTCGTCTTCGGATCCTTCTAATGCGACGAAATCTTCTTCGTCTTCGGGTTTGTGGACTCGATCCGGGAACGCCTCGTTGTTTGTGACCGAGAGAGGGAGAAGGAAGGGATTGGAATCGTCGAGGAGGTACTGGATGAAGGATTCCGGGAGCTCGTGCATTAGGGTTTTGATGGATGTGGCTTTGAAATTTGGGTACCATTCTTGAATTTGGCACCTATTTATGTCTTCAGCCTTCATCTCGATCGCCAGAAATGCCTCACGATTTGAATTAAATGGAAGATTCTTCCTTCTAGTAACCAGAGATAAAAATGGCTGAAAATGGGTTATTAATTGAAGGAAAAGGAACAATAAAAGTTCAGTGTGTTATTACCAATTCAAGTTTTTTAGAGTCATATGTTACTAGACTAAGCGCGTTTACACCTCAAAGAGCACACCTTTCATTCTTCTATCAAAGTTCATAATAATATGAAAAAATAAAAATATTATACATCATTGAGTGGTCGGTAACATTCCAATGAAGTCAGCCCTCCCGTCAATTCTCCACTATTACTTTGGAAGGGAAGCGGGATGAAAAATGGGGACGGGACCAGGACGAAAAACAGCAAAATAAAAATTTGCCAAAAACGGGTACAGCATGGATTCCGAAGAAAATTCAAAATTAGTATCCATACATAATTCCAGAATTCAACTTCATACACAAAACACTATTAAAATATTAAAAGACCATAATTTAAAATTTCAAAAGAACAAGAAATCAAGCAAAAAAATAAAAACACAATACCTGAACATACAGGAAATGAAATAAAACTAAAATAACAACAAATAAAAAAAAATTAACTGGGCAGCAAACAACTAGCCGCTTGCAACCAGAGAAGAAAGAGCAGTGCGATTACATAGGGGAGAGAGAGAGAGAGAGAGAGAGCTGACCGTGATCGAAGGTCAGACACAGACCAGGTGCGCCGCTGCAGGGGACATGGTGGGGCGGCGCGGGTGGCTCGGGCTCGCAATTTTGGGTAGAAGGAAGAATTCTACGGGAGAAGACGAGTGACAGAGTAGAGGGAGGGAGGCGCCTGTTTCTTTTTTTTTTGCCCTAATCATAAGTCTTGCTCTTGAAATATTTGCAATTATTTATTTTTTTCCCCAGCCGTCACCTACCTTCCCCTTAACCATCCCCCGCCTACTCTCCCCTTAACCAGCCCCCGCCGAACCAAAAACTCAAGCCGCCCGTTCCCGTCCCCAAAACATCCCCAGCAAGACAACAGGGCATCAAAATCTCGACCTCGTACCTAGAAATACACGTTTCTCTTTGCTCTAGATTAGCTGCTTCAAGGAAAAAAAAAAGATCCTACAAATTTCATTTCTTCGAAAGTTGCTTAATATTGTTCGTTATTAAATTACCATCATTTACGTTGAAGTACAACAACAACTCTTTGGTCTGGCTAATAAATGGAACCGCTGAGTTTGAAGTATATCAAACACCATCTTCGGTCACATAATATGAAAGCAAATGTAATCCCAAATCAAATATGTTTAATTACAAGGCTATAATGGTTTTCTCGCAAATATAACTCAATTAAAGCTTAACCTCTAAATCTAAACTCCAATAGTAGTAACGAGAGCGGATCAAGTAAACTCAAATTCAAAAATCCAACCAGTGAAAACATTGAATGGAAAAGCAACAGTTTCCCCTAGTTTTCAGCAATTCACTTTCTAAAGATTTCATCTCATGGAAACAAAAGACAATGAATACCTGATGGAAATCACCGGAGCCTGAATCCGCCGAGATTCCAGAGGTGTTGCTGACGCGAACAGGGACGAATTCAAGACTCGGTCGGAGCTTGACTTCAAGGTCCTTGTCCTCGGGATCGCCAACAGGCGGCCTGTACCCTGAACCTAGGGTTTCAAATTTCGGAATAATGGGATCGTCGAGATAATTTTGAGTACAAGTAGGCAAAATTAGGGATCAGACGATTGAATTGCACAGCAAATTTTGGAGGCAGAACTCAGGCGGAACTGAAATCCGATTCAGAGATCTCTGTTGGAATATTTATTCCACACATTTATAAATAGTGTTTTGATGATTAAAATTGCTAAACAAAACAAAACAACAAAGAGTCGAAGCAAAACGACGAAGCAGACGAAGATGCAAAAAACTGATTAAAATGCAAAGCTAGCGCACGCTAGACTTGAATGTTAGCGCACGCTAACGAACATCTCTGCAGATCAATCGAGTTCGAAGTAACCTAAAGTCAAGTCATCTGATGAAGATAGCGCACGCTACTCATGCACATTAACGCACGCTATCGAAAGCTTGTTACCGTTGTGAAGTTATTCAAACACAGAATGACGTATGCAGTGAAGTAAGCATAGCGCACGCTACCGAGAAGAAATAGCGCACGCTAAGGAGATTGAATACAAGTCAATCAGAACGTTGGGAGATTCGGTGGAAAGTCAAGAATCAAACGGATATGTTGACATATACATGCAACGGATACTTGTGTTAACGCACGCTAAAATACACAGTTAATGCACGCTAATATGAGTGCTTAACATACGCAAGAAGAAGAACCTAACGTACGCTAAAGAAGAAACGAAGCTAGTGGACTGAAACTGGGAACACGCTAGCGCACGCTACAGGCACGCTAATGAGCTCAGCGCACGCTAAGGGAAAGCCTAGCGCACGCTAATTAGTCAAAACAGACTAACGGCTAGTTTGGTTGAAGAAGGCTATAAATACCACATCCTTGGTATTATTCCACACAACAACATTGAGCAATTCATATACACCCGAGATATCATTGTAAACATTATAGTTGTTGTTCTTGAGCTTAAATTGAGGGTGATTGAGTGTTATACACTAAATCATACACGAGTGAGAAAAAGAAAAGATAAGATTGGATTCGGTGTTATTAGGATCAAGGATCCGGCATTGTTAGAATCACAATCGCTATCTTAGTGAGGTTTATCTAGTACCGACTCAAAGCTAGAGTGGTTGATTCCTTGTCCAATAGAAAAGGAAAACGGTTTAACTTGGACCGACAAAAAGACAAGTAAGAGAACGGTTTACTCGGACCGATAGAAGACGAGTTTGTAAAGGTAATCCCTCGACCGATAGAAGAGAGGCGCAGAGGTTTTGATCTTAAGCCTATAGAAAAAGATACATCAAGAGAGGACGTAGCCACGTTTGGCCGAACCTCTATAAATCCGTGTGTCGTTTAATTTCCGCTCATTTAATTCACGCTTCCGCACAAACGGCGCATATACCGATTTTGCTCCAACAATCTCAACATAACTTGGCATAAAAACTTCTCTAGTTTTTGGTTTATAATATTTTTTAATCAAGAACTAAAAAACTTTTTTATATTTCTTCCAGCTAAATATCTCAAAAATATTGTTATTAAATAATTAATAATTTTTAATTAATATTTAATAAAATATTATTAAATAATTTAATAATAATCTCTAGTTATTACTCTATAGATAATAAATAATTAATTTATAATAATAATAATTTAAATATTTTTTACTTAAAAATTAATGACAATAACGATACTTTTATATTTTCTAATTGATTATTTTGTAGCGACAGGAGTGTTGTATACTTAATTTAACTTTATACTGGAAGTAGGTATTAAAATACATACCAGTTGGTTGTTGCGGTTGGGCGTCGCGGAGGGGAGGGCGTCGCCGGCGCGGAGGGAAGGGTCGCGTCGCGGACGGGAGAGGAGGGCGTTGTGTCGCGGACGGGAGGGGAGGGCGTCACGTCGCGGAGGGAAGGGGAGGGCGTCGTCGGCGCGGCTGAACTGAGGAGAGGGGAGGGCGTCGCTTCGCAGAGGGAAGGGGAGGGCGTCGCGGCGGCTGAATTGAGTGGAGGGGAGGACTCGCGGCGGCTGAGTGAGTGACAAAACAGTGATGGGGGGCGAGAGCGAGAGAGCGAGACTGAGGGTTTGTGTTTTCTATTTTATAGTGGGTAGAATAAGTTTAGAATATTATTATTATGCTAAATGATCAAAATAGGACTTCAAATTTACCAATTTTAGGACTTGAGAACTTAATTTTTGAAGTTATCAAACTCGGACCTAATCTTTGATCCGTTAGACCACGTAAGGACCTCCGTTAATTTTTGTCTGTTAAGTACTAACGGAGTGCTTAGTTGGCAGTTAAATGACACGTGGCAGATGTTTATTGGTCGGTGACGTAATAATAAAAAAATAAAAGATAATATAAAAAGTTTAAAAATATTAAAAAATCTGGAAAACTTAAGAAAAAAACAGAACTTCATTTTTTTATTTAAAAAATCTGGAAAATTAAAATAAATCGTAACTTCAGTTTTTTTTTTTAAATTTTGGAATATAATTAATATTAAAAATCGGAATTTTATTTAAAATTCGAAAATAAAAAATTCAAAAATTTTGGTTCTTATTTATAAATTGTTTTAATAAAAATAAAAACTAGAATATTATTTTCCACAAAATAAATAAAAAATCTGAATTATTTTATTTTATTTATAAAAAACTGTCGGTAATTTATTTTTTTACTTTTCATAAAAAAAAACTGTTTTATTTTCTAAAAAATCTAAAAATCTAAAAAAACAGATTAAAGATTAATTACTTGAAGTCAACTTCACTGAAGAAGATAACCGATCAGATTTTTTATTTATTTTATGGAAAATAATATTTCAGTTTTTATTTTTATTAAAACAGTTTATAAATAAGATCCAGATTTTTTATTAATTTTTTTTCGAATTTTGAATAAAAACTTGATTTTTTAATATTAATATATTCCAAAATTTAAAATATATTACCTGAAGTTCCGATTTTTTTATTTTCCATTTTTTTAGATTTTTTATATTTTTTTATTTTTTATTATTATTTTACGTCATATATTGACCAACCAATAAACATGCGCCACGTCACGTGTCATTTAATTGCCAAATAAGCACTCCGTTAGGACTTAACGGACAAAAATTAACGGAGGTCCTAACGTGGTCTAACGGATCAAAGATTAGGTCCCAGTTTGATGCCTTCGAAAACTTAGGTCCTCAAGTACTAAAATTGGTAAACTTGAGGTCATATTTTGGTCATGTAGCCTTATTATTATTATTATTAACGGGTAATTAGCGGGTATTTCACGGGTATTGTCGGGTATTTCGCGGGTGGGTATACGGGTTTCGCGGGTATGAATAGTAACTATCCATACGCACATCCGCGGGTAAATTGTCATCCCTACTCTAAATTAATTGTAACGCCGCGATTTCGCAAATACATTTATTGTGAATTGTAGAAAACATGTTCAATTTTATTAAATTAATGCCCGAATAATTTATCGTTAATTCATTTTATTTCATGATCATGCAAATTCATTTATACCATTATTATTCATGACAAGTCATATGATTCGTTTCGTTGCATTTATCATTTTAATTCATTGTTTCATCTCGTCGTTTCTAGGCCCGAGTCAAATTTTAAGCGATATAAATCGTTACCCTTAAGATTCCACAAGTCCATTTTAATTAATTTTAATGCATTCATTCTGGGCCAACCAACCATTATAATGTTCAGCCCAGTACATATTAATTCCCAAGCCCAAGTGAAATTAATAATCAACTACTATTAATTCCCAAGCCCAACTCCCATAATTTTACCCAGCCCAATTATCATTTTAATCATTCTCTCACACACACACTCACGATCGGAAGTTTTTCTGCACCATCATCAACCACCTTAGTGGAGTAGTGGCCATCATGCAGGAGTAGTTATGCATCATGGGAGCAATTAATAAAATCAGTATAAAAGAAACACCATCTGCAGATCAGGATATACCCAAGAAATCACATACACGCACACCAAAAATCTCAACACAACAAGTTCTATATACTTTACATTATTACAGAAAATCACCATAATTCACACATCAAATTACCAACATCTCAGAATTGTCCGGCGAATACAAATCAACAGGTACATCTCATCTCCGTGCGCCCTTAAATCTTAAAAAAAAAAATGTCTCGGTCTAGTATATTTTTTTTCCTTCAGCCGTGGCCAAACACTGGAGGAATCACCTCAACCGCGAGCATGTAGTCACTGCCAATTTTCTTCCCCTTCCCGTCGGGTCATCGCCACCCAGTTTTACGGCACGTCTGGGCAAGCCTCAAATCCCAAACCAAAACCAAAGTATAATTTTCATTTCAAAATCAGAACTCATTGAAACCTACCTGTGAAGTTTTCTATCTTCTTCTTCGGCTCCGACAGATCCAGACACCATCTCCGCAACTTATAGACCACGGCTCATTTCTTCCGCCGGGAGTCGAATCTGAAGTTCTTTTGTTAGAAATCCCGAATCAGATTCTTGAATCATATTGAGCGTGACCGCTGCTCCGAATTTGAGCTTAGCCTCCATCGATTTCAACTGGTTCCCAGCGACAGAAAATATTAGAGGGAGGCTGTGTTTTAGGAAGAGAGAACTGATTGAATTTGAGAGAGTGATAGAGTCGACGGGGGAGAGAGAGAGGTCGAGAGGAACAGAAAGATGAGGGAGGCGGCCGACTTTAGTGAGGAGGACGATTCTCTTTTTTTTTAATATTCCTCACTTTTGGTTAAATTGTAATTATTCCCTTCAGTTTTCCAGTCCTTCCTAATTGACCCCAACAAACTTTTTAGAATCTCGATTTAGCCCCAATCAATCTCTTATTGACCAAGCCTTTAACCTATTGACTTTATCAAATAATATTAATATTCAATTTAAATTATGTCTTGTAGATTAATTTCAATTATAGTATTATATCAATAATAAACTATTATCATTATTTGTAGATAATAACAAGAATTTACGGGCCTAGAATTGTCGAGTCAAGCATTTCATCACATTCAAGTTCAGAACTGCAATTTTATCCAGGTGTGGGGATTTATTACGCTTTTGTTTATTTTAATTGCTTTATATATTGTCTCGTATGTGCACGTGAAATCAGTCAGAAGCACTCACTACGCCATAGATGGCCTACGACAACTCCTACAAAATGTTGCAAGAACCAAAAAAATCGTTGCTGTAGACAAGAAAATCAAAACGGCAACACTTTTTTGGTGTTGCACTTTTCACCGCTGCCGTAGGTCCCTATAGCAACACTTATGTCACCTACTGCAATACCACTCTTTTTGTTACCATAAGACTGCAAGGCATCGTTACCTATAGTCTACAACAACATTAAACAAGTGTTGCAGCAGAGGCCTACTTTTCTGTAAAAGTAGGGGGCACTACTAAATTTATTTATTTTTTTAAATAATTTATTTTAATAAAATGAAATTATTTTTTTAATATATATATTTTTTTTAAAATATATTATATTCCCACCCAGTCCGCACCCGCCCCGCCCACCCAAACCCGCCCGCCACCTACCCCAACGCGACCCGCACATAATATGCATAAATGTGCATTTTCGCTACTCACGGGATTCGAACCTGTGACCTCAATGAGATGGAGGTGGGTATCAAACCAGTGAGCCAAAGTCATTTGTTGTTATAATATTGATTTATATTATATAAGTGTACAATAAACCATATATATATATATATATAAAAAATATATATATATATTATATGTATATATTTGTTAATATTTTCAGAATTATTTTCAAAATATATTAATATTTAACAAAATATTTTAATATATAATGTAATATAATTTTTAATATTAATATATAACAAAATATATTAATATTCAATATATCCCACATTTGATATAATATAATTCATAAAATAATATGTATGTATTATAATTTTTAATATATAATGTAATATAATTTTTAATATTAATATATAACAAAATATATTAATATTCAATATATTGCACATTTAATATAATATAATTCATAAAATAATATGTATATATTATAATTTTTAATATATAATGTAATATAATTTTTAATATTAATATATAACAAAATATATTAATATTCAATATATTCCACATTTGATATAATATAATTCATAAAATAATATGTATGTATTATAATTTTTAATATATAATGTAATATAATTTTTAATATTAATATATAACAAAATATATTAATATTCAATATATTCCACATTTGATATAATATAATTCATAAAATAATATGTATGTATTATAATTTTTAATATATAATGTAATATAATTTTTAATATTAATATATAACAAAATATATTAATATTCAATATATTGCACATTTAATATAATATAATTCATAAAATAATATGTATGTATTATAATTTTTAATATATAAATGTAATATAATTTTTAATATTGATATATAATAAAATATATTAATATTAAATATATTGCACATTTAATATAATATAATTCATAAAATAATATGTATGTATTATAATTTTTAATATATAATGTAATATAATTTTTAATATTAATATATAACAAAATATATTAATATTCAATATATTCCATATTTGATATAATATAATTCATAAAATAATATGTATGTATTATAATTTTTAATATATAATGTAATATAATTTTTAATATTAATATATAACAAAATATATTAATATTCAATATATTGCACATTTAATATAATATAATTTATAAAATAATATGTATGTATTATAATTTTTAATATATAATGTAATATAATTTTTAATATTAATATATAACAAAATATATTAATATTCAATATATTGCACATTTAATATAATATAATTCATAAAATAATATGTATGTATTATAATTTTTAATATATAATGTAATATAATTTTTAATATTAATATATAACAAAATATAATAATATTCAATATATTGCACATTTAATATAATATAATTCATAAAATAATATGTATGTATTATAATTTTTAATATATAATGTAATATAATTTTTAATATTAATATATAACAAAATATATTAATATTCAATATATTGCACATTTAATATAATATAATTCATAAAATAATATGTATGTATTATAATTTTTAATATATAATGTAATATAATTTTTAATATTAATATATAACAAAATATATTAATATTCAATATATTGCACATTTAATATAATATAATTCATAAAATAATATGTATGTATTATAATTTTTAATATATAAATGTAATATAATTTTTAATATTAATATATAATAAAATATATTAATATTAAATATATTGCACATTTAATATAATATAATTCATAAAATAATATGTATGTATTATAATTTTTAATATATAATGTAATATAATTTTTAATATTAATATATAACAAAATATTAATATTCAATATATTCCATATTTGATATAATATAATTCATTAAATAATATGTATGTATTATAATTTTTAATATATAATGTAATATAATTTTAATATTAATATATAACAAAATATATTAATATTCAATATATTGCACATTTAATATAATATAATTCATAAAATAATATGTATCTATTATAATTTTTAATATATAATGTAATATAATTTTTAATATTAATATATAACAAAATATATTAATATTCAATATATTCCACATTTGATATAATATAATTCATAAAATAATATGTATGTATTATAATTTTTAATATATAATGTAATATAATTTTTAATATTAATATATAACAAAATATATTAATATTCAATATATTCCACATTTGATATAATATAATTCATAAAATAATATGTATGTATTATAATTTTTAATATATAATGAATATAATTTTTAATATTAATATATAACAAAATATATTAATATTCAATATATTGCACATTTAATATAATATAATTCATAAAATAATATGTATGTATTATAATTTTTAATATATAATGAATATAATTTTTAATATTAATATATAACAAAATATATTAATATTCAATATATTGCACATTTAATATAATATAATTCATAAAATAATATGTATGTATTATAATTTTTAATATATAATGTAATATAATTTTTAATATTAATATATAACAAAATATATTACTATTCAATATATTCCACATTTGATATAATATAATTCATAAAATAATATGTATATATTATAATTTTTAATATATAATGTAATATAATTTTTAATATTAATATATAAAAGATTATTTAATTTTAATTTTACATAAAAAATGAAGTTTTTTTTTAAATAGTACATCTACGGCAACAATGTGTCATAAAATGTTATAGCATGTAACACTTTGCTACTAAGGCAACACTTTGTAAACATATACCGCAACATCAAAAAAGCAATGTTGCAGCAGGTAAAATTTTTAGAGCTACTACAATATTTTTGAGCGCAACACTAACAAAATCCATTGCCGTAGGTCATCTATGGCGTAGTGACTTAAATGTGCAATCAGTGAGAAGCACTTAAATGTGCAACCAGTCAGAAGCACTTAAATGTGCAATCAGTCAGAAGCACTTAAATGTGCAAATCAGTAAGAAGCACTTAATTGTGCATAAAGCCTTCGGGCTAGCCGACGGGCATCAGAATTTATCAGTCATGTTGTTTATACTTGCTAATATATTTAGTAATTAACGTAGACATATTGCGTACTCTCCACACTGAGCGAGTTGGAAGCTCACCCCACTATTTACCCCCTTTCAGGTTGAGGAGCTCGATGTGGCATGCGCTTGAGTGTGGGATGATCAAGCTGATGATCAAATATTTATTTGTTAAATGTTATTTCTCTAAGATTATATTTTTGAACAATGTTCAACTTGTTTTAATTTCACGTTGAAGTATGTTTTTATTTAATGGTGACTTGGGACTATTACTTGCGATTATTAACTTCGTCTTTTTAAAATGTATTTCCGCTGCAAAATTTTTATTTATTCTACTTAAAATTAGAAGAATTTTATTTTAGAAAAGTGGTCGCTACATAAGTGGTATCAGAGCGGGTCTACGGTTTTGTAGACTCGTTAAAAAAAATAGTTTATTTTTCTAAACTAAAATTTCATTTTTCGCAAGTAGTCAAATATTTTTTTTTAGCAATTATGATCATCCACCTCTGCTGCTCCACGTCGACTCCAAGGTACATTAAGTTATTATTATTCATTATGTGATGAATGCAGTTTCCCAGATCAACCATGATTCATGCATTAAAGATGCATCTTCATTATATTTGTACATAAGAATTTTATGATAAAGTATTTGGGCATGAAATTGTTTTCTTATAAATTCATAAGTATATGTGTGACATGCGTAAATCATCATTGCTAGAAATCTGTGGTTCTCAACCCATATATGCAATGTAATTATTCATCTTATTCGTCTCTCTCGTTGGGCAAGTACTGAAGGATCATTGAGAATGATATGCCTTAGGATAATGGCAACTCGTAGACGTGGACGCCCAACTAACCGAGGTGGAGATAATCTCGGTGGTGAGAATGCCAACCTTGGTGTTGGTGGTGGTGATAATGGAGGACAGAATAACCAGAACAATAACGTGCCAGCTCCTACTCAGGCACAAGTTGTGCAACAGTTCCGACATTTCACACCATCATCATTCAACGGTCGAGAAGGACCCGCATTTGTTGACGAATGGTTCATGTCGCTCGAGCGCACCTTTGAGCTCATTGGGTGCACTTATGCGCAAGGAATTCTTTGTGGCCAATATCAAATGGTGGAGGATGCTGGACGCTGGTGGATAAGCTACTGGCGCTTGAGGCCGGCAGCCGAGCATGCAACATTGACTTGGTATCGGTTCAAGGAAATAGTGATGGAGCAGTACTACCCACGACATTACCAAGAGAAAATAGAGAGAGAGTGTTGGAACCTCGAACGAGGAAGAGAATTTGACGCTAGCCTGTATTTGATTAGCTCGATGAATTTTGACGTGTTCCTTGGTATGGACTGGCTCGATAGACACGATACCGATATAAGGTACCGTGAGAAGAAGGTGACATTGAGGTGTTCCGAAGGCGAGTCAATCACTTTTAATGGTACTAAGAGTAGGACAGTACCCAGAGTAATCAGTGCTATGAAAGCACTAAGAAGTCTAAGGAAGGAGCAATGTCAGGGTTACTTGGTGAGTTTGGTCAACACTCGTACTAATGAGGTGTCCCCTACAAACATACCTATAGTACGGGAGTTTTTGGATGTGTTTCCAGAAGATTTGCCGGGAGTCCCACCCGGCCGACAAGTAGAGTTTAGTATTGATTTGGTCCCTGGGGCGGCCCCAACATCCAAAGCGCCATATAGAATGGCTCCGAAGGAAATTCAAGAATTGAAGGTCCAAATTCAAGAGCCGCTGGAGCTCGGATTTGTTCGTCCTAGTGTGTCACCATGGGGTGCACCAGTGCTGTTTGTAAGAAAGAAGGACGGGTCACTTCGGATGCCGAGAGCTGAATTGACTCACGGTGAAGAACAAGTACCCACTACCGAGAATCGAGGATCTATTTGATCAGTTGAGGGGAGCCGGAACCTTTTCGAAGATCGATTTGCGGTCGGGGTACCACCAATTGAAGATTAGGAAGTGTGACATTCCCAAGACGGCTTTCAGAACCCGTTATGGACATTTTGAATTTATAGTGATGCCTTTTGGTCTGAGTAATGCACCGGCAGTCTTTATGGATTTGATGAACATGGTGTTCCAACCTTACTTGGATAAGTTCCTGATCGTCTTTATAGATGACATCTTGGTGTATTCTAAGGACAAGGAACAACACCAAGAACATTTGAGGATTACATTGGAGACACTTCGCAAGGAGAAGTTGTATGCTAAGTTCAAGAAA
Source organism: Orobanche coerulescens (assembly GCA_033398695.1). Lineage (NCBI taxonomy): Eukaryota > Viridiplantae > Streptophyta > Magnoliopsida > Lamiales > Orobanchaceae > Orobanche > Orobanche coerulescens. Next base: position 3,036,308 of record CM065810.1, read on the forward strand.
TGTGAGTTTTGGTTAAACAGAGTTGGATTCCTTGGACATGTGGTGACTTCAAAAGGAATTGAGGGAATCCGACGGTTTGTCAGACCTGTCGGCTGGCATGCCCTCGAAAAGACGCGTATGCGGGATTCGAGGGCCGCATTTAATGCGTCCCCACGTGACGGTTGCGATCCAGCCCCCGAGGTTTCTCCTATTTGCATTTAGGCCCTCGTCTCCATCTATAAAAAGGGTAGGGCTTCTTCTCCTTCACTTTTTTACGCGTCCTTCGTATCCATAGCCGAATTTCTGCAGAAATTTCTGGAGCTTTTTTGTGCCGATCTCCTTCTTTTTTCTAGGTAAGAAAAAATTAACCTTCTCCCTCTCTTTACTTTCTAATATGTCGGGAGGATCAAAAGCCTTCGAGACCGGAAGTTCTTCCGCTGCCGCCGCGTTGCCTGAACGGGAGGAGGTTCCCGTTAGAGTGGATATGGAGACGGCCGCTGAAGCTATTCGAGTGGGGATTGCACCCGCAGAACTCGAAGAACTTTTCAACGAGGCCGAGGTGGCGAGGACGGCGACGGCGGAGCAGGGGGGCTCGCCGGTGGATGAGGATGATTTGGTGCGGGAGGCCTGGGAACGAGAGAGTAGATTCGGCCCCGCCTACGTGGCTTTTGCTCAGATGATGGAAGCGATCGCTGGACCCTGTCCGGAATTCGATTTCGATGCCTAAACCGCCGCTCACCCTTACGAACATGTGAATCGGACGGTCTTTCAGGCCGCCGTCCCGTCTCCGTGGACTCTCGGAAAGATCCGGAGTACGGCGACCAAGAAAGACCTGAGCCGTTGGAGGGCCAAATATCACATCCCCTCTGACGTTTCCCTTCACGTGCCCTTGGAGAATGAGCGCGCCGACCAACCGCCCACGGATATGGTTGCCGTCAACGAGATGGTTATGGAGGCGGGTCTGCGATTCCCGTTGCCATTCGCCGTCTCCTACTTGCTGATCGCCTGGAATTTGGCGCCTCTTCAACTGACGCCGAATGCTTGGCTGCAGATCATCTGCACGTTGACCCTGTTTGGCGGTCACCGGTTGTTCCGCCTCATCGCTACCGAGATGAATTATTTGTTTAAATCGCCGCGCAGAAAGGGTCAATCGGCGCCATCATATCCGTGGTCGACTCGGGAGAGTGGTCCTCGGCGTGCCTAATAATACCAGGTTCGACATGGCTAAATGGTGTTGGGTCGGCGGGGCGTGGCGATCGGCATCGAGCGACAGGCCGAATGAGGAGTTGGAGATCCCCACCACTTTCCGGGAGAGGAATCCGAGTAAGGATTTAAACTCTCCCCTTGATTGAGCTTGTCTTGGACTGATCTAATTTTGTTTTCTTTTTGCAGGACCTCTCGTTCCAGCGATCAGCGACCTTCCGTTCGATTTCTTGATCGTTTGGGAGCGGATCCGTGCCTTGCCGAACTCCTTTATTGATGTTCGATCGCTTGGCACCGAAGCTCATCGGTTGGGGGCTCGATTGTTCTGCTACCCCCGTCACTTGAAAGTTCGAGGTATGAGTTTAAGTGGTGCTTCTTTTCTTTGACGATCGTCTCCAAGAGGTCGTTTTGTTCTGTCTAACTTGTTTGTATCTTTTCTTTGACAGAGGCTTATTTTCCCCGAATTGCCGAACCACCGCCAGAGATAGCCATGTCGAACCCGGGAGTTCTTGGTCGCCTTCACTTGGGCAAGCAGACTGGTCACGTTCCTGCGACGACGTCTCGCCCTGCTCCGGTGACGAGGCCCGCTGAGGCGTCAGCCGCCGAGCCGGTGGTCCAGGGAGAGGAACAGCTCCAGCGCCGCAAGAGGCGGAGGTCGGAGGAGTCCCCGTCGATCTCTGAGGCGGATGTATCAATTCTCGAGCCTCCGGTCGCTGCGGCTCCTATCTCTGCCATCCCGATGATGGAGCGATCAGGCCCCAAGCCCACGGTTTCCGGCCCCCGGTCATCTGGCAGCTCGGCGAAGAAGGTGGCGATCGCCGATGCGGAAACATCCCGGGGCAAGTCTTATTTCGGACGCGATCCCGAGCTGGTCAATAGGTAAGAAAGGGTCAAAATTTTCTGAGTTAGGCATTTCTGAGCATGGTATGGGCTAATTCCTTGATTTCCTTGGTTTGCGCTGCAGGGTTCGTCTTGCCGATCCGGACGTTGCTCCCATGGTGCTGGACTTTTTGTCGAGCAAGGCCCCGCAACAGTCGCTCGAAGTCCCTGCTTATGTCCGCCAGGCTATCACCTCCCTGCCAAAGGCCTGGACGACCGATCTTGATGCGATCGCTCGTCGGCGATCTGGAGACGCCATGCAGGCGACTGTTGCCCTGGCTCTCTAGACGGCGACGATGGCCGTCCAAGCCGCTAGGGATTTTGAGGGGCGACCCTCCAATGCTCATCTCCATCGCGACCTCGAGGCCGCCCGGAACAAAAATATCGAGGATGCCAACCGGATCCGGTTTATGGAGAAGGAGTATGAGGAGACGGCCAAAAGGGCTAAGCAGGACGTGGATCGATTGAAGCAGGAGCTGAGCCGCTTTAAGGAAGCTGCCGATCGGTCCCGCGATAAAGAGAAGGAAACCCGCCAGAAGCTCGTGGCTTCGCAGGAGGAGGCGGCCGGGCTGAAGGGGATGGTGGATCGGCTCAGCGGTGAGCTGGAGGCGGCGAAGAAAGAGCTGGAGAAGGCCAGGGGCGAGAATGCCGCCAAGGCGGTCGAGCTGGCGGAGATCGAGAAGACGGCGGCGGATTTGAAGGGGCAGCTGAAGGCGATCGAGGTCGATCCATACCTTAACGTCGAGCACGTCGGCGAGTTCGCTTATTACTTGGCCTATGCTGATGCTGTTCGAGCCGCTAAAAAGGCAGGGGTCGAGATCGGTCCCCTGATGGAGAGCTTCAAATCCTATGTCCTCGAGCATCCTCTGCATCCAGAATTCTCCTTGCCGATCCTTGACTTTATCGACTTCGGGATCGACTTGAGTTGGTATACCGGCAAACTCGTTCATCCCGAGGCCGATGGGGGAGCCCAAGCCGATCCGCAACCAGAGGGCGAAGACCAGTAGGCGGGGCCTTGAGTGGCATTTTTGTTCTCCTCTGTAACTTGCACTTTTTTTGTAATGCCTTCGAGCCTCGTAATGCATGAAACTTGTGTTATGAATAAAATGTTCCTCTTTTCATACTGTCTTTTTATATACGATCGCCCTTTGAATGTTTTGCGTGCAATTTTTACGAGTAAGTGTATGATTGCTCTCGTCGTTTTGCTCATCCGACCGATCGTCTGAGTGTTGAAAGTATTGACATGTTTTGAATCGAAATTCTTACTTGTAATTTTTGTCGGACGACCCCGATCGCCCTGCATGTTTTGAGCGAAGCCGATCGAGTGTGGTTCCTCTTTGATCGATCGTATTTGAGATTAGCTCGACCTATCCCTGCCCCCTTGTTTTTGTTCACTTATTGTAAGTAAGGAAACAGAAACTAGTTTGTCTGGCGAGCTATCTTCATTTTTCCGATTCTGAAGAGTCATGTGTGGTTGGGGTGTTCGATGGACCGACCTCCCCAATCGTGTCTTTATGTGCGAGGGATATTGTGTATCCCGCGACTCACTTTTTGTGAGGGTCCTCCGTTAGGCTACGCCTGCCTTGTTTTAAAACGAAAGGCGGGCGATCTTGGTCCGGAGGAGTCCTTGCGCGGGGCGTCGTCGGCTTATTCGACTCCACGTCCACGGCTTGTCAGCTCTGCTTCCACCTCGGCCCGCCATGAAGATGGCGACCCTCGACGGTGTACGTTGAGACGGGGGTAGTGGCAGGTCGCATTGTTCGGGTTCACCATGTTAGATGATGTACTTTGAGGACGTGCGATCGTGCCTACTGATTATTTTGGAGGGTCCTTCGGCTACGCCGGCCTCGTATTTAAACGAAGGGCGGGCGATCTCAGCCCAAAGGAACCTTGCATGGGCGAAGCTGTTGGTTCCATCGACCTCCAGGACCATGGCTGCATTAATTTTACCTAGGATCGTCGTGATTAGCGATCGTCGGCGGTATGCGATATGCCTGGTGGGGCGATCGCCATAATAGATGGGATAGGAAAAAATCTCATTATATTCCTTGTACATCATTGAAATTGAATACAAAATTATCACTGATAGTATTTTTTCAGATGCACGGCGTTCCAGGGGTATTGGTCCGGAGTACCGTCAGGATGTTCCGCCGTAGGCTCCTTTAGTTAGCCATCTGGATACTCTGAAAGGTCCCTCCCAGTTAGGACCAAAAACGCCTGTGTGGGTTTGGATCTTCTTAAGGACGAGATCGCCCACTTGAAATCTTCTTTCTCTGACCTTTGAATTGAAGAACTTCTCGGCTCTCCATTTGTGGATTGTGTTCTTCATTTCTGAGGTCAGCCGTCTTTCTTCGAGCATGTCTAGGTCGATTCGTCGGGCTACATCGTTGTCGGTCGTCATCTCCTGTTCGGTTCGATGGCTGAGGACGGCGATCTCTGAAGGAATCACCGCCTGTTCAAGGTAAGGGCGAACGGGTTTCACGGCCAATTGCGGGTTGTCGTTCGGTAGGACCACAAAACGTCTGGGAGCTCGCTCGCCCATCGTCCTTGCCTGGATTCGAGTCGTGCTTTGATCGTGTGTTTGAGGATCTTATTCACTGCCTCTACCTGCCCGTTCGTCTGAGGGTGATAGGGCGCTGAGAATAACCTTTTGATTCCCCACTTTTCATAGAATTGCATGACTTCTAAGCCGTCGAACTGTTTCCCGTTGTCGGAGATGATGGCCTGGGGCATACCGAATCGGCATACGACGTTTTTCCATATAAACTTGATCACTTGCTCTTGGCCGATCTTGTTGAGCGGTTCGGCCTCAGCCCATTTGGTGAAATAATCAACCCCTACGATGGCGAACTTACAGCCCCCTGGAGCCGTCGGCAAGGGACCTATAAGGTCGATGCCCCATTGCGCAAATGGCCAAGGGCTATACATGGAGGTGAGCTGTTCGGGTGATAGTTTAATGTTGGGGCCCATTATCTGACATCTATGACACGATCTGGCATAAGCGATCGTATCTTTCCGAAGTGATGGCCAGAAAAATCCTTGTCTGGTTGTCTTATGGATGAGGGCTCGCCCGCCCGCATGGTTTCCACAAATCCCGTCATGGATCTCAGCTAAAACGAGCCGACCTTCCTCCGGTGTAATACACTTGAGGAGGGGAAGGCTGAAGGCTCGCTTGTAAAGCCGATCGTCCAATAGGGTATACCTAGTCGCACGAAGCTGGAGTTGGCGAGCTTTAACACGGTCGTCAGGGACCGTTCCGTCCTTTAAGTATTTGATGAATGGAGTCATCCAATTCTCTTCGGCGATGGCGACCATGGTAACCAAATTCCTGTCGATCGCCGGCCTTGCTGACTTTGTGATTTGGATATTGGAGAAGTCGGCTGCCCCATCCGATGATGCTAGCTTGGAAAGAGCATCGGCCTGGGAGTTGTGCTCTCTCGGGACTTGTTCGATTAGTACTTCTTCAAATTTTGTGCACATTTCGGCGACCAGCTCTTGGTATTTGATCATCTGTTCGCCGCGTGCCTCATATTCTCCCTTGACTTGGTTTACGACCAAAAGGGAGTCCATGAAGATATGGAGGCGACGAACATCCAGGGCGAGGGCTAGATCAAGCCCGCCTACTAAAGCTTCGTATTCAGCTTCATTGTTGGTCGCACGAAAACCGAAACGCACAGCATTTGTGAAACTCTGACCGTCGGGGCTGATGAGGACAATCCCTGCCCCTGCTCTCGAATTGGTCGCTGAGCCATCCACATACAACTTCCAGGCAGGTCGTCCGACCTGGGTTGGACTGTGAGGAAAAGTTAATTCCACCACGAAGTCTGGCAGAGCTTGGCCCTTGATCGCCGTGCGAGGAGCGTAGGTGATACCGTATTGGGCGATCTCTAGCGACCACTTGAGGAGTCGCCCGTTGGTGTCCGGTCGGTGCAGGACTTGTCTTAGAGGTAGAGTTGTTAGGACCTCCACTTGGTGATCGAAGAAGTAAGCCCTCAGTTTACGTACACTCATGACAAGGGCGTAGGCGATCTTCTCCAATGGTGTATAACGTGTCTCAGCGCCGTGGAGCGCTTGGCTAACATAGTAGATCGGCAAGTGGGCTTGCCCCTCTGCTCGCACCATAACGGCACTCAGCGCGACCTCCGAGGCCGCTAAGTAAAGGAATAATTTTTCACCGGGGATCGGCTTCGCCAGGATCTGGGGGTTAGATAGATATTCCTTTATTTTGGCGAATGCTATCTGGCTTTCTTTCGTCCATGCGAACTTCTTGTTCTTGATGGTCGCTAAGAAAGGCTTGCTTTTATCGCCGAGCCGTGATATGAAACGGTTGAGGGCGGCTAGACAACCTGTGAGGCGTTGCACCTGCTTGATGTTTCGCGGTTCCTGCATGTCAAGGATCGCCTGTATCTTGGTGGGGTTCGCCTCGATCCCACTTTGGCTCACTATGTGCCCCAGGAACTTCCCGGAGCCCACCCCGAAGTTGCATTTCTTGGGGTTTAGTTTCATGTTAAACTTCTCAAGGATGGCGAACGTCTCGGCGAGATCGTTGAGGTGATCTTCCTTCTTGAGGCTTTTGACTACGATATCGTCAATGTAGACCTCCATGGTCTTGCCGATCTGATCGGCGAACATTCTGTTGACTAATCGCTGGTAGGTCGCCCCCCGCGTTTTTCAAGCCGAACGGCATTCTGACCCAAAAGTATATGTCTTTTTCTGTGTGGAAAGATGTGTGTTTTATGTCTTCCTCCGCCATTGGGATTTGATGATATCCGGCGAAGGCATCCATAAACGACATCATTTCGCAACCTGCCGTGCTATCGACCAGGTGATCAATATGAGGCATCGGGAAGTGATCTTTTGGGCATGCCGCGTTGAGGTCGGTGAAGTCAATGCATAATCTCCAGGAGCCAGTTGGCTTTTTGACGAGCACCGCGTTGGCGACCCACTGTGGTTCGTCTGTGGATACTCCGATCAATTTGTTGTTGAGTAACTTCTGGACTTCTATGTCGAGCGCCGCGTATTTCTCGGGACCGAACTTCCTTCGCTTCTGGTGAACAGGCTTCATCGTCCGGTCGATCTTCAGATAATGGCAAGCGTGTTCGGGACTTATGCCAACCATATCTTGATGCGACCAGGCAAAGACTCTGATATTCATTCGTAGCAAGTTGATCAGATCTCCCTTTAATTCGTGGTCGATATTTGCGCCGATCTGTACTTCCCGTTCGGGGTGATCCGGATCCATCGTAATGCATTCCAACTCTTCGACAGGGACGGTCGCCTCTCGTTTGGTACGATCTCCGGACTCGGTCCTTGGATCGATATCGAGACTTGGCTCGAAACCGATCCTTGGCTCGATGTCGTCCGTCAATTGATGAGAGATGGCGTCCCCTGAGTCGGGTTGGTACGATGTGTTAGGCTCGTCGATCTCCATGGGTTGATCGTCGGTCGCTTCAATGTTATATATAGTATGGGAAGTATTGAAAGAAGTAACAACATAGGAGTAATTCAAACATCTCTTTGCCATTAGCTGATCTCCTTTTACAGTACCGACCATCCCATCGGCAGTGGGGAATTTGATACAGTAAAAGAAATATGAGGCGACCGCCTCAAAGGTTTCTAAAAAGGGGCGACCTAGGAACCCATTATAGATGCTGGGCCTATCTATGATTACAAAGCTTAGGTTCCTAGTAATCCTAACCTTGGGATCATAAAAGCATACTAGCTCAACGGAGAGCTTGATCCTCCCGTAGGCTCGATCGTGTTGTCGCCGAACCCTTGGAGCACGGTGTCGAAAGGCTTGATGAATTTGATTAGGTTGCCGAGTTGGTCTAGGGCGGATTTGAATATGATGTTGCAGAAACTCCCATTATCGACCAGCACGCGATCGACCGTCTTCCCAAGGATACAAGCGGAGATCACTAGTGCATCCTCTTTGGGACATTGCACTCCCTCCCTGTCCTTGTTGGAAAAGGTGATGAGCGCGTCTCTATAGATGGTCGGCTCCGGAGGTACTACAACATGGACTTCGGCGAAAGCCCTCAGCTCGGCTTTTCGCTTTCTGTTTGACAGGGTGGAAACCGGGGAAAGGCCCCCGAGGCTCCCACCTCCTGCTTGAAGCATGTTGATCCGACCGCCAGGGTTGATCGGAGGGATCGACTCATCAGAGTACTCCGGCTCATGCTCGATTCTGGCGATCGGATTGGGAGGAATTCTTTCGCTTGGTCGGCGCTCGCGCCCTCCGGCTCTTTCCGTTCTGGGTTCTGGCTTGGTGATCAAATTGTCCAGTTTGCCTTCCTCAAACAGTCGCGAGCCGTCGAGGAGGTCGCGGCATTGGCTAGTGTTGTGGCCGGACTCTTATGATAGGCACAGAATTTGCTACTGCCTAGGTGACCGTGGTCCCTTATTGGCTTTGGCTTGGAAAGCCACTCGCGACCCTTGATCGCGTTGAAGATGTGGGCCGAGATAAGTTGCGGTTGAGAAGAAGGTGGAACTCGTCATGCTCGAAGGCTTTGAACTGGCCAGTGGTCATGGCTATCGTCTTTCTTGGCTTGGCGACCGCCTTCTTCTGGACATGGGATGGTGCTTTTCCTTCTTCGGCCGTCCCTCGTCTAAGCGGAGTGAGAGCATCTTCGCCTGGCCGAAAATCGGCGCCTGACGCGGAACGCCAGTATAGGTCGGTGGAAAAACCTTTGTGAGGTGCCAGAACAAGGGCGAGCGTACGAGGAATCCGTTCAGATCGCGTGGTGAGCGATCTCGTCGCCGACGGCTCACCGGTGAGGACTATCTCGCCCACCTGGCCGATGTAGTCCTCATCCGATTCGCCCTTCCCCGCCCGATTTTCATCATGCGGTGGGGACCTTCCGGCGGCGACTTTGGGCGGGCACGACGTGAAGTCGTTCGCCAGCTTCTCAAAGCAATTGATTGAGCGATATGGTAGTGAGATGTACCACCTGTGGGCGAGATCGCCCAGAGTTAGCGGGAACATACGACATTTCGTCGCATCTGAAGCTCCGCATCCGGTCATGTAGATCCGGAATTTGCTTAAGTGGGTTCCCGGATCCGTTCTCCCCTCATATAGAGGTGTTTGTGAGGGATTGATTGCTGATTGGACTGGGGCGATCTCGATCTGGACCGCGAGTGGTTCATTTAGCCCAGCGATCGGTCTCCTGGCACTTGCCCCAATTTCTAGGAGCGTCTTCATCTCGTCGAGCTGGCGTTGCATGGCGGCGATCGTTGCTCGATCGCCGCCGATCGCTCTCAGAATGCGAACCAAGGCGATCGTGTACTGATCCCCTAGCTCCGTGGTGAATGACGAGCTCCCTGCCAGTGGGTTCCTTTCTTGGGAGAGCAGGGGCTCGTTGACCGGTCTGTCTCCTGGGAGTCGGATATGCCGAACTCCTGGTAAAGGATTCGGATACCGATGTCTCCCGACTGGGGCCTGAGTGCCCGGGTCGCCATGAGGGATCGCTCCCCAGGCGGCTGAAGACGGAATCATCCCGCCTCACGAGAGCCTTCTCCTGCGGCTCGGGTCTTTCTGTCGATTTCTCGACATAGATCCCCTTGAGCTTTCGTTTGCTTGCCCGGCGGATGGTTGACGGAGTGATGGTGGGCGATTCGTAGGCCTTTCGTCGCTCCCTGAGGATGGCTATAGCCTCCTCAATCTGTTCCGTGGTCTGGAACTGATCGAGTGAGAGGCTAGAACCGTCCCTCGGGGGCGGGAGTGAGAGCCTAGCGTCGCCACGGTCGCCTTCCGCCGTGGGCTGGGATTCGGTCCTCGCCGGAATAAGATTTCCGGTAGATCTCAGGGTGGCCCTCTTGGAGGTTGTTGCTGATGTCATTTTCTGAAGGTTTTTCTATTGAAGAACAGTGAGTGTTTCTTCAAGTATATGTCCGGAGAACAGTGAGTGTTCTTCGAGACGGTAGGAATAAAAATGAAGGTTTAGATGCCCTCCTTCTAGCGCCAATTGTTGTTACCCAAAATATTATCCGGAGATAGTATTGCTGGAATGATCGAGTAACAAACAAATGCGAGAACACTTCCGTGAGAAAAAAGATGACACAAGATTTGCCGGGGTTGTTAATCCCGGGCTTGAATGCTCTCGCGAGATGTTATTAATAAATATACTGTCGAGTACAAATATTAATGTTAGAATCTATTACAAGGAGTGTAAAGACTTCTAGTTATCTAGGCTTTAGAGCGCGTAGATTGCCGGAAGAACCAGATAAATATGTCTGTGAGTTCTTGCTTGGGATATATGATGAATGTGTATGAATATCACTATGAATGTGTTAGTGGTTGCCAAAAGAGCCTTTGATTCTCTCTTTGGTGTGTATTTTGCACTTAATTCGTAGTAGAATTCGCATCCCTTTGGCCACAGCAGTGAGTCCTCTATTTATAGGGGACAAGGTAGTTGGGATCCCTCAGGCGATCGCGGGCGATCGCCGTTTTCTATATTAAAATAAGACGGCCGATCGTCCCGTCACATGGGCCTGTTCCCTTGAGGTCCGAGGTTGCAGCTGGAGGCCAGCTGGGCGAACCAATGGGAAGCCAGCACACGTTGTGAGTCGCTGTCCGGGGAGGACCCACTTCGTACCTTTCGGCGGCCTTGTCGGTAGGTGTGGTAGGTGACAGGCTGGGGTCAATGATCCTATCTGTCGGTATCCTTTGAAGATCCGCGGGTGGGCCATCGTCTAAGATTCGGTCTTCGACGACTTTGACGAATACTGGATCCATACGTGGCATGAGATGATCGCCTCTGGTCCGCTCATGAAAGACGATCGTCAGATAACAAAATACGATCGTTGGGTACCAAAAGACGATCGCCGCATTGTGCCGAACTCTAGGCGTTTCTCCTGAGTATGTCTTCCATGGTTGGCTTCTCTGGAAGGTCTCCGATCGCCTATCGTGGCGAATTAATCGCCGCACAACAGGGTCACGGTCAGTCAAACCCTATCTGTACTTGACGCTATGCATGCGTTAATGCAAATCGAGATCATCGAGCTGTCGTGTATCTAATACAACTAGCTCCAATGCTTTGGCCAAAGACTTATGATCTCATCTGCCAATAACCGCATAGGACATATAACCCACTCACTAACGGGAGAAAGAATTCTATCTTGGTATTCAGTAGGACCTGCTACTTGCCCGTCAAGATGCATGTCGAGGTTGACCCCCGCCTTCCGGTTTATAGGGTCGAACTACTCTAATGAAAATCTTGACGTCACAAGCACATCCCTACTAAATCCTCAAGTCGAAGGTCCACGAATACCTATCACAACCTTTCGATTCCGTCATTGACTGTCCTGAAGTGAAATCCGTGTGACGAATCGAGGGTGAGTCGGTTCGAGTATACTGATCCAATTAGCATACCTATAACGTGTGCTCCCACTAACCATTAGCTTTCGACAGGCACTCTCCATGTCAAAGAACAAGTCATACAAGTCTTCACATAAACTTAACGCCCAGTCAAGTTTCATCGACTTGCGAATGATTAAGTATTTGAGCTATAACCTTTCCAGTGCCGCCCCCTTTATCCAATAAAGAGTGGAATGTTTTGCTCTCAAATACACGGACTAGTTTCTATATATTTATTTACGAGTTAGGAATGCCAGTAACTACCAGTAGATAAAGAAACATTCATTTGCCTTATATAAATGGTTTACATAATTACAAGTACAATGCTCTCACTCAACAACCTCTGAGTGGCATTCGAGGGTATAATCCTAACAGTATATTCACCCCGAAGGGGCCAGCAAGAAGTTGATGTAAGTACAAAGATTCCAGAATATCAACAAGTGAATAAACAACAGAAATCACAGTGCCATCACATATAATCCGGAATACAATACCGCAATCAACATCACAAAACAACCTCCCGGGCTGTACTGGCCTTGTACCTCACGCGAGATACACACCCCAGGAGTCCTCGTCAGGCCCTCTCTGGTTGTACAACCCAATCGAGTGATCCGCAGATACTCGCAGTCTAACGGATCCCAAGGACCCTCGCTGGTTTTACTCGGCTCGCACGCACTCAGTAACCACATGGCACAAATCACATTTTCTGAAATTACCACTGTTGGCCACTAAGTATACAAAATACAGCTTGGAAAGTGTTTTAAGCAACAAGCTGTACGATTTTCAAATAAGAGTGCGTAGCGGAAGTCTTGAAACAGTAAGTTGCTGTAAATACAGCAACTAGGTTTTCTCTTGTTTGCTTGGTGCGTACAGGGTATGCAGTGTATACTTATAAAATTAATCACAGTAATGAAAACAATAAGTGCAAAAGGTAAATGACACGATATTTAAGTGGTTCGAGGTAAACCCCTCTACGTCCACTGGTCCTCCACACAGGAGTGAAAATGTTTATTATAAACATTACGTACACAACTATGTGTCTATAATCAAACCTATCCTTGTATCGTTCACACAGATTGATACAAAGACTGTTGCTTTCAACCGTTCACACAGATTTGTCAAAGCTTTCACTTGACTAGCTTCTTCACACATAGTTCCGAAGCTTCGTATATTCAATGCAGATCCATCACACACAGTTCAGGAAAAGCAAGGCTTTCTCAGTCCACACAGGGCTGATGGTTTTCTTCAAATGTACGATCACGGGTTGAACAACAACTTGACTTTCTTGAGCTTGAGCTAATGATGTGTTGTTCAAGGTTGAGCACTTGTATATTTCTTCTCTTAGGAATAGCAGTATGCTTGAAGAAATATGTTTTGCTCTTGATATACTGTTCTTGAGATGTTCACGAGTGTATCTCAGTATATCTCAGTTTGCTCAGTTATGAGATCTTGAATATTCATATGAGTTCGTGTATATTCTCTGATATATTCGTGTGTATCTGATCTTCAAACTTCGGGGGTATATATAGCCTTTGGAATAGATCCATTGGGAATAGATCCGTTGAGAATAGATCTATTGAGGAAGAAGTCTGTTCCAATAGGTTGATTGACTTGCACAGAACAAGATCCGGATTTTGCTCCTTGTCTGAAGATCTTTGTCGGGTGGTATTTAAATACTTTATCCAGTCAGTATTTAAATACTTCTTTTCAAACGGTGGCTTGACTTTCGCATATAAAGAAGATTCCGTTTCAACGGGCTTCAGTCCTTTTGGATAAGTGTTGAAGATCTCAACACTTACAGCCTGTATGTTGTATCCAACATGTTGCGTTTACAACACCGTAGCTGTAGGTTCCAACGTTGTAGGCTATTTTAGGGCCGCTGTATGGAAAGATGTTGTATGGATGTTTCAGGACAACTTCCATACTTGGTGTCATATTGACTGATGAGCTTCTTGCTGTATGATGGCACTTTATACTTTTGTTGTATGATGGCACTTTATCAAAACACACATGTTGTTGTATGATTGTCTTCGGGAAAGCTATTTGCTGTATGTTGGCACTTTATCAAAACTAGATACAGGATTGTTTATCCCAACAATTTCCCCCCTTTTGATAATTGCCAAAACTTCTTGATGATGCCAAAACCTTGATGCCAGGACCTTTAAAACATCTTTGACTTGAGAGGCTTTCTTCTTGATCTTCCGTCGAATGTTCTGGTCTTCAGCAAATAACACAATGTGAACTGCTCGCAGGCAAGTTCTAAAATGATAGCATCTAACAGGGAAGTGTATTACAACTTAAAACTTATGATTGGCGCGCAGGCACAATCTTACAGTATGATCTAGTTGAATACAACTTAACCTATGAACTGTTCGCAGACGAGTTCTTACAGCTTTGTACTATACAAGTTTTTACTTGTTAGTTTGCAGCAAATAAATTAATTTCGTAATCACACAATAACACAGTAGTAGATTACGAGTTGTAATCTTTCAAGATAAAAATAGATTTTATTGATATTAGGCAAAGATTACAAGGAGAGTAAAAGATACAGAGTTTATGCTGACAATATATAAATACAGGAAGGATCCTCCATTGCTAGCTCCTGTAGTGAGCGTATCTCCAAGGCCTTCTAGGATCATTATCGATTCCATTCAACCAATTTTGCAAGGCATCCTTATTTCGATTCAAGTAGATTGCTTGTCCTTCATATGATTTGTCTAACACAAGGATCCAATCTTCAGGGTGGGTAACCAGATCGCCTTTCCTGTGCTTAGATTTCATCTGGAGCTGTAGGGGGAGCTTTCCTTCGTCCAGCCTCTTTGTAAATTCCTCGGTAGCTTCCTTCAGCGTTCTACAATTGTTGAATATGGTGGATTCCCTAATAAGAACTACAAAGTATCTTAACAGTTCGTTTATCCTCCAATCCTTTATTTTATCGGCTGTAGGCTGTCGGTTGGCCGGGAGATTCATTACTGGCGGCTTATGCACAAGATTCTTCCAAGGAATGTTAGGATCGTGGAATTCAGGGCGAGCACTCTGTATCCTAATAGGATGAGAAGGAGCTGACAATCGAGTGATTGCAGCAGTAACATTGTCTTCTAATGCAGCGTCAAACTCATTTTCTTGCTCAAGTCTCCGTTGTCTAGCTGCTTCTCTTGACTCTTCCCCCTTTTTGGCCTCATCAAGATAAGAGACCTTCTCATCAAGTCGTTCCAGGATTTTCATTGCATTATCCTGTTTGGTCTCCATGCTTGACATTTTATCAATGAGGGATTAAAGCACCAGTGACATATCATATATATTTCAATCATGTCCTCTAAGGTGGGAGCCAGTTTCCTGTAGGGCTGATACAGTTTTGGCTTCAAAGATGCGGAGCTTTGCTTGTTCCTCCATGAGAATCTGCTCCTGACACTGTTGGAGTTGGTGGAAAGCTTGCCTTAGGATGGTGGGTAAAATGCGGAAGGCTTCTTCCACTTTGGAGACTTCGCGCTTAACACCCGTCATTTCATCAATGGCAGTCTCGTGCAACTAGTTAATCTCTTTTTCAACAGTGTGCAGAGCATTCACAGCGACCTGTAGGAAGACAGTTTGGCGACCGAGAGCATGAAGTTGCTCGTGCCTAGCTGGAGAGCTTGGCTTTTCTTCATCAGCTCTATTGAGCTGTCTGACGACCACATGAGTGAGTGGCTGTTGTGGTTCATCCTCAGGTAAGAAACCGTCGTCGGATTCCACATCAATCGGTGATGCGGGGGCATCAGTTGCTATTAGTGATGGTGGCTGTTCGGCCTGGTTGGTCTCGGTAACAAGGGGGACTGATTCCTCTGGTTCCGGATGGGTTTCTGTAGGTACAGAAGGGACTGATTCCTCCTGTTGTCTCTCAGCGTCCGCCTGATCCGGCAGAGGGATTGATTCATCGTGCGGGATGGCGTGGGCTTGGTCGTCTGGTTGGGCGGCGACAGGCTCGTGTGCCTGTTGTGAAACTGTCGGGGCTTCAACGACAGGATGGATTGATTCCTCCTGTTGTGGGGCAGTTTCTTGCTGTCGGGGAGGGGACTGTTGGCTCGAGGTTCCTTCACCCTGTTGTTGTTGCATCCGTGAAAACTCCTGTTCTCGAGTTTCCTCACGGCTCATTCTTAGACCCGCCTAAAAGGCGGCGGCGTCGTTGTATGAGTCGTGGTCTGTTTTGGGACTGACATGAATAGTGTCTTTGGATACAGATTTTCCTTTCATTCGAGCATCAGCTTTGTCCATGAAATAGCTCGAAATCAGCTCTTTGCAGAAGATGTTGTCCCATTGGAATAGGACTTCAATTGGAGAATCTGTTACCTCCAGGACAAACAATTCTTCTTCTCTCCACTCGCTCCAGTTATACAAAGTGTCGTAAGGAGCGACCCTCTAGGATTTCCATTGAACAAAACGTTCGTAAGCCTGTTCAATTTGAACTGACAGCAAGGTTTTGTTAATTATGGTGTCGGGAGAGGGGCTGCGTACAGTGCATGGGTCCACTGTAGGCATGGGTTCCACTACAGGTGTAGGAACCTGTAGTAACGAAGCACCCTAAACATGACTTGAAGCTGATTACCTTGGAATGGAGTAACGAAGTAGCGGCAGTCGAACATATGATATTCCTTCAAATATTTTATAACTTAAAAATATCTTCTGGCGTACGAGGAAAGTAGGCCGGATTTCTCTCTGATACCATACTGTAACGACCCAATTTTTCTAAGGAAATTTTAAGGATATTTTTATAACTTTATTTTTAAAAAAAATATAAGAAACTTGGAGAAATTTCAAGTCGTTACTAAACATACATTTTCTAAATTTTTTTCGGATCGTAAAAAGGATTTCAAATTTCCAATACGACAAAATCTAGCAGTGGAAAATAATTTCTAAAAATAAAATTAATTGTTCATAGTAACTTGAGCGGAATTAAAAGAAATAAATTATAATATTAATCATATGTCGGCCTGCTCTGCACCCGTTCTCTCCATTCTGAATTAACCTGAAAATTTTACATAAAAATGGGATGAGCTTTCTATTGCTCGTGAGAACATCACAAGTCAACAATAATCACAATACGTAACGGAGGCATAGCATGAATATTTGTTATATCAACTTGAGCCTGTAAACATGTGAATGCATGTAAACATATACTAATACTTGGTATGAAAAACATGTGACTGCATGTTAATCATATACTGCTACTTGGTACGAAAAACATGTGACTGCATGTTAATCGTAAATATAACATATCACATATACAGTCCAAATAAAGCAATTAAAATTGACAAGTAATAATTCCCACCTGAAATTGAAGTGACTTGAATGCAAATGCTTGAATGCTTATGAATCGTCTTAATCGTGTTCTTGATTCTCGTAGCCTACAATTAAAGAGGCGAATGTCTTACTTTTTTATTGATATAATATTTTTCAATAAGATTATAATTAATTTGAAGTAATTGAATATAAAAAAAGGAAAATATTTGGGCTGAAATAGGCAGATCGGGTCACTATTAAGAATAAAGTTAGACTTATAAAATGGGCTGAATCAAGAGAAAGGACAAATCGGGTCATATTTATAATAAGGGTTGGACTAATCGACCCAAGATTGAAAATTGAGATTGGGCTAAAAATTAATTGGGCATTGGTGTAAAAGGTTTGGCCGAAGGTACTTTGGCCCACTGGATGTAATTATTTAGAAACTCTATTTTAACTCAAATCGGTCTTCTCTCTTTTTTTTCTTTTGCTTTCACCGGGAGATTGGGAAAACTCCTTCCCTTCGGCACGCAAGACGGGCGGCCATTGAAATCAGCGGTGGCTTAGCCGCGAATCAGAGAGATGGTTAATCTGACCAGGATTTGGGTCATCTTCCACGGATCTTCACTCGAACTCTTATCGGGAGGAAGTAATGGAGTTGTGGCCCTCTCGAGTGACAAGGTTTAGCGGCAGCGGCGACAGAGACGCGAACTGGCCACGCTCGCCGGGAATTATGGCGGCGACGTGATTTGTTGAAAGGAAAGTAAGTGGTCGGTGGCAACAGGCTGAGTTTGGTCGGGATCAGAAAAATTCTCAGGTGAGTTTCTTTCCGTTCTCTGATTCCTATATTCCTAGGAATGGTTCGTTTGTGTGAAATTGTTGGAAGATGAATTTGGCTCTGTTCTTTCGATCGAATGAATTCGAATCGAATCGGATCGAATCAATTGAATCGAATCAATCGAATGGATTCGAATCGAATCGAATCGATTGAACTAATGGACTCGAATCGAATCAAATATATATTAAGGGTAAATAATAATAATTATAATAATGGTAAATAATAATAATAATAATAATAATAATAATAATAATAGTGATCAACAACAACAACGATAATAGTAATATTATTAGTAATAATAACAATAATAATAATTAAGATTAATAATAATAAGAAGAAGAAGGATCGAATCGAATCGAATCGAATGGACTCGACTCAATCAATCAATCGAATGGACTCGAACGAATCGAATCGAATCGAATGGACTCGAATCGAATCAAAATCAAAATAAGTCCAAAAAAACAGGGTCTTTGTAGGATTGGGTTTGTCGCCACTGAAAGAAAGAATTCCAGGTTCGTTTTCTTGCTGTTACGATGTTAAATTCCAAAAGAAAATGGGTTTCATGTGTTATGTGAATTTTGGAAATGATTGATTTAACGAAGTGTGCTTGTGTGAAATTTTTCTGAACCAGTGAAAGAACTCGATGGCCAGATCGGTTATGGATGAGGTTTCAGACTAGAGGAGATGGCTAGAATTGGGGTCATTTAGGTTGGTGATTCCGAGAAGAAGAAAGATAAAAGAACGTGTAATATTCAAGGAATTAATAGACATAATTTACATGTTGTTGGAAAGATGAGAGATTTGCAGTGAGGTTGAGAATTTGTTTCGGGCCAATGGCAGTAATAAGAACTGTACATCTCTTTTTTTTAAATACTTTCGTTTGCTGTAGAATATCAGAGATTTTTTGTAACACCCCAAACTAGGCGGATATTACAGTGCCGTGGACCCCCGACTGGGACCCACCAGGCTAATGAAAATGAGTGAGTCACGCAGGGTAAATGTAGTACCGAACCACATTACACAATTAACTACTCCGATGAGGAGTTTCATACAACACACCCAGGATGATACTGAATACAAGTATATTTTATATGGAGATAAAATATACAACAATGAGTGAAATGAATATTCAAACGGAATGTCTGCAGCGGAATAAATGAAGGAAACATAAATGACTGAAAAGACTGGGGCCCCCTTCTAGTATCACTGACTCTCGCCACCGTGCTCTCCCCGTGCTTTAGCCTTGCCATGACACAAAAATGATCCCCAACGGGCCGGCCATACGTAACAACAATCCTCAAGGGTTGAAAATACACAATCATGAGTTATCCACAGTTATGAAATATCCTGTCGAAACATACGCAATCAAACATGCTATATGAATCAACAAATGATACGGCTCAAATGAATGGCGCCACACTACGTCCGGGATGGAAATGTGTCCGTGCACAAGCCACCAACGAGTATCGATCGAATACACGTGTGGTCTTGTACCTAATCAGTCTCACGAAGCCATCAACTCGTGTGCACAGTCCAATGTGAGGCCACCAACCAACACACGACTATAATGTGCCCGACATGAAAATCCTACACATACCAACCGGCACGCCAGTATGACCCGGAATGCCACAATATGACAAAAGTGACAATGAAAATGAATCATGACTCACCAAGATTAAATGATGGTGAAATGAATGACAGCTTAACGAAATGATCGGAACCGTCGTTCCTTATGACTGAGGTGATTAATTGACAATGACAAGTTTTGATATGGTTAATACAATGATGAATGAGTTACGATTATGAATGAACAACCTCAAAAGGAATGAATATCCTTTTAACCGAGTAAGAATTAACTTACACAATACCGATGAAGAATGTCCGTCCACGAACAACGTCCTAAATGAAATGCCGGTCGCTCGAACAACCTTGAATAACAATAATTACCAACAACCGTTCAATACACGTATCAAGTAACTAAACACGACTAACCTAAAGGTCGAAAACAACGATAATCAACTCATAGGGCATTCCAACGAATACATAACCAACCACACAACTTCGGAAATATCCAATCCCGAATATGTCGAAACCAACACCAAATTGAGTATTTCGAATTAACAAAACACTTCAATGATATCAATAATCCATTAGGAATCCATAATTCATGATTACAACAACATCAATCGGAAAAATCCCAATTAACCAAAGTCAACCCCCAAGGGTTCTTGAAATAATTCCGAAAATAACCATTAAATCTATAGGAATATATTTATCCAAGGTAGATAATTCATATCTAACATATTTCAATGATAATCCAAGCTTACACGAAGAAATCGGAAGGAAAACCCAAAAATCCGAAATTCTAGATCCAAGAAATTAATAACTTAGATTCGATGTTTTGGAGATGATGAAGTGATGATTAATCCAACTCAAAGACTTGAAGATGATGATTGATGATTACACCTTGAAGAACACTCTCTAAATCGCCCAAATCGCCAAGAACCGACGAGAGGAAGAGAAATAGATGACAAATGACGAAGTCTGACTAAACTGTCCAATTTATAGCCAGTCCAGGTTAGCGTGCGCTAGCCCTTGTGCGTAGCGTGCGTTAACGAGTAATTTGGGTAGTCCAGTACCCACTGTCCGAACACGGTAGCGCGCGCTACGTACCTTTTTGTAGCGTGCGCTACGGCCATACTACTAGCGTGCACTAAAATCCATTGTTAGCGTGCGCTAACGAAATATTTGACGCCCAGTACTGGAGTCCAGAAAACCGTCTGCCCTCTGATCTGACCTCGATAGCGTGCGCTACAACAACCGATTAGCGTGCGCTATAATATTGATTGCGTACGCTAAATATAACTCATAGCGTGCGCTATGAATTAATCCAGTGCAGTCCAGTAGCCACTGGACTCAACCTGATCCGCCCCTAGCGCGCGCTACTCCACATATATAGCGTGCGCTACTACAACCCGTTAGCGCGCGCTACTTACCACTCGTAGCGTGCGCTACAAATAACTCACCTGCAGTCCAGTACCTTCTGGACTGCAGCCAGGGTAACCTTAGCGTGCGCTAAAGCTGAGTGGTAGCGTGCGCTACATATACTCAATTAGCGTACGCTAAAAGGAGTACGTAGCGTGCGCTACTCCTCACGCACAGCTCGCAACGAAAATGACAATGATGATAAACACGGCACGAAACTCCAATCGGATTAGTGATGAATGACGATTGATACACGATACAATTGCTCTGAATGATGAATACCATGACTGAATCTGAGTGATAAATGATTAATAATGAGTGAAAATTACTGAGTATCAATTACTGAATGATAAATACTGAATGATAATTACTGAATTACAACCGGGTATTACATACACCCCCCTTAAAAGAGTTTCGTCCCCGAAAATAAGGGTCAAACAACTCGGGATAACTCTCCCGCATACTATCCTCGGTTTCCCAAGTAGCCTCTTCGACTCCGTGTCTAGACCACTGAATTTTAACCAAAGGAATCGTCTTATTCCTCAACTGTTTGATTCGCCGCTCTAAAACTCGTATAGGACGCTCCTCATATGAATGATCGTCGGCGATCTCGATTTCGTCGAACTGAAGTATGTGACTCGGGTCGGCAACATACTTCCGCAACTGAGAGACATGAAACACATTATGAATTCGGCTCAACGCCGGGGGTAAAGCCAATCGATAAGCTAACTCGCCTACTCGATCCAAAATCTCGAACGGTCCAATGAATCTCGGACTCAACTTTCCCCTCTTTCCAAAATGGAAGATACCACGACTCGGGGATACCTTGACCAACACATGGTCACCAGCCTCGAATTCTAACGGTCGACGACGGTTATCTGCATATGATTTCTGTCGACTCTGAGCGGTCAACAAACGACTTCTGATCAAAGCTACCTTCTCACGGGCGGCTATAAGCATATCGGGCTCGGTGCCGATTGATTCTGATAGGTCATCCCAACACAAGGGAGATCGACAACGACGACCGTACAAGGCCTCGTAAGGTGCCATCTTAATCGAAGCATGCCAACTATTATTATACGTGAACTCGATCAATGGTAGTTGGGCTTCCCAATCGTCTTTCCAATCGAGGACGCATGCCCTCAACATGTCCTCTAAGGTCTGAATAGTCCTCTCTGATTGTCCGTCGGACTGAGGATGAAAAGCGGTACTGAGATTAAGCTGAGTTCCCATAGCACGATGAACTGATTTCCAAAAATGCGACACAAACCGTCCGTCACGATCGGAAACGATACTTTTAGGAGTACCGTGCAGTCTGACTATCTCTTTGATGAACAGTTGAGCAAGTCTCTCGGGACCCCACGTCTCCTTGATCTCAAGGAAATGAGCTGATTTAGTTAAGCGGTCCACGATCACCCAGATCGTATTCATGCCACGATGACTCGTCGGCAAACTCGTGATGAAATCCATAGAAATGTCTTCCCACTTCCATTCGGGAATAGGAAGAGGTTTCAGCATACCCGCCGGTCGCTGATGTTCAATCTTAACTTGTTGACAGGTTAAGCATCTCGAAACAAATTCGGCGACTTCTCGCTTCATATTACTCCACCAGTAATTTTGTTTCAAGTCCTTGTACATCTTACTAGACCCCGGATGAACAGAATAAGGGGTAGCATGAGCTTCTTTCAAAATTGAGTTTTTCAACTCGTCATTCACGGCACGCACAACCGATTCTTAAACCTCAAAAGTCTATCCTCGTGGACCACAAATCAGGGCTTTCCTGAGCCACATCCTCTCGGATGCGCAACAATGATGGGTCCGAACCCGATTCTCTCGGATTGCCTCCTCGAGTGACGATGAAATCTCTAACATACAAAGCCGCCCGAACTCGGGCTGCACTCGATCTCGGTCTAAGGAATTCCGCCAAGCTCCTTCGAATCTGTTAAACGGGCAAGCATCTGCTCCTGAACGGACTTATGACTCAAGGCGTCGCGACAACGTCGCCTTGCCCGGTGGTAGAGGATCTCGATATCATAATCTTTGATTAATTCCAACCACTGCCTCTCGACGCATATTTAACTCCTTCGAGTAAATATATACTTTAAACTCTTATGATCGGTGAATATCGACAGTGACGCCATAAAGGTAATGACGCCAAATCTTCAAAGCGAACACCACAAATGCTAACTCCAGTGTCGTGGGTCGGATAATTAACCTCCTAAGGTCTCAATTGCCGTGAAGCATAGGCAATAACTTTCCCGTTCGCATGAGTACACATCCGAGACCCCGTCCGGATGCATCACTATAAACCACAAATCCTTCCGTCCCCTGCGGCAAGGAAAGTACAGAGCCGACATTAACCGGCTCTTGAGTTCCTCAAAACTCCGTTGACACGCGTCGGACCACGTATATTTCTTATCCTTCCGCAAAGGTTCGTTAAGGGTTGAGCGATTCTAGAAAATCCCTCTACAAATCGCCGATAATAACCCGCTAATCCGAGGAAACTTGGATTTCCTTAACGTTCTTCGGAGGTAGCCAATCTCGAATAGCCTCCGTCTTCGAGGGTCGACACGAACTCCGTCGATGAAATTACATGTCCGAGAAAAGTCACTTGGACATCCGTAACTCACATTTGGAAAACTTCCCATAAAGTTGTTCTCGTCTCAACACGTCGAGCACTTGATGAAGGTGAAACTCGTGTTCCTCCCGGTCACGAGAATAAATCAAAATGTCATCGATGAAGACAACAACAAACCGATCCAAAAAGTCGATGAAAACCCGATTCATTAACTCCATGAATACCGCAGTGCATTAGTCAATCCAAACGGCATAACCACAAACTCATAGTGACCATAGCGTGTTCGAAACGCCGTCCTCGCGATATCCGACTCTCGAATCCGCAATCGATGATATCCAGATCTTAAGTCGATCTTGGAAAATACCGAAGCTCCCTCAAGTTGATCTAAGAGATCATCAATACGGGGTAAGGGATACTTATTCTTGATCGTCACCTGCTCAACTCCCGATAATCAATACATGCGGAATGAACCATCCTTCTTCTTGACAAACAACACCGGTGCTCCCACTGGGACGCACTTGGTCGGATATAACCTTTCTCGAACAACTCCTCAAGTTGGTTCTTTAATTCCTGCATTTCGGTCGGGGCCATCCAGACGGTGCCTTCGATATCGGGACGTACTGTGCTCCAACTCAATCGTGAATTCCACATCCTCTGTGGAGGCAAACCAGTAACTCGTCTGGAAAACATCGGCATATTCCCTCACCACCTAATATCCGTTAACATTATCGATGACTTCTGGTTTTGGCCATAAAGCACCAATAACCGACACATCCCCGATTGAGTAACCTTACCGCTTTCATCAAATTAATGACCTTACTGCAGCAATGGGATTACCTCCCGAAACACACATTCAACCCCATCGTCTAAAATGATAGTGACCATACGCTTACGGACACTAATGATGGCATCATGACGATCCATCCAATCAATACCCAAGATGACGTCGTCCCTCGGCAAATCTACCACGATTAGGTCTCACGCCATACACGATCATGGCCAAATCGACCGACAATTTACGAATCTCACGACAGATAATTCGTCTACCATCGTAGACCAATGACATAAGGCTCACAACTAGTAGCACTACCCGCACGTAGTCTACTCAAACATGACTCGGAAATGAATGAATGCGATGCACCAAGATCAAAAAGGGTACACACAGTTGAGATAGAATATCGAGTGTACCGAGATCATCCGGCCTCCGGATCGTCGGTCTTCTTCATCTCATAAATTCGGGGCTTGCCGCCCGAACCGACGCTCCTGTCTCGATAGCTCTTGGCTCCACCTTTAGCTCCTGTCGTCTTGAACGACGCCGACCGAGTGGCTTTGATTCTCGCATCGCGAATGACACGGGGCTTGAGATGACGCCGAGTGGGTTTAGAGTCCCTACGGTAAAAACGGCCCTATGCCCGGCAAAGAACCCCACGATTGTGGCACGTGATGATGCTTCGGACATTTGGCTGAAATGACCCTGTTCTTCACAGCTTGAAACAGTGATGGCCGAACTGCCGCTCGCGATCGAGATTCCGCGTTTAGGCATCATCGGAGGACGCCGAAAAGGTAGAGCCCGCACGTGGTTTCTTGAAAGTGGCACGACTCCGTCCGACCGATTACGGTTCTTAGACTTCTTGCTAGCAGACGAAGGTTGCCGCTTAGCAATTTCCTTAGCGTAAGCTCGTAGGTAAGAGCTTTCTCAATGAATTCACCAACGTGGTGCAATTATGATTAAATGGCGAAGTCCCATACGGGGTTTGACCTCTTCTTGAAATACTTGATCTTATCCGCCTCTGAATGAATGATAGATGAGGCGACGGAAGAAGTTCTGAAATTTCTCGGCAATGGCGAGAACATCCTCGTCTGGCGAGGGTCGGGGTGAGTAATTCGATAGCTTAGCCTCCCGAGTGGGGGTGGATAATATCTCTCCATCATGAGAGTTTTGAACCGATCCCAAGTACAAGATCCTTCGGTGGGCTTCAACGATAACCACCAAGAATGTGCGCTCTTACCCGGGTAGTAAGCCGCAATGAAACTTTGTGTCCTTCGGGACACTCTACCATAGCAAACAACTTCTCGAAATGCTCGAGCCAATGAATGATATCTGCCGGCTCAGACGAGCCCTCAAAAGTAGGTGGCCTCTGGCGAGAGATATCGCCGATGATATTACTCACATTCCTCTCTTGCCTCTGAGGTGGCGGCGGAGGAGCCTGCTGATTTTGATTGACGGAGTTATGCATCGTCTCCATCAACTGAGCCATCTGGGTCATTTGGGCCATCATGCCCTGCATAAATGCGAGTGGGTCAACCCGGACACCCTCTGACTGAGCCGTGTCCCGGGTACGACTCCCCGATAGTGAATGATCGCGTCCAGGTGAATGAGTGGCAGCGTCGCTGCTTGATGAATTAGCATTATTCCTCGCGTTTCCACGTGTATTCACACGAGCTCTCGAGATTCGGCCCGCTCCACGGCCTCGTCCTCCACGTCCTCTGTCAGCCCTTTCCATACTGAAGTGGAAAGTCATATGATGATTATATATCTCGCATGAGTATCACATTATGATTATATTATGAAATGATGAAAATGAGCATACGCGCTCAAATACAGCGATTACATGAATGATTGATTGACGTGACATGATTATCTGATGAAGTTACTGAAATGATTATCTTGAATGAGTTAACAAGATTAATGATTTGATCTTCCTGATCAACAACTGAATAATGAAATGAATTGAGTGATTAATGAGTTAACCTGACCGTCCTGGTCAAAATGACAATGATGATTGAGGAGTGTTAACTGATGAATTATGAATGAATGATTAATGCCAGAAATTATACCATGGCATTAG
Source organism: Orobanche coerulescens (assembly GCA_033398695.1). NCBI lineage: Eukaryota > Viridiplantae > Streptophyta > Magnoliopsida > Lamiales > Orobanchaceae > Orobanche > Orobanche coerulescens. The sequence goes on from CM065810.1 coordinate 3,062,230, forward strand.
AAATCTTACAGTTCTTGGTCTGATTAGCTCGGCATTTGCACAGGTCACACGTGACGCGAAAGTCCAATGATACTAGTCCGATGACGATGATTTCAAATGAGACATGACTTGGAGGGTAGTATTCAAAACCATGCTCTGATACCAACTCTGTAACACCCCAAACTAGGCGGATATTACAGTGCCGTGGACCCCCGACTGGGACCCACCAGGCTAATGAAAATGAGTGAGTCACGCAGGGTAAATGTAGTACCGAACCACATTACACAATTAACTACTCCGATGAGGAGTTTCATACAACACACCCAGGATGATACTGAATACAAGTATATTTTATATGGAGATAAAATATACAACAATGAGTGAAATGAATATTCAAACGGAATGTCTGCAGCGGAATAAATGAAGGAAACATAAATGACTGAAAAGACTGGCCCCCTTCTAGTATCACTGACTCCTCGCCACCGTGCTCTCCCGTGCTTTAGCCTTGCCATGACACAGCAGTATCCCCAACGAAATCGATTACGTAACAACAATCCTCAAGGGTTGAAAATACACAATCATGAGTTATCCACGATTATGAAATATCACAGCCGAAACATACGCAATCAAACATGCTATATGAATCAACATTTGATACGGCTCAAATGAATGGCGCCACACTACGTCCGGATGGAAATGTGTCGTGCACAAGCCACCAACGAGTATCGATCGAATACACGTGTGGTCTTGTACCTGTCGATCTCACGAAGCCATCAACTCGTGTGCACACCCAATGTGAGGCCACCAACCAACACACGACTATAATGTGCCCGACATGAAAATCCTACACATACCAACCGCACGCCCAAGATGACCCGGAATGCCACAATATGACAAAAGTGACAATGAAAATGAATCATGACTCACCAAGATTAAATGATGGTGAAATGAATGACAGCTTAACGAAATGATCGGAACCGTCGTTCCTTATGACTGAGGTGATTAATTGACAATGACAAGTTTTGATACGGTTAATACAATGATGAATGAGTTACGATTATGAATGAACAACCTCAAAAGGAATGAATATCCTTTTAACCGAGTAAGAATTAACTTACACAATACCGATGAAGAATGTCCGTCCACGAACAACGTCCTAAATGAAATGCCGGTCGCTCGAACAACCTTGAATAACAATAATTACCAACAACCGTTCAATACACGTATCAAGTAACTAAACACGACTAACCCAAAGGTCGAAAACAACGATAATCAACTCATAGGGCATTCCAACGAATACATAACCAACCACACAACTTCGAAAATATCCAATCCCGAATATGTCGAAACCAACACCAAATTGAGTATTTCGAATTAACAAAACACTTCAATGATATCAATAATCCATTAGGAATCCATAATTCATGATTACAACAACATCAATCGGAAAAATCCCAATTAACCGAAGTCAACCCCCAAGGGTTCTTGAAATAATTCCGAAAATAACCATTAAATCCATAGGAATATATTTATCCAAGGTAGATAATCCATATCTAACATATTCCAATGATAATCCAAGCTTACACGAAGAAATCGGAAGGAAAACCCAAAAATCCGAAATTCTAGATCCAAGAAATTAATACCTTAGATTTGATGTTTTGGAGATGATGAAGTGATGATTAATCCAACTCAAAGACTTGAAGATGATGATTGATGATTACACCTTGAAGAACACTCTCTAAATCGCCCAAATCGCCAAGAACCGACGAGAGGAAGAGAAATAGATGACAAATGACGAAGTCTGACTAAACTGTCCAATTTATAGCCAGTCCAGGTTAGCGTGCGCTAGCCCTTGTGCGTAGCGTGCGTTAACGAGTAATTTGGGTAGTCCAGTACCCACTGTCCGAACACGGTAGCGCGCGCTACGTACCTTTTTGTAGCGTGCGCTACGGCCATACTACTAGCGTGCGCTAAAATCCATTGTTAGCGTGCGCTAACGAAATATTTGACGCCCAGTACTGGAGTCCAGAAAACCGTCTGCCCTCTGATCTGACCTCGATAGCGTGCGCTACAACAACCGATTAGCGTGCGCTATAATATTGATTGCGTACGCTAAATATAACTCATAGCGTGCGCTATGAATTAATCCAGTGCAGTCCAGTAGCCACTGGACTCAACATGATCCGCCCCTAGCGCGCGCTACTCCACATATATAGCGTGCGCTACTACAACCCGTTAGCGCGCGCTACTTACCACTCGTAGCGTGCGCTACAAATAACTCACCTGCAGTCCAGTACCTTCTGGACTGCAGCCAGGGTAACCTTAGCGTGCGCTAAAGCTGAGTGGTAGCGTGCGCTACCTATACTCAATTAGCGTACGCTAAAAGGAGTACGTAGCGTGCGCTACTCCTCACGCACAGCTCGCAAAGAAAATGACAATGATGATAAACACGGCACGAAACTCCAATCGGATTAGTGATGAATGACGATTGATACACGATACAATTGCTCTGAATGATGAATACCATGACTGAATCTGAGTGACAAATGATTAATAATGAGTGAAAATTACTGAGTATCAATTACTGAATGATAAATACTGAATGATAATTACTGAATTACAACCGGGTATTACATTTTTGAAGTGTTGTTTGTGGGTTTTTATACCGGAAGATAGTTAACTGATCCTCCCCAATGATGTTTAACTCCCTCCTCATGATGTCCACTACTTCCACTAAGGTGGTTGTGTGAACGTGCATAAAACTCCCCCACCTCATCTCCACTTCTACTAACCTCCAAATGAGAACGTGGGGTTCCCACAATTCTGATTGTGGGGAAAATATTTTATCATTATTATTATTGTTATTATTATTATTACTATTTTGTTTTTGGGCTGAATATTGGAATGGGTTTGGCTTAGACCGGTCCAATCGAAATTATATGGGTTGGGCTGCTAGCCCAAAATGAACGAAACAAATGGATATTGAGTGGACTTAAAATTTTGGGCTCGATAATTAATTGACTTGGGTCTATGGTTAAATTAGAAATTCTTGAATTGGGCTCAATAAATAATTATAAACTCAACTGATAATTTAAATTGAATTAATATTCAATATTTACTAGAAAAAAATAATTAATAAATTAAGAAATAATTTTCTAAATTTAGCGGGTATTACAACAGTGGAGAGCACGAAATACTTTAACTGATTTATTGCGACAAGAATGGTGTAATCGTAAATAGAATAACAAATGTAGTTTACAAAGAAGTGATATAAAATTTATGATGAATAGTTGAGTATTATGCGTTTCTATGTGACTTTTTTCTTATATTCCTGTATTTTATAAGGGTGGTATATTAGTATATAGGGGTGGCATTTCGGAACCGAAAATCCAAAACCGAACCGGAAAACCCCGAAAAAAGAACCGAAAAACCGAAACCGAAGAAGACCGAACCGAAAAACAAAAAAACAGAACCGAACCGAACTAATTTGGTTCGGTTCTCGGTTCGGGGTAGAGCGGAACCGAACCGAACCGAAATGGACCGAAGTCAAATTTCAACATACTAAAATGACTTTGTTTTTGTGATTTTGGTGTGTTTCGAATTTTAGTATAATTCGTTTTCCTTTTGTAAGACCCTCATGGGTCCAAGAATGACCGATAATATGCTCATGAATTTGTGATTCAATTAATTTAGGTTGAGAGAATGACCTATTGTGATTTACGATTGTTATATATTTTGAGATATTTGGAAATTGCTATGCAACTCTAGCTTTTATCTTGAACATATATATAACTCTTGTTGGCTTGTTGTTATATATAACTTATTCTATTGCATATAATATTTGAATTTATATTGTGAAGAACCGAAAAAACATCAAACCAAATCGAAACCGAACCGAATATTTATAAAACCGAACTTAACCGAACCGAACTTCAAAAAGAACCGAACCAAACCGAAACCGAATATTTGGTTCGACTCTCGGTTTCGGTCAAAAACCGAACTGAATGGAACCGAGTCCACCCCTATTAGTATATATCTCCCCTATATACTAATGCAGAATACGTTGAGCCTAAGTGGCAGCTTCTCATACTTCGGCTGCCACATGTCTTTTGCTGGTGCTTCGTGTGCATATGTGTCAGCCTCTCATGCTTCAGCTGACACATAATCAATTACTGCCTAATCATCATTGCATTAATTACATTATAATTATACCTCAAATAACTCCTACTTACCTTATTAATTTTTACGAATTAAGGAATATAAAGTATGAATAAATAGGAATTGATTATATTTATAGAAATATTTCATATTTCCATTAATTAAAAATATAAATCCCAAACAAAGAGAAATTTAATATAGTAGTGTGCATTATATATTAAAAACTTAAACATAAAATCTCACGGAAATATTATATCTTCCACTAATTAATTAGCTTATATTAGTTAGTCACTATAATTAGGTATATCAATAAAAAAAATATCAACTGGAATGAAAGATGATTGGAGTATTGCAAAAAAATATTGAATATATATAATTAAAAATGTACTTGAAGTCCTAATCAATTAAATAAATCGAAATAATCTTATTAAAAAATATTATTGAAAGTGTAGAAACAATGATTTTAATTGTTATTTATAAATAAATCAAAGAAACTATGGAATAAATCAATTAGTCTATTTTAGTTTTAAATCTTATTTAAGTAATATAAAATAACAAAATAAATGAAATAACTTATATTTACTAAATTATATAATTACTGATTTTATGAATTTTTAAAGAGATATTTCAAAATATATAAGAAATTAAATTTAGTAATAATATACTAATCTGTAGATCTTTGTACAAAGAGACTTTCAGAAAATAAAAATAAATCGTGTAAGTGATTTTTAAGTGATTTTGTATTTTTTTAGTTTTAAAATATTTGTTAATTTATCTACTTTTGAAATCAAATATATATTTTTGAAAGTTTTGGATTTGTTTTTGTATTTTAAGTTATATCCAAATAATTATGTATTTTTTTTTCAAATATAAGGATTAAATTATCTCTTTTTTGGCCATATAACATAAACCTTTAAATACTTAACGATTTGAACTATTGTGGCAGAAAAAGACCAAAAAGAATGTAGAACTAAAATTTCAGCAAATACAGTTTAACACAGTCATATATTAATTGAGGTTTATTCTAATACGAGTTTCGGAAATTACTAAAAGTGCCCAACTATTTATGTGTTCTCTTGAATGTAAAATGTGCCAACTTTAATACTTCCATATATTAAGTTAAGTGTTTGAAAATAATATCATATAAAAATGATATAAAATTTCAATTGAACCAAATGTCACTTAGGTTTTTTGTAATACAAGTTTCACAAATTACTAAAAATACTCTAATTATTTTTCTCTTCTTTTGAATGTAAAATTTCTTGAATTTAGTATTATTAAATATGAAGTTCAATGCCTGAAAAGTGTCCTATAACTTTTCCCGGCTCATCTTATATTACAAATAAAATTGGGCTTTTTTTACTTTTAAAAAATGGGGATACTTTTAATTAGGCTAGGATGTGGATGTGGATGTGGATGTAGTTTTCTTAGTTAGCACCGCGATTAGTATTGTTGACGTCTGGTTTGGTCAACGTCACGTGTGCTGATCTGGACGAATGGATCGAAGCCACGTGGAAAATAATAAGCGAGACATATAAACAGAATGAAAAGTATTGGACCATTAAATTTTATTAATGATCTTGATAAAGAGTAGAGCCGGGCCGAAAATATTTTGGCCGGTCCGTTTTGCTGGTGCTTGTTAATTACAAGTCTTATCCTTTTCTCTTTTCTCCCTTTTTTATCTCTCTTTATCTCTCTCTCTATTTTTTTCCACCTTTTCCCTCAGGTCTTTTCATTGTACATTCTCCTGGCATATATATAGCCAATATTAGCCATTCATGAGATGACAGCTGGAATATTCAGGTGAATATGCTTATGACATTTGTCACAGTGTAGTGACTTCTTCGACGCGTGTCACCTTCTTAGGTTTGCTTTGGGAAGGGATATGACAGCCCTCCTTAATTGTCCTGTCTGCCTGTTCTTAGTGCTTTTGGCAATACTTATCTGTTGCGACCGACAACAGGGTCGGCCCTCGAGCTTCCCGATGTTCTGGTCGGTCCTGTTATGATTAGGGTTTGGAGCGCATTCATCTAGGGTCTGCTCGGTCCTTCTGGGTCAGATTCCGGGTCGGCTCTAATGTCTCTGTCCGGTCCGGTCCTTTGTGAGCCCGAGAGACAATCGGGTCTATGAACGGTTCGGCTCCAGGATCTGCTCGGCTGGTCGGCTGCCTGGAGCGCTTAAGTGGATGCCAAGGTGGATCGATCACCAACAAGGGCCCCCGAGTCCAGGGCCGTGCCGGGTTGGCCGGTGCTGGAGTCATTTCAGATTGAGGCCGATCCGGCTTGGGGGTGGATAAGGTCTCTCGAAGGGACGTCTCTTCGAGAGCCGCATCGATTTGACTTCGGGGTCTTCAAGAGTCATAATGATGGGGACGCGTGGCGGGACGTAATTTGTCGTTGTATTTCACGCATTTTTGATCTTCGTGACGATTCATTATGAATCGCCGCTTCACGTGCTTTGGCATTTAATGCTCTTTTTTATCTTATAAATATAGAAAACCTCCTTCTCTATTGCTCCCTTCGCCATTTTCGTGTCTGGTTGCAGAGAAGAGAGAGGTTTTTTCGGCGTTTTTTTCCCGTTTTCAGAAAGAAGTTCCGAGTAAGCTTTTTCTCTTTTTCTTATTTTATGATGTCGGAGCGGAGGGATACGGCGGCGGAGGAGTTGACTGTGTCTCCGGACCGCACGGGAGTGGCAGATCTGTCCATGGGTGATGTTCCTGTTGACTGGAGCGACGAGAATGGCGGCGAGGTCGCAAGATCGCCGGATTCTGGAGATGCGGGTCACTGAAACGCTGGGGTGGTGACGCCGTTGGCGGCTGGGCCAGTCGGCCTCGGCCGTCTCCTTGTTCGGCGGAGTGGGATTCGGCCTTGATTCGCGGCCACGGTCAGAAGCGATTGGAGGCTTGGCGGGGACGATTCAAGATACCGCGGTGGTGCGGATGTATGTTCGAATCCCGAGGAGAGGCCTCATACCCGCCGTCGGCCGCACGGCGGTGTATTACCGCTCCTGTTGTCGTGGCTCGTGTTTCGCTTAGTTGGTGCTTTCCCGGTGGTTAAGGCAGTGGGGCCTTTGTATTGCCCAAATTCATCCGAATTCTTGGGCTCGGATGGTGGGTCTTTTGATCCTTTTCAGTCAACATGGCTGGGCCGAGCCCAGTTTTGAAGAGTTCAACAGTCTCTTCTTATGGAGGTCGGTCGGCCGATCCGGTTCTGGCTGGTTTTACTTGACAGCCCGGCACGCGATGTATAAAGAATTGGTGGATGCACCGGAGACCATCCATAGTTGGAAGGAACAGTGGTTCTATGTAGGGGGGCCGTGGAGAAGCTCGGTTGAGGAGTGGGAGCCTGGTGTGATAGACGCCGAGCTTCGGGTCCCAGAACAATTTACTGCTAAAATGAGTAAGTGTCGTGTTTTGTATTGCTGTTCCCTTTTTTGTCTAACGCTTATAATTTATTGCTTGTGCAGAACGTATCCCGACTCAAGAGACTTCCTCCTTGTTTGACGACCGGGTTGAACAGCTCTTGGATCTTCCTGCCGATCGGAGGAAATCGTATCTTCTGGTTACTGAGGATAACCTTTGGGCAGCGGGACTTCGATCAACTGATCCGAGCAGAATGTCTTCATCAGGTAGCTCTTTTTTTTTTAACACGTCTTCCTTATCCAGTCCCTAGGGGCAGGAGTTCGTCGGGACGGAAAGAGACGTCTGCGCAGCGGGTGGCAAGGCTGGCTGCTGAGGCCGCCGAGCGTAGGGAGTGCACGGGAAAGCGGAAGAGAGTAGAGGCCGAGCCTGAGGATAGCGTGACCAGGGCTGAGGGTTTCTCCATTCCTGAAATTGTTGTGCCCGCCCCGAGCCCTGTACGGACGGGCCGTGCGAAGGGTAAGGAGCACGCGATTGATTTGGAGGGCCACTATCTCCCGGTGAATAAGGACCGGGAAGAACCTTGTGCCCAAATGAAGGGGCGGCGACCGCGCTGGTTCCTTGACTACGTCCAGGCAGCCACTCCAACCGCTGAGATGCTCGACTGGGTCCCTCCAGCGGTGGTTGAGTCCAGCCATGTCCCCATTTTGGGTTGGACGCCGAAAATGGAGATGGTGACCAATGACATGAGTCCGGATGAGCAGATCCAGTTTGGAAATGCTATGATGGGCCGCGCGTTGTGCACCTATGTAAAGGCCACTGGGGAGCTGATAGCCCTGGTTGAGAAGCACAAGAAGGCGGAGGCCGATCTCAAGGCCTTAAAGGAGGAGCACCACATCTGCCCTTCGCTTATCAAGTCTCTGGAGGAGGAGATGACCTCTCTGAAGGGTGAGATGGAGCTTCTGGAGAGCCGGGCCTTCGAGGCCAATATATGGAAAGGAAAGGCCGACGAGATGGCCACGGCGGCCGAGAAGGCGCAGAAATGGTGTCTGGATATAAGGGCCGAGCACGAGGCCTATTTGCAGAATAGTAAGGCCCAGCTTGAGCAACTGACCGAGCCGGTCCATACTTGTGAAGCTGCGGGTTACGCCAGGGGCCTTGCCGACGGGGCAGCTGCATTCCAGAAGACACCCGAGTTCGAGGAGTTGATTAACCTTAACTATGTCTCCACTTGTTATGAGATATTGGATCTCATGAAGGAAGGGAAGACCGTTGAGGAGGTCCAGGCCTATATAAAGTCTCAGGCGGCCGACCTGAAGGTTGAATCTCTCGGAGCTGATGAGCCGAAGGCCGCAGAATTCGTCGAAGACCCGGTGTTGATTCCGTCCGGCGAAGGTGAAAGACAGTCTTCTCAGGTGGCCGGTCAGGAGGATAGGGCCGAGTAGATTTTGTGTTTTATTCCATGTATGGCCTGCGTGCCGTTTTTCCTTGGTTTCCTTTGTATTCTGATGTAGAATGACTTATTTTGAATAAAATCTTTTTATGGCATCTGTTGCTTTTCTCTGTATGTTTGGGCCCGGTTGGTCTGGCCGCTGCCTTTTCTGTTCACCATTTGTTGATTGTGTCGGATGGGCTGACCTTATGAGGTGCCGAGGCGAACTTGATCTTATAGTGCCGGATGGGCCGGTCTTACGAGGTGCCGAGGTAAACTCGGCCTTGTAGTGCCGGAGGGGCCGGTCTCATGAGGTGCCGAGGCGAACTCGGTCTTATAGTGCCGGATGGTCCGGTCTTATGAGGTGCCGAGGTGAACTCAGTCTTGTAGTGCCGGATGGGCCGGTCTTATGAGGTGCCGAGGCGAACTCGGTCTTATAGTGCCGGATGGGCTGGTCTTATGAGGTGCCGAGGCGAGCTCGGTCTTATAGTGCCGGATGGGCCGGTCTTATGAGGTGCCGAGGCGACCTCGGTCTTATAGTGCCGGATGGGCCGGTCTTATGAGGTGCCGAGGCGAACTCGGTCTTATAGTGCCAGATGGGCCGGTCTTATGAAGTGCCGAGGTAAACTCGGTCTTGTAGTGCCGGATGGGCCGGTCTTATGAGGTGCCGAGGTGAACTCGGTCTTGTAGTGACGGATGGGCCGGTCCTATGAGGTGCCAAGGCGAGCTCGGTCTTATAGTGCCGGATGGGCCGGTCTTATGAGGTGCCGAGGCGAGCTCGGTCTTATAGTGCCGGATGGGCCGGTCTTATGAGGTGCCGAGGCGAGCTCGGTCTTATAGTGCCGGATGGGCCGGTCTTATGAGGTGCCGAGGCGAGCTCGGTCTTATAGTGCCGGATGGGCCGGTTTTATGAGGTGCCGAGGCGAGCTCGGTCTTATAGTGCCGGATGGGCCGGTCTTATGAGGTGCCGAGGCGAAGTCGGTCTTATAGTGCCGGATGGGCCGGTCTTATGAGGTGCCGAGGCGAGCTCGGTCTTATAGTGCCGGATGGGCCGGTCTTATGAGGTTCCGAGGCGAACTCGGTCTTATAGTGCCGGAGGAGCCGGTCATTCGAGGTGCCGAGGCGAACTCGGTCTTATAGTGCCGGAGGAGCCGGTCATTCGAGGTGCCGAGGCGAACTCGGTCTTATATTGCCGGAGGAGCCGGTCATTCGAGGTGCCGAGGCGAACTCGGTCTTATAGTGCCGGAGGAGCCGGTCATTCGAGGTGCCGAGGCGAACTCGGTCTTATAGTGCCGGAGGAGCCGGTCATTCGAGGTGCCGAGGCGAACTCGGTCTTATAGTGCCGGAGGAGCCGGTCATTCGAGGTGCCGAGGCGAACTCGGTCTTATAGTGCATTCAAATTAGAGACGAAATAGAGTTGAATTTCATTGATAATACCTTTCTAAGGACATGGCCTTCGTCGAATGAATTAATCTTTGGCCATTCAGATACTCTAGCTAGCAAACTCCGTTCTGAAGGGCTTCGTTACTTTCGTACGGTCCTCGCCGCTTGGGTTCAGGAGGTCCCGGATTTGGCCCCAATACTTGTTTAAGAATGAGGTCTTCGATCTGGAAGCTTCGATGATGAACCTTGGTGATAAGGCCCAGGTTTTTAGGGTCACATTGATATTGTTCTTCGAAATGGGTTCTCCGGTGGGTGTGTGCTCCAATCTCGACCGGGGTCATCGCCTCAGTGCCGGAGGCTACGAAGATATTTCTCAAGTGGCGGACCGACGCATGGCCAAGTCTTCAGGAAGTTCTTCAGGCCGTGACCCTTTGCGCTTTTCGAGGCGGGTCTTGAGGTACTGTTTCATAATTGCATTAATCGCCTCGACTTGTCCGATGGATTGTGAATCGTGCGACATGGATAAGTCGTTTCGTATATGGAGGTCGTCGCAGAACGCCTGAGATTCTTCCTCGTCATTGTGGTTATATCGGATATGACGGACTAAGGGGTCCTGAGTGACTTTCATATAAGATTGTTTATTTTTTGTTCGGTTGTTCGCGCTAGTGGTTCGGCCCCGACCCGCTTTTGCAAAATAACCAATCGCGACGACTGCGTACTGTTACCCCAACTTCATCTTCTAGACGGGGGGACCGACCCGGACGATCGTCCCTTTGACGAATGGCGGTAGGCCATAAACGCAAGTGGGTTTCATACGAGTTTGGATTTAAGAGGCGAAGGTTTGGCAACGGGTGTATCTTTACCCCAGCCCAATGGCACCTTTCTCTGACTCGACCAGTAACACCCTTGTCGAAGCGATTTGTGGGCCGATGTTGGGCCGCCGAAGGGGTTGTCGTGTGTCCGCTTGGGCACCTTTCTGAGGGCGTATACGAATAAGCCTTTCAGTGACAGGACTGGATGCCCCTGCGTAAGGCTCCTTCAATGGCGACCCGGATGGGTCCAGGTTGAAGTATTCTAATTTTTGTGGGTACCATGCTGTGCTGGGGGCATGGAACTGGAGGCCGTGTCTGTCCTTGCAACTCGCGTTGTTCGGCTGCCGATGAGTCGGTTTGGTCGTTTCTTGGTTCGCGGAGGGCGTTACAGTTTTTTGACGATCTTACCACCAGGTCCGAGCCGGGTAGAAGGAATTGACCAAACCGGGCTTCCTGGGTTCGTATCAGCCCCTACCCGAGAATTGCTTCAAAGATAGTGAGGTTAGCAAAATCGAAGGAGATTGCTACTTCCAGATCGGCCCGGAGGGCTTCATGTTCCGCTTTATAGTTGGCGGCTAGAAAACTTAAGCGAACGGTCGAGCAAAACAAACGCTGGTTAGGGCCGGCGAGGGCCATTCCTACGCTTGTCTTCAGGGGGCTAGTATGAGTTCATAGACCAGCTCTACCGGGGCGTATCCGAGATCGGCGTCAGATGGGCCGGATGTCGGACCGCGTTTTTCGATCAAGCGAAGGCGGTGCAGATTGCAGCGGGATTTTCCTCGGGTCGGCAGTTGCAGGATTGTTGGTAACTCGGTCAGCCGGGCCCCTCTTTCCTTATAAAGATTATACCTTTGCTTATTTCAGTTTTGCTAACATGTTCCACTTTCAGTGGTTTTTCCATCACTTCGAATTTTAAGTTTCGTCGTTGGCCTCCTAATGGCCGTTATTCGGGCGCTTATGCGGAAAACTCATTAGGTTCTGGTGATTCCGTCTGACCTCAGCCTAATCTTTGCCTAATGACGGCCTGAGTTTTCTTGCCTGCCCCCTAATAAATTACTTTCTCTGGATTACCAGAATCTTTGCGGGGATCTGACGGGAATTCCGAAAGCGCTTGCAGACATTATGGTGTATGTTGATTGCAACTTTAATTTGAAGGATACGAGGGGATTCTTTGGGAAATCTTCTAGAGCTTTGAGTTGCGCTCGATATCCCCCGAGTTATGACCTTTAAAAGGTCAGCCGAGTCGGGCAGGAACTCATGGTCACAATGGCTCCTGTGCTTTCAGCTCCTTGTTACGATGATTCCTATGCTTTCAACTCACAATTACGATGATTCCTATACTTTCATATCGCCACTTATTGGTGAGGGCGACTATTCCCGGATGAACGCAAGGTATGCCGAAGCGCTCCGCCAATTTGAACGGGTTTCCCTTCATTGTGGCGGGTTGATTATATTCGGAACTTGTAGTTATAGCTTGAGCGACTCGTTCAAGATTCCGGAGGCCCCCTTCTTCTAGCGCCAATCTGTTGAGATCTGGTTTGGTCAACGTCACGTGTGCTGATCTGGACGAATGGATCGAAGCCACGTGGAAAATAATAAGCGGGACGTATAAACAGAATGAAAAGTATTGGACCATTAAATTTTATTAATGATCTTGATAAAGAGTAGAGCCGGGCCGAAAATATTTTGGCCGGTCCGTTTTGCTGGTGCTTGTTAATTACAAGTCTTATCCTTTTCTCTTTTCTCCCTTTTTTTTATCTCTTTTTCTCTCTCTCTCTCTCTCTATTTTTTTCCAGCTTTTCCCTCAGGTCTTTTCATTGTACATTCTCCTGGCATATATATAGCCGATATTAGCCATTCATGAGATGACAGCTGGAATATTCAGGTGAATATGCTTATGACATTTGTCACAGTGTAGTGACTTCTTCGACGCGTGTCACCTTCTTAGGTTTGCTTTGGGAAGGGATATGACAGCCCTCCTTAATTGTCCTGTCTGCCTGTTCTTCGTGCTTTTGGCAATACTTATCTGTTGCGACCGACAACAGGGTCGGCCCTCGAGCTTCCCGATGTTCTGGTCGGTCCTGTTATGATTATGGTTCGGAGCGCATTCATCTAGGGTCTGCTCGGTCCTTCTGGGTCGGATTCCGGGTCGGCTCTAATGTCTCTGTCCGGTCCGGTCCTTTGTGAGCCCGAGAGACAATCGGGTCTATGACCGGTTCGGCTCCAGGATCTGCTCGGCTGGTCGGCTGCCTGGAGCGCTTAAGTGGATGCCAAGGTGGATCGATCACCAACAAGTATATTTACAATAAGGCATACAAGTAACTCACTTATATATACTACGATGCTACTGCTGCTTCTTTTCTGTTTTTTTAACAAATTGGAAGTACTTAATTTTAAGTTATAAGTCATCTCCTTACTTTGTAATTCCAAAATCTATTTTAAAATGAATATACATATAATTTCACTTCAACCAAATGCCGTCGAGATTTTTTGTAATACAAGTTTCAGAAATGACTAAAAGTACTTCAACTCTTTTTCTATTTCTTAATGTAAAATGGGTAGACTTTAATACTCTTAAATATTAAGCTAAATGTTTGAAAAATATCATATAAGTATAAATATGCCGTTTCACTTCAATCAAATCAATTGAGTTTTTTGTTTTGTAATTTTTTAAAATTTTAAGGGTATTTTTAATTCGGACAAAATTCTGATGTATATTTTTTAACTTATCCAAGCTATTTATATATTATAATCTAAATTGATAAATTTCTTGGTAATTTTAAAGCTAGACTTGGATGTAGTTTTCTGAATTAAGAGGTATCTTTATAATAGGTCATACACGTATTGAATTATATATACTACTATTGTGTTTTTTATTGCAATTTGAGAATTGCTTAATTTTAAGCTATAAGTCAAAATCTCTTATATATTTCCAAAAGCTTTTTAAATTTTAAATATTACTAAAATTTACCCTTACCATAATTATTTAGTATAATTCTACATATGAACTTGTACAAAAGGACAATGCATATATCGGTTATTCAAGTATAAGCTTTTCTTCACTTGGGCATCATTGCAAACTCATAAGACTGAATAAGAATATGAGATTAATTGTTGGACAAGCAATGTCATCTCACCATCTACAAGAAATTAAGGACTTTTCCGAATGAATCCTCAAAATTATAAATGGTGAGCTGAGTGAAGAAGTCAATAGAGAAACCTTGATTGATATTCTTGATATTTACTAATCCAGAATACCGAAGATCATATTGCAGCCATTGTTGAAAGCACTATCATTCAATTATAAGTAATTTTACATAAAGTAATTTTTTGAAGAAAGAGCAATTCTCGCGCCAACAAATGTTGTTGTGGAGATAATAAATGATTACGTGATGTCTATAATTTCAAAAGACAAGCGGATATATCTCAGTTCTGATAGTACATGCAAAATTTCTGCCCTCTAAAAGTCAAAATAAAGTATATCCAATGTTTTTTTAATAGCATCACGTGTTCTAGAATTTCAAATCACATATTGAAATCGTAAGTTAGAGTTTCAATTATGTTAATTCAAAATATGGATCAATAATTAGGATTATGCAATGTCACATCATTAATAATTATCCAAATCCGTAACCATATTATTGAACAAAAAAATTCGGGGAATAATTTCGAGAGTAAAATATTTATTCCACAATTGATAGTTAGATATCAGATTACCATTTAAATTTCAAATACGTCAGTTCCCACTTAGTATTAGTTTTGCCAGGACTATATTTAAGAGTCAAGGTCAAACTCTCTCTCATGTCGGTATGTATCTTCCAAAACCTGTATTCGGTCATGGTTAGCTTTATGTATTAAGAGTGAAGATCAGGAAAAACTAGAAATCTTTTGTTGCGATGAGAATAGTGTAATCATAAACGGAATAAATAATATAGTTTATAAAGAAATATTCTGAAATTTATAATGAACGATTTATGTATTATATATTTACATAAGAATTTTTTTTTGTGTTTCCGTGTAATTACACTGGTGTTATACTAGTGTATATATATATATATATATAAAGAAAAATTGTTAAATATATTACTGAAAGCCGTCATCGCAAATTGAGAGATGAATCGCCGTTCCCTTGTTTCCTAGTTCGTACATCACTCATCATATGTACTTCTGATTCATCGCCTGTACCTTTTTCCTCTCACTTCTGCAATCAATTTGGAAGGAAAAAAGCTGAAAAACAAACCGATTGGATTTTGTTTGTTTTGATCTCATCCCCATAGCCTCGAATTGATCAAAATTCAGTCCCATATCTCTGTTCGTGAAGCTCTATATTCGATAACTTATGTGTTCGATTCAAGCTAAAGTTAATTGATCTTTTTTTTTTTCCGTGAATGTTTAATGTCATTTGAGTAGCTGTTGCTGATAATTCGTGTTTGAATGTCTGATCTCTGTTCTCAGTGTGAATTTTTGGTTGACATCTACTTGCATATAGTGATCTATACTTTTTCGTCTCACTTCTACATGCTTTTTCCATTTCTTGAGAGTTTGTGTCGCCGGCCCCTATGAGCAGTGGCGGAAACAGAAACAGAACATTTACTCAGAGGGGTACAGAGTTATAGAAAATACGGAGGTCGGACAACTATATATTTATATATAGCTTCGCCTATTTTATACGGGAATTTCCGTCCGCCGGAAGGGGCCTGGACCCCCTTGGACCCTCCTCCCTCCGCCCCTGCCTATGAGTTGTTCAACTTCATCACAAGAATTATGACAGAGTTTTGGAGGATTAAGTGGTTTTGTGAAAGTTCTATGCTGACTTATTTTGTGTTCTAATTAATGCAGATTGATCTTGAGATTTATCTTTTTTGTTTTTATATTTAGAAGAGTCTTGTCTTGTTGGTAGGGTCGAGAATCGGGAAATCCCGAGGTTCCGGTCCCGAGTCCCGATTGTCTCGGTCCCGAAAATCATCAATTTGGTGGTCTCGGTCCCGGTCCCGTTGGGGACGTCGGGAGTCCTGATTCCCGAAATGGGATAAATGTAAGTCCCGGTCCCGGAGGACAATTTCCCGGAATGTCCCGAACGTCCCGAATGTCCCGATCAGGACAAAAATACCCGAAATCAGAACAGGAAAAAAAAATTGAGGATTTCAATCGGGACTTCGGGATAGGGGTAAAGGGGATTAGAGTTAAAACTTAATTGAAATTATAAATTTCAATCGGGACTAGGGGTAAAGGGGATTAGGGTCAAAACTTAATTGAAATTAGAAATTTCAATCGGGACTTAGGGATAGTCCCGATCGGGACTCGGGACTCCTGAGTCCCGAAATTACCAAAATTCCAGGTCCCGATCCCGGTCCCAGTCCCGTAAAATTCGGGACTCGGGGTCCCGTTTCCCGTCGGGACTCGGGACGGGACCGGGACTCGGGATTTCCCAGTCCCAAATTCTCAGCCCTACTTGTTGGGTGCTATATGTCAATAGAATTATGACATGACATAATGTTAAACGGGCTCGGGTCTGCCGAACCAGCCCGTTTAACCCGTTAAAAAACAGGGTTAGGGCCGTTAATTCACATCACATCCCGTTTAAATCCGGCCTTTTTGATCAGGACCGATTAGCCCGTGAGCTTAACGGGCGGGCTGCCCGGGGCTACCGGGCTGTCCCGCCGGGCCAACCTTAAAAATTAAAATTAAAAGTTATTAATATTAATAACTTAACCTATTTTTTCTTTTCAGTCTTCTCTTTCCAATTCCATCGGCCGCAAATGACAAATTCTTAACTTCCTCTCCCTACCTCACCATCTTCTTCATCGTCGCTATTGAACAGGAACTCGACGGCACTCACACAGTCCCTGCAAATCCCTAACTCCCTCTTCCATAAGGCTTTGTTCACGGAATTGTTTTTTTCGGCGCTCTTGCTTTCTTCTTGCTGCTCTTTGGTGAGTACTTCAAGCCCTCCCATTTCTACTCTTTTGAACATATACCCAGTTCGAAGCCTTACAATGGGCGCACCCCACCTTCACACCCAAGTATTTAAAAGGCAGCTGCCCTTCTCTACATCCCAGCAGCTCTGCAGCACACCGCAGCCATTTTTCACCAAAATTCAAGCCAAAATGTCAATATTTACCCTGTTAATTTTCAGACCAGAGGTAAGCTCCAAGATTAGAAGGAACGGTCTTAAAAACCAAATATTATCCTCCTTAGATGTCCCAAAGAAAGATGGTATCGTCGGTGAATTGAAGGTGCAAGTAAGGGGGAAAGTGGACCGCCCTGCCTAAGCCCTCTCTCAAGTTTGAAATCACCTGATGGGCCGTAACACACGTTACCACTCCATCACCCATCTAATCCGTCTTGCATCAAACTCAAAACACTCCATAAGAGCTTCCAAGAATCCCCATCCCACAGAGTCATGCGCTTTAGCAAAATCTATTTAAAAAAGCATGCATTTTTTATTTGGCGTCGTTGATTGCTTCATTCACAACCATCATGCTGTGAAACTATTTGCTTACCTCTAGTAAAAGCCGATTGATGATCTGAGATAATAGATCCCAAGACTTTGCATAGCAGGTTCGGGCGTACCTTCGAGATAATAGGCCTAAAGTCATGAAGATTGTCTGCTTCCGCCTTTTTGGGTATGAGGACTATGAAAGATGGATTTAGACATTTATGATTGGAAAACAAATGCATTGTTTTTTTTATATGGTTGGAAAATAATATTGGTCTTGTGATGCGTATACATGTATGAGGTGCTTCTGTGGTTTCCACCAGGAAGCTGCCTCCATCAGCTTTTTGGTGACCGCACCTGGTGTTCCGATTCTATAGCTCTATTGGCTAAAAACAAATGCAGGCGTCTCTAGGTTGACATATTTCATAGTGGAAGCACACTGTGTGTTTATGTGCTTCCAGAATTTCAGTACGTCCAAGTCCTTGTTGCGGCGGGGTTAAGGAACTTTGTACCGATGTACTCCTAGTAATCGAGAAAGATTTTGCAATCATTTTATTCATATTACTCCCTCCATCCTACCTGAAGAGGGTATTTTCAAAACACGATTTTGTCCCGTTTGAAGATGATACTTTCAAAATAAAATCTTAATATTTAATTAGAATTTATATAATATCGTTAAATTAAAGTTTTTCGTTATTTAAATTACTTGGAAAAAAATCTACAAAATGAGGGAGAATGGATGATTTAAAATGTGTTCTACCTTCGTCAAAACGAGTAAAGATAGTAAGTTGTACCTTAACCAGATTACTTCTTCAAATGGGATGGAGGTAGTATTATTTAGAAAGAATGTGACTTTGTTCCTTTTTAAATTCTTTACCAGGCACCAGCTTTTGGTAGGAGGTGAAATTGCTTCGAACGAACAAAATTGACTTCCGTACATAAGAGTTGTTGTTTTAGCTTCTGTGGTTGAAGCCCCGGCACACCAATTTGGTAAAGAAGCCAAACATTGCACTTGGTTTCGTTTTTCCTGCCATAAAGATCTCAGATTTGGTTCGTGATTGAAAATGCATCTCTGGTCGAGAAAGGTTCGTGGTTTTAAAATTGCTAAAGGTTCTTGTAACAACAGGTGTAGGTTCTTGAATAAACTAAATTCGGTGATCAAATTCCACACTTGCGGGGATTTGTTGTTCACTTGGAGTGATACATTTAAAGAGATACTGTCTTATGTAACATTTAAGTAAATCACGTTCGAGATATACTGTTTACTTAATATTGTTGGTTTCATTCCCACGACGTGAACTCCAATTGCTTGTTGGAGGGAATGCGCTATCTTGCATTCAAGAGTGAATCTTTCTGATCATAATACAGCACTTTTGGGGGGTTAATTCTTAGTATCTTAGATTCTTCGCCAAGGCTATACGTTAAATTTGTCATTCCTGTTTTGTTATGGTGCCAGGGTTTGGTAAGTATGTTGAGTGGGGTGCATGCTTGCTCGAAGACGTGTGGAGCGCACGTTTAAGAATGCTGAACAAGCAAAAGAAGATCCAGTTAAGAATGTGGACTGACAATGTTGCACCAATGACAGTCCAGTCATGCATGACGAACTTTCACAGGAAGAGTAAGTTGGTGGTTGCAGTTTACTTAGGTCTGCCAGTGAAATAGAAAATTATTTTGAACTTAAAGCCAAGTCATTGAAGTTGCAAGTGGGAACTGTATCATTCTTGCTGATGGTTCTCTGCCATTTGGAGATTTATCCGCGTAGATGCGAGTCGAACTCGAGTACTAGGGATCAAAAAGCTAATCAAAACCCGGGAAACCTGACCCATATGCTCGCGATGCGCTAAGGAGTTTCTGAGAACGCATCTAATATTGGCCGTCGACTAAGTTTTCCTGAGTTTTGATACATTTTCCGTCCTTTGTAATGTCATAATAATGCTGACATCATGCGTCTCTATTCAAGTGTATGGTACAATGCGATGCAATGTTCCAGGAAAATCTTAAGCCCTACACATGGACCTTCTGCTGCATCGGGACAAAGAGATGATACAAGGGTGACGGATTTCAGGTCTGTCTTTTGTTAATCCTGGAGAAGTGATAGAGTTACGGTAGTTGCAATAGAGATTGGAAGAATAGAATAACAAAAAACGAACTCCTCAAAGTGGGGCCAGAAAGAAATCTCTGTGAAACTCAACAATCCAAAAGCTGCTAACCCTAGATACTGAAAAGCTATTTAAACCCTAAAGTAAGCCCAAGTAAAATAGGATGGGGCCTTTAGTAATAGCCAACAACTTAAAATAATAACTAATGATTAAACAACATTTAAATCCAACTAATAATTAATTACTGCCCTCTTTCCCCATTTATAAACTTTCCAACGACCGCTATCAAGAAGAGCGACAGCTGCGGCACCTGGGGCAACTAGTCAACACACTGGCACAAATATATTGCGTAACATCCAGTTTCTTGTGGTTTTGCCACCCTTCCCAGGACCCAGACGAACCATGCATGATGAAATCTGGGAGGAAGGGTAATCATTCTGCCAAGTAATCTCCTCATGTTATGCAGACCTACTAAGTAGTAAGGACACTATTTTTTTTTTTCAAATAAATGACATTTGATGATGTCATCCCTGTATTCAAAGATTGTTTCAAACGTATGTACTTGGCATTGTAAAGAAGAAGAAAATGAGTATCTTCTATAAGCTTTACATATTAGGCTAACAATTGATCATGTTCATCAGGTACAAATTTGGATAAGTATAAAAACAGGTAAATATCAGCCAGTCAAAATATGTTTTCATCAACACAAAATCTCTGCTAAGCACATACCACCCTTTTTTGTTTCATATAGCTTCATGATGTGGTTCTTGATGGTATTTCTACAAGGCACCTTAAACATAGGTTGAAGACCAGTTGATACTTTCTAAAACCATAATGTTCTACAATATAAAGTGGATAGTCATGAATAACGACCATATTAGCCAAATCACCCCGAGTATTTTCACCACTAAAAGCATAATTACTCAACAAAGATGTGTTCCCATCCTTAGCCATTTGCTCTTGAACCAGAATAAGTTGTTTTATGTCCTTTGTAACTCTTCTAGGACATATCTTAATGTGATCTTTCAAATGTGTCGTCCCATCACTTGGTCTACCAGTCATCTGCTTATTGCAATACTTACATTTAGCAAATCTACGAATACCATCTACATATACTGTTTCAAAATGGTTCCAAACTACAGATTTTAATCTTTTGTTCGGTGGTTCTACTTCAGCGGTACTAGAAGTCGACCCTATATACATGCTTTCAGATATGTGGGTAGGGCTGTTAGCGGTCCGAGTGAACTCGAAACCCGGTCAAGAACCGGACCGAAAAACCCGGGACCGAAACCCACCCGACAATTAACGAGTTCGGATTCGAGTTCTAAACAATGAATCGAAACCGATAAGACCCGGACCGAGAAAACCGGAAAAAAACCCGGTAACATATATATATATATTATATATATATATATATATATACATACATACATATACACACACACACACACAAAACAAGGCCTAAGGCCTTTGGTATATAAAATTTTTAATCATGCACCAAACATGGCCTTAGGCCATTGATATATAACACAAATTAGGTTAGAAATTCTGAAATCTCTCACTCCCCCCTCCCCCTCCCGCAGTCGCACGGCCTGCACCTAACCCAATTAGTTTCAATTTAGGGGATTTTAGTTTATTTCGAATTCGGGTTAGGTTTATAAAATTTAGGGGTTTCAAATTAGTTTAGGATTCGGATTTGAGGGGTTCAAGTAAGGGTTCCAGATTTGGGGGGTTTAAAATAATTGTTCTAATTTGGTGATTTTAATTTTTTTTATAGGTTAATTATTTTCGGATTCGGGTTTCGGGTTCGGACCGGGTTCTGGCCCGAACTATTTCGGACCGGTTCCGGATCTTAAATATGACCCGGTTCTCTTACCGGTCCGGACCGGGTCTATCCGGTACCTTACCGGACCGGTTTCGGGTCTGTCAAAAATCGGGCCGGACTGGTCCGATAACAGCCCTATATGTGGGTAGTCGGATTCGTTTCTGCTGTTTCTCGTTTTCTTCAATAGCATTGCATCCTGTATCACCAACGTTCTCATTTTCTGTAGTATCCATCTGATGGAACAAACATGTCAAAACTTGTAAATAATAAGGATACCAAAACGTAAAAAAGGTTTCTTAACATAAGGATACAGAAACATAAAAATGATACATTCATAAAAAAGCAGTTTATGAAAAAACATAAATCAGCTTTTAAGCACAAAGTGAAGAATGCCAAAAAAGAAAACCACAACTTGATATCACCAAATTTCAAAGTTTATTAACTCAAAACATAAACTCTAACATGCGAGAGTCTTGATTATGAAGTCTAATGATGAGGCATCACGTGCAGAATAATTAAGTTTTACTTATTTACAATTTTACCATTATTAAAGTATTTGTTTTTAGTTTTATTTGCTATCCTAGTTAAATTAGGATTACTGATATTAGTTTACTTTTATTAGTAATACTTGCAAGTTTAGGATTAGTATTAAGAGACCTATAAATACTCCATGTTTAGTCTTTTCTTAGGGGATTACTTTTTACGTTCTTCAATTTAAAATAAAGACTATCGTTTTTATTTTATCTTTGAGTTTCTGGATTGAAGCTCGTTTTAACTTGGGGTTTGATCGTGTGTTGACCCCTGCATCGCTACACGCTGCGTCAGGTGGTATCAGAGACAGGTTCGACCATTCCGATGGCTAACCTAAGTGGTAGCGAAGGCAACCAACCACTCGACGTTGGTCGGGAGTTGCAGGCTGTTTGGAGAGCAATCGAAGAACAGCGAACATCAACTCGAAATATCGAACGACAACTGGCGGAGATGACCGATCAGCTGCGTACGTTGTCACGAGCTGGTGTCACTAGGGATGGTGGCGAAGAACTGAATTAGGCTGGAGGAGTTGCCCTCGGTAGACCAGTTGCTAACCCCATACCTTATTACCCAAGAAGAGCAGCCATGGGTTTTGATTACAGTAGCGATGAAGACCAGGCTGAACTAGGGCTTGAGGCAGTTCATCCAGGTGGAGGCAGATTTCGGCAGTTTAATTAAATCCAAGGCATGGTTCGGAACCTTCACGTACACAATAGAAAAAGGTGATCTACCTGTAGAATTATGAACGGCATTATTATAGGCAAACTCTGCCTGAGCTATCGCAACATCCCATTGCTTTGGTCGACCACTACAGATACTCCGAATCAGATTCCCAAATGTTCTATTCACCACCTCGGTTTGCCCATCAGTCTGCGGATGAGCTGTACTGCTAAAGTTCAATGATGAGTCAAATAGTTGCCATAAAGTTCGATAGTGGGGATGACGAATTCAAGCTAAAGGTAGATATTCCTAATTTTAATGGCGAATTAGATATCGATAGTGGTAGCCAAGAGAATATCATAGGGAGAGATGTGGTACAAAAGTTGCAGTTAATCCCAGAAGTACACCCTAATCCGTACACTATTGGGTGGATTAAGGAAGTTGGCGGTATTCGAGTAACAGAACGCTGCAAAGTGCTGTTTTCTATTGGTAAGTATTCCGACGAAGTTTATTGTGATGTTGTTGAGATGGATGCTTGTCATATCTTGTTTGGTAGACCTTGGCAATTTGATGTGGATGCAAAGCACTCGGGCAAGAAGAATATCTACCAGCTAGAGAAAGACGGAGTGCGCTATACCCTGCTGCCCGTAGCAGAAAAATCCCGAAACTGCTGCCCGTAGCAGAAAAATCCCGAAACAAAACCTTAACAAGTAAGGAAAGAAATTTTCTCACTATAACACACAAACGATCCGAGTTCGCTGCGGAGTTTAAGGAGACCCGAGAGATTCATTTGTTGGTGGTGAAAGGAAGGAGTGAAGGCAAGGGACTAGATTTAAATCAACTACCATTGGAGGTGCAGAGTTTACTCGACGAGTTTCAAGACGTAATCCCCGCAGACCTACCAAACGGACTACCTCCTATGAGAGATATACAACATCATATAGACTTGGTTCCTGGTGCAAGTCTACCGAACCTGCCGCATTACCGGATGACTCCTAAGGAAAATGAAATCTTGCGAGACAAAGTAGAAGAGTTGTTAAAGAAAGGGCACATCCAGACTAGTATGAGCCCTTGTGCAGTACCCGCATTATTGACACCGAAGAAAGACGGAAGTTGGAGGATGTGTATCGACAGTAGAGCTATCAACAAGATCACTATTGGGTATAAGTTTCCGATCCCTAGGCTTGATGACATGCTTGACCAACTTGACGGGGCCGTAATCTTTACAAAAATTGACCTTAGGAGCGGTTATCATCAGATTAGAATACGCCCGGGGGATGAGTGGAAAACAACTTTCAAAACGAGCGACGGGTTATATGAGTGGTTGGTCATGCCTTTTGGACTAACCAATGCACCGAGCACATTCATGAGACTGATGAACCAGGTACTTCGACCTTTCGTTGGTAAATTTGTGGTGGTTTATTTTGATGATATTTTAATTCATAGTAAGTCTATTGATGAGCATGTGGGTCACATTCGAGAGGTGTTCAATGTGTTGAGGGAAAATAAGTTGTATGCTAACCTAGACAAATGCATCTTTATGAGTGAAAGCCTCTTATTTAAGGTTATGTGGTTAGTAAAGATGGGATTAAAGTAGATCCCGAGAAAGTGAGAGCTATTACGGAGTGGCCTACACCTAAAAATGTGAGTGATGTGAGGAGTTTCCATGGTGGCAACTTTCTATAGAGGTTCATAAAACATTTTAGCAGTATTGTTGCACAATCACCGAATGTTTAAAGAGAGGGAAATTTCAATGGGGTGAAGAACAAGAACGAAGTTTTGTAACAATCAAGGAGAAGCTATGTCTTGCTCCGATTTTGGCCATGCCAAGTTTTGATAAGCTATTTGAGGTTGAGTGTGATGCAAGTGGAGTTGGTATAGAAATTTGTTTTGTCACAGAAAAGAGGTCGATCGCTTTCTTGATGAAAAGCTTTCGAACCAAGGAGGAAGTGGTCTACATACGACAAGGAGTTTTATGCGGTAGTAAGAGCTTTGAAAACACAGGAGCATTACTTGATTGCCAAGGAGTTTGTTCTCTATACCGATCACCAAGCTCAAGTACTTGAATAGCCAAAACAGCTTAAGGAGTGATATGCATGCTAGGTGGTCGGCGTTTGTTGATAAGTTTCCTTACAAGTTAGTGCACAAACCCGGCAACATAACGAGTAGCCGATGCTTTGAGTAGGCGAGTAGCGATAAAAACCCTTAGTGTGGAGATTGTAGGTTTCGATTGCTTAAAAGACTTGTATGCACAAGATCTGATTTTCAACGAGTATGGAGACAATGTGAACTAAAGCGACCTTTCCACGATTTTCATGTTCATGATGGGTTTCTTATGAAAGGCGGACAACTTTGTCTTCCTTGCACGTCTATTCGAGAGAAGGTTATTCGAGATTTGCACGGTGGTGGTTTAGCCGACACCTTGGTAGAGACAAGACCATTGAAGGCATCGGAGCGTTACTATTGGCCTAAGGCGAGGCGTGACGTGGCTAATCTTGTAGCCAGTGCTATGTTTGTCGACGGCTAAGGGACAGTCAATAATACAGCCTCTATATGCCATTACGGTCCCGAATGCTATTTGGGAGGATCTCTCTATGGACTTTGTATTGGGTTTACGCGAACTCAAAGAGGTATGGACTCTGTTTGTTGTGGTTGTGAGTTTTCAAAGATGGCGCACTTCCTCCCTTGTAGGAAGGCTGACGCGAGGTCCAGCCAACCGCTTTTCGGGAAGTCGTGAGGTTACACGGTGCCAAAGACCATTACCTCGGACCTTGATACAAAGTTCTTAAGTCATTTTGGCGAACTTTATGGCAACTATTTGACTCATCATTGAACTTTAGCGATGTGACTCATCCATGGTGATGGGCAAACCGAGGTGGTGAATAGAACATTTGGGAATCTGATTTGGAGTATCTGTAGTGGCCGACCAAAGCAATGGGATTTTGCGATAGCTCAGGCAGAGTTTGCCTATAATAATGCTGTTCATAATTCTACAGGTAGATCACCTTTTTCTATTGTGTACGTGAAGGTTTCGAACCATGCCTTGGATTTAATTAAACTGCCGAAAGTATCGGGCCATAGCGCTACAGCCGAAACATTAGCAGAACAAATTCAATCAGTTCAAGAAGATGTCAGGCTAATGAGAAGTACAAAGGAGCTGCGGACAAGCACCAGAGGTATTACACGTTTGATGTTGGAGATGATGTTATGGTGTTCCTTAGGAAAGAGCGATTGCCAGCTGGTGTTCATAACAAGCTCAAGCAGAAGAAGTATGGACCATTCAAGATTCTGAAAAAAATCAATGATAATGCGTATGTGGTGGACTTACCAAATCATATGGGGATTTCCAAAACGTTCAACGTTGCAGACTTAACCCTGTTCCGCCCTGAAGCTGAACCAGCGTATCCTGATCACAACTCGGGGTCGAGTTTTTTTTGCAAGTGGGGGTGAATGATGAGGCATCACGTGCAGAATAATTAAGTTTTAGTTATTTACAATTTTACCATTATTAAATTATTTGTTTTTAGTTTTATTTGCTATCCTAGTTAAATTAGGATTACTGATATTAGTTTACTTTTATTAGTAATACTTGCAAGTTTAGGATTAGTATTAAGAGACGTATAAATACTCCATGTTTAGTCTTTTCTTAGGGGATTACTTTTTACGTTCTTCAATTTAAAATAAAGACTATCGTTTTTATTTTATCTTTGAGTTTCTGGATTGAAGCTCGTTTTAACTTGGGGTTTGATCGTGTGTTGACCCCTGCATCGCTACACGCTGCGTCATCTAACCTGTGAGAAACTGATAATCGAGAGCTTGAGAGTGGGAGACAGGGAGAGGCAGAGAAGGCGGAGCTACGGACCTACGGTGGCGTGAGAGGCTGGCGCTGGCCGCTGGCCGCAGGAGGGTGGGAGGCGAGAGGGGAGCGGCGGTCGGCGGCAGGAGGAGGGAGGGAGGCGACGGTCGGAGGAGAAAGGGGAGCGGCGGTCGGAGGCCGGAGGAGAGAAGGGAGCGGCGGTCGGCGGAGATTTGGGAGTTGGGAGGCGAGAGTAGGAGTAGAGTTTCAACTCTGAATTAGACAGAATGAAAGAATAGGGTATCCCGTATCACTATGTAAAACAGTAAAGACTTTCAACTTCTTATAAAATTAAATATTTAATAAATATATAAAAAAATAAATTTTTAATTATATATATACTGGGTCCGGGGCGGGTCGGGGGATAGCCAACCCGGCCCTGGCCCCGGTTTCATGTATGTAATATCCGGAATTTCTACTACTGTTTAATATTATTTTATCCAAGTTATGTTGTACAACGTGGAATCTGTACAGTATGGATAAAATAAATGAAGGACTAAGACACCTGTATTAGTATTATTACCGCACTTGGTTGACAGTTGTATTGGAAGACATTGTGTGTCGGGCTTATCGTATGGGAATGTTGTTGGTATATGTATATGTATTCAGTATGCCGTATGTTCGTATTCTGCATGTCGAGACGTTGGAGAAGAGTAGATGATAATGACTAAATATAGCCTTATTAGCGCACGCTAATACTCATTCATAGCGCACGCTAACGTGCAGGTGTAGCGCACGCTAAAGGTAAAATAATAGCGCGCGCTAGTGCAGGCAGATCAGAGGGAATCTACGTGTGGACCAGGCCACTTTCGACGCACGTTCTGATAAGTCAACAGATGTTGTAATGTAGTGATAGCGCACGCTAATGCATGTTGATTAGCGCACGCTAACTGTATATCGGACAAAATGGAATCTTATCCTCGTCAGCACTTTCGGCGTGTGGACCTGTCTTCGGAAGCATACAGACAAACGAGTCAACTATGAGTAGCGCACGCTAAGGTAGGACACTTGCGTACGCTAAATAGAGGCATTTACGTACGCTATTGCATGGGCATTGCGTACGTAAATCACTTCATGCAGTAAGACAGTTGCCTCTGGACTTCGATAGCGCACGCTAACAAAGACATTTAGCGCACGCTAAGTGTGTAACGTACGTTAACTGAAGATGTTAGTATAAGTTAGTAATGTACAGTATATATATAAGTGCAGTTGGCCATTATTCGTCATTTCCGTCCATTTCTTCATGTGAACCGATAGAGAGAGGTCTTAGAGAGAAGTTGAGGTTCCAAACACTTGAGTTGATCATTCCTAACAACATTTGAAGCTTGGAAGTGATTGAAAACGGATTCAACCTTGGGATTCAATCCATTCCTTCAAAGAGGTAATTACTCTCCACTTTGGGATTTCATTTTGGATTGTATATGATGTTCTTGAGTTGATGATCGTCATGTTTATGAGTTGATGAGTATGGTTATGAGATGGATTACTGAGTTATGTTGATAATATGGTTGATATGCGGATATTGATATGATTCGTGTGGTTTTGAGCGGTGTTGTTTTTCTTCAAGAGATATGTTGGTTAATATCTCCCTTCATTTTGGGTTTTTAATGTTGTTGTTATTGTTTACTTCGTATGATGATGAACATGCAAGTGATTATGATTCTTGGTGTATAGGATATGATTAAGAAGACTATATGTTGAAATGTTAGTGGAAATAAGATTTGGACACTTGTTTGGAAAGTAATGTGTATAAGGTTCGACTTTGGAAAATCACCACCGATTCTTGAAAACTCCAAAAATTCTGAAACATAACAGTATAATAGAGCATCGAGTTAGCTTTCTAATGGTTCAAACGGTGAGTTAATCGGAGTCCGGATGAGTGAGTTATGCTCAAAATGGCAAAAACTATACTGTCTGTATTCTGGGAATAGGTAGCGCATGCTATTGATGAAGTTAGCGTACGCTAACATGCCTGGGCGTATAAAAACGTAAAGCAGTCGGGAATTTCATTTCCCAACCCATCCTACACGATCCCCTTTCGTCTAAATCACCCAAACTCGGTTTTAACCCCTAAACCTCGGCTTTTGAGTTGGTTTATCAAGTGATAACATATAGAAAAGCTTGGAACAAGGATTATAACATCATTATTGATTCTTTCACGGATTGAAGGTAATTGGCTTGAACTCTAATATTTTGGGATGTTTGAGATTCTTGATATATTTTGGTGGTTTAGTTCGTATCGATGGCTAGAATCATGTAATGTTGAAGGATATATATGTTTGTGATTATGTTCTTCGTGTTCTTGATGTGGTTGGTGTTTGTTGATTGATGATTCGAATATACCTTTGAATTCCGCCTTCAAGGTGTTTGATTGAAGTTTTGAAAGAGAAATTGATTGGAATATTTCGGTTAAGTTTGTATACTCGCCTTATCGAATCGATATATGGGCTTTGTGGAATCATGGGAATGAATTCGTAATTGTTTGAGTTAGATTGTTCGGACTTGTATTTAATCGAGATATTTTGGAATCGTTGGGTTTGTGGATTAGTTATATCGATTGTTGATTGTTATCGAATGTATGTTAAATCGATTATTGTAATAGGTTGAGATTATTGATCGATGTTTAGAACCATGCTTTGCGGTCGTATTTAAGAATGTTCGTAGATTGCTTTGATCAGGGCCGAGGGACTTGTAGACGACGACAAGGAATTGGTAATGGCTTCATTGGTATCGAGGCAAGTTATTACTTGCTCAGTTTATAATATTTAATGAATGGTTTCAGTTTCATTCATTTATAATTCGTATAGCAATGTTTATAATCGTAATCACAGGAGATTTGGAATTATAGGTTGTATTCGAGTTTTGGGAATTTAAATCATAATGTATATGATTTACAATTGTCGTTGGTATACTTGTTATCGAGGATACATCATGGTATTGACAAAAACGTGAATTATCTACCGTCCGTGATGTTTTGGATCGGTGAATATTCAGAATAATGGTTGGTGATGGTTTAGATATCGAGATTGCTCTCGAAGGACTCGGAGCAAGTATTTTAATCATTTCTGTCATTTGTGTCGATCATGTCATGATACATTCGTGTATCGTTGTTGTCATGCATTTGTGCATTGTTGTTGTCGTGTATTGTGCACGATTGTTTTGTGCAGTTGTGCATTGTTGTCATATGTCCACCATGCGTTGGTCCGACGGGATCATCATGGGAATCTATAGCTGTGTGCGCTGGATCGCCGATGTAATGCCACCATGCGTTGGTCCGACGGATCATCATGGGAATCTATAGTTTGTGTCTGTTTGGATCGTTGGATTACCATATGTATTGTTGTTGTGCATATGTATATTATGGGTTTGCCATAAGTATACATTGTCGTTATTGTTGTGATCATATTGACGTTGTCATATGAGTATGCATTTGTAGGTCTTGTGTTAGGACCATGTCCGTATGTTGTGTTGATCGATCTCGGATTAGGTAGCGTGATTGTAACGGTATTTTGTATCTTGAGGTATGTTCCGTATTTCCTTGGTACTTGTCTTTGATGGACAATCGATTATCGTATTGGAATTGTCGATGTTATCCGATGGATTGAATTTGCCAGAGTTGATATAATTTCCGTATCGCGAGTTATGATAATGTTTTGAGAACCTTGAGTATTGTTGAGATACCGTACAGATATTTCGGTATTATTTTTAATGTGTTGTTAAGGATACGATTCGTGGATTCTCGTAAAGTTGCGACGGTAAGATTACATTGGTCGTATTCTTACTTAGTATTTCCATTGATATGTAATTATTGACGAGATGTGATGGTTATCATTGTTGGATATTATGGCTGACCCCGTCGTGGGCTTTCTTTTTAGGTTCTTGGATTATCAAGTTTGTAGCGGTCGTGGAGAGATGAACTTCCCGGAGGATACTGGCAAGGGCATGTATTTGTGTTTTGAGTTTCTGATCAGTTGTTGTATTCCATTTGCTAGAGTATTTTAATTGTTTGTCTTTATCCATTGCGTGAGTATTTTTAAATGGCCTTTTTGGTATCCAGTAACTTAGGTTACTTTGGCAATCATTTTCTAAATCTATTCTGCTTAGACGTGTTAGCGATAGCTTAACGTATGTTTTTAAACTGTTGAGTTTTGGCATTTTGGGTCTTGTGGTTTCAAATGAGTTTTTACGACGGTTTGATAAACGAGCTTTATAAATCTTCGAATGTTTTTAATAGATAATACCGTCGTTAGCCTCTTGGGCGTTTGTAAATGTTTGCGAAAATTTCCTTGACCTTGTGGGTTCCATCTCGAGGCCACGGCTATGTAATATTCTGGTCGGATGCGGGGTGTTACGAATATGGTATCGAGCTTAGGTTGTGAAAACCTAGGCAGTCGGGTCGAGTTGGGTCGTGCTTTTGTCGTGTCATTCGAGTTGTCGGTTGACAAGTGTCTGAGCCGTGAGTTTTTGTTGTTCACTCGGGCTTGTGCGTTATGTGATTTACCAGTGTAGTATTGGGGTTGTTGTAAACTTTTTCAAATGGTGTTAACGTGTTTCTTCAGATAGAGCTGTGTTGTGTTCTCGAGTTGAACTGAGTTTGCAAAATGTGTGTTTTGTAAATATCTGTGTCGAGTATTTTCTTGAGTCGAGACATGTGCCAAAGATCACGGGAATCGTCGGCTTCACGATCTGTAAGTATTTGGATTTTTGAATTGCATTGAGATTTATTGCCGTTCTAAGTTGATATGTTCTGAGGTTCAGAAAGATATTATGTGTTACAGTATAAGATGACAGAGTTGGGACAGGATTGATGATCTTGAGAAGTGATGATTTTGGAAATCAATATATCGATTAAGTTTTGGAACGGAGCTGTGCATTTGGGAGAAATATTGTGGATTGTTCAGGAGAACATGTAGTCATGTTAGTTTATTTTGAGATATATGAACTGTTTTTGAGCATTTGAAAATGATACTTTTCAAAATGAATGTTTTACGGATGTTTTACCGTAAATGATTTTGGGCGAGACCCAATAGATTTTGAAATTGTTTTATAACTCGGGACTTGGGGTCCGAAAAAGAATCTGGTGAGACCCTAATATTTCAAAAGACTTTTCATTTTCTTAAAAACTCCGAGACTTGTAAAACACTTTATCAATCGTTTATCTATGTCGTTCCTGCCTTTCGGGGTTCTGGATTACTTGTTCAAAAGAAACTTCTCGGGAAGTCTTTCGCTGTGTTGATTTGTTTCAATGCATTGTCATAGCATAATTGAGGTGATCCAGGATGGAAAATGATTGACGTTGCGAGTCATATGTGGAAAAAGAGTTTTTAGTCGGAGTTTATATATTGAAAAATTTCGGAACTTTATCGTGTGGTTTTCCGATGGAATAGCGAACCGAATTGGTATACAGTAATATGGATGTAGTCCAGCATTTGCATAGTTTTCATTTGAAACTTCAAAATCGTGTAGAATCGAAGGAAACTGTTATCGAATACTTGGCACCAGCGAGCCGATTTAATTTTTTTGAAAATTGATTTCGTGGACTTACGAAAAATTTATGTTTTGAGTTTTGAAATTTTTGAAAGAACTTTCGAAAATTGTCTTCTTGACGAGACTATATGATTTCAAACAGGTTTTGAAAATTTGATTGATATACATACGCATTTAGTGCATAGTGCATATCATGGTGAAGTTATGAGTATGACTCCAAACTGGATAAGACATCAGTATGGTACGATGAATAGGATTCAAGCTTCAGTATGGTAGTTTGGTTATCCAGAGATGACCGGTTGGTTGAGCCGATAAGAGAAATATGCCACGTAATGTAGGTTCAGTACAGAATATGATTTTGGAATTTTGAGTTTTGTGAAACTGGAGCATATGTGCTATGTGACTCTATTGGTGTGGTAGTAGTGTGATTTTACCATAGTGATTTTTGAATGATTTCGTTTTAAGTGTAGATTTGGGGATGGTGACCCCAGGATGGTTGTTTTGGATATTGATTGGTCGTTTCCACTCCAAGTATGATTGGGTATGTTCGTCGGTTTGTGATTGGTTGTTCGTATGCCGAAGGGTATGTTCAACATTCAGGTGCGTTTCTTTGAGATCCACTGTATGTGATTTGTGTAACGTTTTGAGAATTTTATTCGTCCGTATATCTGTCTCTGGGGTTCTGTATTGATCGTTGTCGTGATAGTGTCGGAATATTTCAGTTGAATGGTTTGTTTGTTTTTCTATGAGGACTTGCAAGTTTCGAGGACGAAACTTATTTTAAGTGGTGTAGTATGTAATATCCGGAATTTCTACTACTGTTGTTTAATATTATTTTATCCAAGTTATGTTGTACAACGTGGAATCTGTACAGTATGGATAAAATAAATGAAGGACTAAGACACCTGTATTAGTATTATTACCGCACTTGGTTGACAGTTGTATTGGAAGACATTGTGTGTCGGGCTTATCGTATGGGAATGTTGTTGGTATATGTATATGTATTCAGTATGCCGTATGTTCGTATTCTGCATGTCGAGACGTTGGAGAAGAGTAGATGATAATGGCTAAATATAGCCTTATTAGCGCACGCTAATACTCATTCATAGCGCACGCTAACGTGCAGGTGTAGCGCACGCTAAAGGTAAAATAATAGCGCGCGCTAGTGCAGCGGTCGAGAGGAATCTACGTGTGGACCGTGCCACTTTCGACGCACGTTCGATAAGTCAGCAGATGTTGTAATGTAGTGATAGCGCACGCTAATGCATGTTGATTAGCGCCGCTTGTATATCGGACAAAATGGAATCTTATCCTCGTCGGCACTTTCGGCGTGTGGACTGTCTTGAGCATACAGACAAACGAGTCAAATATGAGTAGCGCACGCTAAGGTAGGACACTTGCGTACGCTAAATAGAGGCATTTACGTACGCTATCGCATGGGCATTGCGTCGTAAATCACTTCATGCAGAAGACAGTTGCCTCTGGACTTCGATAGCGCACGCTAACAAAGACAGTTAGCGCACGCTAAGTGTGTAACGTACGTTAACTGAAGATGTTAGCGTACGTTAGTAATGTACAGTATATATATAAGTGCAGTTGGCCATTATTCGTCATTTCCGTCCATTTCTTCATGTGAACCGATAGAGAGAGGTCTTAGAGAGAAGTTGAGGTTCCAAACACTTGAGTTGATCATTCCTAACAACATTTGAAGCTTGGAAGTGATTGAAAACGGATTCAACCTTGGGATTCAATCCATTCCTTCAAAGAGGTAATTACTCTCCACTTTGGGATTTCATTTTGGATTGTATATGATGTTCTTGAGTTGATGATCGTCATGTTTATGAGTTGATGAGTATGGTTATGAGATGGATTACTGAGTTATGTTGATAATATGGTTGATATGCGGATATTGATATGATTCGTGTGGTTTTGAGCGGTGTTGTTTTTCTTCAAGAGATATGTTGGTTAATATCTCCCTTCATTTTGGGTTTTTAATGTTGTTGTTATTGTTTACTTCGTATGATGATGAACATGCAAGTGATTATGATTCTTGGTGTATAGGATATGATTAAGAAGACTATATGTTGAAATGTTAGTGGAAATAAGATTTGGACACTTGTTTGGAAAGTAATGTGTATAAGGTTCGACTTTGGAAAATCACCACCGATTCTTGAAAACTCCAAAAATTCTGAAACATAACAGTATAATAGAGCATCGAGTTAGCTTTCTAATGGTTCAACGGTGAGTTAATCGGAGTCGGATGAGTGAGTTATGCTCAAAATGGCAAAAACTATCATGCGTATTCGGGAATAGGTAGCGCATGCTATTGATGAAGTTAGCGTCGCTAACATGCACAGGCGTATAAAAGCGTAAAGCGATCGGAATTTCATTTCCCAACCCATCCTACACGATCCCCTTTCGTCTAAATCACCCAAACTCGGTTTTAACCCCTAAACCTCGGCTTTTGAGTTGGTTTATCAAGTGATAACATATAGGAAAGCTTGGAACAAGGATTATAACATCATTATTGATTCTTTCACGGATTGAAGGTAATTGGCTTGAACTCTAATATTTTGGGATGTTTGAGATTCTTGATATATTTTGGTGGTTTAGTTCGTATCGATGGCTAGAATCATGTAATGTTGAAGGATATATATGTTTGTGATTATGTTCTTCGTGTTCTTGATGTGGTTGGTGTTTGTTGATTGATGATTCGAATATACCTTTGAATTCCGCCTTCAAGGTGTTTGATTGAAGTTTTGAAAGAGAAATTGATTGGAATATTTCGGTTAAGTTTGTATACTCGCCTTATCGAATCGATATATGGGCTTTGTGGAATCATGGGAATGAATTCGTAATTGTTTGAGTTAGATTGTTCGGACTTGTATTTAATCGAGATATTTTGGAATCGTTGGGTTTGTGGATTAGTTATATCGATTGTTGATTGTTATCGAATGTATGTTAAATCGATTATTGTAATAGGTTGAGATTATTGATCGATGTTTAGAACCATGCTTTGCGGTCGTATTTAAGAATGTTCGTAGATTGCTTTGATCGGGGCCGAGGACTTGTAGGCGGCGACAAGGAATTGGTAATGGCTTCATTGGTATCGAGGCAAGTTATTACTTGCTCGATTTATAATATTTAATGAATGGTTTGATTTCATTCATTTATAATTAAATATAGCAATGTTTATAATCGTAATCACGGGAGATTTGGAATTATAGGTTGTATTCGAAGTTTTGGGAATTTAAATCATAATGTATATGATTTACAATTGTCGTTGGTATACTTGTTATCGAGGATACAACAAGGTATTCACAAAAACGTGAATTATCTACCGTCGTGATGTTTTGGATCGGTGAATATTCAGAATAATGGTTGGTGATGGTTTAGATATCGAGATTGCTCTCGAAGGACTCGGAGCAAGTATTTTAATCATTTCTGTCATTTGTGTCGATCATGTCGTGATACATTCGTGTATCGTTGTTGTCATGCATTTGTGCATTGTTGTTGTCGTGTATTGTGCACGATTGTTTTGTGCAGTTGTGCATTGTTGTCATATGTCCACCATGCGTTGGTCCGACGGGATCATCATGGGAATCTATAGCTGTGTGCGCTGGATCGCTGGACAGGTAATGCCACCATGCGTTGGTCCGACGGGATCATCATGGGAATTTATAGCTGTGTGCGCTGGATCGTTAGATTACCATATGTATTGTTGTTGTGCATATGTATATTATGGGTTTGCCATAAGTATACATTGTCGTTATTGTTGTGATCATATTGACGTTGTCATATGAGTATGCATTTGTAGGTCTTGTGTTAGGACCATGTCCGTATGTTGTGTTGATCTGATCTCGGATTAGACTGACGTGATTGTAACGGTATTACGTATCTTGAGGTATGTTCCGTATTTCCTTGGTACTTGTCTTTGATGGACAATCGATTATCGTATTGGAATTGTCGATGTTATCCGATGGATTGAATTTGCCAGAGTTGGTATAATTTCCGTATCGCGAGTTATGATAATGTTTTGAGAACCTTGAGTATTGTTGAGATACCGTACAGATATTTCGGTATTATTTTTAATGTGTTGTTAAGGATACGATTCGTGGATTCTCGTAAAGTTACGACGGTAAGATTACATTGGTCGTATTCTTACTTAGTATTTCCATTGATATGTAATTGTTGACGAGATGTGATGGTTATCATTGTTGGATATTATGGCTGACCCCGTCGTGGGCTTTCTTTTTAGGTTCTTGGATTATCAAGTTTGTAGCGGTCGTGGAGAGATGAACTTCCCGAAGGATACTGGCAAGGGCATGTATTTGTGTTTTGAGTTTCTGATCAGTTGTTGTATTCCGCTGCTAGAGTATTTTAATTGTTTGTCTTTATCCGCTGCGTGAGTATTTTTAAATGGCCTTTTTGGTATCCGGTAACTTAGGTTACTTTGGCAATCATTTTCTAAATCTATTCTGTCGGTACGTGTTAGCGATAGCTTAACGATGTTTTTAAACTGTTGAGTTTTGGCATTTTGGGCCTTGTGGTTTCAAATGAGTTTTTACGACGGTTTGATAAACGAGCTTTATAAATCTTCGAATGTTTTTAATAGATAATACCGTCGTTAGCCTCTTGGGCGTTTGTAAATGTTTGTGAAAATTTCCTTCAGCCTTGTGGGTTCCATCTCGAGGCCCACGGCGCTGTAATATTCCTGGTCGGATCTGGGGGTGTTACAATGTAAGCGGGTATACCCGGCCCCGGCCCTGGTACCCGGTTTGGTAGGGAATTCCCGGCCCCAGTCGCGGCGGGTCGACCGGGTTCTCCACCGGGTTGGGTCAAAATGCCATGCCTACTTGCGCTGAAGCCCTTTGACTGCGAGGTGTCTTTTTATCCGTACCTTTAGCCATGCCTTTCCCTAAGCTTCATTTCCTGCAATAAACTAAAATATGGCGAGAGCGTATCAGAGGAAGAAGGAAAAGAAAATGCTCAGAAGAAAAAAAAATGCTCAGAAGGAAGCCATAATCAACAGTTTCTTGTTGCAGCAGCCCTTGTCCTTTTCTTGCTATGCGCTGCTGCTTTTTGTTCGAAAATCAAGTTCCATAAGATGGGTGGAGATAAGATACAAGAGGTAAAAATTGATCTCTCCTTATTGCTGGATCTAAGGGAATAATTGACTATAGGCATCAGCTGACATATGGATTTGGATGCTAATGGATTTGATCCAGAACCCAACCTGAAAATCCGGATCTGAAATTTAAAAAATAAGAGTTGAACACATAGAACTTGCACACATTCCATTCGTTTTCCAAAAACACTCGATATGAGACCTCGAGCGACGACCATTGTTGTTAAGGCGTCGCCTAGGCGACGCCTAGTTGCCGCCTAGGCGTCCAGGCGATTTCTCTGGTGCGCCTGGATGATTCGCCCCGCCAGGAATTCCAAGTCGCCGCCTAGGCGTCGCCCAGGCGTAAAAGTCGACGCCTGGTTCGCCTGGGACGCCTGGGTATAAACCGAAATTAAAAAAAAAATTATATTACTTGAGTTCTTAACCTGGCGGCTAGCCCTAGCGCAGCAGTCTATAAGAACTCCAGTCCCGACTGCTTCAGAGTTCATCCAACTCCAACTCCAATCACTCGCCCGTCGCCGCACCTCTCTGCCCGCCGTCGATCGCCTCTCGCCGCCCGCCGCCCACCAGGTACTCTTCTTCATTTTACTTTGTTCTGTACTTTTTTTTTTCTTTTTCTTTCTTTGTTCTTTCCCGTTTTTTCTTATCTGTTTAATGTTCTATTCTGTTTTTCGTTTTCTGTTTCCGTGCTTTTTTTTCTGTTTTTTTTCTGTTTCCGGTTATTTTTTTTTCTTCGTCAAATGGGAACATTGCTTCTATCACGCTGCGGCTCGGCCTTTCAAGTCTTCAAGTATAGATATAAGAAAAGATGAAATCTTTGTTCTTTTCTGTTTCTTGTTCTTTTCTGTTTTTTCTTTTTTTTTTTCTGGTGCTTTTTTATGTTTTTTTTTTTCGGTTTCCTGTTATTTTTCTTTCTTTGTTTTTTCTGTTTTTTCTTTGCTTTTTCCTGATTAATGTTATTATTAGGTAGTTGTTGGGGGTGTGTTGATAATCATGTTGACATTGATTGGTACTGATGACATCAGATTTTGGAGGTGCAGTACCTCCGTTGTATTTAGATTTCATCACTTAAATTTTGGGGCAGACCGTTATTGTTATCAATTAATGTGAATTGAAAGAAACTGATATTAGAAAAAGGATTCTGTGCTTATTTTATAAAATAATTATGAAAAAATTCAACTGTGAAGAAAAATTTATACTCCCTAGGTCTCGATTTATTAGTCTTAATTACTATTCGATCTGTCCCAATTTATTAGTCCAACACCAAATAAATTGTGGTTCATCGTTGACTCTCTCTCTCTCCATTCTTTTTTTCTGCTTCCTGTTCTGTACTTTTTTTTTTTTCTGCTTCCTGTACTGATCAATGTTGTTTGCTGTTTTTTCTTTCCTGTTCTGATTAATGTGCCATGTTCTGTTTTTTTTTTCTTTTCTGTTTTTTTTCTGTTTCCTTTGTTTGTCTAATTATTTTTTGATATATTTATTTACAGGCCCAAGCATCATGGCTGAAACTAATTCTACCGAAAATTACGATATGTCCAAAGATCCTAAACGAAAGGCCAAATCGAATGATCCGGGATGGAAATACGGTTTTTGGCCAGACTTGAACAACAAAGATTTGGTTGAATGTTCGCTTTGTCACAAACAAATGCACTCGGGAATAAAGAGATTGAAGCAACACTTAGCTGCCGGTTATGGAGATGTTGTTAAATGTTCCCAAACAACCACAGAAATAATGAGGGAGATGCAACAGTACATATCTAAGACTACACGGAATAAACAAGTCATTTTGGATGATGGTGATAATAGTGATAGTGACATTAATACTCAACCATCGTCTCGTGGCTCTATTACTCAACCAAGTTACGAACAAGTTTAAAAGAAAGCATTCGGCTTTAAATTTTGCAGGACTGCAACCAAGAGTAGGAAAACAAAACATGTCAATTTCTGCAATGGTTCGAAAAACTCCTGAAGAGGTCGTCGAAGAGAGACATACTAAGGGTAGTATCCAGACGACAATTGAAGGTTGTACGAAGAGCCCGGAAGAGAAAGAGAGAATGCATATGCACATCGCCAATTTCTTCTACGAGAACGGCATATCATTCAACGCGGCAAATTCAAGGAGCTATGAAATAATGGTTGAGTCGATTGCCCAAATGGGACCTGGGGTAAAGCCGCCTAGTTATCATGATTTGCGGGGAACTCTACTTGAGAAAGCCAAAAAAGAGACAGACTTGGTGAAAGAGAAGCATAAAGTAGCTTGGAAGCAGTATGGGTGCACACTTATGTCGGATGGATGGACAGATAGAAGGAATCGACACTTGATTAATTTTCTTGTCAATAGTCCAGAAGGGACTTTTTTCTTGGAGTCCGTTGATGCATCCGGACAATCACATGATGCAAAAATGTTGGCGGACTTGCTTGAGAAGAAAATTGAAGAAATCGGCAAGGACCTTGTTGTTCAAGTTGTGACGGATAATGGTGCCAATTATAAGGCGGCCGGTAAACAACTGAAGCAGAGAATACCTACACTTTATTGGACTCCCTGTGCTGCGCATTGCCTTGACCTTATGTTGGAAGACATGTGATAGGGATGCTGATATACCAGTAAATAAGGAAATTAAGCATGGAGTATTACAGGATCATTCTAAAGGGACAACAAGGGTAAATCAGGAAATTGACTGAAAATTGGTTAGGAGAGCAAAGTTAATAAATAGGGGAGAAGGGTC
The DNA here is from genome assembly GCA_033398695.1 of Orobanche coerulescens. Classification (NCBI taxonomy): domain Eukaryota; kingdom Viridiplantae; phylum Streptophyta; class Magnoliopsida; order Lamiales; family Orobanchaceae; genus Orobanche; species Orobanche coerulescens. The sequence goes on from CM065810.1 coordinate 3,102,103, forward strand.
ATGTTAGTGGGTGTCGAGAGATTTTGATAGTTGATACAGTTTGTATTGGCTCGTAGCTGTTAGCTAGCGAGAGGGGGAGATTCCCTGGGATTGAGTGTTGTGTTTACTTCATTCAATATCATCACTCGTTTGTATTTCAATTCAGTTAGATCCTATTACATCAGTTTCTCATTTACAATTCGTCTTTGTTCTTTGGATTTCATTATTGCTCAATTTCCGTTCTTCATCATTGGTCCGACCTGCCCTAGATCTGCCGGTTGTGTTGGTGTCATTCATGGAGACTCAATCACGGTTAGCTCGTTTAGACGCCCATAAGGAGCAAATTCTCAGATTACAGTCGGCTGTAGCAGAATTCAAATCTGCTTGGGAGGTGCATCAGTTGGAGGAACGTGAGTTCCGGAAAGTGATGTTGACTTGGATGAAGCAACAGGACCCAGAGTTTTCATCAGATATTAGCATTATTTCAGATCCGACGGGGAAATTTCTGAGTACGCCATTTTCAGATTCCTCATGTAAGTCTTCGGTCACTTTGGGTCTGGTGGTATTGGGTGAAGTCGGCTATGGCTGCAACAACACGCCGCCACCATCTGATGAAGAAGAAGACTTAGCGTTGCTAATTTCAGAGTCAGACTCAAAATTCAAAACAACACCTCCGATTCTACCACCTAAACTACCGCCGTTTCTTCCATCATCACTACCACTGACGACAATTGAAGCAAAGAGTGGAAAACTCATGCGTCTAATCTCGATTCAGGGAGAAATGAAAGAGAAGTTTCAGAACCAAAACAACCTGTACTTTGACGGAAAGAATCCAGATGGTTGGATTGTTGGAGCGGAACGATCTTCAACGAATGGCGATTATCGCAGGGATTTAACGGTGTTTAGGCTCGGAGGTGAGAGAAAGGGAACAACGGAGCAAGCGAGAAACCTACTTGGTCGACCACCGCCGTCGCCGCCGCCACCACCGCTGCCGCCGGGAATTGATGAAAAAAACGGAGGAACGCCTCAGAGAATGACGATGGAGTACAAACGGAGCATTGTGGGAACGTCGGTTCCGTCAATGGAAGTAACAGAAGAAGTAACGCTTCTAGGGAATTGCATTCATGAGCTTAAAAAAGAGACTTGGGCCAAAATTAGAGAGTTGGGCCCTTCTAACGTGGGTCAGAGTCGACGGACTAAGGATTTGATAGGTAACCTTTTTATTTCTAGCCCAAGTGTTATTGAGAATGAAAACATAGGTCAGTGGCAACATGGCATCACATAGGCGCGGGTTCGAATCCCGCTCCGGCCACTGAGCTATGTTTAAAAAAAAAAAAAAAAAAAAAAAAAAGCCCAAGTGTTATTGAATCAGTGATTACTTTGAATATTAAGGTCAAAATAAGGGTCGCGGTACACGTACAGTCTATTTGACAACATATTTGACAATATCGCGATATTTTGAAAAATACACGAGATTTTGACTGTCAAACGAGATTTTGAAAAAAGAACAATTTCTAGGTCATTATGCCAAACATGGCATTTCTTCCTTCCCGCACTGTAAATCCATTTCATTTTTTCAGAAAAAAATCCCAGCACCCACACTTGACGGCGCACAAAGGCTCATTCCCGACCAAATTTTCCTCTCTCTCCGGTCGACCAACGGAGCCTTCATCTCCGACCAAGAAGGTGACCCATACTCCTCGTATAGCTTCATCTTCGTCGGAGGTCGCGAGTTCTCCCCTAACCCCTAATTTGCCAAGGAGGTCTCCACCTATATAATTCCTCGAATAACTTCGTTTTCATCGTAGAAGAAGGATAATGGCAGAATTAGGTAATTGTACATTCATAATTTTTTTGACTATGATTCTCCCACATCTTCTCATTTCCGATTTTTAAAGAGGACTAATGATTTGAATTTATTTGTTGTTTGTTATGTATGTAGTCTGAATCATTATATTATTATTTTTTTTTTTGACATTATTGATTTTTCCGTGTGAAATGTTAATGTCTTTTGTATTTTTTTGCTGAAGCATTATTGATTTTGCTGTGTGAATTTTTTTTTGTACTGTAGGCAATTTTTCTATGCCCTCACAAGTTGATAGTGAATTAGTTCAAATTGAAGAAGAGCAAATTGAATTAGTTGCTGAAAATGATTATGTGCCTACGGTAGGGATGGAGTTCTCCAGTCACGAAGAGACTTTTGAGTTTTACTCAAATTATGGCCGCCAATTAGGTTTTCCGGTTAGGAGGAGGAACTCAAGTAAAGGTAAAGATGGAGTGATAACTAGTGTCACATTTGTGTGTAGTCGCGAAGGGAAGAGAGTTAGCACATCCAGAAATTCGTTGAAGCCTCATCCAACAATGCAAACAGGTTGTAGGGCTAAGATTACAGCATGTTCCGATATTTTAGGAAAGTGGCATATCACTGTCATAAATTTAGAGCATAACCACAATGTGAGTCCTTCAAAATCGCGACTTTTTCGATGTAATCGACAATTGACTGATAATGTGAAGCGTAAACTTGAAGTAAACGACGTAGCTGGAATACCTTTGCATAAAAGTTTCAACTCAACTGTCGTTGAAGCCGGTGGATATGAGAACCTTACTTTTATTGAAAAGGACTGTAGGAATTATATTGAGCAAGTTCGTCGTTTACGTCTAGGCGAAGGGGATGCAGCTGCAATTCAATCCTACTTTTCAAAGATGCAAGCTAGTAGTCCAGGTTTTTTCTTTAGCATGGATTTGGATGAGGAGTCACGACTAAAAAATGTGTTTTGGGCTGATCATAGAAGTAGAGAGGCGTACAAGGAGTTCGGTGATGTCATTACATTTGATACTACGTATTTAACCAACAAATACGACATGCCGTTTGCTCCTTTTGTGGGTGTGAACCATCACGGCCAGTCCACTCTCTTTGGTTGTGGATTGGTTTCGAGCGAGGATACGGATACTTTTGTTTGGTTATTCAAGACGTGGTTACAGTGCATGGAGGGACAAGCTCCTATAGGGATAATAACCGATCAGGATCGAGCGATGAAAAATGCCATTGAAATAGTTTTTCTAGATACGAAACACAGATGGTGTTTATGGCATATATTGAAGAAATTACCGGAAAAATTTGGAGGTCATCCGCTGAAAGGGGCGATACTAGCAGCTGTGCATGATGTTGTGTATGAATCTCAGTTTTGTGAAGAGTTCGAGCATAATTGGAACGTAATGATTGACACGTTTGCACTATATGACAATGATTGGTTGTCTGGATTGTATATTGAGAGAGAACGTTGGGTGCCCTGTTATCTACGAACTAGTTTCTGGGCCGGAATGTCGACAACTCAGAGGAGTGAGAGCATGAATGCTTTCTTTGACGGATTTGTCCATTTAAAAACCACTTTAAAGCAATTTGTCGAACAATATGAAAGAGCTCTACGATCTAAAGTGGAGAAGGAGATACATGCCGATTGCAAGTCTTACACGCAAATGATTCCCTGCGCTACGAATTATTTTATCGAGAAACAGTTCCAACAAGTGTACACGTTGTCAAAATTTAAGGAATTTCAAGCCGAGCTAACAGGCAAAGTTTATTGCGATATTATCTCATTTGCAGAGGACTTAGGTTGTTCTACATATGCCGTTCGGGAAGATGTCATAGTGAACAACTTTGAAAAAAGTAGGTCTTTAATCGTTGTTTTTCAAAGACGAAAGTTGTGACATCATATGTAGTTGCCATCTTTTTGAATTTAGAGGAATAATTTGCAGCACGCTTTAGCCGTGCTAATTCGCAACAAGGTAAAAACTTTACCCGATCGTTTTGTCTTATATCGGTGGCGGAGAGATATTCGTAGAGCCTACACAAGATTGAAGATCAATTACGATGGTTGGATAAATACAACCGAAAGGTTAGTTATGACGAGTTGAGTAGAAAATTTGCTACTTTGGCCAATCGGGTGGTCGACGATGCTAGGCAGACACAAGATTTGATGGAGTTGCTAGACAAGCTACTTATCGACTGGTGCGACTTCTAGTAGCAAACCGATTGCAAATCCGTTCTTGAAATTGTCCCCGAGCCAATAATGAATCCACAATGCAAGAGGCAAAAGGAGCTCCAAGAAAATTACGTCAAAAGGTCCACTTGAGAAAAGTAAAAAGAATCCGAAGGTAATCACATTTATAATTTCAGTTTTCTTTAATTGGGAGACACTGACATGTTTTTTTTTTTTTTTGTAGAAGGTCTCATCGATAATGTCGCAAGGAAAAAATGCGCGTCGTAATAGCCACGAAACAATTCCGGCGACTCAAGATTACCAAAACTCCGATTTAAATCCTTTTGATACCTCACAAACATGGAGTGAGCCGTGTGGTTTGAATTGGATATCGCTCTACGGGGCAAGTCAAGAACCGTGCTAGTAGTATGTATCACGGATTTTAAGTTCTATTATAAGTGCTTTGTTGATTCATAGTTTGTAATAAGAATTGAATTGTATGCTCTGTATGAATGCCAATTACATTATTTTATAATCTGGTGCAATGCCAAAATTGATTTTTGTTGCATATGATTTTTGTTGCTCATTTTGAATGCCAATATTTTACTTTTTCTGAATTTTTTAAACTTTTGGGTACGTTTTATAATTATATTCAAGTATATGGTGTTTTTGCAATTACAAAAAATATTAACAGGAACTTGTTCACAATTTGTTTTGAAATTATATTAAATATAGGGTATTTTTGCAGCTAATGTAATTGTTTATAAATATTGGGTCTCTTTAGCAATTAAAAAAAATATAAACATATGAATTTAATGTATGTTTTACCAACATTTTATATACATAGTAGTATTTACTACGAATTATGATTTTTTTTATATATTTTGGGTAACTATTGTAATAGGAGGTGATGTTTGTATTAAATTCAAATATATACAAGTTTTGGGTCTATTTGACAATTATAAAAAACATAAACAGGAACCTGATCATTCACAGTTTTCGAGTTTTTAAAAATAATTTTGGTACTTTCTGTAATTATATCAAAATAATAGGTGAATTTTGTATTTAATTCAAATATCAATAAGTTTTGGGTCTAATTTACAATTACCAAAAATATTTCACTGGTTTTATAAGCAGGAACATGTTCACAGTTTTCAATTTTTTAAAAATAATTTGGGTACTTTTTGTAATTATATCAAAATAATAGGTGAATTTTGTATTTAATTCAAATATCAATAAGTTTTGGGTCTAATTTACAATTACCAAAAATATTTCACTGGTTTTATAAGCAGTTTTTACTATTTTTTTATGATTTTTTTTTTTATATATTTTGGGTAACTATTGTAATAAGAGGTGATGTTTGTATTCAATTCAAATATATTCAAGTATAGGGTATTTTTGCAATTATAAAAAACATAAACAGAAACTTGTTCACAGTTTGTTTTCTGAATTTTTTAAAAAATTTGGGTACTTTTTGTGATTATATCAAAATAAGAGGTGAATTTTGTATTTAATTTAAATATCAAAAAGTGTTGGGTTTAATTTACAATTACAGAAAATATAAGAGGGTCTGAAACTAGTTCCTGTTAACTATTTTGTCTGAAATTTTAAACAAATTCTAGTATCTTTTGTAATTAGTTTGTAATAAGAGGGTCTATTTTGCAATTAGATAAAATATACACAGAACATCACTGCCTATTCTTCATCAAAGACACCAATTCTTCATCAAAGAAAACCAATTCTTCAACCAATTCTTCATTACAAACATATACAAAACTACACAATTCTTCATTACAAACACCAAACCACACAATTGTTCATTACAAACCCAAACCTAACTTCACTACCAACTTCTTTACAAAAAACAACTACACCAATAAAGTCGGATGCGCACTCTGAAACCACTGATAATTGATGTTGGATGAATCTTGTTTCTCACTAATTCATTAGCTCTCTGTAGAAAAAAGTGCCAAGTTAGTATATAACCTTTATAATAAACAAACTCAGGGCCAATATTAGGTAACACAATTTTTTCCTACAATCCAGAAGACTTGCCATCCTACCTTAAGCAATTCCGCAGATATGATAACCACAGAAGTTGTTCCATCTCCAACTTCTCGGTCTTGTAGCTCTGCCAATTCAACAAGAACCTGTAATCATGAAAGCAATACCTATAAAGTCCCTTCTTAAATGCATAATTTTAAAACTACAAACAAATTGCTATTCACCTTGGCAGCGGGATGCTCAACTTCCAGCATCTTCAGTATCGTGGCACCATCATTCGTGATTGTGACATCACCAATATCATCCACAAGCATCTGGCAAGTATCAGCCAGAAATAATCAAGGATAAGTTTCGCCAGATTTAGTCCAATTCAGCTATTAAACAAACTATATATTTTTTTACATGCTCACATTACTCAAAGTTTACATCTAACAGGTAAAAGTAAAAGTACAAATATCAACTACTCTTCCATCACAAAAATACAAGTATAATTGTGACACATGTCTTGCTGAAGGTTAATGGGTGAAATGTACTGGAACACCATGTCCATCTTCATCACATGCACAGACACTCTAAAAAATAAAAATAAAATCTATTAAAACTGAAGAAATGAAACCAATAATAGAAAACACAAAAGAAATCTATTAAAACTGACTTTCTCAACATTACAAGCAAACAGCTCCAATCCCACAATTTCCCTCAATGCAGATAATATGCCCCCTACTTCGATGAACGACAAAGGAAATCAAAAATACCTTGTCGAGGCCAACAGGGCCAAGCGAAGACTTGACAATGTTCGCAATCGCTTAGACGAGGTATGGTAAGTAAGACGATTGAAGCGGCGAGGAAATGCGGCGAGGTTCGGCTCAAAAGTGTCCCTCTTTGCTTTGGAGAGTTCAGTTTACAGCACCTTGAGTAGTGGAGAAAACCTCTGCGCATTTGATAGGGTTTCAGAAATTATCAAATGTTCGGCGTCCGCATATTTGTGGATGTACGTTTTGGGCCGGGCTTGGATTGTATTTACCCTATAAGTAAAAGGGGGTAATTATGTCTTTTCAACGGACAAACTAATTATGAAAGTAGAATTATTCTCAAAATAAAATTAAACTCACGTGCAATTGAATCAACGACTTCTCCAACCTGCACATTCGCCTCACCCCTTTCGATCGATACTCCGTTGACAACCTTCTTTCTCAGCGGGACAACCATCGATTTGGCGACAACAACAATTAATTCTCCCAAACTTGTTCCCAAAACACTAGGGTTTTATTTGGTTGAGTTCTTCGTTCACATTATCCCTTACAAAACCAACAACACATCGACTCTAGTTACCAGTGTTATTGGGGTGACGGGAGATGATATAGTTGATAACCTGGGCATCATTGCTATATGGGGTACCAATGAATTCATGGAAGCTCTTGTTGCTTGTACTGTTGTTAACATAGTAAGAGAGTTTGGTGTTGGTATTTGTACTGGTACGTGGCCCCTCAAATTTCTAGCAATTATTCCTTTATGGGTGTTTCTGTTTGCTGTTAGAGGTGGTAACACCGTCGTTCCGAAGCCATCAGACGAAGAAACAGGAATTTCTATAATGGCTGCTGAAGACTGCTTATGTTGTGTTGCGATGTTATACCTCCAGACTGGAATGGTTGACAATGCACTTCACCCATTCGATAAAATGTTTCAACAACAGAATCTCATCCCTACTAAAAAAATTCTTTGTCAGGTATTCTCTGAGATGATCGAAAATGAAATTCACGTGGTCAATTTCAATCAGACGTTCAAAGTTTTTGTAAGGAAAAAGGGAACTGGGCCTGGTGTAAAATATTTCAATTTGAGATCACAAACCTATATTAAAGAAGGGTATGTGGACATTAGGACACTGATGTTAAAGAGGAAAACTGGAAACAATGTGCATAAGTTCGGTGGGATCTTTCAAGTTGGGCGGGTCAAAACCGATGTAGTCAAACCTGGTAGGGTCGTCACTTTCGACCCATCTAGTCTGCTGACTGAAGTCAAATCTGTTGAAATGCACCCCGAGGCCTTGCTAAAAACTGTACCAGGTGACAATATTCGATTCAAAGTGAAGAATGTGGCGGTAAAATATTTAAAACATGGTGATGTTGCTTCGAATTCCAAGAAAAATCCGGCAAAGGGTGTTGCAAATTTTAATTCCGGTGTGATTATCATATACTGCTCGGGTCAGATTGGAAACATATATGCTCCGGTGTTGGATTGCCATACCCATACGTCTCATATTGCTATGGCTATCTCGATCAGTCATATGATTAAGTACAATCAGATCCAAGTAGACCAATGGTTAATTCGGGGGAAGGGAGGTACAATTGGAGGCAGCAAGTGGGAAGATGTGTGGTTATTAAAGGTCAATTTCTGGATGTGAGTCTTGAGGACAAGACTCTTTTTGAAGGCGGGAGTAGTGATAGGGATGCTGATATACCAGTAAATAAGGAAATTAAGCATGGAGTATTACAGGATCATTCTAAAGGGACAACAAGGGTAAATCAGGAAATTGACTGAAAATTGGTTAGGAGAGCAAAGTTAATAAATAGGGGAGAAGGGTCATGTTAGTGGGTGTCGAGAGATTTTGATAGTTGATACAGTTTGTATTGGCTCGTAGCTGTTAGCTAGCGAGAGGGGGAGATTCCCTGGGATTGAGTGTTGTGTTTACTTCATTCAATATCATCACTCGTTTGTATTTCAATTCAGTTAGATCCTATTACATCAGTTTCTCATTTACAATTCGTCTTTGTTCTTTGGATTTCATTATTGCTCAATTTCCGTTCTTCATCAATATGGGAGGATTCATTATGCTATGAGGGAGAAGACGGGTGGTAAGGATCTAGTGCGACCCGGGGCTACTCGATTTGCCACTACTTTTCTTACTTTACAAAGTTTGTACAAGCATAAAGATGCTTTGAGAAGTCTATTTGTTAGTGAAGATTGGTACAGTTCAAAATTAGCCAACACGGAAGCGGGAAAAAGGGTGTGTGACACTGTACTTTCTTCTAGGTTTTGGAGTTCAGTTGAAGATTGTATAAGAGCATCCCACCCGCTTCTTATTGTATTGAGGATAGTTGATGGTGATGAAACTCCAGCTATGCCCGAGGTTTCCATGGCTATGATCGTTGCCAAGAACAAAATCAAGGAGTCATTTGCGCACAATCCAAGATTCTTTGAAAAATTGGAGAAATTGTTGAGACCCGATGGACGGATCAAATGGAAGTGAAATTATATGGGGCCGCATTATTCTTAAATCCTTCCAAATATTTTGATATTAAAGTAAGTGATAATGCATATGCTCGTGCACAACGAGCTATGTTAAACGATGTGCTTGAAAAAATGATCACTGATAATGATTTGCAAGTCAAGATAAGTGACCAAGTGGATGATTATGACAATATGCGAGGAAGCTTTGGAAAGCAATTGGCAATCAAGCAACAAAAGACAAAGAATCCTCGTAAGCCTTTTTACATTCGTTAAACCAAGTATTATATTATTCATATAATCTATATTATTTTTTTTGGAACGCTTTTTGAATATTCTTTGAACTAAGTATTCATTATTGTTTTTGACATTTTAGTTGATTGGTGGAATGCTTTTGGTGGCCTACATATCGAGCTCCAATCACTTGCTATGCGCATCATTAGTCTTTGTTGTTCATCTTCGGGTTGTGAGCGCAATTGGAGCACATTTGAATTTGTAAGTATTAAATTATTATTATTATCATCAATAAGTAAAATATTAAACTTTCGAAACTATAAGTGATTTTTTTTTTTTGATTTTTAGATCCACACGAAGAAAAGAAATCGGTTAGAGCATAAGAGATTGAATGATTTGGTTTACATTCAATATAATCGAAAGATTGCAACGAGATTTCAAAAGAGGCGTGAAGAAGGGTCTAACTTTAACCCTTTGATCATAGAAGATTTTCAATGGGATAATGAATGGGTTGATAGTGGTGATGATGTTGTTCATGCCTGGGAAGATCTTTCGTGGTGTCTTGTTGATGAAGCAATTGGTGCATCGATCAATCTTGAGGGTCGTAGTCTTTCTAGGAGAGCTAATGTTGGTCATGTTCCGGGCTCATCGATCTTGAGTTATTCTCGACGCCGTAATGCAACTATGTCTAGGTTGATTGACGAGGATGAAGTGGTTGAACCTTTTCCACATGATGATGAAGATATTGAGGATGACGATGAGCTTGAAGGACAAGAGGATGTGACTACTACTGATGATCATGCTCGTGAAAATGAGGGGTTTATTGATGACTTGTTTGATGATATTTGAGACTTATTGGAGAGGAAGAATTTGATATGAAACTCTAGTTGTCATTTATTATATATTTATATTGTTTATGGTGTGTTTTGTAACCTTTGTTGAGTGGGATGAATGTTATTTATTATCTAACTCATCATGATTTTAGAATAATTCATATATTATATATATTATAAAATTTATATATTTTATATGAAATTGGTCGCCTGGACGTCGCCTAGGCGGGCGCCTAGTCGCCTAGGCGTCCAGGCGGTCTGGTGGCGCCGCGACTTGACAGGCCGCCGTGACAACCTTGGCGACGACTCGTGATATTCTAAGGCCATCTTCATGGTTGTCACATCGACGACTAGTCGCCGACTAGTCGAGAAGTCGACATGCCTGAAAAAGTCGATGCCCGACTTTTGTGATAGTCGACCCCTGTTTTACGATCTGGGTCGTCCGTTCCAGAACACGGAACAGTCGCGACGGGTCGCGTCCCAGATCGCTAACTCCGACGAGTTCTGTGATTCCGGCATCTTTTTCGGTATAAGAAGGAAGAAAGGAGTATAAGGAGAGGAAAAGAAGACAGAAGAAAAAAGAGAAGAACGTAGGAAGAAGAGGAAAGGAGGAGGAAAAGACCGAAAGAAAAGTAGATCTGGAGGAGAAGAGTCAATGCCTCGAAAGAAAAGTAGATCTGGAAGAGAAAAGTTTTAACTTTTTTATTATTTTATGATATAAAAATAAAACTTAATCTTTAACTTATTTAAAAAAAATGGTTCTACATTATTTTAAGTTTTACAAATCTTTTGCAGTTATCTTTCAAATTTTATATAGGTTCTATTTCATATTAAAAAAATATTATAAAATTAATTTGAAAATATTTAAATATTAATTCTGAATTAGTATAGTAATTTGAAAAACATTTATGATATTAATTTTGAATACTAATTTGATATAGTATTATTTAGATAAAAAACTAATATAAATATATTATCCTTCGTACCCGTACGTTCCCTCGTACCCATACGTTCCCTCGTACCGGGTTCATCAAAGTTATAGTTTCCCGTATCCGTTTTCGTACCTCGTTTCGAACCGAACCCCGTCCTATATAACCATACTTTGATGCATGATTGTGTTTGTTTAGTTTATTTGACTATTTAATTATGTTTTTATTTGCTTATAGCAATGTTCTAAAAGGCGCTAGGCGGTAGGCGGGCGAACGGGGACCTTCTAGCGCCTAGGCCTTGGAGGCGGCGCCTAGGCGGCTAGGCGCTAGGCGGTTTTTTTATATATTTTATATTTTATTTAGTTTTATATATGCATACAAAATGCATAATAATATTCTTTTCAAAAATAGTCTTGGAAAAAAACAACATTCCAATAGTCTTGAAAAAAAAACATTCAAAAAGCAAAAATCACAAATTAAAGTCAAATTTCCATGTCTTCCTCATCTCCATATCCTTCCTCCAATATATGTTCTCCATCGGACTCATAGTCATACTCCATCATTTTCCTCCTCTTCCGAGTCATCATCCGACACAAAGTCTTCTTCATGGAGCTCTCTTGTTACGATGTTTCTAGCACTTCTTCTAGGCTCTAGCATTTCATCCGCTCCGGTTGCTTCCCCAACCATCTCCCAAGTAAGATCCGAACCGGGCTCAACTTCATCATCATCACATTCAACAATCCATGATTGTGCTTTACTTGCATCTTTTGCTAGTAGCACATCTAGTCCTTTCTCTTTCGCTCTTCTTTTCTTGTTGGTTATCCTCGCATTAAATTGAACATAGACTAGCTTCTCCATCCGGTTTGTATCTAGCCTATTCCTTTTCTTTGTGTGTATCTACAAAAAAATTATAAAAGTATTCGTATATTATAAAGTGCATTCATTCAATAAAATTAAATTTATTAATTATTAATTACAAATAATCAAAAATAACATGTAGATTATTTACCCCTTCAAATGTACTCCAATTCCTCTCACATCCGGATGAACTAGTGGTCAATGAGAGGATCCGAATAGCCATCCTTTGCAAGTTAGGTGTACCATTTCCATAGTTAGACCACCACCCAACTAATAAAAAAAATCACAATAAGTCAACGATCATCCAATTATATTTAAAATACTATTACAAAAGCATTTTAAACATACCCGGATCATAGTTGTCATCATTTTTTTCGCATCCGGCCATGGCCAATTTATTCCCAAATGCACCCTCTTTTCTCTTGTACTTCAATAACTCCACATTTGTAACACGGTTTTGTATACCAAATTCATCGGGAAGAGCTTCTCAACACAATCAAGGACCCCATCCATGACAAGTGAATCATGTTGAATAGATTGATCCTTAAAAAAGTAATAAGGATTCAATAAATATGCTGTCACATGCAATGAACCATCGAGCCTACCACGACCTTTTGCATCAATAATATCCAAGATTGGATGATGATTGCTCTCAATATTTTTCAACGCAACTTTAATGTCTTCTTTGGCTTGTTTCAAATCTCCATACAAGAAACCCATCGATGGCTTTCGATCCCCATCAACAAGACGAAGAACCTTGACTAAAGGAGCAAACACCTTCAAGCATGTACTTACCCCATTCCAAAAACTCAAGCTCATAACCGTAGCATATGCCAACTTACCCCTCGAAGTCTTGGAGAATTTGCTCCTTTGCCATTTTTCACTAGTGAACATAGCTCTCAACTTGTCTTTTTTCTCATGAATGCTTTGCAAAGTCAAGAAAGATGTTGCAAATCTAGTGACTCCCGGTCTCACAATGTCTCTTTTTCTTGTTGCTTCCCTCATCATTGCCAATGTTCCATGATGTGCATAAAGAAAGATAGTGAAAGTCTTGGCTTTCTCAATCACTCCCTTGAACCTAGGTTGCTTACCAATTGCTTCAAGCATAAGATTCAATGTATGAGTGCCGCATGAATTCCAATAGATATTTGGCCTCGCGATCCTCAACAAATCCGCCGCGGCCATGTTATTGGAAGCATTATCCGTCACTACTTGAACTACATTTTGAGGTCCAATTTTTTGAATGCATGATCCACATATTCAAAAATGTACTCTCCGGTGTGTGACTCATCAAAAGTTTCTTTAGAAGAAATAAAAGTAGTTCCTTCTTTGCAATTCACACAAAGATTCATAATGCTCCTTCTCTTTCGATCACTCTAAGCATCGGTCATTACGGTACAACCATTCTTAGCCCACTCTTCCTCTTGTGGCTTAAGAGAGTTTTTTACCCTAGCATATTCTTCCTTCAACAATGGTTCCCTTAGTTGGTATTGACTTGGCGGTATGTAACCCGGGCCAAATTGACCAACCACTTCAACAAATCTATGGAAACTATCATTATCAATAGCGTTGAATGGGATTTGGCTTTCATACATCCACCGAGATAACCATTGATGCACTTTATGCGTTCTTTCCTTCCAAAGTGCATCATTGATGTTTTGTTGCCTCATTCTCTTCCTTGAATCCATTGTAGCATCGGGATCAATTATGGATGCAAATTTATCCATAGGCCCAAGAAAACGTGGTCTCTTTGAAACTAACTCTTCATCTTCTTCTTCTAGTTGTTCAGGCAAATGAACTTCTTCTCTCACTTCCTCAAGTGCTTTGCTCTTGTTCTTCTTTGCGTTCTTTGTACCTTGTATAACCGCTTTGACTTTTGTTTTATCTTCTTCACTAGCCTTATGGCAAGGGGCAACATTTCCTCTAATGTTCGCAATGTGGAGCTTCAATCGATAAACTCCACCGCTTATAGTCTTACCACACAACTTGCATTTAACCTTATCCTTGTTGTTAGCATCCACCAAAATCCCATAATCCCATCCAATATCATTGGATTGCCTCTTTGTCATATTCGATGATTCGGGGGTCACGTTAGAAGTTTCAGACAAAATATTAATTCCGGCCATCGCACTAAAAAAAGACAGAAACTGGTGTCAAGCACTAAAAAAGAAACTGGTGTCAAGCACTAAAAAAGAAAAAAAAATTCTTAAACGAAGCGATCGTTGCACTAAAACGAAATTCTTAAACAGAACTAAACGAGAAAAAAATTCTTAAAAAGAAACTGGTGTCAAGCGGTGTCAAGCACTAAAAGCGATGCGTTGCAATCTTTCACAAAAAAAAAAATAGTACTGAATTTTTCACAAAAAAAAAACAAAAAACAAGACAAAGAACAAAGAAATCAGTAGGAAGAACACCGACCGAAACCCTAAACGAAAGTAGCCCTAACAGTTTAATTAAAAGCTAAATAAGATACAATGCTTTTTTCAAAAAAAAGAAAAATAAAAGAACACGGCTTAACTCAAGATGATGAAACAGTAGGAACTCAAGATGATGAAACGACGAAATGGAAAACTGGACTAGAGCGGCCGATTATTTGGTGCTTGTACTGCGGCGGATGGAGAAGGTGAAAAGGAAGAAGCGATAATGTGGAGATGACCTAGGACAGTTGGAGGGTCCAGCGAAAACACGTTTTTGGACGTTAAAAAACAAAATAGAAAAGGAAAAAAAATCTGGACAAATGGAAAAAAAATCTGGACAGAAAAGGAAACCTAGGACCCGCCTAGCCTGCCTATGACCCGCCTAGCCCGCCTAGGACCCGCCTAGCCCGCCTAGGACCCACCGAACCGCCTGGCAGAACCGATTAGGGGGTAGTCGGGGCGGAGGGGCACCTTCTAGCGCCTAGGCGGCGCCTAGGCGGCCGCCTAGGCCGATTTTTAGAACACTGGCTTATAGATGTTTGATTTTGGGTACTTGAACTTTTTATCTATTAATTTTTATTTTGAACTATGAAATTGAAGTATGTTTACCTATATATTATATATTATAATTACTCTAAATAGGATATTGTCGACTATTTACGACTGTTTACGACTAGTCGGGCGACTTGTCGACTAATCAATTCCACGGTACTCGGGCTCGACTTGTCGACTTAACAACCTTGGTCATCTTCTCCATCCGACAACTCTACTCTATTCTTCATAAGTCGTCTCTCTCTCCTCTCTACTCTCATAACCCTAGATCTTAATAAAAAGAGAATTGTTTCTATTACTTTTGATTTAAAGTATGGAATTGACGCACGTTTAGCATAGTAGTCAAAAGCGGCCGCTATAGTCGCTATAGCGATTAGCGATGCGTAGCGGCCACCTATCGCTATCGGCCACTATACGCTAGGGGTTTCTGTGTAGCGGCCGCGAACCACCACTATTAGCGCTAACTCAGTTTTGCGATAGCGGCCTTAGCGGTCACTAATTTTTTTTTTGAAATAATAAAGGGCCTAGCCCTAATTAACCCTCCCGACTCCCCTGTTTCTTTTTCTTTCTTTTATTTCTTTTTTTTTTTGAAATAATAAAGGGCCCAGCCCTAATTAACCCTCCCGACTCCCCCGTTTCTTTTTCTTTCTTTTATTTCTTTTTTTTTGAAATAATAAAGGGCCCAGCCCTAATTAACCCTCCCGACTCCCCCGTTTCTTTTTCTTTCATTATTTCTTTTTTTTTTAAATAATAAAGGGCCCAGCCCTAATTAACCCTCCCGACTCCCCCGTTTCTTTTTCTTTCTTTATTTCTTTTTGAAATAATAAAGGGCCCAGCCCTAATTAACCCTCCCGACTCCCCCATTTCTTTTTCTTTCTTTTCATTCCTACGTATTTTCCTCCTATTCCCCTACTCATCGCCGAAGTCCAGACTCCAGTTCACTCTTAATGTTTTTTTATTCTAGTAATCGATTTCCATTTGATGTTTCATCTTTGATGACGATTAATGAACTAGACTTTGTTTTCACTTTAATGAATTTAGTTATTGTACCACGATCGCTATATAGCTAAACGGGCACGTGACCGCTACGAGCCTCTAATCGCCATTGACTACTATGGCATTTAGTTACATTACATATTACATCTAATATATATATATATATATATATGAAAGACTTGTCGACTACTCTTATTGAAGGTACTCAAGCAACTTGGCTTGACTTGACGGCGTGATAACCATGCTAACAACACTATTGCAATTCACAAAACATAGACAAATCAGCATGCTTGTAAGGTAAAAAATCGTACCCAAGACGCCGTCCTCGCCATGGTCGGAGTAGAAGAACAAAACAGTGTCATCTGGTCCCGTGGCGAGCACCTTTCCACTCCCCCCAACTACCAAGTCACGTCTTGCTAGAAACACGCCTAGAAAGTTTTGCACCGATACTGCTTGTCCAACGTAATCCTGACAATAAACTGATAATAATATGATTGTTTGTAAAATTCTATAAGATTAATAATATCAACGATATTTGGGATATTACCAGAGGGATGCCTTAATGTATGTTCTCATCATAACTGTTTATGATAGTGCCCTTAAATGGATTACTAGGATGATGAACAATATCATTGTATATCATTACAATGATATTATCATCTTTCAGGCCATTCCTCTTGAGAGTGTGGTAAGCTTGAAGAATATTGGTCTGCTTAGAACATTGGGCTGGGGAGTGGACCGGATGGGACCGGGCTAGCGGGCTATAGCCCTTTGACTGCGAGGTGTCTTTTTATCCATACCTTTAGCCATGCCTTTCCCTAAGTTTCATTTCCTGCAATAAATGTTTGAGAATCAAGTTTCATAAGATGAGTGGCGATAAGATACAAGGAGGTAAAAATTGGGCTCTCCTTATTGCTGGATCTAAGGGGATAATCGACTATATGCATCAAGTAAATATGTTTATTGGCATGCCATGTATCTTGGTCCAGAAAGCAGCTGGATCAGGTAACATATACAAGATACATGGCATGTCAATAAACATAGTTACCCGAGGCCTATAATCAATTATCCCCTTAGATCCAGCAATAAGGAGAGCCCAATTTTTACCTCCTTTGTATCTTATCTCCACCCATCTTATCTGTAGCGTGAAATGCTACAGAGAAAGTGGATGATGCACTCGTATAAGTCGATGATGCACTATAAATTCTTTTTTGACCATGGCACATCTCTTGCTGGTGGATGCTTGTCGCAGCGGCTCCATGTTTTTTAAATATGTCGAGTTCCCCAGCTATAAGACGTACGCGAGTCCAGTTACGCAAAAAGTTGTAACCATGAAGTGGAGGTTGATGGAGAGAATCATAAGTTGTGTGTGACCAGCCACTTCTCAGAGACGCCTGGAGCAATTTCATGTATGATTTTATTTGTTTGTTAATGTATGTAATTAAATGTGTTTTTTTATTGAAACTGGTCATATTTTGCTACAGGAAATACGATGATCTGGATCAGACGCTGGACTATTTCTTTGCACAGGTGAGCTTCTTGAAATAGTACTTGAATTAGTAATGTGTTAGTTTATATGTGCTTAATTTATTTATGTTTCTTGAAAGAGTGCCTAAATTATTATTATGTTAATATGCTTGATATATATAGTAGAATATCGATAAATTAATACTTGATAAATCAATAATCTCGATTAAGTAATACTTCATGTCGGTCCCAACATAAAGGACAGTGTGTTAAATTTTGCCTCGATAAATTAATTGATACCTTTCTTTGGTCCGGATGTTATTGATTTAAAGATGTTCAAGTCAGGGCTAGAAAAAATTACAGAGAAATCGATCAAAGGATAATATTGAATGAAATTGATTACTGAAATTTCAAAAACTGAATAATCTGGACCGAAATCGAACCAAACCTATGTGATTCGATATGGTTTGGCGTTCCATATGTTAAAACCAATACTGAACCAAAAGCGACCTAATACTTAAATAAATAAATAAAATAGATACACAACACATATATTTCATCATGGGCATCATTTTCGATCTTCTTGAGATATTATTTTGGACCCGTTATCAGTATGACATTCTCAACCCATTCCACTGTGATGACATTTTCGAATGGTTTTCTCCCGAGATGTCGTTTTCGATAGTTTTCGTCCGGAGAAGTCATTTTTGGCTCGTTCCGCCCCGAGACGTCATTTTCAACTTGTTTCGCCACTCGACGACATTTTCGACCAGTTTCGCTTCTCGACATTTTCGATCAGTTTCACTTCATTATCTCTGACCTGTTACCTGTGATATTATTTGCGACCATTTTTATCCAAGGACATTATTTTTGACTATTTCGGTCTGGGACGTTATTTTCGGCATATTTCTCCTGAAACGTCATTTTCGTCGCGGGGTGTCATTTTTGACCCGTTTTGCCTTGGGACATTATTTCGGTCCTTTTTGTCCTGGAACGTCATTTTTATCCGCTTTCGCCCAGGGATGACATTTTCGGTCCGTTTCGTCACGAATATTATTTTCAGCCAGTTTCACACCGGAACATCATTTTCGTCCTGGGACATCGTTTGCGACATGTTTCGTTCATGGACTACATTTTCGCCCAATTTCATCACATGTCGTCATTTTCGATATACCTGGCAAACGGGCGGCCCAGGTTGGGCCAAAACGAGCGGGCATTTTTTGGGTCGGGCAAAAAAGGCCTGTGCCCCACCCCGGGCGGGTTTGGCCCGGCCCGCGGGCCTTTTTATCTTTTGTAATTTATTTTTAATTTTTAAGTCAAAATATAATATAAAAATACTTAATAAATATATAAATGTTTTTAATTAGTCATATTATTTACTACACTACCACAATTAACAAAATAAATATACAAATATTTTTTTTGATATTTATATCATTTATTATATTATCATAATAAAAAATGAATATACAAATATTTTTATTTGATTATTAGATCATCTATCAATACCACTATCAAAAAAATCATGAAATAATATTATATATTCATATAAGATCATACAAAGTAACCACAAATTCTCATAGAAAACCAATTTTACATCTAGATGTAATATAATCTAATAAAATACACAAGCAAAAAGATTCAAATATTATAATTACACATAACTTTTAAAAATAAAGCTTGACCGGGCGGGCAGCTCGTAGGTCGGGCCTCCACGGGCGGGCAAAAATTAGGTTGGGCCATAAAGGCCTGGGTTTTTTTGGGCCACAAAATTGGAGCCCAATGCCCACCCAAAAACGAGCGCGCTGTCTGAACTTGTTTTGCCAAGTCTAATTTTCGACCTTTGAGAGACTATTTTCGACCATTATACCCAGGATGTCATTTCGACAATTTTCACCGTGGATTGTTATTTTTTTACTGTTTTTACCTCAGGTAGTCAGTTGAAATAGTTGGCCATAGGGATCCAACTCCTATTTTAAACATTCATAAGTTGATGTGTATGACCATTAGGAATATTATGGATCCATATGTTTTAATCATGATTAATTATTTGGATGAACGGTTTAGAAGATCAATTGAGTAACAATTTTCTACACACCATGTTGATTCAATGGTTAATTTGACTAAAATTGATGTTTAAAGATGTTGGTAAGAATTATGATAATTCTTGAAGTAAATTGAAGTTTCTTTGATCAATTCCAGAATTTCATCTAAAGGAGAAAGATGTTATTGTTTTTTTTTTTTTTGGTAAAATCACATTTTATTACCAAAATACGGCAGTTAAATCCCAAATACACAACTATACATAAAAGGAACATCAAATTAGCTCCTAATTTGCTAACATAGCAGCTAGCTTAAGAAATCTACAACATATGAATGAGAATCTAGAACCATAGATTCAACCGTATTGAATTATTATTGCAATGATTTGAAGAAGGCATATACCACAGCTATTGTGAATGTTTATAACAAAGTAAGACTTATTAGTGGAAGGGTTTGAGGAAGGCACATAGCACAACTATTGTGTGGACCTTCACAGTCTATACCTCTCCAAATTAGAACCTCGCGAAAATGGCAGAAAGTAAATTTTCCGGCATAACAGTGACAATCTTTGCCCCTTCAACTATAAACATCACTATTTTTCTGTTTTTCACTACTGTCGGTGTAAATTTTTGGTATAATATTTTGCTCTTAGACTTTAGACTCCTTCGGAATCAGGCAAATTTATCAGTAATTGCACTTGATTTGTAGTGATCTATAAAACGACTTGCATGGATGTTGACCGTACACATGTCATACTTACATGGATGATCCTTTATGGTTGAAAGGTGATCGAATACAAGTCAACTTGTCACAAAATTTAGCTGCTCACAATAGTAGAGATTAAGAATTCTATCATGGAACATGTCACAAAATTTAAGTTAATCGAAAATCTGGTCAAACTCAATGCAGCTAGCGAGTCTAGATTGCGACATAAAGCATTCACTAACATCAACACTACTCATTCAGTTCACAAACAAATAATCAAAATATCAGCAAGTCTTGGGCCCGAGACCCACAATATACTGAAATCTTCTCCCGTTTGATCCTTAAATCACTATATTCCCGAACCACGGAAGTACTTGTCCATTTTGAGACCTATATGAGCAACACATACAATTAAACTAGGGTCAGTAAAACCCGGGAAGTGGAACAACTTAATTCAGTTAAACCGACCCAACCGACAGAATCCTATTTTTGGAAACCCATTTAAATTGGTTAGATTTGGCGTTACCATTGTCTAAAACTGAATTAAGTTGTTCCGATTCCCGGGTTTTACGGGTGTGGCCTGACCATAGTTTAATTGTATGTGTTGCTCATGTAGGTCTCAAAATGGACAAGTACTTCCGTGGTTCGAGAATATGGTCATTTAAGGATCAAACGGGATAAGATTTCAGTATATATTTTGAGTCTCCGACCAAGTAGACTTGCAGACATTTTGATCATTTGCTTGTGAACTAAATGAGTAGTGTTGATGTTAGTGAATGCTTTATGTCACAATCTAGACTTGCGGGCTGCATTGAGTTTGCCAGATTAACTTAAATTTGTGACATGTTCCATGTAAGTATTACCTGTGTACGGTCAACATCTATGCAAGTCATTTTATACATAGCTACAAATCAAGTGCAATTAGTGATAAATTTGACTTACTCGGAACAGTTTAAAAGCAAAATATTATGCCAAAAATTTGCACCAGTAGTAGTGAGAAACAGAAAATAGTAATGTTTACAATTGAAGGGGCAAAGATTGTCACTATTGTGGTGGGAAATTTATTTTTTGCCATCCTCGGGGGGTTCTGGTTTGGAGAGGTATAGATTGTGAAGGTCCACTATTTCTCATAAAGATTACATGCTTTACTTCGTTACAATGAAATATTAAGCAAACAATCACAATAGCTGTGCTATGGGACGAAAGCGGTCGAAAATGGCGTTCCAGGTAGAGGCTCGCGGGCCGGAAGGTCGAAGCCCGCCGCCCGCTCCGGGTCAAGCCGGGCCTCTATTAAAATAATCTTTTTTGAATTTAAGAAAAAAAATTTGTATTGATTAAATAAAAAATTATGTTTTAAAGTTTTAAAATAATTTGTTAACATTACTTAAAAAATCAATTCACAAAATTATGTTTTGAATTTTTTAAAAAAAAATCTATTAACATTAATAATTTAGATTAAAAAATTACGTTATGAATTTAAAAAATATGTTAACAATAAATTACATGGAGAGAAAATGGAAAAAATTGGACTTGTACTAAATTTGGAAAAATTAGGTTATTTAATGGGATGAGAAGACCATTCAAATTTTGAAATTTGAATGGTGGGTTAGGCCATGGCCGGGCAGTCAGCAGATCGCCATGATGGGTCAGGGCTAGCCCACCGGGCACGTGGGCCTAAAAATTCGGGCTGGGCTGACCCGGCCCACTGGCAGCTCTAGTTCCAAGACAAAAAGGACCGAAAATAACGTCCCAGGGCAAAACGAATCAAAAATGACGTCCCAAGACAAAACAGGTCGAAAATGACGTTTCGGGAGAAACAGGACGAAAATAATGTCACAGGGTGTAACGGGTCAGAGATAATGTCCTGAAGGGAAACTGATTGAAAATGTCATCCTGAGGCGAAATGGTCGAAAATGTCGTCAAGTGGTGAAGCGTGTAAAAATGTTTGTTTGCATTTGAGGATATTGGTGTTCTTAGTTGATAATCATCATATGTATGAGTTTTTATGTATGATTATGAGAAGAATATGCTTCTCTCTTTGGATTATGATTATTGATGATTCTTGTGGTTTTGCATTGTGTTGTTTATCTTCGAGAGGTATGTTGGTCAATTCCTCTCTTCATTTTCAGGTTCTTGATGTTGTTTGCTTCGTATGATAAGATATAAAATAATGTTGTAGTTCTTGGCGTTTCATGGAATCTTGTTGAAGAAGATGATAATATGTTGATATATATTGGATTGTGAGTTAAGATGATGGCTTAGATGTTAGATAACATATTGGATTATGTTGCCTTGGTGATTATAAACAAAGTGATTTTAATTGGACATGGTTATGGATTAATTCATGTTCTTGAGAAGAGTATATATATATAAGTCGAAGACCTTTTTGTCTGTATTAATTTCTGACCGCACGGAATCTCCATAGCCAATATATATATACATATATATTGAGTATATATATATATATATATATATATATATACACACATATATATACACCAAGATAATATGAATAAGTGCAAGGTGTTAATGTTTTTTGATATGAACATAGAATGTCTATATCTAGGATCAAGTTATGTTGATTTATGATGTGATTTTCGTATAGGAATATGGAAATCGATTATGAGTTTAATGAGTTCATTATTAATCTTCGTGTATATGTATACATACGTATTGAACAAGTGTTCAATTCGGATGTGAGGATTATTTGGTCGCCTTGGAATTGTGATTGATGAATTTGATGGATATGAACAAAGGATGAACACAATATTTTGGAAATGAAGTTGAATTTAGAAAGATTATGATTAATCTTGGAATATGATTATTCATGGTATTGAATTATTTGGATCGCTCGGATTGTTGATAATATTGATATTGTTTTACTATGAATTTACGATTGTGAACAGGGAGGAATCTTGTTAATTCGTATATGAGGTTGAATTTGGAATTCAGTATGTTATAATCCTTGTAATCAGGTTGAATTGATTGTTGGTATGATTGTCGGTTTACAGGGTCGCATTGTGGTTATGTATTCGTGATTAATTGGAGTGGATTGTTTGTATATAATCGAGATAATGTTGAATCGTCGGGTTTGTTGATTGGTTATATCGATTGTTGATTGTTATCGAATTTGTTGTTAATTGATTATTGCAATAGGTTATGATAATTGATCGTTGATTATAACCGTTATGTTGCGGTTGAGATTGAGGAGTTGGTGGATTGCTTTAGTTGGAGCCGAGGAGCTCGTAGACGAAAGTAAGGAAATTGGTAACGACTTCGTCATCGTCATTTCGGTATTTGAGGCGAGTCCATACTTGTTCAGTTTATAATATTTGATAAATAGTTTTGGTTTCATTCATTTATAATTCATATATTGCAATGAGTATAAATGTGAATTCTAGAGATTTGGATTATATGTTGTTTTCCGATTTTGGAGTTAAATCATAAGGTATATGATTTACATTCGTTATTGGTATATTTGAATAATGAGGATACGTTTTGGTAAAAGACAAGGATATGAGTTATTTAGTCCACGATATTTGGATCTTGAATATTGATTGGTAATGGTTTTTGACATCGAGATGGCTCTCGAAGGAATCATGGCAAGTACTCTAATCATTCTTGTCATTGTCATGTTGTCATGCATTTGTGTATTGTTATCGTCATGCATTTATGCATTGTTGTATGTCCACCACCTGTTGGTCCAACGGGATCGTCTTGGGATTCATGCTGGCGCCCACTGGATCATTGGACGAGGTTTTCCACCACGTATTGGTCCGGTGGGATCATCTTGCGATCTATGCGGTGAACGTGAACGTTGGATCACGTATTACCATGAGCGTATGTTGTCATTGTCGTTTTGAGTGTATGGTATTGTTGTCTTGTTGAGCATATTGATATTTTCATGTTGAGTGTACATTGTAGGTCTTTTGTTAGGACTATGTTCGTATGTTGTTTTGATCTACTCTCGGGTTAGACTGACATGATTCGTTGTGGCGTTGCGTATCTTGAGGTGTGTTTCGTATTTCCTTCTTGGTACTTATCTTTTGATTGCTAGTCGATTGTCATATTGAGATTTGATGATGTTATCCGAGGGATATGATTGGACAAGATTGTATATTTTGTATTGGTGAGTTATGATGATATTTTGCGGATGTAAGTGTTGTTTGGGATAAAGTACAAATGTTGTATTTGAGTTCGTTTTGTGATCAAGATTTTGAGATGTGGATTATGGCAAGGACGGATTTGTTATAGATTACCACGAGTTGGTAACGTTATGCCGGTAAGGTTACATTGGTAGTATTCTTACTTTCTAATCTCAATGGTATGTAATTATTGATGTTGATGTGATCTGTATCATTGTCGAGTATTTAGACTGATCTCGTCGCGGGCTTTATTTTTAGGTGCTCGGAGATCGAGCATGTAGCGGTCGTGAAGAGATGAGCTTCCTTGATGATACTGGCTATGGCATGTGTATTTGGGAATTGAGTATTTCAGCTGATTGTTATATTCCGCTGCAAATGTATTTGTATTTGCGAATTGAGTATTCCGGTTGATTATTATATTCCACTGCAAATTTATTTTTAACTGTTGAGTATATCCGTTGCGTGAGTGTTTTAAAATGGATTCCTGGTATTTTGCAACTTGAGGTTTATTTCGAAAAATTGATTCCCTAAAATATTTTATCGATATGTGTAAGTGGTGGCCTAACGTACGTTTTAAACTGTTGAGTTTTTTGCATTCTGGCCTTGTATTTTCAAATGAGATTTTATGGTGGTATTTAGTAAATGGATTGTATTTAAATTTTTGAGTATTTTGATAGATATTACCATTAGCCTCTTGGGCGTTTTGAAATGATTGTGAAATGTCTTTTAGCCTTGTGGATTATGGTGCGGGGCTTATGGGGCTATGATATTTCTGGATGGCTCTGGGTTATTACAAAAATGACGTTCCGGGACAAAATGGGCCAAAGGCATCCTGGGGCATATGCGTCGAAAATAATGTTCGTGGACGTAATGGGTCGAAAATAATGTCCCGCTATGAAATTGGTCGGAAATATCGCCCTGTGGCGAAACTGATCGAAAATGACATTTCGGGATGAAACGGGTCAAAAATGATAACCCAGTGCAGAGCCAATTGAAGATGTCATCGCGGGGCAAAACGAGTCGAAAATGTCATTGGGCATAATGAATTGAAAATAATACCCAGTGACGGAATTGATTGGAAATATTGTCCTGAAGATGAACGGTTTGAAAATGACTTTCTATGACAACGGTTGAAAATAACATTGTGATGAAATGGTTTAAAACTGCAGTAATTTGGTGATTTTGTAAGGTGTAATGATTTGTGAAACAGGGGTAATTTGTTAAAACTGAATAACATTTAAATGAGAAATTTATTTTGGGAAATAGAAAAAAAAGGTAAAGACCTCCCACTTATATTAGTAAAAAAAAAAGGGAGTATATAAATAATATATATCATGGAATTAGAATGAGCCATTAGGTTAAGGTTTAAATTACATAGAAATCTTATTCATTATCATATTTTTCTGTTTGCGTAATTCAAACTCATACTATCAAACATGTGTTTACTTTTTGTTTCTTTTTGAAATCCTGGTACAATTTTCTTCCGAAATCTTATTAGTCATAATACGGGAAAAAATATAAATTTGGGAATATTAAGTGAACTGAGGCTCATTATGTCTTCGATTGAAGCACATAGCCCCGAATCCCACTTTTATTACATGGGCAAGTGTAGGCTTGTCAAGCCCATCCATACGGCCAAATTGATCGGCCTACACGTAGTAAGATTATTGTCCGCACATTATGTGTTATTTCATGGAGTCGATTTCATGGTGCAACATAAACCCGCAAGCAACACAGAATATATGATTATGAGTTATGAATTGACCACGACAGTTATGTCATTACTCATTTATCTCTTTTATATTTATCATGGAATCCATCCATAATATAAATTGCCGCTCAACTATACGAAGCGAATGTGACAGAAAGGAAGTACCAGTCTTCTCACCACTTTCGAGTCTATAACACCAACTTAGAATTTATTATACTTCATAATCATATCCCAACGTATCATCCAATGATTGTGAATAACATTGTTTGTGGTAGTTAATGTGTACGTGTCCCTATGGAGACGTTTTATTGGAAATCAATTGTTTTCAGGGTACAAGCTCACACATCCTACTCGTTAAACACCACTCTAAATTGCAGGCACATTAGTATGGGTTCAATTTATTGTTCCAAACATGTGTTCCAAACCCTATTCCATCCAATATATAGTCGCCACGAGTGTAAGCGTATTTTTAAGTTTTAAAATTTTCATCTCTAATTTATGATCACTTGTACACGTGGCGACTATGTATTGGGTGGAATAAAATTTGGAACACACGATTGGAACACTAAAGTTGAACTCCATTAGTATACCCCTTTGGAGATCTTGACACAATGTGAATACAAATAACCTAAAAGAATGAGAGACATTATATAAAAAAATATTTCCACTAGACATCTACTCTTTTCCATTTTATAGGGGAAGAAAGCAAGGCTCTTAAGGGAGTGAAGGCTCTAGCTATTATGTATTAATTCCTCCCATAAATTATTCATTAATTTGTGATTTAATATATCATTATGAGAGCAAAGTTCTTAGTTTTCTCAACTTCCATGTTTTTTGAAAATAACTCCAACACTTGGAACAGTCACATGTTAAATATGTGAGCCATGAGAAGCACAAACGGATGAGATGATCATCAGTCTTATGAGAATCATAACCCACCTCTATCAGTTGCAATGCACAAATTAGCAGCAAAATACAGTTCCATAATCATATAACAGCAAACACCACATCAAATGTTGCCAACAGAACTAGTAATATTAGCCTCTCACTTTCACTGACGTTAATCTCAATTAAAACCCATTGTTTTAATGAAAAATAGCGGAAGGCAAAGACATGCGGCAGAATAAAACAGGTGTTGCTAAATATTCGCGTTGACAACATTGGGATAAAGTGATGCAGAGCAATAATTAAAACGATAATTAAATAGAGATTTGGCAAGGAATTATACGATATCTCAAGTATAATTATTCAATATTATTCCCAAGAAGAAAAATGTATAAGCCAAG
Source organism: Orobanche coerulescens (assembly GCA_033398695.1). NCBI lineage: Eukaryota > Viridiplantae > Streptophyta > Magnoliopsida > Lamiales > Orobanchaceae > Orobanche > Orobanche coerulescens. Next base: position 3,129,467 of record CM065810.1, read on the forward strand.
TGTACGTAATATGTCTGACATGATTCAGTATATATATTGAAATATAAACTCTAATGGGCTAACAAACCAAGGCCCGCAACATAATAATAAACCAAAGCCCTAAACACGTAGGCTAATAAAAATTCAATAAAAAATTTAATAAATAATAATATATCGGAAGATCCCCATCAAATCTCCTCGGCTAAGAAAAGTTCGGCTCTGTCGAACTGAACTCCGTAAAAGATCAGGAGCAAGCCGGCAAAAATCTGATGCGGTGATCCAAGTGCGCTCATCCTCTGACCTGCCACTCCAATGAACAAAATACTGTCGATAACCACCACCACGCCGAGTTGGCATAAAACTCTCATCCAGAACATCAATAGGCACATCAACTGTCTGTTGTGAAGAAACATAAGGGGGTGCAGGAGGCACAAGTACTGGCGGGGTAGATATAGGCTCAATGGAGCTAGAAGGAGCTGATATAGTAACAGGTGGTGAAGATGAAGGAATATCAGGTGGAGAAAGTGAAGGGGATGGATAAATATCAAATGGTTCATGAAAAAAGTAAGATCTTCCACATTAAACACAAGGCCAGTAGCCATACCACTAGGAATATCTAACTCATAAGCATTAGTACCAACTCTCTTTCGAATCCGAAATGGACCCGCACTCTTAGCATGCATTTGTTCCAAGCACAAGAAGTTAACCTCTCAGTGCGGTGTCGCCTGATCACCCTCATTATACTCTCAAAGCTTGCGGTGAACATCTGCAATAAACTTATAATTTTCATTGCTCAAATTAATTTTCTGTCGTATCTCAGCATGCAAATCATGAATGTGATGTGCAAAAGACTCTGCGGACTCGCTAGACCTATATGCAGGTGGAAGAGGAACTAAATCTATGGGTTTCCTAGGCTGACGACCAATATAGACCTATTAATAGAACTGTTATAAGCAAACTTAGTTGTAGGTAAAACCCTATCCCAACTAGACACATGTTATCCTACAAGACACCTAATCAAATCACCTAGACTCATATTAACGACCTCAGTCTATCCGCCGGTCTGTGGATAATAGGCGGTAGAGAACTTAAGACTACTTCCAAGTAACTTTCATAGAGTCCTCCAGAAGTAGCTCACAAACTTGACATCTCTGTCAGAAACTATGGTCAATGGGATGCCATGTATCCTAACTACCTTACGAAATAAGATAGAGGCAATATGAGCAGCATTATCAGTCCCACTACAAGGAATGAAGTGAACCTTCCTAGTAAAACGATCCACTGCAACAAAGACTATATCATGCCCACTATGTGTCCTAGGCAATCCTAATATAAATTCCACACTAAGGTCAAGTTTAATCTGAAGAACCCAAACCAACAAGTTTTGTGTCAAGTATACACTGAAGTTTAATCATTAGTCCCCAAAAAGACGCCAATAGATCAAACCTTAGCTTGCAACCATTGCACAAAATTCTGTAAATGTATTTTCTCTAGCATGTTGGAATTAGATATCAACCATTGGCCAGAGCACCTTAACTCTTCCTTATGAACCCTAATGAGAAAACAAACTGAGATGTGCATATATGTATATGTAAGGTATCTATAAAATATCCATTAATTAAAGGAAATAAATATAAGTCACTCGAGATTTACTAACTCAATATAAGGTTCAGTTTCTTGACTATTGATAAGGACACATAGATGTGCAGCCTTATGCAACTCATCAGTCAATTGTAAAGGTCGGCCTTTATGCAGTGCAGATCCTTCGATTATTGTTTCATTTTCAATGACATCATTACGTTTTCGTTTGTTACCAAACAAAGAAGAGTTTTTCATGTATCTGCCATAAAACCTAACACACTCATCAGCCAAGTAGTTTTCTGTAATACTTCCTTCTGGAGCAGCACGATTCTTAACATAAACTTTGAGGACTTTCATGTATCTAAAATTTCATTAAGTTAATATAACAGTAAGCTAAACATATATAACAACCATTATATAGTTTATGATGAAAGTTATAAGCACTAAATAATACCTCTCAAAAGGGTACATCCACCTGTAATGGACATGATCACATAATTTCGCTTCTCTTCCTATATGAATTGTAAGGTGAATCATTATGGAGAAAAATGATGGAGGGTAGTACCTCTCGAACAAGCACAAGGTCTCAATAATTTCATCTTCCAGCTCCTTTAATCTTTTCTTATCAATTACTCTTTGACACAACTCGTGAAAAAATGAAGATAAACGAAATAATGATTTTCGTAACTCTTCAGGTAAAAGCTCCTTAATAGCAACAGACAATAGTTGTTGCATTAGGACATGGTAATCATGAGACTTCATTCCTAGAATTTTTCCAAATGTAATCTTGATGCAGTTTCCAATATTAGAGCAATATCCATCAGGAAACCTTTGCATCCATAGCCTCCAAAGAAATTTTTCCTTCTCAAGCTTTGTAAAGGTGTAAGCACCAGAAGCATCTAACTTATCTGCTCTTGGTTCTACTACAACATCTTCCATTAATTCTTGTAATTCTAGATCTCTACGTGTATCTGCCCCAATTTTAGATTTTCCCTTCACATCTAAGAGTGTATCTAAAACACTCTCAGAGACATTTTTTTCAATGTGCATAACATCCAAATTATGTCGCACAAGTAGTTCCTATAGTCAGCAAACAAAATACGTATCGAACTTAATTATAATGTTTCATCAGAATCTTATTGAATTAAAGTAGTAAATATTAGTAAGAATGTAACTCTGACCTCCCAATACGGCAAGTCAAAAAATAAGGACTTCTTTTTTAATAACTTTGTTGGGTCTCCTTTTTTAAGCTTCTTCTGTTTTTTTTCTTTTTTTTCCCCCACTTATTTGTGAACCCAACTAAAGCATGAATCGTATCTCTCCCTGTAAAAATCTTTGGCCGCACTCTTCTCTCATTTTTTCCATTGAACCACTTAGGTTTTCTCCGAAACATATGGTTTGATTGTAAAAATCTTCTATGATCCACGTAGATAGTCTTCTGAGCAGGTGGCATCCAGTAAGAACACGTTTCAGGCCCACATAGAGGACAAGCATATTCCCCTTTATTAGTCAACCCAGATAAATTCCCATAAGCCAGGAAATCATTAATGGTCCACAATAGGCTACCTCTAAGGTTAAACATGGCTTTAGTATATGCACCATACATATTAACACCATCCCACAACAATTTTAGATCATCTATAAGGGGCTGCAAGTATACATCAATGTCATTTCCTGGTTGTTTAGGGCCTGGAATAAGTAAGCTTAGCATCAGGTTTTCGGAAGACATGCACACATTTGGTGGAAGATTATAGATGACTAAGATAATCGCCAAAGCGTGTGTGGAGCTAAGATTGCTGAATGGGTTGAACCCATCAGTTGCAAGTCCAAATCTTAAATTCCTCGGATCTGATGTAAAATCGGGGTATTTTTTATCTATGGAACTCCAAGAAACTGAGTCCACAGGATGACGCATCTTGCCATCTTGACTATGATGACTAGAATGCCATGTTAACTGCTCACTAACGGATGCAGAAAGAAACATCCACTGAAGTCTTGGAATTATAGGAAAGTAACGTAATACTTTTGCAGCAACACCTTCTTTTATCTTTCCAGTACGTAGGTTTACATTATATCTAGAAGCATTACATTCAGGACATTTATGTAAGTCTCTATAGTCCTCTCCCCTATACAAAATACAATCATTGACACATGCGTCTATCTTCTCATACCCTAAATCAAAATCTTTAAGTGTTTTCTTGACTTAGTGACTCCGGAAAAGTATTTGCCTCCGGTAGCATATCTTTAAACACACTCATGATCTTATCAAAACCAGAATTAGATAGACCTGATTCAGCTTTCAAAGTGTACATGATTAAGGTTGCTGAAAGTTTTGTGTACTTGGTACAACCAGGGTACAGAGGAACTTCAGCATCTGAAATCTTTTTTTGATACATATCATCTACATTCAGGGATTCACCCTATACTGGTAACTTAAAACACGCATCTTCATACATCTGATGAACTTCTAACATTTCAGAATCCTCAAGAACATTATATGATGTTACAAACTCATCAACTTGTGCACATTTTCCTATAAGATTTGGCTCACCATGAGCGACCCAGACCTTATATGTAGGATCAAATCCATACTTAGTTAGGTGAAACAATAATGTTTCATTATTTTATGAAGAACGGTTTCTACAGATTACGCAAGGACAGATGATCCTGTTAGGATTCCTTCCAAACTTCTTAGAATTTATAATAAATTCTTTAGCCTTTTCTTGAAACTGAGAACTATTTGGGTCCCAAGATATCCAGCTCTTATCCATGCTAACTTATACTTGCTTTAGACCTATCAATATTTAAAAACTCAAACAGATTAAATTCATGACTTTAAGACTTAAGAGTGCTACCATGTTATGATATATACCAAACACAAATTAATATGAAACAACATGTAACCTATCCTTATAAAAATCACTTTTCTGCAGAAAAATCATGACATTAATGACTGTTTCCATCAAGGCTGAGATTCATGACTTATTGAACAAGCCTCTTGGTGAATAAGCTTCTGCAACCGAAAAGTTACTGTTGGATATGGCAAGAAGAATGATGAAGAAGTACAACAAATACTTTGAGGATCCTAAAGACATTAATGAGTATTTTTTGGTGGCTGAAACAATTGAGGCATTGATTTGCGTTCAGAATTGTCTCAAGTCAGATAGCATCCTGGGGCATTCTTATCTTCCTCCTGTAGGAGATTTGAGTTTTTTGAAGCTACGACAAGAGGTACTTTACATTCTTATACCCTACATAATTTTACTTTCAGTTTCAGTTTTGTTAATTACTTAATGAGTTAATCATGTAATTTTTTATGAGTGTAAAACAAACCCAAGACAAAAATGTCAACTTGTAGGATCTCAAAAATCAAGTACAAGGGAGCCTCCAGCTACATCATATGATGCAATTCCCCTAAAGCCTCCAAATATTGCTAAAGTGACTACTACATCAAATGCTCTAAGGTCTGCTCAACTATCCAAACAAAAGAAGAAAATACCTAAATAAAAGTGAGCTATCTAATCTAAACTATTGTGAATTTATACTTGTCTGACTTATTAATTATATATAAAATTGCTGCTATAGTCTTCCAGCTTATAATCTTCTTAATTATACAAACTTACAAAGAAATTGTTGTTGTATACTTGTATGTGATTATTTCACTAATTTATTTATTTGATATATGTAGGGAAGGAGGCTGATGAAACATGAACTGGGAGTTATTCTGTATCTATATTTCACAGTGACTCAAACCAAATTTTAAACTTTTTGTTTGATTGTAAGTTGGTTTTGTTGTCGGGACAATTTATTAAACTATCTGAGACATTTTGCTGAACTAGCATAGGCATTTTGCTGAATTTTACTATGGTTTTGGTAGTCTTTTTGTTAGAATGATGTTGAATTTTGATTCAAGTTTACAAACTTTTATTTCTGGACTTCTTTTGAGCTTTAAAATTACAGTAGGTTATGATATAGCTAAATGTCCTGATCAAAACATAGAAAGTGTTGCTGAAAATAGGATTTTTTGTTGGATTTAACAATCGATTAGGAATCGAGAAACCGCGAAAACCAGACCAGTTTGCAGCGTTCCGGTTCCACTGCGGTTTCTAGTTTTCAAAGTGACAAAACTGAACTGCAAAATATGTTTTTGCAAATAGCAGACCAGGAAATATAATGTTATGAAGGTAATCAAAGGAAAAGATACCTCATGAATTGAAATTGATATAAGGTAATAGATATCACTTTTTCCTTCTCACAGGTGTTTACAACACAAACACAGAACCATCACACCAGTAACATATTTAGGTTTCATATACAAACAAAATCATAAAAAACATTATCATAAACATCTTGTAATTATACGTTCTGCATAATAAATTGTTCTTGGAGTTGTTACAGGGTGAATAGACCATGGTTGTTATGTCGACCAGTCGAGCCCAGTCGACGGAGGGTCCGACAAGTCGAGTCGTAGACTAGCCGTGACTAGTCGACAAGGTATAAATAATAAATAATAATTATACATATAGAATAATATATGTTTCTAACATACCTAATACAGCAGCAGGCAGCCATATTATAACATTCAACATATATAACAATCAACTAGTTTGTATTGTATATGTAATTATATATATATATATATATATATATACAGAGTATATTTACAGACGATGGAGGCGACGATGGTGGAGCCGACTGGGTCACGAAGCGATGGGCTGGAGGCGATCGAGACGGGTCGCGATTTCTGAGCATATGTATGAAAATACAATTAGGTTAAAATTAGATTACTTAATACTTTGTTTTTTGCAACATGGTCGGAAATTCTGAACCAGTCAAGTGACTGGGTCGCTAAGTCGGCCCGCCTAGTTGACTCAGTCTACCAGTCGATGGCAAGTCTCGAAATAGTGACAAACAGCCAGTCGAGGGCTCAAGTCGATCCTTCCGGACCGACTGCTCGACTAGTCTTCGACTAGCCGTGACTAGTCGGGCGACTTAACAACCATGGAATAGACCCATAATACCATCCAAAAGTTTCAAAGTCAGCATATTAAGTTTTTTTGAGATTGAAATGTAACCAAATGGACATTTACGAGCATAAATATTTGTATAAAGGATTAATTAGACTTTTATGTAACTACGACCAGATATATAAATTGATGATATCTTTTTTTCAAGGCGAGACAGTTTTCTCCAGTCCGAAAATGCTCTAAACAATCAAAATTTATGTGATCTTAATACATATTCTGCTTTTTGATAATTCAAAGATTTTAAGAGATAAAAGAAAAACTTTAATATTAAGTGATTAATTATTTAAAGACTTGGTAAAAACTGCGACAACATTCCTTAAAAACTAAAAATCAGTAAAAACAAACAACATGAGTCATTACTTGTCAAATGCACTATGCACATAAGTAATGGATATAAAAAAGTGCTATAGTAACTTGTCAAAACTAGTGAGCTTCTAAAAGTGTCATTTAGTGTCTTCAAGAATGCTAAACAAAATGCACGACCACCAATTAACATAAAAATATTACCTCGGTGACTATGCGCATTCCAGATTGATAACTCTCATCACGTATATCACTTATTCCTTCCAAAACCTTATAGAAAAGGTAGAAAGTTATCGTAAAAATAATAGCAATTTATATTAAGTGAAACTAATAAATTAGAGAAAGATGAAGTAGGTGATGGAAGATCTCAAAGAAGCAAGCATAACATAGCACTCTGAACAACAGAGAGAACTCGTCTAGAAGTAACATCTTCAGCATAACATGTGGGTGGGTGAGGAAAACAATATATACCATCTTTACAATAGATAAAGGCATAACACACAGTCTCTAACAAATAAAACAATTACAGACAACATTAAGACTAATGGCAGCATCCCAGAAACTTGATGGATGGCCACAACTAATTGGGGAGAAGTAATTTAAGTATAATATCCCATACAAACATATACTAGCTCCCATTATATCAATTCATCTACCCATAAATCTTTATACTTTGAACAAACCGATATTAACTGAAAAGAAGCATCTTCATACATTTCATGCACTTCAAGGATTTCGGTATCCTCATAAATAATAAATAATCAGATGTTGTGCACGTGGTGTGAACATTCTTCAGAAAAAGAAAATAATAAATAAAAAACAAAACAGAATTGAACAAATCGAGCGTGAGGCTTACGCTGAAGAGAATCAACCGCGAACCCAAGAGAGAAGAGAGCAGCACACGTTACGTTCGGCTGGAAGAGAAGCAGGGGTCGCTGGAAGAGAAGCGGCGGTGTCATCGTGTGAGAAAGAGAAGCAGATTTATGAATCAGATTTTAAAGGTCGCGAGCGCAGAAGTGAGAAAGAGAAGGGGTGGCGTACAGCGTACTGAGTAACTAGGGTTTTTCTGGGCAGTTTTCTTATTTGCTCTTCAGACTTTTTTTCTCAAAGTCTTCAATCAATAGAAACTTCCCGAAAATAAGGGCGGCAGATAGAATTGGGCTAAGGCGCCAATACTTGTGTATTGTCATGGCCCACCTGAAATTTATGACGTTTAACAAATGTCATTGAAACAATATTCAATCATACTTAGAAACTGTCGTCAATAGATCTACTATGACGTCCGGAATTTATCATGGAAAATTACTATATGACGTTTATAAAACGTCATAAATTTTATGACAGTTTTTAAACATCATGAAATTGATTATTCACGATAACTGTTACTAAACGTCATAAAAGTAAACTCCAATTCAAATTTATGACGTTTGCTGCTCGAAACGTCATGGGAAGACGTTACAATGATGTTTTCGGAAAAACATCATAAAATTTATGTCATTAAAGGTCATATTTTTAGTAGTGCTGGACCCTTCTGTCTGGTCCATTGTTCTTCTGTGGGCACTGAGAGACCATGTGTCCTTCTTCATGGCACCGATAGCATCGATTCTGTCTTAACATGCAAACTCCCTTGTGGCTCTTCCCACATTCCGAGCAGGCTGGGTAGTCGTACTATGTCTTTGACCCAGATAGTCCTTTTTGACTACCCTTCTTGCTGCTAGTATTATTACTCGGTCCTTGCCACTTTCTTTTATTCGAATTCACCATTGGTAGAGCCCTAGCCTTTTCCATATCCAAGCTAGCTAATATATTCTCGGCTTTGGACATGGCTTCCTTACATGTCATCTTCTCATGACTAGCCAGATGATGACGTATTCTGTCTTGAAGTCCATCACGAAACTTTTGCGCCTTCATGTCTTCAGTCTCAACCATGAATGGTGCAAATCGACACAAGTGATTAAACTTCCTTTCGTACTCAGTGACCGTCATGCCTCCTTGGGTTGAGTCTAAAAACTCTTTTTGCATTTTGGACTTATACGCCCTGGGGTAATACTTATCCATCACCGTTTCCACGAATTCCTCCCAAGGCAGCGTTCTACGTTCTTCTTCGGTTCGGAGTCTCCAGGATCCGTTCCACCAAGTCCTGGCATCATCCTCTTCCTCTAGATCCTCCTCCGGATCCTCCTCAAACTCCTCCATCGGCTGTGATGGGGTATCGTGCATCTCAAATATCCTGGGAATCTCGCCCCTCGAATACAAGTCGAGAATCCTTCCAGCAGCGTACTGAAAGTCATCCACAGCTGTTCTTTCCTCAAGGGTCTTGCGGTTCGCCTCATGCCAAAGGCGGTATATGGAGTAACTCCAATCATTAAGCATAGTTATGATCAGGTGCTCGACTTCCTCGACCGGATCTCCGGTCTTCCCATACATGAACCATTTCTGTATACTCTCGACCACGTAGTGTGGGGCATTCTCGGGTAGCCCTGGATTTCCCCAAGAGTCTCGGGAGCTGGACCCCACCTCAATCCTCTTACATGGAATCACTGTGAATCCGACCATGCTAATCGGATACATGTATAATTACATAAAATTATTAAGTTTTATGATGCTGGTCTGGATGTATGTATGATATAAACATGACTTGAAACTGATTACCTTGGAATGGAGTAACGAAGTAGCGACACTCGAACATATGATATTCCTTAAAATATTTTACAACTTAAAAATATCTTCCGGCGTACCAGGAAAGTAGGCCGGATTTCTCTCTGATACCATACTGTAACGACCCAATTTTTCTAAGGAAATTTTAAGGATATTTTTATAACTTTTTTTATTTAAAAAACTATAAGAAACTTGGAGAAATTTCAAGTCGTTACTAAACATACATTTTCTAAAATTTTTGCGGATCGTAAAAAGGATTTCAAATTTTCAATACGACAAAATCTAGCAGCGGAAAATAATTTCTAAAAATAAAATTAATTGTTCATAGTAACTTGAGCGGAATTAAAAGAAATAAACTGTAATATTAATCATATGTCGGCCTGCTCTGCACTCGTTTTCTCCATTCCGAATTAACCTGAAATTTTTACATAAAAATGGGATGAGCTTTCTATCGCTCGTGGGAACATCACAAGTCAACAATAATCATAATACGTAACAGAGGCATAACATGAATATTTGTTATATCAACTTGAGCATGTAAACATGTAACTGCATGTAAACATATACTGATACTTGGTATGAAAAACATGTGACTGCATGTTAATCATATACTGATACTTGGTACGAAAAACATGTGACTGCATGTTAATCGTAAATATAACATATCACCTATAGAGTCCAAATAAAGCAATTAAAATTGACAAGTAATAATTCCCACCTGAAATTGAAGTGGCTTGAATGCAAATGCTTGAATGCTTATGAATCGTCTTAATCGTGTCCTTGATTCTCGTAGCCTACAATTAAAGAGGCGAATGTCTTACTTTTTTATTGATATAATATTTTTCAATAAGATTATAATTAATTTGAAGTAATTGAATATAAAAAAAGGAAAATATTTGGGCTGAAATAGGCAGATCGGGTCACTATTAAGAATAAAATTAGACTAAAACTTATAAAATGGGCTGAATCAAGAGAGAGGACAGATCGGGTCATATTTATAATAAGGGTTGGACTAATCAATCCAAGATTGAAAATTGAGATTGGGCTAAAAATTAATTGGGCATTGGTGTAAAAGGGTTGGGCCGATGGTACTTTGGCCCAGTGGATGTAATTATTTAGAAACTCCATTTTAACTCAAATCGGTCTTCTCTCTCTCTCTCTTTTTTTTTTTTTTTTGGCTTTCACCGGCAGATTGGGAAAACTCCTTCCCTTCGGCACGCAAGACGGGCGGCCATTGAATCAGCGGTGGCTTAGCCGAGAATCAGAGAGGCGGTTAATCTGACCAGGATTTGGGTCGTCTTCCACGGACCTTCACTCGAACTCTTATCGGAAGGACGGATAGGCGAACTGGCCACGCTCGCCGGGAACTGTGGCGGCGGCGCGATTTGTTGAAAGGAAAGTAAGTGGTCGGTGGCAACAGGCCGAGTTTGGTCGGGATCAGAAAAATTCTCAGGTGAATTTCTTTCCGTTCTCTGATTCCTTTATTCCTAAGAATGGTTCGTTTGTGTGAAATTGTTAGAAGATGAATTTGTAGGGTTGGGTTTGTCGCCACTGAAAGAAAGAATTCCACGTTTCTCTGCCACTTTTGATTCTATTCTGCCTCCTGCTAGAATTTTCAACTATGATTGTTGATTTACGCACATTTCTATGTTTCTACTTATATGTTAGAGCACTCACAACAGCTCCCTAAATTTTTTCCCTCAACTCCCTCATATTCTTTTTGGTTCCTATTTCATTTATCACTAAATCAGCTTTCATATTCATCCATAAAACGGAAGTTCTAGGCATTCTATGTTTAGAATTGACTTCATGAATCCTATTTCCTTCTGGGCTATGTTTTATGTTTAAAATAGGAACACTGATTTTATAAGATTTTATATCCAACCTTACTCTTTTTGCCTTTTCTTTGCCTCAATATACCGAAGTAAATGAAGTTACTTTGACCTTCGGGTGGAAGCAGCCAGATCCTTGTCAATTTGATAGCTTGGTATTTTTGTAAGGTAATTATACTTGCACCTAATATTTGTAGATGAATTATCTAAAGAAGAGGCATTCTTCATGGTACACTGCGTCTGTCTTTGTGGTGGTGGTGGTGGTTTGTATGATGGTAATTATGGAGTCTCTGCACAATGAAGCTCGTCAACTACATTGGCATTCACATGAAAAAACAAAACATTGGCAGCAACAACTCAAGAATAATACATCGTGCACTTGTATCAGACGGAGCGATGTATACCTCAATTCTTTGTGGGAGAGGGTAAGGAGGAGAGTATGCATATTGGAAATGAATTTCAACATGGTTATATTTAAATTTTGCTACTTGTTTCTTGAACTTGAACTTTACTACCATTGTATTGTTAAAAATTGTGTACAGTACAATCAACCAGGTGACGGTGAAGAGAGGATAGAATCCCTTCAAAAGATCAATAGTGAAATTTCTAAGAGAATTATGCGGGAACAGCAACAACAACAACCATCTTTTGAGAATGCAACTATTTGTTGGTCAGGCGATGCATTTTTCTCTATGAGAGAGGGTGATGTAGAACTTATGTCTCTATGGTCTAGCGTAAGTTGACATCTTGGCTTGTCATCACTGATATGGGATATTGATGTTTTGGCTAAATAGTTATTGATCTAGAAATTACGTAGCACATTAATATTAACATTTCTTCTTTTTTCTTGGATGTGAGTAGTATGTACTTAATGCTGATGGTCAAAAGAGGGAAGCAATTCTGAGGGAGCTATATGAGCAGATTTCTTTCAGAGCACGCGTGGAGAGCGATTTAGAGAAGATTGGTGCTCATTTGTTTGGCCCAGAAGCTGCTACCACGCTTATGAGAAAGGATAGTGGTAGTGATGCAGCTCCTCATCATGGTTGCATACCGCAACTGGTAAGGTTCTAGATCTATATATATATATATATATATACTCCCTCCGTACACTTCATGTTCTAATGTACCTAGTGGTGCCACATTTGGCCCGGAACCGGCGGTTTTCCGCCCGAACGGCGGTTTTCCGCCCAAATTCAAAATTCAAATTTTCAAATTTCAAATTTTTTCAAATTCAAAATTCAAAATTTTCCCAACTCCCCCCCCCCCCCCCCAATTTTATCTATAAACAAAATTTGGATAAATATTCTTAAACTTTATCATTTATGTTCTAGAAATTTTATGGCCGAAATTTTAGATAATTTACTTAATGAAAATCTATCAATATATATTTATATATAACTAATGTTTAATATTTACTTGGACCATACTCAATATGTGCTATTTGTGAGAAAAATCCGATTTTGGTCCTTTATAGATGTATGTGTCCGATTTTGGTCCTTTATTGATGCTCTGTCCGATTTTGGTCCTTTATAGATGTAAGTGTCCGATTTTGGTCCTTTAAGTTATAATATTGTCTGATTTTCGTCCTGCGATGAAAGAGGGTCGACTGGAAAAAGGCATGTGAACTACAATCTCCGACTGAGGACCAAAATCGGACAGTATTATAACTTAAATGACCAAAATCAAACAACTGTATACTTAGAGGACTAAAATCGGACAAGCATACTTAAATTGGATGTTCCTTTTTCTTATTTGCATTATGGGCTCTGTTTTTGATGATAAAGTTGAATTTGTGGTCTCAATTGGGGTTGATTATATGAATGGGAAAGATAAAATAAGTAGGCCTGAGACTTTTCCGTTACAGAGAGAAAAATACAGAAATCGGAACCGAACCGCATAGTTTTTTCGCGGTTCAGTTTTGCCAGTTTTTTTTGTCCGAACCGACTCGGAACCGAACTGCATAGGAACCGAACTGAACCGGAACCGAACCGGAACCGATTTTGTATGGTTCAGACGGAATATATTATATTATATTTTATTTTATTAAGAATATATTATATTATATTATATTATATTAATTAAACATAGTTTTTTCACGGTTTTTTCAGAACCGAACCGCATAGTTTTTATTAATTAAACCGGAACCGAACCGCATAGTTTTTTCGCGGTTCGTATATTGAATAATATATTCTTATTAAACATAATTAATATAATATAATATATTTTTAATAAAGTAAAATATAATATAATATATTCCGTCCGAACCATACAAAATCGGTTCCGGTTTGGTTCGGTTCCTATGCGGTTCGGTTCGGTTCCTATGCGGTTCGGTTCCGAGTCAGTTCGGATAAAAAACTGGCAAAACCGAACCACGAAAAAACTATGCGGTTCGGTTCCGGTTTCTGTATTTTCTCCCTGAAACCGAAAAGTCCCAGGCCTAGTTATTTTCTCTTTCCCATTCATATAATGAACTACAATTGAGACCAAGAATTCAACTTTATCATAAAAAAACAGAGCCCATAATGCAAATAAGAAAAAGCAATATCCAATTTAAGTATGCTTGTCCGATTTTAGTCCTCTAAGTATACAGTTGTTTGATTTTGGTTATTTAAGTTATAATACTGTCCGATTTTGGTCCTCAACCGGAGAGTGTAGTTCATATGCCTTTTTCCAGCCGACCCTCTTCCATCGCAGGACCCAAATCGGACAATATTATAACTTAAAGGACCAAAATCGGACACATACATCTATAAAGGACCAAAATCGGACAGAACGTCAATAAAGGACCAAAATCGAACACATACATCTATAAAGGACCAAAATTGAATTTTGGGGACAAAATTATGGGGACAATTTGGGGACAAAATTATATAGAATTTAGACATACGTATATTATTTATATATATTTGATTAAATAATGTCGGGTGCAGAAACAAGTGTACGAGAAATATTGTGGTAAATTAAGGACATTCTACACCCCATTTCCGACGTTTCACTTCAAGTTTCTTGTCAACATTTGCCTGAATGACGTCTCTGAAGCAAGAATGGAAAGAGCTGCACAAGCTGTGTGTGGCGAGTGAACAATGCTTTGTGATGATGAGATCTATTATTGGACTTCTTATTGGATTTTTATTAGCCCACATGTTTAAGGCAGGCTTTGGTTTATTATTATGATGCGGGACTTGTTTGTTAGCCCACTAGGGTTTATATTTCAGTATATATACCGTTTTTTTTTTTTCCTTTTTTTTTTGTTTATGCACTTTTCTTTTTGCGAGTAATATTGAATAATTATTTTTGAGATGTCTTATAATTCCTTCCCAAATTTGTGTTTAAATTTAATTATCAGAGCCAAACTCTTAAAAAAAGTTTACTGTTCATCGATTGTAATAGTTTCTGTTTATCGCCGTTTTTTTTGGTGGTTATTGTTCATTGCTGCCATACACCACCCACCACCACTGAATCCTAACCTTACTGCCACCACCATCTTTCAAACCTACCCAGTAGTAGGGGTGTTAAGAAATATTCGGTATTCGATTCGAAATATCCGAAAATCCGAAGTTCTGGGTATTCGAAAAATCGGATATCCAAAGTCCGGATATCCGGAACTTTGGATTCAAATATCGGATAATGCTTTTCAGAAAAATCGATATTCGGATATCCAAAATATCCCAAAAATTCTAAAATTTTTATTTTTTTATATTTTAAATAATAGAAGATATTCGGATATTCGATATCCATATTCGAAGTTTTTTTCGGATATTCGGATTCTGATATCTAAATCCGAATATTTTTTTCGAATATAAAGATATCCGAATAAAATTCATATTTTTTTTCCGGATATTCGGATATATTTTATTGAGAAATATTAAAATTCATATCTTTTTGTTTTATCTATAAATAAAGACCAAATTTTCCATCATTATATTTTTTATTCTTATTATGTGCATCTATTATTTTGTCCAAATTTTCTTCTTTTTTCCGTTTTTTGAAAGTGTTATAAACTCAAACCAAATTTTACCCACGTTAAAATTATTTATGATTAAATAATGACGCAGAATAATTATATACAGTGTAGTTGAGTATTTGAAGTGATCATAAATAAACTCGGGGATTTTTTTTAATAATTTTAATCCTAAATTTTCATTCAAGTTATTTCTTGTTCAAACTCTTCTTGAATAAATACCAAAACATAATCTTTATAGCTATATTCGGAAACTCAAAAGTGAACCGTAATAAAGAAAAACGAATAGCTCGATTTTGTTGCACTATTTACACCAGCGACTATCCGGGTCCGGTTCTTAGGGCTTGGTCTAAATCAGCAATCAAATCGTGGACATCCTCGATTCCGACAGAAATACGGATAAGATCCTCAGTCAAACCTCTTGCTTCTCGAACAGCTGCAGGTATGCTTGCATGGGACATAAAGCATGGCAAGCTTAATGAGGAGGCGGAAGTATCGCCCTCAGGCATAGTTAGATGTGAACCTAAAAATTAAATTATAAAAAAAAAATGGATTTAACCCAACTAATCTTTAATCCCTCTCACTTTTTTTCTTTTTTCTTTTTGGTGGAATCCTCAAAATAAAGGTTAAAACTTGTAGTGCTCATTTAAGTACAGTGTTATTCTTTTTTGCCCTAAGTTTAGCAACAACGCTTTTGGTACCCAAATAATCGGAATTGCCCTTTACTCGAATGCATTCGAGTCATATATTGTACTTTCGGGTATCAAAATTTCGTGGTAACTTGCAAAAATATACAATATTGATAAATATTAACATTAGGGCAACACACAAGTTAGAAAATCGAGTAACACGAATGTCCATATCGAATAACGCGGTGATATAAGCGACTAACACGATTGGTCATCAATTAACTCATTTAAGAAACTACGCTAACTCGGGTGACAACTTGTGTTACACTCGAGATAAATTATCGTGTAACTCGGATGAGTATTTCGAGTAACTCGCCCGAGTTACTCGAGTAAGTCGAACGAGACTCGAGTAACTCGTGTATAACTATCGAGTTACTCGTAAGTTAATCGATTTGTTAATCGAGTGACTCGATTTTTTATCGAGTAACTCGTTTTGTAACTCGGGTAACTCGACGTTGTCGTTGAGTGACTCGTCCCGACTAACACGTATAACTCCGGTAACCACTGCGGGCTTGTAGAGAAATAGGGTCATGTTCGGACTAGCAAATTTCGCCCGTTAAGCTTAATGGGCCATGTTCGGGTTGATGTTTAATGGGCCATGACCTTATCGGCCCAGCCCGATAAAGGCACGACCCACACGATTTGCCACCCCTAGGACCATCAACCACTACCACCTGCTGGTTGGTTCCAAAATTGATGTAAACGGGGACACTTGTCTTCCTTCTATTGATCTAATATTTTTATATATTTTTATTGAGAAATATTAAAATTCATATCTCTTTGTTCTCTCTATAAATAAAGACCAAATTTTCCATCATTATATTTTTTATTCTTATTATGTGCATATATTATTTTGTCCAAATTTTCCTATTTTTTCCGGACCAAATTCTACCCAAGTTGAAATTATTTATGATTAAATAATGACGCTAAATAATTATATACAGTGTTGTGGTTGAGTATTTGAAGTGATCATAAATAAACTCGGGGACTTTTTTTAATAATTTTAATCCTAAATTTTCATTCAAGTTATTTCTTGTTCAACCTCTTCTTGAATAAATACCAAAACATAATCTTTATAGCTAGATTCGGAAACTCAAAAGTGAACCGTAATAAAGAAAAACGAATAGCTCAATTTTGTTGCACTATTTACACCAGCGACTATCCGGGTCCGGTTCTTAGGGCTTGGTCTAAATCAGCAATCAAATCGTGGACATCCTCGATTCCGACAGAAATACGGACAAGATCCTCTGTCAAACCTCTTGCTTCTCGAACAGCTGCAGGTATGCTTGCATGGGACATAAAGCATGGCAAGCTTATGAGAGACTTCACACTTCCTGCCAATTTGCAAATTATACATACTTAAAATTAGATCAATTACCAAAAAAAAATATAGGTATTAAAATTATAAATATCCCCTTAAAGCAAGAAATGCCTCAAGCTCAAGGAGATATTAGTGAATTTCAAATCTATACTTGAATAAGAAATTACCAAAGCTGACGGTTATGCTGAAATACTTGGTCGTCTCGACTATATGCCTAGAGAGTGCAAGTGATCCTGTTAGAAAACTAAGCACAGATCCTGCACCCTTTGCCTGCAACAATGTATACAGGTCACACAAGTTCATATACAACTTCCAAATTCCTTTTACGGGAGTTTATGCTCGTGTACTTGGTCAAAACAATTTTATCCAAGGGATGGATATAAGAGTCGGCTCGGGATGTTTATTTTTATTTTAAAATCAAGACATCCAATATAATTTTCTATCTACCTGAGAATAATGTAAAGATCGTCCTGGATGATCGGGAAGACCAGCATAATTGACTTTTTTCACCAGCGGATGAGAGGCGAGAAATTCAGCAATTTTTTGTGCATTTTCCTGCTCATTCAAAATTATAGCATAAAAGAAAACAAAAAAATTGAAATACACCTATAAAGATTCTATAAAGAAAATGCAATTATATTTTTAATTAAAAGATCGTAATTCAAATTTCGAATGTAGACATCGCTCCATAATTAGATAAAAAGGGCTCGGAAATACATATAAAATAAATACCTGTTGCTTTTCAACACGTATGGCCATAGTTTTGATGCCTCTTAAACAAAGCCAACAGTCGAACGGAGCTAAACCCGAGCCCTCTGCATTCTGTAGGAAATACAGGTCTTTTGCCAAGCTAAAGAACATCAAATGAAGAAGACAACAAGTCTATGATTCGGCAAATTAATTTATTCTTCGGAAAGTTTTCATGACAATGGTGACAATCGGAATGTAGCATGCTACCATTGAATTCTGCTAAAGAATTTCGAATAAAAAGAATACATTCAGCAAAAGCAATAACCTAGTAATTATGCTAAATGCAGGGGTGAATTTTGAAATTTAAAAAGTATTATTAAAAGGATTTTATTAATTTATCGAGGTTCTATATCAGAACTAAATGCTTAACACATCCAACTCAAAGATCACACCTTTCTCCTTTAATAGCTAGCACGCCAGCCATGAGGTCGCTGTGTCCAGAGATGAATTTTGTAGCAGAGTGCATCACAATATCTGAAAAATTATCGCCAAACCAAGGTCCATTACAAAATTGTTCATACTTTCATATACTCCCTCCGTCCCTAATTAGTTGTCCACTTTGCAAAAAACACACATATTAAGAAGGAAAGGATTCTAAAATTTGTTTCCATATTTGCCCATAATTATTGCATAGATTGGTGAGATTCTCCATGTTGATTATTGATGAGTACATTTATTTCCAAACAAAACTTCCAGGGTGTTGTTGCCCAAAATATTTATCCGAAGATTAATACTGCTGGAAGACGGACAACAAACAAATGCGGGAGCACTTCCGAGAGAAGATAAATAAAACAAGATTTGCCGGGTTTGTTAGGCCCGGGCTTGAATGCTCTCGCGAGATGTTATTAATACAAATATTCGTGGATACAAGTATTAATGAGAGAAATCTAAATACAATGAGTGTAAAAAGACTCTGTTGATCCGGCTCTTGAGCGAAGCTAGGTGTTCTTCGTCCCGCCGGTAATCTGCTCGAGGAGAAAAGGCCGGGAGAAGTAAGACCGAAAGAAAGCTGTTGCCAAGAGTTGGATGTTAGCCAAGTGCTTAATGTTTGCTTCTGTATGGTATGAAGTGTGAGAATGCAGTGAGTTTAGAGAGTCAGAATCTCGGTTCAGTGCAGAAGAGTCTCGGTTTTTCCAGAAGAGTTTCCGTTTTTCCAGAAGAGTTTTCGGTCCCTTTTACAAGTGAAGGCTGCCTTGTATATATAGAGGTGAGGCCTGTCCCTAGTGGGCGATCGCCTTTCGGCATTTAATGCAGGCGATCGTCCACAAAGGCACGTGGGTCACTTTGCCAAAAGTCCAAAGCTACGGTGGTGGTCGGTAGTGCGGTCAATGAGGATCCGGACGCGTCCTAAGCTCTTGTCACGGGAGGTCCCACTTGCTACTTTCGGCGGACTTTGTCGGGGTAGGTGACAGTGTAGTCACATGTCTTGTCCGCCAACTCCTTTCGCAGTGCAGGCCATCTTTGGTAGGTGAGGTAGGAGACGATTTGTCGGCGCCTTTTGTGGATCTCGCACGTGGGGCCGGTTGAGACTTGGTCTTTGCATTGGATGGTCATCGGTGGAGATCGTCATGATGCGGTCGATCGGCGGATGCCGGGAGGTCGGTCACCAAAGGTCGATCGGCGGATGCCCAGAGAGGATCGTCAGCTAGTCGATCGCCGAGAGTCGGTCGTAGAGTGCCGAGTGATGATCGTATCGAGGTCGATCGCCCGACCGGACTTGTCCTGGGACCTTCATTTGGCGATTTAGTTGGTCCATTTGGGTTGAGGCTCGGTCGCACAGTCGCCGTCGGCGAGCTTGCCTTGGTCGCTCGGCGATAAGTCGGTCGCTCGGCCTCGGAGGCGATCGCCGGTCGGAAGGTGTTAAATCTTGACCTGACAATTGCCCCGACTTGCTCCTATGTTGAAGACATGGGGCGAGGTGGTTCTTCTTGGCGATCGCGTCTGGATGAGAGCAGGCGACCTTCTTGGTGACTTAGGACTCGGACTTGGGCTATCATAGTCGATTGGCTTAGCTATCTTTCGGTCTTGTACTGCAAAAAAACAACATTGGCGATCCCCATGGAAACTTGGTGGTTTCGCTTGCTTGAGGAATCGTGCACGGTCGCGGAGATCGATGGACCGACCCCGTGGCCGTGTCTTGGTGCGCGAAGACAATGAGTGCCTCGTGACTCACTTTATTATGAGGGTCCTCTGTTAGGTGCGCCTCGCCTTGTTTTTAAACGAAAGGCGTGCGGTCTCGGTCTAGAGGAGTCTGCGCGCGCGGCGTCGGATGAATCAACTCCACGCCCGCGGCTTGTTAGCTCTGCTTCCACCTCGGCCAGCCATGGAGATGGCCGACCTCGACGGTGTACGTTGAGACGGGGTTGTGGAATGAGTCCACTGATTAATGTTGGAGGGCCCTCCGACTACGCCGGCCTCGTATTTAAACGAAGGGCGGGCGATCTTGGCCGAAAGGGACCTTGCATGGCCGAAGCGGCAGTTCCATCGATTGCGGGACCATGGCTTTATGATGTGCGGTGGAGGCGATCTTATGCCTTAGTCCGTCATGTTATATGCTGGACTGTAGATGGCGATCGTGTCCTCCGAACTGCGGATGATGTAGCGTGATGATCGGCGATCGGGCTGGAAGACTGTCGATCGTCGCTCAGCTGCCGATCGCTTTATTCGTAGGTCGATATTAGCGATCGGGCGGGAGATCGTCGTCCGGGTGCCGATCGCGCTGCTCACAGGCTAAGAAGAAACCTTTGCCGCCGAAAATCTGCGGCTCTAGCCCGGAAGGCTGCGTAGGTCGTAGGTTGGGTCTTCGTAAGATGCCCGAACATAGGCGAAAAACCACGAAAACCTCCTAGGACCGCGTAGAGGCGGTCTCATCGCTTATGGGCTCGCCATTGAGGATGATCACGTCTACCGGCCGATGTAGTCCGAGTCGGACTCTTCTTCTCCTGCTTGATTTGCATCATGCGAAGGGGACCTTCGGGCGGACGACCACAGTGGCGAAGTACTCAGTGAAGCCGTGCGCCAGCTCGTTAAAGGAGCCAATGGACCGAGGTGGCAATGAAGTGTACCACCGGTGGGCGAGGTCGTCCAGCGTCAGAGGGAACATTCGGCATCTGGTCGCGTCAGATGCCCCGCACCCAGTCATGTAGATGTTGAACTTCCTTAGGTGCACTTGGGGGTCCGATCGCCCCACGTACATGGGTGTTTGCGGGGGAGCGATCCTGTGCTGCACGGGGGCGAGCTCGATGTCGATCGCGAGCGGCTCGCTTGGCCCGGCGATCGTCTTCTTGGCGCCTGCCCTAAATTCCAGGAGCGCTTTCATGTCGTCGACTTGACGTTGCATTGCAGCCATCGCCGTGGCTTGGTCGCTTGCCGATCGGCTTTGGGAGCAGGAGCCGAGGCGATCGTGTACCGATCTCCGGGCTCCGCTGCCGCCGACCTCGGCAATTCGGCGAGGGGGAGCCAGACGGCCAGCCGCCTTCTCGGGAGTCGGGTGCAGCCGAGCTCCCGGTGACGGACTCAAACTCCGTCGTCTCGTAGGCCGGGCTGGCGCCCGGTCGCGCTGTGCCGCCGCCTGTGCGATCGAAGACGAGGTGCCCCGCCGGCGAGCGCCTCTTCCTGCGGACGGAGCCTCTGGCGAACGCTCGGCCGAGAGCCTTGAGCTTCCGCTTGATCTCCCGGCGAGAGACCGAGGGGCGCTGGAGGCGCGTCGAGAGCACTCCGTCGCTCCCTGAAGGACGGCCAGGCCCCTTCGATCTGTTCCTTGGTTCGAACCGATCGAGCGAGAGGCTCGGGCCGCCTTCCCGGACGTGGTCGAGCGCCTCCGGCCAGCGGCTACCTTCCACCATCGGCCGCGGCTCGGGACCGACGGAACAGGGTCTGCCGGTGCCGGCTTTCTTCGGCGGACGCGGGCTAAGACATGTTTTCTCAAGGATTTCTTTTGAAGTGCGGTGAGTGTCACTTCAAATATACGCCCGAGAACAGTGAGTGTTCTTCGGGACGGTAGGTGTAAAAAATCGAGGGTTGGATGTCCTTCCTCTAGCGCCAATTGTTGTTGCCCAAAATATTTATCCGAAGATTAATACTGCTGGAAGACGGACAACAAACAAATGCGGGAGCACTTCCGAGAGAAGATAAATAAAACAAGATTTGCCGGGTTTGTTAGGCCCGGGCTTGAATGCTCTCGCGAGATGTTATTAATACAAATATTCGTGGATACAAGTATTAATGAGAGAAATCTAAATACAATGAGTGTAAAAAGACTCTGTTGATCCGGCTCTTGAGCGAAGCTAGGTGTTCTTCGTCCCGCCGGTAATCTGCTCGAGGAGAAAAGGCCGGGAGAAGTAAAACCGAAAGAAAGCTGTTGCCAAGAGTTGGATGTTAGCCAAGTGCTTAATGTTTGCTTCTGTATGGTATGAAGTGTGAGAATGCAGTGAGTTTTGAGAGTCAGAATCTCGGTTCAGTGCAGAAGAGTCTCGGTTTTTCCAGAAGAGTTTCCGTTTTTCCAGAAGAGTTTTCGGTCCCTTTTACAAGTGAAGGCTGCCTTGTATATATAGAGGCTGAGGGGCCCTGTCCCCTAGTGGGCGATCGCCTTTCGGCATTTAATGCAACGGGGCGATCGTCCTAAAGGGCACGTGGGCTGCCTGCCAAAAGTCCAAAGCTACAGCTGGTGGTCAGCCGTGCGGTCCAATGAGGATCCAGCACGCGTCCGGAAGCACTGTCACAGGAGGTCCCACTTGCTACTTTCGACGGACTTTGTCAGGGTAGGTGACAGGCTGTAGTCACATGTCTTGTCCGCCAACTCCTTTCGCAGGTCTGGGCCATGCTGGTAGGTGAGGTAGGAGACAGGATTTGTCAGCGCCTTTTGTGGATCTGCACGTGGGGCCAGTTTGAGACTTGGTCTTTGCCGACTGGATGGTCATCGGTGGAGATCGTCATGATGCGGTCGATCGGCAGATGCCCCGGGAGGTCGGTCACCAAAGGTCGATCGGCAGATGCCCAGAGAGGATCGTCCGCTAGTCGATCGCCAGGAGTCGGTCGCCGAGTGCCGAGTGATGATCGTATCTGAGGTCGATCGCCCGGCACCGGGACTTGTCCTGGGACCTTCATTTGGCCGATTTAGTTGGTCCGCTGGGTTGAGGCTCGGTCGCCTGGTCGCCGATCGGCAGGCTTGCCTTGGTCGCTCGGCAGTAAGTCGGTCGCTCGGCCTCGGAGGCGATCGCCGGTCGGAAGGTGTTAAATCTTGACACAACACAGGGGTAATTTAGGAAAAATCCGTGAAAAAATGCTTTGAAATACCAAATGGGACAACTATTTAGGGACAAATTTTTTTGGCAAAGTGGACAACTAATTAGGGACGGAGGGAGTAATACATAATACGAAAGATTCAAAATAACAAGTAAAATATTACCAGCTCCAAGTTCCAACGGTTGAGATAATACAGGAGACATGATGCTGTTATCCACCAATACAAGAGCCCCATGAGCATGTGCCAACTCAGATATTTTCTAAATGACAATCACGGGAAGTGGTGAACACGATGCTACAATTTCGAAAACATATTGCATTTATTATCGAATGTGCATGTGTTCTAAATATTCCCATTTTTTTTTCCAATTAGGCTGCCCAACCCTATTTATATACCAATGTATGTATGCATATAAGTATGTACGGGTGGGGTCCAGATCTATGTCTGGCCGACCGTGACCCGATGGGTCGGACCCGGAACCGTGTTTATAGGGTTGTGTTATTAACACACCCTTTTTTTTAATAACACACCCATCCCACTTTTTTAACTCACTTTATTTAGAAAATTAAGAAAATATACTTACAAATATAATTAAAAAATAGGAAAAGTGGGCGGGGTGTGTTATTAACAAAAAGTGTGTTAATAACACTGTGTGTGTGTGTGCACTATTATGATAAGCAAAAATATTGAAAAGTTGCAACAAAGTTTAAATCAATAAGACCTACACGAATATCAGAAATCTGTTGGCGTGGGTTTGTTGGGCTCTCCAACCACACGAGTTTCGTCCAAGGCCCAATAGCGGATGCAACTTCTTCCAAATTTGTTGTATCCACCCGCCTGTACCATGATAGTTTAAAGGCTTGCAAAACCTATTGGCGGTAAATTACATAGTCTATAAGAAAAATGATAATAATAATAATAATAATAATACTAACTTAACCACAACTCCAGATTTTGGAGTTACTTTCGACAACAAACGATCAGAACCACCATACATGTCATCGCCAGCAACTATCTCCTCACCTGCCAATACAAAAGAAGCGAAAAAAATAAGAGTAATTGTAATCCACATAGAAAGAGATAATTGCACTTTTGGTCCAACTACAACATGATTGAGACCCTCGCTTTTGGTCCCACATTTTGTAGTTTTGGACCCACTACTTGTTATGATACTCAATATCGGTTCCAAATGAACGTGAGGAAAAGTATAAAGTGGGAGTCAACCATTTACCTTTGACCATGATTTTGAGTTAAGTTATAGGCCCCTAGTTTATATGCCTAACAATTTGGTCCGGCCTGAAGAATTAGGGTGGACTGCGGAAAGAGGCTACCCGATGGTGGGTCCACAGGTTTCCACCCATGATGTGGGCCCAATGGGCCTGCCACTCAGAAAGTGGGCCTTGGTATGGGTTGCCACCCGGAGCATGTAGTTCGTGGACGTCCGGGTTGAATATGGGATAGATTGTTAAGATATCCCACATTGGTTCCACATGAAAGTGTGGAAGGATATATAAGTGGGAATCAACCGTTTACCTGTGACTATGGTTTTAGGTTAAGCTAGGGACCCTACCTTATATGCCTTTGCAATTTTACTATTTGAGCAGAAAGCAGGGCAAAATATTCTTGTGGGATCAAAAATGCAAAAAACAATAGAAATTCCAATGAGACAAAAATGCCAAAAAAAAAAAAAAAAAAAAACTTCTAGTGGGACGAAATGTGCAAAACAAAACTTCTAATGGGACCAAAAGCGAGTTATAGAACCAAAAGCGTCAGGTTCTCAACCGCGTGGGACCAAAAGTGCAATTTCTAACATAAAAATGTATCTTAAAAATAGAAGGGAAATAAGTATCTCCCTAAAAGACAGCAAAGATGAAAAAGAAGCACCTGTTCCAACAAGATGAGTAACGGCTGACAAAGCGGCCATTCCACTAGTGAAGCTTAATGCTCGATCAGCTTTATCAAGATTTGCAAGGAGTCTGATACTCCCCCCAAAAGAAAAAAGATTTAGAGCCATGGAAATAAGTGTGCAGCTACCAGTGAACTATTAGATCGGGTAAAATTAAGCATTGCAAGCAAAGTAGAGACCTTTCCAGGGCGTCCCTGGTCGGATTTCCACTTCTTGTATAATCGTACAGCCCGTTTTCTATAGCTGAAGGCTGCAAAACAATTAGGGCCGTTTTACACACACATATATATATATATACACACATACATGCATAAAGTTTTATAAGCACACATTTCTATATATACCATGATCTTGACTAATAAATCAAGAATTTTTTCCCTTAAAAACTGAATTTAGTGTAGGTTTTTTTCTCCGGATGGGATAATGCATAGTATATTTGTTATGCTTCAACACTCATTCTCAAGTCTTTCAATAAATATTGCGAAGTATACCTCAGGTACTTTCAGAAAGTAAAGTAAAATAAAAACGAAATCGAAAATTACCTGCTTGAATGTTGCTGTTTGATAAAGAGGCGTGCTAAGTGCATCATAAGGATCAAATTCATTGGCAAAATTCATCAACATGGTTGAAACACTTGGCTCTCCACCTTGGACACTGCTATGTGCGGACTCCATTTCTATCACACAACAAGAATGTGACGCTTATACCACAACGAATACATAATTCCAAGACTAAGCATAAAACGACGGAAGGGAGAACTGTACCATTCGAGTATTCGCCAATACTGTCAACTAAAGCCGAACTGCCGGCTTCCATCTCCTTCTCCCTCGAGCAATTTGATTTAAACGTGCGACTATTCACACAAAAATTCCCCTTTGTAAACACAAAGGTTTTGTATCCACGAATCAAGGGGCCGGGATTGTAGAGGAAACCCTAGAGGCACATGGTGTCTTGTTGTATCAGGATAAGACAATGGCTTTGGAGATAATGGGAAATCAGAAAGGATAATAAGTACAGAGAACCCAGATGATCAGATTTTCGACACCGAGTTTTGTTCTCTCCATGTTCTCCTCCTTTTTTTGGTGACTCAACGTCCAATTTTGTGAAGGGGGAACACAAAATCCTAATTCCCCCACCCACCCCCAACCCACCACCCACCCACCCACCTCCCCCCAAAAAAACTTAATGCCTGAACTTCCTTATTCTAATTTCCAGAAATCAATTCCAATTCGAGCAGACTCCATTGAAAAAATCACTAAGGAAGAAGGAAAAAAGTAAGATGTGGAATTAAATTTCGAAGGGAAAAAACGCCCTTTCCGGGATTTTAGCACAGGAAAAAAAAAGGACAAAAATAAATCAGGAATACTTACATGTTGATCGGTTCGGTATGTCGAAAGAGAAGTAAAGGATGATCTGAGAGACAAAGCACAGGCCGCCATTGTCAGTTGACGTGAAGGTCGTTGAGTTTCAAAATGGGACAAACAGACGGTTCGGTATGTCGAAAGTTTTTTTCATAATTTATTTTAATTAATTTTTATTCTATACTTACTTTTTTTATTTTAATTCCTCACTCGGCGTCGCACGCGGAGGGTGAGAAGAGTGAAGAAGAAATCCGATTGTCTTATCTAGGGTTTTTTGTTTCTGTTTCATTCGGTGTCTCGTGTTGGTTTTCTAGGGTTTTGTATTTATTTTTGTTTATTTGTCAACGAAAAAAGGAAAACAAAACGAAGGAGTTCATTTATTGGTCGTTTCCCCCCTACCGAATTCTATGCAGCGACCAAATATCTGCCGGCTGAATCCCGACACATTTGATTTGCACTTCTCGCGATTTGGATTTCACGATTTGTTGCTCTGGACCTTCATCTGAGCTCTTGCTGATCGTTTTGGCCTAACTTGCGCTTGCGTCGCTCCGGGCTGCTGGTCATCTCTGGTCGGCGTATCGCAGGAATAATAACATTTCACCTTGCATTTTATCTGTCTATTTTGCAGGTTTCCCAGCCGGGTTTTCAAGCTGCCCGAAATCTTCCCGTACTGCTCTCAGGCGCCGTCGGCCTACTGATCGTCTTTTCCCTCCCAAGTGACCAGCTCCCAACTCTGGAGGCGCGTACGCAGAGAGTCGAGCCGGGTTTGGTTCAGGAGTCGATCGGTTTCCAGCTCTCGCGGCTTTTCGTGTCGAAGTCTGGTATCATTGTACTTTTCTGTTAAATTTCATTTTTGTCAGCTATATATCTACTACTTACTGTGATTTTTATGCGGTTTGCTTGCTTTTAAATTGTCTTTACATTCTCATCATATTTTCATTTTTGGCTACACTACCACGTTTTATTTTTCCTAGTGTGTTTGGGTTTTGTGTTGGTCGATGTCGCACTGCTTGCGGGTTGGTAGTTGGAATTTGGGTACCTTGATGGGTAAGTTTTTGGAGCTCGTGGATGTTTGGGGTAAGAGAATTGTTGATGTGGCTTGTATTCAGGAGACTAGGTGGAAGGGGGCGACGGTTATAAATTGTGGTATTCAGGCCTTGCTAACTCGAGTAATGATGTGTGTATTCTTTTATCTAAGGAGCTTAAGGATAACGTCGTGGAAGTGAAGAGGTGTAACGATAGGATTATGTCCGTTAGAGTGGTGGTTGGGGAGAAGGTGGTTAACGTAGTTTGTGCGTATGCACCACATGTTGGCTTGGGTGTGCTTGTTAAGGAAGCTTTTTGGGTCTGTTTAGATGAGTTGGTCGGGTGTATTCCGGACGATCAATTTATTGTTTTGGAGGGCGATTTCAATGGGCACATTGGTGAGCGGGTGAATGGTTACCATAGTGCTCATAGGGGTTTCGGCTTCGGAGTTAGGAATGCAGGAGGTTCCGCACTGTTGGAGTTTGCCACTGCGCATGAGTTGGTAATTGCTAACTCTATTTTTCAGAAGAAAGGTGAGCACCTCATCACCTTCAGTAGTGGGGGGCACAACACGCAAATAGACTACCTTCTTTTGCGCAGTCGTGATGCTAGGGCGTGCGTGGACTGCAAGGTGTTCCGGAGCGAAGCTTGTGCTTCTCAATACCGGCTGCTGGCTATGGATTTATTCATGGGAGGTCGTGTTGTTAGCAGGGCTAGAGAAGCTAGACATAGGATTTTCTGGAAGGATCTGAAGGGTGAGAAGGCGACAAAATTCAGGGAGTCTCTGACCCGCGAATGAGGTTTTTTGCGGGGGGCGATGCTAACCTTATGTGGACCAGCATGTCCAATGCTATTAGGAGTGTGGGCGAGAAGGTGCACTACGCCATAAGTGCTCATAGGCAATACTTTTAGCTAGTGTTGCCGCCAAATCGTTTCAATAGATTGCTGATTTTTGATCTTTTGAAACACTACTGAAATAGTATTGAAGTAGATATACATTTGGTGTTGCAAGATAAAAATGGTGTTGCGCGACGTGCAACACTGTGATGGTGTTGCATTATATTTAATTTTTTAATAATTTTTTTAAGTTATTGTAAAAAAACAAGCACAGTGAAATGAAATTTAAATTTTGATAATTTTTTACTCTTAAAGTTTGATATATAATATATGATAAATTTGATTTAAATTAATTATATTTAATATAAATACTTATTATATTTTTTAATATTGTAATTAAAAATTATAAATATTTTTTATAATTTTAATGTTTAATATATTATCAATATTTATAATGAAATTTAAATTACGATGTATGTTTTATTTTCAAAGTTTGATATATAATATAATATAAATTATAACTTATATATATATATACATATTTAAATTATTTAATATAAATACATATTATAAATTTTAATAATAAAATTTCAAAATTTTAAACTATAAAAAATAATAAAATCCTTTTCAAAAATACTTATATAGCGTTTAATTAGGAAGCGCTATGTAACAGTACACTTACATAGCGTTTTTAGAAAATGCTGTGGTAGGTTCCGTATTTTAAGTAATATTTCTTTAATTCTCGATCCGTCAATTAAAAAGGTATTTTGAACTTTTATTTTGGATTTGATTTGAAGGATTAATTTTTTTTTTTAGATTTGAATGATTGCTCAAGGGTTTTCTAATTTTTTTCCCTATTTGATTGATTACTAAGTGTATTTTAATGGTATGATTATATTATGTTAAAACCCAAACCCGAGTCAAAGCCATGGCATCTCTTTTTAATGGGAGTCATCCAATTGAGATTATTAATCTCCCTTGATCAAGACCGTCCGATCCCCCCTTATAACCCCCTAATCCTACTCCCTCTTCTCACCGCCTCCCTCATTCTCTCCTCTCTCCCCTCACTGTTCTGTCACTCATCCGCCGCGATTCCTCCCCTCCCCTCGGTTCAGCCGCCGCGATTCCTCCCCTCCCCTCGGTTCAGACGCCGCGATTCCTTCCCCTAAACCTCCCTTTTACCTTCTGTAAATCCATCCCTCACACACACGCCCCCGCGCGCGCGACACACACACACACACACACTGGTTGCTTACACCTGAGCTTGGAAGAAAAAATTCGATTTCCGTCATAACTGGATCCCAGTTGCAAATTTCCGGCGAGTTCTCCTTCCTCAATTCCTCAATAATCTGTTCCCAGAATTAGGTTACAATAGATTCTAACTCCTTTTTTTCTCTTTTTTTTGTCCAGTGTAATTTTTTTTTGGATCATTCCAAGACTAAGCCTTATATCTACCTCCATCTTCGCGCTCGCGCTTTTCTCTTTGATAAGGCCTCAATATCTCTGTTCACCCAATCAGCTCGTCTGCCCCCCATCTCTAAGCTCAATCCTAATTGTAAGTCTTATTTTTTGCCTTTTTTCTTCTGGTGTGTGTGTGTGTGTGTGTTGGGGGTGGGGTTTGCTTTCCCCACTTTTAAGCTGAGTTTGAATTGTGAAGTAGCTTGGTGACTGGGGGAATTAGTTTGGGATCCTAATTGTAGGTATTGTTTGCTGTTGTTAATTCTGAAGTCCGAGGATCTGGGGGAATTAGTTTGCTCCCTAAATTTTTTCCCTCAACTCATTCATATTCTTTTTGGTTCCTATTTCATTTATCACTAATTCAGCTTTCATATTCATCCATAAAACGGAAGTTCTAGGCATTCTATGTTTAGAATTGATATCCAACCTTACTCTTTTTGCCTTTTCTTTGCCTCAATATACCGAAGTAAATGAAGTTACTTTGACCTTCGGGTGGAAGCAGCCAGATCCTTGTCAATTTGATAGCTTGGTATTTTTGTAAGGTAATTATACTTGCACCTAATATTTGTAGATGGATTATCTAAAGAAGAGGCATTCTTCATGGTACACTGCGCCTGTCTTTGTGGTGGTGGTGGTGGTTTGTATGATGGTAATTCTGGAGTCTCTGCACAATGAAGCTCGTCAACTACATTGGCATTCACATGAAAAAACAAAACATTGGCAGCAACAACTCAAGATTAATACATCGTGCACTTGTATCAGACGGAGCGATGTATACCTCAATTCTTTGTGGGAGAGGGTAAGGAGGAGTATGCATATTGGAAATGAATTTCAACATGGTTATATTTAAATTTTGCTACTTGTTTCTTGAACTTGAACTTTACTACCATTGTATTGTTAAAAAATGTGTACAGTACAATCAACCAGGTGACGGTGTAGAGAGGATAGAATCCCTTCAAAAGATCAATAGTGAAATTTCTAAGAGAATTATGCGGGAACAGCAACAACAACAACAACCATCTTTTGAGAATGCAACTATTTGTTGGTCAGGCGATGCATTTTTCTCTATGAGAGAGGGTGATGTAGAACTTATGTCTCTATGGTCTAGCGTAAGTTGACATCTTGGCTTGTCATCACTGATATGGGATATTGATGTTTTGGCTAAATAGTTATTGATCTAGAAATTACGTAGCACATTAATATTAACATTTCTTCTTTTTTCTTGGATGTGAGTAGTATGTACTTAATGCTGATGGTCAAAAGAGGGAAGCAATTCTGAGGGAGCTATATGAGCAGATTTCTTTCAGAGCACGCGTGGAGAGCGATTTAGAGAAGATTGGTGCTCATTTGTTTGGCCCAGAAGCTGCTACCACGCTTATGAGAAAGGATAGTGGTGGTGATGCAGCTCCTCATCATGGTTGCATACCGCAACTGGTAAGGTTCTAGATCTCTGTGGGATATCATTTCTTGCAATATATATATATATATATATATATAGTGACGCATTCTATCCAGTACCAATATTAGATGCAGTACTTTACAGTACTAATTTATGCATGAGTTTTGTACTAATTGTGCATGAAATATATGCATTTCGTGCATTAAAATTTCATTGCATTTAAATATGCAATATATGCATAAAAAATATCCATGCTTTAAAATATTAGATTATATGCATCAAATTTTTGTGAGAATTAATGCATTGAAATTTTGATACACGGAATGCATATATTTCATGCATAATTAGTACAAAACTCATGCATAAATTAGTACTGTAAATTACTGCATCTAATATTGGTACTGCATAGAACGCGCCCTATACTTCCTCCGTCTACAAAAAATTTGCCAATTTTCCATTTATAATAGTAGGGTCCAGTCAAGTCTGAATACCAACCACTCATTTATAGGAGCCTTACTCCACTCACACTACCACTACTTTATTAAAATCCGTGCCGTCCACAATGTGCAAACATGGTACGAAAATTTGAATGCAGTAGAAAGCTAATTTGGGGACAAAATTATATAGAATTTAGACATGCGTATATTATTTATATTTATTTGATTAAATAATGTCGGGTGCAGAAACAAGTGTACGAGAAATATTGTGGTAAATTAAGGACATTCTACACCCCATTTCCGACGTTTCACTTCAAGTTTCTTGTCAACATTTGCCTGAATGACGTCTCTGAAGCAAGAATGGAAAGAGCTGCACAAGCTGTGTGTGGCGAGTGAACAATGCTTTGTGATGATGAGATCTATTATTGGACTTCTTATTGGATTTTTATTAGCCCACATGTTTAAGGCAGGCTTTGGTTTATTATTATGATGCGGGACTTGTTTGTTAGCCCACTAGGGTTTATATTTCAGTATATATACCAACTTTTTTTTTTCCTTTTTTTTTTGTTTATGCACTTTTCTTCTTGCGAGTAATATTGAATAATTATTTTTGAGATGTCTTATAATTCCTTCCCAAATTTGTGTTTAAATTTAATTATCAGAGCCAAACTCTTAAAAAAAGTTTACTGTTCATCGATTGTAATAGTTTCTGTTTATCTCCGTTTTTTTTAGGGTTTATTGTTCATTGCTGCCATACACCACCCA
The DNA here is from genome assembly GCA_033398695.1 of Orobanche coerulescens. Classification (NCBI taxonomy): domain Eukaryota; kingdom Viridiplantae; phylum Streptophyta; class Magnoliopsida; order Lamiales; family Orobanchaceae; genus Orobanche; species Orobanche coerulescens. The sequence continues at coordinate 3,162,002 of CM065810.1, forward strand.
CCACCACTGAATCCTAACCTTACTGCCACCACGATCTTTCAACCTACCCAGTAGTGGGGGTGTTAAAAAATATCCGGTATCCGATCCGAAAATCCGAAGTTCTGGGTATTCGAAAAAATCAGATATCCGAGAATTCGGATATCCGAAGTTCGGATATCCGGAACTTTGGATTCGGATATCGAATAATACTTTTCAAAAAAATCGGATATTTGGATATTCGAAATATCCGAAAAATCCTAAAATTTTTATTTCTTTATATTTTAAATAATAGAAGATATTCGGATATTCGGATATCCGATATCCATATCCGAAGTTTTTTTCGGATATTCGGATATCTGATATCCAAATTCGAATATTTTTTTTCGAATATAAAGATAACCGAATAAAATTCATTTTTTTTTTCGGATATTCGGATATCGGATATCAAAATCTATTATTCGAATTTTCGGATATCCAGTTTTGAACACCCCTGCCCAGTAGAGGTGGCCAGCCCGACTCGGGTTTCCTAGGCCCACGGGCCATGAGGGCCAGCCTGCCCCCAGGACCGAGCCCAGCCCATAGGGACTCCCGGGCGGTTCCGATCTCGAACTTTCCAGTCCAGGCCCAGCCTACTTCTTAACTCAGAACAATTCGGCCTCCATCCCACCCGCAGCTCGGCCCCCAGCCACTCGTAGCCCGACCCCCTGTTCATCCCAAACCCACCTCAAGTCCACTCCAAGCGCAACATAGCCCACCATTCAAATTTGAATGGAGTTGGCGGGGACCCATGTCATGTTCACCAACTGATTGGTTGGTGCACTAGCCGTTGCCCAATGGCCAGCCCATGGGCCAGGCCTAACAATCAGATTTTTTTTTCTTGAAAAATCATCCTATAAATACCCCATCCTTTTAACTTTTTTCCACGCCAACAACTTTATTCTCTATTCTTCTTAATTCTCAAGTTTTCACAATTCTCAAGTTTTCACAATTCATATTATTGTTGTTTATTAAGTAACTTTGCATTAATGTAAATCTATCTTTGTCTAATTACTATGGTGGATGGAACAAAGAACGTTCATCATGAAGGAACCAACGAATATGATACAAACTTGTATTTCGGTAAGTTTATTATTTCTACTTTGTATTAATTTTTAATGCTTATTAGAGTTTAATTATTTAATATTTAATTATTATAAATTGTTACTAGCTCACAATCTCTCAAGATTCTACTATCATGCCACCTCTACCCAAACCTACGGCTGAAGCTTTGAATAAGAATAAAAAAGTCGTGGGCTTGGGCATAATATGAGAGGACTCTCGGCACTGTACCAATGCATTGTAAAATGATTTGTCTTGTATGCAAAAATCAAAAGAAAACTACCACTTGGAGCATTGATACACCTACACGTTGGAATTCTACTTTTAAATTGCTTGATGATGCTATTCCTTATAAAGAAATTATTACTCAATTATATAACTCCGAATCCAAATATTTAGCCGAGCAAGACCTCATAACTGAGGCTCATTGGGAACTTGCTACGATCGTTCATAGTATACTACGTGCTTATAATAATTCTACATATTTATTTTTATATGTTTATGAAACCTAATTTGCATTTGGTTATTTTAGAATGTTGTAAAATTGTCAGTTTTTTAAGTCAACACCAAAATAATATATATTTATCTCTAATTATTTCTAAAATGCAAGAAAAATGGTTAGAGTATTTGGATACATTTCCTTACATATATTATATGATGTTGCATGTCTTCTTGATCCGAGTGTGGAAAAGAAGCACTCGGTAATCTTATTGATTATTATTACAATGCATTAAGTAATACTTCTTTTGATAGTGAGGAGTACGTAAATGAGTGCGTCAAAATATTAGCTTCATTAGTTGATTTGTACATTAAAAATATAAACTAGAGGTTCTAGCCTCTATGCCAACTTCAAAAAAATAAAGGTAAATTTGATCAATTTAGATTTTCAATTCTTTTAGAAAAATCAAAATCGTCATCAAGCTCCATTTTTTCGACTTTTCAAATCTTAAATGATTATTTTACATGTTCGCATGAGCTTGAAATTTTGTGAAGAACAATATCTTATATTTGCTAGAATTTCAAGGGATATCCTTGTAGTTCCAGCCTCAACAATTGCTCCAGAATCCGCTTTTAGTGCAGGTAGAAGTATGGGTGGCATTTCGGAACCGAAAATCCAAAACCGAACCGAAAAAACCCGAAAAAATAACCAAAAAACCGAAACCGAAGAAGACCAAACCGAAAAATAAAAAAACAGAACCGAACCGAACTAATTTGGTTCGGTTCGGGGTAGAGCAGAACCGAACCGGACCGAAATGGACCGAAGTCAAATTTCAACATACTAAAATGACCTTGTTTTTGTGATGTTGGTGTGTTTCGAATTTTAATATAATTCGTTTTCCTTTTGTAAGACCCTCATGGGTTCAAGAAGGACCGATAATATGCTCATGAATTTGTGATTCAATTAATTTAGGTTGAGAGAATGAGCTACTGTGATTTACGATTGTTATATATTTTGAGATATTTGGAAATTGTTATGCAACTCTAACTTTTATCTTGAACTATATATATAACTCTTGTTGGCTTGTTGTTATATATAACTTATTCTATTGCATATAATATTTGAATTTATATTGTGAAGAACCGAAAAAATATCAAACCAAATCGAAACCGAACCGAATATTTATAAAACCAAACTTAACCGAACCGAACTTCAAAAAGAACCGAACCAAACCGAAACCGAATATTTGGTTCGACTCTCGGTTTTGGTCAAAAACCGAACCGAATGGAACCGAGTCCACCCCTAGGTAGAAGAGTTATAACAGATAAACGAATATCTTTATCGCCCGACGTTATGAAGATCTTGGTCTGTAAAAAATATTGGGAACAAGCAGAAAAACGTCAATAAAGACGGACTAAAGAAGAAGACGAACACAACGGGGATGATGACTCGTGGATGATGATGAATTCTTCATCCGAATCGGGAGCCTCAGCGAGTGGCCAACACGATGATTGACTATATCATCCTACCTTCAAGTTCCAGGTAAGTAAAAGAACTACGTGGACTTGGATTATTTAGGTTAGATATGCAATTTAATTTTAAAAATTAGATTAAATCTCAAAAAATAATCTAATTTTTACAAATTAAGTCCAATTTTTTCCCTCTTCTCCCAATTTAATTTAATGTTAACATATTTTAAAAACTAAAAATGAATTCTTTCAAATAAAAATTTTAATTTAATGTTAATAATTTTTTAATTCATAATGGATTTTCTAAATTGATTTTTTAATTAATATTAACTAGTTTATTTAAAAATTCAAAACAGTTTTTTTCAGGTCGATTTTTTAATTTAATGTTAACATAATTTTTAAATTGAAAACAATTTTTTTTATTATTTTTAATATTCGGCTCGAGCCCGACGCGGCCCAAACCGGCCTAGAGACAACCCGGGGGCGGACGGGCAGTGGGCCGCGGTCGCCCAGCCTGGCCCAGCCTGCCACAAAATATGGACCGGTCCTGAGCTCCCTAGTCCTAGCCTCGCCCGCTCAAACCCGGCTTGGGTCCGGCCTTGCCCATGGCCACCTCTACTACCCAAAACCCTAATTACCTAAATTTCCAATTCAGCCTCAACCGGACTAAAACACGAACCCTAAATCCCAAATCCATTCAATCGGCCCTAAGAATCGCGGGTACGGGGATGCGGGTGCGGGTGCGGGTGCGTAGTACGGGGATACGAGGATTCACGAAATTTGAAAATATGGGTATTCGAGTGCGGGGGATACGTATATATTTATAATTTTAGATGTAACAAAAAAACATTAGAAAGCAAGAGTGAAGAGTTTCATTAAATAACAAATAGTGCAAAACATAACTTAAACCATCATCTTGAATAATCATGGCTTCCATTTACGGCTAATTAAGTGAAAGACTAGCTATCTCAAGCTCCTCGGCACCATCAAGTGGATCAAATTGACCACCACCAACATCCCACAACCTTGTCTCTCCTTTTGAGTGTTGTTCACTCTTTCTAGATAAAAGTCTAAGATTGGTGTGCACATACACCAAGTCTTCCGCCCTAGTTGTAAGTATCATATTCCTTCAAACCGAGTAAATGAATGAATATGTACTCCAATTCCTCTAGCAACAAGAAAAAGAACAAGGTTGTCATAATAGCTTCAAAGCTATTTTTTGAATATTTGGTGTTGAAGCTCCATGAACAAGCCACCACATCTTTGGATTCATAATGCCTCTATCCTCTATAGAGTCGGCACTACCAAATGCATCCATTTGTCCTGAAAATCGAGCAAATTCAACATTCACAGATGTTCTTGTCTCACTATTTGGAAAGTATCTCTCCAGACACTTGTTTCTTTCCTTAGATAGCTCAATATCTTGATGTGGAGGTACACGATATGGAGCCGCACTAAGCCATGCATCACTATAGTACCTAGACAAAATAATTACTGGAAATAAGATTTTTAAAAAACTGTACATTTTAATATTGATAACTTAAAAGTTTACCTCGGATTGAGTTAGTGAGCCAAACAATGAATTGGTGTCGAACTCTTAGTCCATCTATCAATGAGAATCGCACAAACTATATCATAAAATGTGGACTTTATAGTCTGCACTTTCTCAATCATGTCATCCCATATGTAATAAATTAAATGAAGCGAAGGCTTATCTGTATCGGCAAAACGAAGCATATCATAGATAGGAGCACTAACTCAAGAATATAATCAACCTTATCCCACCATAATTCATCAAGCACCGTGCTCCTAATAGTTTGAGCTCTCGTGGCATAACACTCTCGGTAACTACTCCATTCCTCACAAAGCACCAATCTTTCAAGAGAACGTTTGAGGAGTCTAAATCTTTTGAGCATGATAATCACAAATGCAAATCTTGTTTCAGCAACAGAAAGAAGTTTCGAAGGAGCAATCTGATTAAACATTGTCAACACCATGTTGTGATTAAGAATGTAATTCTTAATCATTAGTGCTCTCTCGCCCACTTCAGTAATCATATGACACTCATCATACACATCATGATTAGAGTCAAGATTCTTAGCATCACAAATATTCTTCAATGCCAAATTAAGTGTATGCATACACATGCAGTCCAGAAAATATGAGGAAACTTAGTCTCAATGATCATGCCTACTGCTTTGCAAACTGATGCATTGTCAGTGATAACCTGAACAACATTTTGAGCTCCAACCTCCATGATTACACCCCTGATTAAGTCAGCAATGAAAAACTTATCCTTGAATTCACCTTCACAATTAACTGTCTTCAAGAACATAGGACCAGTCTCTGTAACTGCCATAAAATTTATTAATGGCCTCCTTTGACTATCACTCCACCCAAGAGAAACTATAGTCACACCTTTCTCCTTCCAAGTAGTCTTTATCGGAACCAGTAATCTTTCAACATTTGCTTTTTCCTTTTGTAACAAAGTAGTCCTCAAAGCATTATAAGTGGGAGGAAGATAGCTTGAGATGTTACTACTTGCAGCAAGATTATATGACTTGATGTAATGAGGGTTTGTAGCAAAATGAAAAGGCAAGCCACCTGAATAAAATGCTCTTGCAATCTCACCATCCACTTGTGATCTAATTTCCATGTTGTATGCTTTGTTGATAGGATTGTTCATGTCAACTCTATTCCTTTTTGTTCCTTGCATTTGCATCTTTTCAACTCCTCCCCAAGCACTACTTGATTGCTTTTGACTTGTAGCAAGTGGAATGTCAACTGATCTCCTCATTTTCTCTGCCTCTGCCAGTTCTATCTGAAACTTCCTTACCTGTTCTGCATTGACTTTGGTACAAACTCCAACTCCTTGCCCTTTAATCTTCAATAGATGTGCTCTCACCCTTGAATAAGAACCAACAAATTTGTTATTACAAAAATTGCATCTAATCCTTGTATTGCCACCTCTTTCTTTTGATTTTGCCACTTTTGTAACATGTTTCCATAAAAAATCTACATCCTCTGTTGGTAAAGAAGCACCAGCTGAACCAGTTTCTGTTGCCGAATTTGAAAAAGACAACGATTCCATGATAAACTGAAAAGGATAACAATTAACAAATGAACAGATACAAATTAGTAATTACAATTAATTAAAATTTAAAAAAACCCTGTTGTTCTAATAATTTTAAGGAATGAACAGAATATATTAATAATTTTACATTTTTACAGATCGAACAGAAGTAACAGTACATAATAGAAGACAATTTAAAATAAAACGAACAGAAGTACAGATCAGTACATAATAGTAATAGAAGATATTTATAGTGATTTTAATATATATAACTATATATATAATATACTATTGCACTGATAAGTGATAACACTAATATATACACACAATTATATTTATATACTTATTTATAATATACTGGAAAGCCGTGTAAACAAATCGAAGGAGAAGACACTGGAAAGTAGGGAAGATAGATCAAAGGAGAAGAGTCAGAAGAGAAGACAGATTGAAGCATACCCGGATCTAAGAGACGAAGCCGCCGTTGATGGTCGTCGCCGATGGATATGGGCAATGGGTCGCCATCGATGGAGATGGGTCGATGGGTCACCGCCTTCAAAACTTCAATTAATTAATTCAGCTTCAATTAGAAAACTAGGGCTTCAATTAAGGTAAACCCATTTTTTTAAAAATCTTCAATTAATTGACCAGAAATCTATATTATATATTAAAAGAAAAGTTCAGATTTGGCAACTTTCACCATAGTTATGGGAACTTTTGAGTCTGTCCACATCAGCATACACATATGATTTTTTTTTATAGAGTCATATCCTTTATAGAAATAATTATACAAATAGAGTCCTAATTAGTAACTAATTAAATATATTTATTTACATATTATATTATACATTTTACCATTTTACAGACCATTTTTTATTAGTTTGACACGCTATTACTTTCTGCAACTCTTGACGTAGAGTAAAAATAAAGATTTATATAACAATTTATATGCCAATCCGCTGATTCAAAATAATTTTATATAATACTCTATTGATCCAATTTGTATTGTTGCTATATATTTCTGACTCGGAATGTCAAAAACAAATTGTTGCCAGACTCACCCTGTCGAAAAGGAGGAAAAACTTTATAGACATTAAATTAAACTTTGACGCATGAAAGTTGTGAAATGCTATCAAATCAAAATATTATTTTTTAGTCGTACAACAATTAATTGAGAACTCATTTTTTGAGTAAAAAACTACACGAGTTGCATGAATTATTATTAATTTAATTATTTATTTATTATGTTATATTTAGTTCGAGATGCTATTACTTTGTGCAACAATTTAGGTAAAGAACAAACTTCTCAACAATTTATACATAACATTTCACTGCTTTAATATTTAGACCTGTGTTGATATTATTTATCAAAGATCCGGGATAGCTGAAGAAAATATTACAGTGATATAACTAAGCAAAAGGAAGGAAATTTTGACGAAAGAAAAAACTTGGTAAGAGTTATCAATCTAAAATTATGCTTCTGTACTTTTGTTTACCATACTATTCTTAAATTAGTCTAAAATGAAAATAAAAGAGAATAGAATTTAAGAATCTCATTCTCGAATTGGTAAATATTTATCAAACAAAATTTTAGTTTTATAATTTTATGAAGTGCACGTTATTACTTAATATTTCTGTATTGAATGTAGCACAAATTTCAGGGGCTATTAATAACTTGATTGGATACTGATTGTAATATACTTTTCGTATAATTACCAATTACTATATACTTTTTATATTTTAAAATTATTTTATCATTGTTCAACAGGTTATTACCTTGTGCAATGATTCATGTGGACAAGAATTAGGAGATCCATGAACTATTTATATGTCGCAATTATTTAAATTTCAAATTTCCAGATAAAATTATTACTTAAGTGACCAATTAATTTAAAATTTATCCCTATATTAATGGATAATAGTTTTATCTGTTTAATTATTAAAATAAAAGTAGTTATTTGCAAGTTGAGAAAAAAAATATTTTTAAATCAGTCTATGGTAATGTTGTTTACTATATTACTTTTAAATTTGTTTTAAATTAGAAATAACAGAGAATAGATTTTAAATTCCAAAATCCACATCAACCGGTAGTTTTATAGTTTAGAATCATGATCTGAATTTATTATCTATTTTTTTTAATTATAATCTCAATTTATTATCTACTGGAATTTTCAAATTTTAAAAATAATAATGATTTATTTAGTTGTAAACATCCTATATATATCACCATTCATGTGCCAAATTTAGTATTATATATATAAAGGTGATTAGTTAAGTTATAACCTAACAACAAATATTTTCGTATTATGTTACTTTTAGTTATGATCTTAATTTTTATCCATTGAATTTTGAATTCCGTAAAAAACTAGTTTCAGATTTGTGAAAATCTTAGTCCTAATCAAATCGTTCATAACTATAAAACTTCTATAAAATTAGAATCAATATATCAAGTGAATTAAGTGGTCAACTAAATTTGCCCTAATTTACAAAATTAATGGTCAATAGTTTTATATATTTAATTATTAAAATTAAAATAGTTATTTTCACGATGAGAGTAAAAATTTAGTCATTTTAAAATCAATATAAATTGTACTTATGATGGTTTCGTTTACCGTACAACTTTTAACTTAATCTAAAACAGAAACAATAATATGATTGAAAATTCATCCTCAAAAAATGATGAAAGTTTATAAAATAAAAATCTTTTGTTCAATTTTTAACAATAATATGCTACGAAAAAGAACAGTAAGAAAATGATGCTACAATGGATCCATAAGAAAATATTAGACGAGAGAACCACAAGAAGATGTTAGAGAGGAGAATCATAAGAGAATGTTATAACGGAGAACTATATAAAGATATTACACGGGGGAACTGTAATAAGATGCTCCAAGAAAGAATCATAATAAGATGCTTCATGAATGAACAATAAAAAGATATACACGAGAGATCCATAGAAAGATGTTACTTGAGAAGATCATAAGAAGAGGCTACACGTGAGAACCAAAATACTTCACCTCCATGAGATTACACGGAAAAATATAAAAAGATGTTACACTAGAGATCTATAAAAAAATACTACATATGAGACACATGAAAAGATATCAAATAAGAGAACCATAAGTAAATCCAAATAGGAGAATCACAAATTTGCTATATAGGAGAACCATAAGCAGATGTTCGATGAGAGAACCAGAAGAAGATGTTAGATAGGATAATGTAAAAATATATTATACGGGAGAACTCTAAGAATATGTTATACCGGCGAACTGTAATAAGATGCTAAATGGGACAATCGGAAGAAGATGTTACATGAGAAACACTAAAAGACGTTAGAATGTATCCATAAGAAGAAGTTAAAAGGTAGACACAAAAAAAACACTAGAAAATGCTACATGGGATAACCATACGATTATACTACATGGGAGAACCATGTGAAGATGCTACATAGGAGAATCATAAGAATGGGCTACAAGGAATATCCGTAAGAAGATGCTACATGGGAAAAACATAAGAAGATGGTAGACCAAAAATGTTAGGCAGATGAATTGTAAGAAAATACTGTACGGGGAATGAATAAATATCATCCTGATGTAACAATAACAACATTCTATGATCATCTAAGAAACTTATTCTTTTACTAATTTTTGTAGTGTACTTGATCAACTCTATAACAATTTTCTTATTAACTACCGTAATAGCGTTAACTTTTTGTTATAAGTATAAAAAATTAGTCGTTGGGATGAGCATCTAAGACATTTTTTCTTTTACCAATTTTTGTATTGTAATTGATTAGCTCTTTAACAATTTTTCTTCTTACCTATCTTAATAGCATAACCTTTTGTCTTAAATATAAAAGATTTTTATAGCTTAATTTATAAACTAAACAAACCATTTATGCCCGTCGAATTTCGACCGGTTACACACTAGTTATGATCTATACCCCTCCTGCACCCCCCACACTCCTGCTTGAAAATACGGGAATATGCCACTTGGCGCACCCTGTACGCACCCCTAGGTATCCCTCACGCAGTACGCAGTTCTTGTTCCTTTAGCTTTCAACAAACCCAAGTTTGTTTTTGTTTTCTTATCTAGCCCGCTGCTATATTGATATTTGGCTTGCTTTGTTTTATTAGTCTAGTTCAACCCAAAAAAAAATCAGAAGACTAACAACAAGAAATGAAGATTTCTATTTGTCGAGATTTATATATGTAGCAAATTATTGAATAGTAAATAAGCTGAAAATTATTATTTTCCTAGTTTATGTTTGTTTAGTTTCTAAGAAAATATAACGTTAATGACTAAATAAATAAGCTTTTGCTGTTGAGCGTAAGTCTACAAGGCGCATTCTTTTGAACTTATTTTTGATTTTCGATTAAGTTGATTCGATTCGGTCCATTTAGTTGATTCGATTCGATTGTTCGATTCTTCTTCTTATTATTATTAATCTTAATTATTATTATTGTTATTATTACTAATAATATTACTATTATCGTTGTTTTGTTAATTACTATTATTATTATTTACCATTATTATTATTATTATTATTTACCCTTAATATATATTTGATTCGATTCGATTCGATTCGAGTCCATTCGATTCGATTCAATTGATTCGATTCGATTGATTCGATTTCATTCGATCCAAAAACGAGCTAACTGACCTAATAGTTATGTGATAAAAAATCTATTTTTCCTTTATTTCGTTATCCACGTCAGCAATACCTTTCCACGTCGGATATTCCACTAACTGTAAACTAATGGAAATGTTTAATTTGTAACTGAATGTAACGTTAGTGACTGAAAATTTTTCTTGTTGAGTGGTAATTTTCTAACCGACCTAATAGTTAAGTGCTAAAAAAAAACCCATTTCCCCCTCTTTTTAAGTTTTAGGATCATTACTCATATCATTAGGATATTTAATTCGTGGTCTTAGTGGTTAATTCTCTTAGGGATTGTTTACTTTTTACTTAATCAGCTTAATGCTTAAACAGCTTAATCGATCAGCTATATTTTGTTGTTTACTTTCTACTTAATGATCTTAATAATGTCTTTTTCATTAAGCAATTTTTGGGGTGTCCTTACCATTAAGACAGAAATACTTCCCCAATATACCAAAATTACCCTCTTTAATAATAAAAGAATTGAGTATAAACCAAACCAAACATACCCAGTATATCCCGCTCAGATAGAGGTGCCCAAAACGACCCAACCCGCCGGGTCGACCCGCCGACCCGGACCCGGCTGACCCGTGCAAGACACGGACCCGGCCGACCCGTGCGACCCGCCGACCCGGACCCATGGTATACACGGGTGGGGTCCGGGTCGAGCTTCCCAATCCGTCGACCCACGGCCGTCGACCGTGAAATAAAAAAAAAACAAAAAAAAATTCAAAAAATGGCCGTTTGACCCGGCGGGTCTAACGGCTAGTCCGATTTTTAAAAAAAAAAAAATTCCTAACTATAAATACCCCCTCCCCAACACAATTTTTCCACACCTTCAATACTATCTATCTCTCAAACTCTCATTGTTAATTGCTATACTACTTAATCTCTCTCTTTTTTTCGCATTTTATCATTATGTCGAGTTCTGACAAGGGAAAGGGTATTGCTACATCTCCCAAAAAATCCAAAATGTCCAAGTTCGAGCGAATGGGTCTTTGGGGCAAATCGAAGAAACCATCTGGAATAATTATTTGGGAGCCCCAAAACCAAACTCCACCCGGTTTTGAAAATGAAAGTCAAGAACCTGAATATGATGTTACACATGAAAATATCTATTACGGTAGTACAACAACTACCAGTGAAGAAGAAGTTGATCTCCGGGATTTCGACGTGTCCCGAATCGTCAACAATCGCAAAACATCGAAGAAGAAAATGAACATGAAATCTAAGAAGCTATCTAAAATCAAACATATGCAACAGTCCAGCGCAAACTACATCGCGTACCAACTCAAACACAAAAATCAAAGTCGGCGTCTGCGGCAAGCCAAGCTGAAGAAGAACCTCCTTATGTTGATGAGTTATCGTCAGGAGGAAGAAAATGTGAAAGGCGAGAGGAAGCAAGAAAACTAAAGCAAGAAACAAGCATGCCCCTTGCGAGAAAGGAGACCGGTATCCGTACTTTTTTCAAAACACTTTAAGAAGGAAAAAATGCCGGATGGTTCGATTAAGGTATCTTGCAACTACTGCTCGAAAGAGTATCCGTATAAAGCCGGGGATGGATATGGAAATTTTAAAAGGCATTTTGAAAATAACCATGCCTCGGTCCACGGAGAACAAAAGTCACAAAGTCAACTCAACTTCCAACCTTCTGCTGGAGTCGGGCCAGACGGCAATCAAGGTATGTCTGAATCTCAACTTTATAAATATAATGAAAAAATTGCTAGAGAACAAATGGCAAAATTATGTGCACAAGAATTTTTACCTTTTAATTTTGCGGATAGTACGAGTTGGGAATACAGGATGCAAAATGCCTATAATCCTGCTATTAAAAGAATTCCACGTACCACAATGACTAGACAAGTAGTATACTTAGCCAAACATCATAAACTTGCACTACGAGCTTATTTTAGATCTATAAATCATAGAGTTTCTTTAGTCACAGATACTTGGGCATTTTAAACAAAAAATGATTATATGGGAATAACTATACACCGGATTGATGAAAATTGGAACTTAAACAAAAGATTACTTGCGTTTAAAAATTTAATTGTACACATAGTGCGAGATAATATAGCTAGAGCAATTATTAAAATTTTAACTTTTTATTGCTTAAAAGATAAAATTTTCACAATTGGTTTTGATAATGCTAGTTCTAATCTTGCAAGTGTACCAAAGATTAATACAAGCTTGCAATTCTGTTTTAGCGGTCGATTATTTCATACTAGATGTATATGTCATATTCTAAATTTATGTGTACAAGATGCATTAAAATTTGTAGATGAGGCAATAGAACCAATTAGAAAATGTGTCTTGTTTTTACATAATCGCACTAAGTTAGCTAGACAATGGGTAAAATTTTTAAAGTCAAAACAAATTCAACCCAAATTTTTTACTCCAGACGTCAAACATAGATGGAACTCAACTTATGAGATGTTAAATTCAACTAATGAATATAAAGAATTATTGTGTGAATTTTTTGATACGTATTTTCACGTAGAAGGATTTTATTTATTGCCAACGTATTGGGATGAAACTAAAGATTTAATAAAACTATTAAGGGTTTTTGAAAATGCAACTAAAGATTTAAGTGGTTGTTATTATCCCACGTCTCCTAAAGTTTTATTTCATTGTTGTTTTATTGTATCTGAAATGGATGCTTGTAGTAATTCCGAAAGATTATCGAATGCTATTTACAATATGTGTTTAAAATGGCTAAAATTCTTTAATCGTATTCATGATGTTTTCTTGATTAGTGCTGTTTTATCTCCCGATTTGAATTTAGCTCAAGTAGAACAATTACTTGAAATATATTATAATATTCTTAAAAATTTCGGTTTTCCTAATATTGAGGATACTGTTGAAAGTCAAACTTTATTTGAAAATATTCCTGACATTGAACAAGTAAAAATTGATTTGAAAAATAGTTTAGAAACTGTTTTTTCTGAATATTCTTCTAAATATGGTGATAAGATTCAAACTCAAAAAACAAGAACTAAGACTACAAATACATTTAACATGGAATTCGACAGAACTCCCACTAACCCATTTCAACAACAACTCTATAATATAGCAAAAAATAGGGGTGGTAGTAACGTCGGTCAAAGAAATGACCTTAGTAGATATTATGCAACTAGTTTTGTGCCGGAGGATGACAATGCAGGTACCTTTGATCTGTTGGATTGGTGGAAAAGAAGGGGAACCGAATTTCCTATACTTTCCATTATGGCACAAGAAATTCTTGCAGTGCCGCATCCATGATCCCGTTGAGAGTGCTTTTAGTGAAGCGAGGCTATATCTTTGGACGAGCGGAGATCCGAATGACGCCAAAATTCTCGAGGCTCAAATGATACTTAAAGACGCAACAAAAGCCGAGTTACGAGATCAAGAAAATAAATGGGATGACCTATTAGCGGACCAAGATGCCTATCAAGAAGGCACTACCGAAGGAGAGTCTAGTCAAATGAGTCAAACCGATGATCAAGACGACGACGACATCGACTTCGACTAAAGGTAAGTAAGGTAAGTCAGGTAAGTAAAGAACTACGTAGGGCTTTGATTCCTCACGAGGATACGTAGGCAATTTAATTTTAAGTGAAAACTTAAAATTAAATACAAGCCCATTTTTTTAACTCTTCTCAAGTAAAAGAACTACGTGGAGCTTTGATTCCTCACGGGAATACGTAGGCAATTTAATTTTAAGTAAAAACTTAAAATTAAATACAAGCTAATTTTTTCAAATGATTTCCTTTTTCACTTATAGTTATTTTTCGTGTATAAAATGATAACAAATAAAAGTTTTATATACATTTAAAAAAAAAAAATAGACGGGTCGACCCGTGACCCGGCGGGTCGGACCCGGACCCGTGGCCGACCCGTCGACCCGCCAACCCGTACATTTCATATGTACGGGTGGGGTCCGGGTCCTGTCCTGCCGACCCGGCGACCCGGCGGGTCCGACCCGGCGACCCGGCGGGTCCGACCCGGACCCGGACCCGGACCCGTGGTTGGGCACCTCTACGCTCAGAGCAGGGTCTGGGGAGGGTATGATGTACGCAGACCATGCCCCTACTTATTACGGTAGGGAGGCTGTTTCCGTGAAGACCCCCAGCTTAGTGCACAACAGAATCTTGTGTGATAAATACAAAGGAAAATATATGATTCAAAAAGCTCGAGACCATACCTGATCCCATGGCTTGATCCACATGGGACTTACCTAAGCGGAATTTGGCTACTTCACTCCCGATGAACGCTGCTCTAACAAAAGCGAGGTTGGCTCTGCGCACAGCTCCCTGTCAAAAATACACCACATGCAAAGACAATAGGATAAAATATACAATAAAAGTAAAAATGCAATGCTCTAGGTCAAAGCTAACCGAGACAACCCAACCCTGAGGCTCTCAACAACAGCACCGCTCCCTACAAAAGAATCCACAACTCTGATCTGGCGCCTCCAAGCGTACCTATCAACAGTCATGGTCTCAGAAAGGTTTAAGGCCCTCAAATCTAATCTCAGTTGCTCCTCCCACGTCCTCCTCGGTCTGCCTCTCCTCCTCTCCCCGACAACCATTAAACTCTCGACCCTCCTCACCGGAGCAGATGCCTGCCTCTTGCGGACGTGGCCAAACCATCTCAATCTCCCTTCCCTAACTTTCGCTGAAATGGGTGCCACTTCCAGCGCGTTCCTGAAAACCCCGTTCGCAATTCTATCTAACATTGTGCGACCACACGACCAACGTAACATTCTCATTTCAGCACTTCCAACTTGCTCTCAAGCGACTTCTTCATCGCCCAACATTCGGAGCCATACAACATTGCAGGTCGGATTGCCGCTCTATAGAATTTACCCTTCAACTTTAGAGGGACTTTCTTGTCGCACAGGACCCCAGTCGCTGCTCTCCACCTTAGCCACCCCGCCTTGATGCGATGCGTGACATCATCTTCACACTCACCTTCCTTCTGAATGATCGAACCCAGATACTTGAACTTATCCGTACGGGGTACGATTTGATCCGCAATCATTACCTCAACATCTTCCTCGTTGGCCTCACCACTAAAGTTACACCAGAGATACTCGGTCTTAGACCGGCTCACACGCAAGCCCTGGGATTCTAACTTAGCCCTCCAAAGCTTCAACTTCGAGTTCACCTCCCTCCTCGACTCCGCTACTAACACAATGTCGTCAGCAAAAAGCATGCACCACGGGATGCCATCTTGAATCCCTCGCGAAATGACGTCAAGGATTAGAGCGAAGAGAAGAGGACTTAGCGCCGACCCCTGGTGTAGCCCTATCTCAACCGGAAAATACTGGGTGTCACCAACTGGGGTCCTAACGCATGTCCTAGCTTGGGAGTACATGTCTTGGATCGCCCTAACGAACGGCAACGACACCGTCCTCTCTACTAGGCTCCTCCAAATAACATCGCGCGGAATGCTATCATAAGCCTTCTCTAGATCTATGAACACCATATGGAGGTCCTTACGCCGCTCTCTAAACTTCTCCATAAGGCGTCTGACGAGATGAATGGCCTCAGTCGTGGACCTCCCCGGCATGAAGCCAAATTGGTTCTCTGAGATCTCCACTTCTCTTCTAACCCTGCATTCCACCACTCTTTCCCAAAGTTTCATAGTATGACTGAGGAGTTTAATACCCCTATAGTTACTACAACTCTGAGCATCGCCTTTGTTCTTCAAAAAAGGCACGACAATACTATACCTCCACTCTGTTGGCATCTTAGAGCCTTTGAGGAGGATGTTGAACAGCTCTGCTAGCCACTGAACTCCGACTTCCCCCAGAGAAAGCCACACCTCAATAGGGATCTGATCCGGGCCTACAGCCTTAGCTCTACCCATTTTCAATAGGGCACCCTTTACTTCCTCCTTGCTGATGTTCTCACAGGAACTAAACGAACGAGCAGAAGATAGACTAACTCATTGCACCACCGAGTCACTACCTCTAGCCTCATTGAAAAGTTCGAAAAAATACCTATTCCACCGCTCCTTAATAGCCACATCGTTCACTAACACTTGACCCAAATCATCCTTAATAAACTTAACGAGACCCAGGTCGCGCCGCCCTCTTTCCCTAGCTTTCGCTAGTTTAAAAATAGCATTCGCTCCTTCTTTGGTGTCTAGGCGCTTGTACATCTCCTCGTAAGCCTCACATTTAGCCTTAGCCACTGCCTTCTTAGCCTCTCTTTTCGCCACCTTGTACGCTACAATCTTAAAGATTCTCTCCTCCCCATCACTAACCGACAAAAGCTCCTTAAATAGCGCTTGTTTTGCCTTAACCTTGTTTTGGACCTCCTCATTCCACCACCAAGCCTCCCTAGGTCCACTAGACCTGCCCGAAGAAACCCCCACCACCTTCTCGCCCACTCTCCTAATAGCATTGGCCATTCTGGTCCACATAAGATTAGCATCGCCCGCACGCAAAAAACCTCCTTCGCGGGTCAGAGACTCCTTGAATACTGTCGCCTTCTCACCCTTCAGATCCTTCCAGAGTATCCTAGGTCTAGCTTCTCTAACCCTGCTAACAACACGACCTCTCATGGATAAATCCATAGCCAGCAGCCGGTGTTGAGAAGCACATGCCTCGCTCCGGAACACCTTGCAGTCCACGCGCGCCCTAGCATCCCGACTGCACAAAAGAAGGTAGTCAATTTGCGTGTTGTGCCCCCCACTACTGAAGGTGATGAGGTGCTCAGCTCTCTTCTGAAAAACAGAGTTAGCAATAAATTTAAAATATATATTAATATTATACATTTAAAATTCATAAAATATAAGCTATTTATTGATAAAAAAAATTAAAATAACTATATATATATATATTAAAATATAACTTAATATATTTATAAAAATATTGTCTGATTATTTAAATATACTGAAAATTATAATATGATTTATGAATATATATATATATATATTATAATATAAATTAAAATATATATTATTTTATATTATATAAATTGATTTTTTTATAGTGACTATTAAAAATATTAATTTAACTATATATAATAAAATATAACTTAATATATTTATAAAAATATTGTCTAATTATTTACATATACCTAAAAATTATAATATGATTTATGAATATATATTATAATATAAATTAAAATATATATTATGTTATATTATATAAATTGACTTTTTTTATATTGACTATTAAAAAAATAATATAACTATATATTAAAATATAACTTAATATATTTATAAAAATATTGTCTAATTATTTAAATATATCTGAAAATTATAATATAATTTATGAATATATATAATAATATAAATTAAAATGTATATTATGTTATATTATTTAAATTCATTTTTTATATTGACTATGAAAAAATTAATATAACTATATATTAATATAACTTAAATGTATTTATAAAAATATTGTCTGATTATTTAAATATATCTGAAAATTATAATATGAGTTATGAATATATATTATAATATAAATTAAAATATATATTATGTTATATTATTTAAATTAATTTTTTTATATTGACTATTAAAAAATTAATATAACTATATATATATATATTAAAATATAACTTAATATATTTATAAAATATTATCTGATTATTTAAATATACCTGAAAATTATAATATGATTTATGAATATATATTATAATATAAATTAAAATAAATATTATGTCATATAATTTAAATTGATTATATAAACTAAAATGCTCAATCCGTCCTTTATCAAAAAGGACTTAATTCATATTGAGGGGTAAAATGGTCATTTCTGTCATTCAGATAGTTCATTCAGAAAAGAAAGAAACAACAGGATATTTTTTCAAATCAGACAGATTAATCCACTCAGACAGCTTAATCCATTCAGGTATTAATGGAAAAAAAGTAAACAGCCCCTTAGTTATTCATGTGGATTTATTTATTAGTTGCATAATTATTCCATATTATTTGCATATTACTTGTCACGTTTATTATACTTTCTTGAGAATTATGATAATATCTGCCGAGTAATAATTTAGTTGCTTAATTAATTTCCATCATATCTCAGCTCTACATTTAGTACATGGTAGAAACACGTATCGGCACTACCACTACCAGTGAACCACCTAATGAGCCGACTATGGCTCACTTTTAGAGAGTATTCAGAATCTTAGTAGGGATATGAACACTAGGTTTCGTGAGATACATGAGAGGGTAGACGCTTTATGTAATACCCCGATTTTTAGTATATATATTGGATGTTGCTGATGGGTAATTATGCTCGAGGATATTGTGAAACGTATGATAATGTTATTGAATTGAGTATATATATTCAGTATGCCCTATATTCGTATTTTGTATCTCGAGACGCTGGACAAGAATAGTTGAAAATGGCTAAGAACAGCCACGTTAGCGCACGCTACCCTGTATACGTAGCGCACGCTATGATGTATACTTAGCGCACGGTAAGGGATTTGAGTTATGTACGCTAAGGAGGACCCCTAACGTAAGTAAGGCATTCTGGATTAGGATCGGAAGGTGGCCGACAGGTAGGCCCAGACTGATTATTATCGGCATTAGGCGCACGCTAATGCATATGATTAGCGTACGCTAATATCAGATCGGTCAAAAGGGAATCTTGGCCGACAGGTTACTTTCGACGTGTGGACCCGGTCACTTTCGGCCCATGTCCCGATAAGGTCAACGGATGTTTGCCATGAAGGACTAGCGCACGCAAAGTCCTACGGTTAGCGCACGCTAGTTTCAGATCGGTCAGAGGGAATTCCGGTAATCGCGGCTGCTTTCGGCATGTGGGGGCCGAGCATCTTCGAGGTAGGTGCAGACTGTAGCAAGTCAACTACGAATAGCGCACGCTAAGGTCAAAGACTTGCGTACGCTTAGACCTGGCAAAATAGGCCCAGGCCCGCGGGACGGGCTAGCCCGCCCGTTTTTGGGCGGGCATTGGGCTTCATATTTTTGGCCCAAAAAAAACCGGGCCTTTTTGGCCCGGCCCAGATTTGGCCCCCGTTGAGGCCCGGCCCGCGGGTGGCCCGCCCGGCCCAGTTTTTTTATATATATATTTATGTTATATGTAATTATAATATTTAAAAAATTTCCTTATTTGTTAGATTAGATTACATCTATATGTTAATTATTGATGTAGTTTTATTTTTTATGGGACTTTGTGATTACTTTGTAGTATCTCATATAAATAATAATAATATTATTTTATGATTTTTATAAGAAAGTAGTAGTGATAAATGAAATGATGATCAAATAAAAATATTTATATATTTGTCTTTTGATTGTGGTAGTGTAGTAAATAATATAATTATCAAATAAAAATAATTGTACATTTATTTAATTGATTGTGATAATACAGTGAATAATATAATAATTACGGATCGAGAGGCCCGCGGGCCGGGCCGGACCGGGCCACGGGCCTAGTATTTTTGGCCCAACGAAAAACCGGCCCTTTTTGGCCCGCCCGTTTTTTTGCCCGACCCGTTTGGGCCGAGCCGTCCGTTTGCCAGGTCTACCTACCCCCAACTTCGACAATGGCCAATTCTTAATTTTTATCTCTGAATCTCCGTCGCCGTCGGTCAGGAAGCAAGCATCGTCTTCTTCTTCATTTCGGAACATTTTGCAACTGAACTGGGCTTCTCCAAATCAATTTCTGGTAAATACATAATATAATGAAAATGGATATTAATGATGCATTGATGCTTCTCAATCTCCCCAATGCTCTAACATGGATAGCCTATCCATTTGAATAGGGGGATAGAAATGATTATGTGGAAGAACAAATTGAATTGAAGTAAAAAGAATGTAGAAGTTAAAATCTTGACTACATTTAGTATTTATTATGTGATGTTCTATAAAGTTTTTATGTTATATCGTGATTTGTATTATTATTTATTTTTTCTAAGTTGTGTTTTTGTTATGATTTTAAAATATTAATATTTATGTCAAATTGTTAATTCTTAAATTTGTAAATATGATAAATAGAATAAATTATTTAGTATGTTACAAGCCAGTTAATGGGCCAATGGGTCAAACAAAAAGTAATAAATATAACAGTATAGTATTGCTTATCAGGCTTAATGGACGTTGCGGGCTTGTAGTTTTTTCATAAGGCTGTGTTCGAGCTAGCAATTTTAGCCCGTTAAACTTAATGGCCCATGTTCGCTTTGGTGTTTAATGGATCGTGACCTACACGATAAAGGCACGGCCCGCACAATTTGGCCTGAGCCCTTCTAGCACCAGATGCTTATGTGGCGCCTACGCACATGTTTTTTTTTCCAGATTTCTTGTTCCAATTATTTTGTTAATATTTTTCACTTGTTTCAATTATATTTTGTTAATAATTTTGTTCAATTACTTCTTCTTTTTGCATTATGTGGATTTTTACACATGTCCGCCTGGTAGTAGGGGTTGACATATCTGAACTCCTACTGCTAGTAGGGTAAAACATTCAACCCTTATACATGTCCGCCAAATCCTCCACATGTTGTTGTGGCGCATATGTGGCTGCCGTGTAGGTGCCACATAAGTGTCTGGTACCAATACGGTACCAGACGTCTGGTGCTAGAAGGGCTCCGACAATTTGCCACCCCTACGATCATCAACCACTTGCTGGTTGGTTCCAAAATTGATCTAAATGTGGACACTTCTCTTCCTTTTATTGGGAGAAAAAAATAACAAATAGTACTGTATCTTTTCCCGAATCCAATACTAGTCCTTTATCTTTGTATTTTATCACATAAATGTAGTCCTCCCGTCGGAAAAATTAAAAAGTCGCCGGAATTGACACATGCTACGGCTGTACTGCTTACATGGCGCTCCATGTCATTAAATAAATCTACCTCATTACTTATTCTACATTATTTGGCGAGAAAATATTTTTCGATATTAAATGAGATATTTATGGGACGAAAATTGGATAATTCACTAGTTAAGGGACGAAAATTGGACAACATAAATAGTTATGGGACCAAAATTAAAAAGATATAGTTATTGGGATGAAAATTGGACAGTACAAAAGTCATGGACCAAAAAAATTATTTTCTCGCCAAATAATGTGGAATAAGTAATGAGGTGGATTTATTTAATGACATGAAATGCCATGTAAGCAGTACAACCGGAGCATGTGTCAATTCCGGCGACTTTTTAATTTTTCCGACGGGGAGGACTATATTTGATAACGAAAGGACTATATGTGATAAAAGATAAAGGACTAGTATTGGATTCGAGAAAAGATACAGGACTATTTGTGATTTTTTCTCCTTTTATTGGTCCATCAAATTTTAATATTTTTATATATTTTATTGAGAAATATTAAAATTCATATCTTTTTGTTTTCTCTATAAATAAAGGCCAAATTTTCCATCATTATATTTTTTATTCTTATTATGTGCATCTATTATTTTGTCCAAATTTTCTTATTTTTTCCGTTTTTTGAAAGTGTTATAAACTCAAACCAAATTTTACCCACGTTAAAATTATTTATGATTAAATAATGACGCAGAATAATTATATACAGTGTTGTGGTTGAGTATTTGAAGTGATCATAAATAAACTTCGGGGATTTTTTTTTAATAATTTTAATCCAAAATTTTCATTCAAGTTATTTCTTGTTCACACTATTGAATAAATACCAAAACATAATCTTTATAGCAAGATTCGGAAACTCAAAAGTGAACCGTAATAAAGAAAAACGAATAGCTCGATTTTGTTGCACTATTTACACCAGCGACTATCCGGGTCCGGTTCTTAGGGCTTGGTCTAAATCAGCAATCAAATCGTGGACATCCTCGATTCCGACAGAAATACGGACAAGATCCTCAGTCAAACCTCTTGCTTCTCGAACAGCTGCAGGTATGCTTGCATGAGACATAAAGCATGGCAAGCTTATGAGAGACTTCACACTTCCTGCCAATTTGCAAATTATACATACTTAAAATTAGATCAATTACCAAAAAAAAATATAGGTATTAAAATTATAAATATCCCCTTAAAAGCAAGAAATGCCTCAAGCTCAAGGAGATATTAGTGAATTTCAAATCTATGCTTGAATAAGAAATTACCAAAGCTGACGGTTATGCTGAAATACTTGGTCGTCTCGACTATATGCCTAGAGAGTGCAAGTGATCCTGTTAGAAAACTAAGCACAGATCCTGCACCCTTTGCCTGCAACAATGTATACAGGTCACACAAGTTCATATACAACTTCCAAATTCCTTTTACCGGAGTTTATGCTCGTGTACTTGGTCAAAACAATTTTATCCAAGGGATGGATATAAGAGTCGGCTCGGGATGTTTATTTTTATTTTAAAATCAAGACATCCAATATAATTTTCTATCTACCTGAGAATAATGTAAAGATCGTCCTGGATGATCCGGAAGACCAGCATAATTGACTTTTTTCACCAGCGGATGAGAGGCGAGAAATTCAGCAATTTTTTGTGCATTTTCCTGCTCATTCAAAATTATAGCATAAAAGAAAACAAAAAAATTGAAATACACCTATAAAGATTCTATAAAGAAAATGCAATTATATTTTTAATTAAAAGATCGTAATTCAAATTTCGAATGTAGACATCGCTCCATAATTAGATAAAAAGGGCTCGGAAATACATATAAAATAAATACCTGTTGCTTTTCAACACGTAGGGCCATAGTTTTGATGCCTCTTAAACAAAGCCAACAGTCGAACGGAGCTAAACCCGAGCCCTCTGCATTCTGTAGGAAATACAGGTCTTTTGCCAAGCTAAAGAACATCAAATGAAGAAGACAACAAGTCTATGATTCGGTAACTGAAGTTATGTCTCCCATAATGCAAATTAATTTGTTCTTCGGAAAGTTTTCATGACAATGGTGACAATCGGAAAGTAGCATGCTACCATTGAATTCTGCTAAAGAATTTCGAATAAAAAGAATACATTCAGCAAAAGCAATAACCTAGTAATTATGCTAAATGCAGGGGTGAATTTTGAAATTTAAAAAGTATTATTAAAAGGATTTTATTAATTTATCGAGGTTCTATATCAGAACTAAATACTTAATACATCCAACTCAAAGATCAAACCTTTCTCCTTTAATAGCTAGCACGCCAGCCATGAGGTCGCTGTGTCCAGAGATGAATTTTGTAGCAGAGTGCATCACAATATCTGAAAAATTATCGCCAAACCAAGGTCCATTACAAAATTGTTCATACTTTCATATAATACATAATACGACGTTCACAACCAAAGAAAAAAGATTCAAAATAACAAGTAAAATATTACCAGCTCCAAGTTCCAACGGTTGAGATAATACAGGAGACATGATGCTGTTATCCACCAATACAAGAGCCCCATGAGCATGTGCCAAATCAGCTATTTTCTAAATGACAATCACGGGAAGTGGTGAACACGATGCTACAATTTCGAAAACATATTGCATTTATTATCGAATGTGCATGTGTTCTAAATATTCCCATTTTTTTTTTCGATTAGGCTGCCCAACCCTATTTATATACCAATGTATGTATGCATATAAGTATGTACGGGTGGGGTCCAGATCTCTGTCTGGCCGACCGTGACCCGACGGGTCGGACCCGGAACCGTGTTTATAGGGTTGTGTTATTAACACACCCTTTTTTTTAATAACACACCCATCCCACTTTTTTAACTCACTTTATTTAGAAAATTAAGAAAATATACTTACAAATATAATTAAAAAATAGGAAAAGTGGGCCAGGGGTGTGTTATTAACAAAAAGGGGTGTGTTAATAACACTGTGTGTGTGTGTGCACTATTATGATAAGCAAAAATATTGAAAAGTTGCAACAAAGTTTAAATCAATAAGACCTACACGAATATCAGAAATCTGTTGGCGTGGGTTTGTTGGGCTCTCCAACCACACGAGTTTCGTCCAAGGCCCAATAGCGGATGCAACTTCTTCCAAATTTGTTGTATCCACCCGCCTGCACCATGATAGTTTAAAGGCTTGCAAAACCTATTGGCGGTAAATTACATAGTCTATAAGAAAAATGATAATAATAATAATAATAATAATAATAATAACTTAACCACAACTCCAGATTTTGGAGTTACTTTCGACAACAAACGATCAGAACCACCATACATGTCATCGCCAGCAACTATCTCCTCACCTGCTAATACAAAAGAAGCGAAAAAAATAAGAGTAATTGTAATCCACATAGAAAGAGATAATTGCACTTTTGGTCCAACTGCAACATGATTGAGACCCTCCCTTTTGGTCCCACATTTTGTAGTTTTGGACCCACTACTTATGATACTCAATATCGGTTCCAAATGAACGTGAGGAAAAGTATAAAGTGGGAGTCAACCATTTACCTTTGATCATGATTTTGAGTTAAGTTATAGGTCCCTAGTTTATATGCCTAACAATTTGGTCCGGCCTGAAGAATTCGGTTGGACTGCGGAAAGAGGCTACCCGATGGTGGGCCCAGAGGTTTCCACCCATGATGTGGACCCAATGGGCCTGCCACTCAGAGAGTGGGCCTTGGTATGGGTTGCCACCCGGAGTATGTAGTTCGTGGACGTCCGGATTGAATATGGGATAGATTGTTAAGATATCCCACATTGGTTCCACATGAAAGTGTGGAAGAGTATATAAGTGGGAGTCAACCGTTTACCTGTGACTATGATTTTAGGTTAAGCTAGGGACCGTACCTTATATGCCTTTGCAATTTTAATATTTGAGCA
The DNA here is from genome assembly GCA_033398695.1 of Orobanche coerulescens. Lineage (NCBI taxonomy): Eukaryota > Viridiplantae > Streptophyta > Magnoliopsida > Lamiales > Orobanchaceae > Orobanche > Orobanche coerulescens. The sequence goes on from CM065810.1 coordinate 3,187,410, forward strand.
GAAAGCAGGGCAAAATATTCTTGTGGGACCAAAAATGCAAAAAAACAATAGAAATTCCAATGAGAAAGTGCAAAAAAAAAACTTCTAGTGGGACGAAAAGTGCAAAACAAAACTTCTAATGGGACCAAAAGCGAGTTATAGAACCAAAAGCGTCGGGTTCTCAACCGCGTGGGACCAAAAGTGCAATTTCTAACATAAAAATGTATCTTAAAAATAGAAGGGAAATAAGTATCTCCCTAAAAGACAGCAAAGATGAAAAAGAAGCACCTGTTCCAACAAGATGAGTAACGGCTGACAAAGCGGCCATTCCACTAGTGAAGCTTAATGCTCGATCAGCTTTATCAAGTTTTGCAAGGAGTCTGATACTCCCCAAAAAAAAGATTTAGAGCCATGGAAATAAGTGTACAGCTACCAGTGACACTATTAGATCGGGTAAAATTAAGCATTGCAAGCAAAGTAGAGACCTTTCCAGGGCGTCCCTAGTCGGATTTCCACTTCTTGTGTAATCATACAGCCCGTTTTCTATAGCTGAAGGCTGCAAAACAATTAGGGCCGTTTTACACATATATATACACACATACATGCATAAAGTTCTATAAGCACACATTTCTATATATACCATGATCTTGACTAATAAATCAAGATTTTTTTTCCTTAAAAACTGAATTTAGTGTAAGTTTGTTTCTCCGGATGGGATAATGCATAGTATATTTGTTATGCTTCAACACTCATTCTCAAGTCTTTCAATAAATATTGCGAAGTATACCTCAGGTACTTTCAGAAAGTAAAGTAAAATAAAAACGAAATCGAAAATTACCTGCTTGAATGTTGCTGTTTGATAAAGAGGCGTGCTAAGTGCATCATAAGGATCAAATTCATTGGCAAAATTCATCAACATGGTTGAAACACTTGGCTCTCCACCTTGGACACTGCTATGTGCGGACTCCATTTCTATCACACAACAAGAATGTGACGCTTATACCACAACGAATACATAATCCCAAGACTAAGCATAAAACGACGGAAGCGAGAACTGTACCATTCGAGTATTCGCCAATACTGTCAACCAAAGCCGAACTGCCGGCTTCCATCTCCTTGTCCCTCGAGCAATTTGATTTAAACGTGCGACTATTCACACAAAAATTCCCCTTTGTAAACACAAAGGTTTTGTATCCACGAATCAAGGGGCCGGGATTGTAGAGGAAACCCTAGAGGCACATGGTGTCTTGTTGTATCAGGATAAGACAATGGCTTTGGAGATAATGGGAAATCAGAAAGGATAATAAGTACAGAGAACCCAGATGATCAGATTTTCGACACCGAGTTTTGTTCTCTCCATGTTCTCCTCCTTTTTTTGGTGACTCAACGTCCAATTTTGTGAAGGGGGGAACACAAAATCCTAATTCCCCCACCCACCCCCAACCCACCACCCACCCACCCACCTCCCCCCCAAAAAACTTAATGCCTGAACTTCCTTATTCTAATTTCCAGAAATCAATTCCAATTCGAGCAGACTCCATTGAAAAAATCACTAAGGAAGAAGAAAAAAAGTAAGATGCGGAATTAAATTTCGAAGGGAAAAAACACCCTTTCCGGGATTTTAGCACAGGAAAAAAAAAAAAGAACAAAAATAAATCAGGAATACTTACATGTTGATCGGTTCGGTATGTCGAAAGAGAAGTAAAGGATGATCTGAGAGACAAAGCACAGGCCGCCATTGTCAGTTGACGTGAAGGTCGTTGAGTTTCAAAATGGGACAAACAGACGGTTCGGTATGTAGAAAGTTTTTTTTCATAATTTATTTTAATTAATTTTTATTTTTATTATATACTTACTTTTTTTATTTTAATTTATGCTCATGTTTTATTTATGATTTCTAAGTTTTATAAGCATTTAGGTAATTGCAGCTTAAATATTTTTCCTATTGCCTGGTGTATTTTTGACAGGGAGCTGTGCGCAGAGTCAATCTCTCTTCGTACATCGAGAGTGCAGTTGTCAAAATCCCCTTAGGTAAGTCTCATGTGAATTAAGTCATGGGCTCATGTATGGTTTTGAGCTTTTTCGTATCATATGCTTCTTTGTATATATCATTCAATACTTTGTTGTGCACAAAGCTGGAGGTCTTCGCGAAAACAACCTCCCTACCGTAAAAAGTAGGGGCATAGTCTGCGTACATCTTACCCTCCTCAGACCCTGCTCTGAGCGGGACATACTGGGTATGTTTGGTTTGGTTTGATTTGGTTTAGCTTAAATATTTACAAACTTCATTTCACGCGACTAAAATCCAGTTCCGTCCATGAAGTCCATATAGTGCATCCCCTGCTAATCCATCGATACGTGACGTGTATATGTGGTGCATATGTTCCGTCCATGATGCACTATGTGGAGCACCTCACATACACGCCACGTGTCGATGGATTAGCAGGGGATGTACTATGTGGGGATGATATATGGACGGAACCCTCAAATCCTAACACATATGCCACAAGTCTAAGGGGCCGTTTGTTTGGCTCTTAATGTAACCATTAAGAGCCCACCTCTAAATCGCTCAGAGGCCACGGTTGTTTGGCACAAATTTTTTTACCTCTTAATGGTTACAAATAGATCTGAACCATTAAGCATCCATACCCTCTCTCAACCATTCAGAGGCAAACAATTTCCAGATTTACCCCTCCTCTTAAATTAGGAATTATTATTCATAATTATTATTATTATTTAAATGAATTTAAATAAAAAATATTATACATAATTATTATTATAATTTTCTAAATAAATTAAATTAAAAAATATTATACATAATTATTATTATTATTATTATTTTAAATGAATTAAATTAAAAAATATTATACATAATAATTATTATTATTTTAAATGAATTAAATTATAAAATATTATACATAATAATTATTATTATTATTATTTTAAATGAATTAAATTTAAAAATATTATACATAATAATTATTATTATTACTATTATTTTAAATGAATTAAATTTAAAAATATTATTCACAATTATTTATAAAAATAGGGTTTTGTTTGAGGAGAAAAGTAAAGACAGCAAATCAATTGTATTGATGACAATGAATAGAGGGGCCTTTATATAGGCATTACAAAGAGAGTCTTTCCATACATAGGATTCCTAGTTAAGGTAAGACATCTAACAGGATCCTACTGTAACACCCCAATTCACAAAGGGGACATTACACGCCGTAGAATCCCTCTTGAGGTCTACCAGGCTAACACATGACACATAACCACAATGAAAACCCCAAAAGATGCACTCAAAAGTAAATAGGGCCGTGACCTCGACCAAATCATTTCAACGGAGTACATAAAACATAATGTAAATATCAATTCGATGCCCACGCAGGGGACTTAAACCAAGTTCAAAAATAACAGTTTAATTCCAATACTCGACATATGCAATAACCAAACATAGAAATAAACAAAACAGACTCGAGCCACTATCATCAAGCCATCCCGTCCTTCGCGTGCGTGCCCCGTGCCTGCTCCTCAGCTCTCCCTGCACTAAATGCATAAGACGCATTTCCCCCATTTAAGGGGTTAGCATTCGAATAGCTAGTGCAAGTACACAATTACACCACATTATATACAAAAACGCGGTTTTACACAATCATCTCAAACATAAGTCATTTGCCACATATATATTCCGGAATACTACATTGGCAATCACATCGATTTTCAGTCATCACGATACCACAAAATCACAACCGGTATCCCGTGGCCGTACCCCTTAGTATCGACCCCCAGACATCCCGTCGAACACTCCGGGTGGGATACCACTTCCGCGGCCGTACCCCTTAGTATCGACCCCCAGACATCCCGTCGGACACTCCGGGTGGAAGTTCAATCACACACGCACCCAAGTCCACTTCCACGGCCGTACCCCTTAGTATCGACCCCCAGACACCCCGTCGGGCACTCCGGGTGGAAGGAACACAACTCACGCACCCAAAAATCACCATTCATCATTCATTTCGAAAATTACAATATACATAACGAAATGTAATACATGTACTTGCCTTGAATGAAACGAAACGAAGGAAACGACGATTTTAATAGGTTTCGGTCCGAACAATCCTCCCAAATCCAATCCTAACACAATAACGGTATACACAAGTCTCAATAATGCGGAAAGGTAAGAATTAATCCTAATTCTACCCGTTGGGACAATTCGTCGGACACCAAGAGTGCAAAAGGAAATGAAATCGGTCAATGGTATAACAACGGGATTTCATCCCAACCAAAAACAAGAAAACCAAGGGTCACGAGTATACTATCAATTCTAACAACAACATCGGCTAATTCGGATTAAAACACAAGATCACCACCAAACCCTCCCCAAAAATCATACTAGGGTTAAAGTAATTCTTACCTCTTGAAGAATCAAGCACTCAAATCCGAAAACCACGTGTTAGATCCGCAATCCGAGCCACTCGATCGAAAAGAGAGGAAGAAATCTACACAAATAAGTGGTGTATGGAGGAACTCTCCCTCTCAAGACTCTCTCTCTCGCACGGTTGAAGAAGGGGGAGGAAATGGGCGATTCTCGCTGAATAAGAAGCAGATATAGCGCCGATGCGTGTGCCGCGGCTCAGCTAAACAGTGCCGCGGCACAAAGCCAAAAATTGTGCCCAGTGGTGGTGGCCGCTCGTTGTGCCGCGGCTCATTCGAAGTGTGCCGCGGCTCAGACTCGGCATGTGCCGCAGATCGCCGGGATCAGGCCGCAGACGCTGATCGATTTTGGCCGTAAGTGTCACACGGGTGTGCCGCGGCGGACAAGTGTGCCGCGGCAGATCGACTGGCCAGAAGCCGCGGCGCACAATCCTTGTGCCGCGGCACACTGCATGCTTTGTTTAGGCAACAATCGGGCGATGTGTGTGCCGCGGCTCACAATTCTTGTGCCGCGCCCACACCCCCTCGGGTCCCAAAATGACGAAAAATGATCCTAAGGAGAATAAAAGCAACAGGGATCGATATTAGGGCAACAATAACACGAAATGGAAGTACGGAACCTAAAACGATCTGAGGTACACAACCAAAGTCGAATAAGGGACAAATTCCCTAAACTTCTAGGAAATTACAAAAACGGCCCAAACAACCGAAAAGTCACGACACAACGTCGGATTAACAATTCCGAAACTCGCAACATGCTCTACATAAGCATGCGAACTCATGGAAGTAAGAAAACGACGAAATCGAACGAATTTAACGAGAAACGAATACACATGCGACAGAATATAACACGAGATGAAATTACGTAAAAACATTGTCAAGACCCGTCTAAACGGAAAAACTCCAAGAATAAAATAGGTTCAGAATTACAAAACAGTGCCAGGCGAGTTGTCCGAAACGAAAATGCACCAAAAGAAAGAAATTACCAAGGATAGAAAACGCGGATATTACATTATCCCCCCCTAAAAATAAGTTTCGTCCCGAAACTTACAACACGAATAATTCGGGGTATCTCGACCTCATACTCTCCTCTGTTTCCCACGTGGCCTCCTCGGATCCATGTCTCGACCACTGCACTTTGACCAAAGGGATGGTTTTGTGCCTGAGTTGCTTAACCCGACGCTCTACGATCTGAATCGGCCTCTCCTCGAAGGTAATGTCGGGCCCCAACTCGATCTCTCCAAAATCAATAATATGGCTAGGGTCCGATACGTACTTCCTAAGCTGGGAAACATGAAATACGTTATGCACGTGGCTCAGGGACGGCGGCAAGCCTAACCGATACGCGAGTTCTCCAACTCTATCTAAAATCTCAAACGGCCCGATAAATCTCGGACTAAGTTTACCCTTCCGACCGGTAAACTCCCCGTGTCGGCGACACCTTAAGCAAGACGTGATCTCCCACCTCAAACTCCAACGGTCGGCGACGCGTATCGGCATAAGACTTCTGCCGACTCTGGGCCGTCAGCAATCTACCACGAATCAGGGCAATCTTCTCCCTCGTCTCAACTATCAGATCGGGCTCGGTACCGATTAGCTCGGACGTATCATCCCAACACAACGGTGATCTGCACCTCCTTCCATACAACGCTTCGAATGGTGCCATTTTGATCGAGGCATGCCAACTATTGTTATACGTGAACTCGATCAACGGCAAGTGTGACTCCCAATCATCCTTCCAATCTAAGGCACAGGCTCTCAACATATCTTCTAGTGTCTGTATCGTCCGCTCAGACTGTCCGTCTGTCTGAGGGTGGTAGGATGTACTAAGCCTCAACTCGGTTCCCAAAGCTCTATGAACGGCCTGCCAAAAATGTGACATGAATCGGCCATCACGATCCGAAACAATGCTCTTAGGGGTCCCATGCAATCTCACTATTTCCGCAACAAACACTCGTGCAAGCCTCTCCGGCCCCCAAGTGTCCTTTATACTCAGAAAATGAGCTGATTTGGTTAGTCGATCAACAACGACCCAAATCATGTTCATTCCCGTCCGAGTCTTGGGCATATTGGTAATGAAATCCATAGAAATATCCTCCCATTTCCACTCCGGGATAGGAAGTGGTCGTAACAGCCCCGCGGGTCGCTGATGCTCAATCTTAACCTGTTGACAGGTCAAACACTTCGCCACAAACTCGCTAACATCCGTCTTCAAATTACTCCACCAGTAGTTACTCCTCACGTCCTTGTACATTTTACTCGTACCAGGGTGTATGGAGTAGGGCGTGGTATGAGCTTCGCTCAAGATCTTCTGTCTCAGCTCCATATCACATGGTACACAAAGTCTGCCGCGAAACCTCAAAACTCCATCATCGTGAACCACAAATCCAGGGGCTTTCCCTTTCCTCACATCCTCCCTCAGCTGGACCAAAAACGGATCGTCATATTGCTTCGCCTTGATATCATCAGTCAAGGACGAAGTGATCTCTAATGCACATAACTGGCCCTGAACTCTCTGAACCCAAACCTCAATATTCTGACGGATGAAATCTCGCTGGATCTTACTCTGCGGTGTAAGTACCTCTAACATCTGCAAAGCCATCGGTTTTCTGCTCAACGCATCAGCCACTACGTTGGCCTTACCAGGATGGTAAAGTATCTCGAGGTCGTAATCTTTAATTAACTCTAACCACCTACACTGCCTCATGTTCAACTCTTTCTGGCTGAAGATGTACTTCAAACTCTTGTGATCCGTAAAAATCTTACATGATGACCCATAGAGGTAGTGCCTCCAGATTTTTAAGGCGAAACGACCGCAGCTAACTCCAAATCGTGCGTGGGGTAGTTTACTTCATAAGGTTTCAATTGGCGGGACGCATAAGCAATCACTGTCTCTCTGCATCAAAACACACCCTAGACCAAGGCCCGAAGCATCACTATACACTACGAAGTCCTCGTTCCCGAGGCAATGCTAAACGGGCGCGGTAGTCGACGTCTCTTTAACTCACAAAGCCGTCCCCGCTGTCTGCACCCACTCAACTTCCGAGTTTTATGGAGCAACCGAGTGAGTGGTCTAGCGATCTTAGAAAATCCTCAACGAATCTGCGGTAATAGCCGGCGAGACCCGTAAAACTCCTCACCTCCTTCACATTCTTAGGCGGCTCCCAAGCCACCACCGCCTATCTTCTCGTGGATCTACCCGAACTCCTCTCGCTTGAATCACGTGCCCGAGGAACGTCACTTCCTCGAGCCAAAATCACACTTAGAGAACTTCGCATAACCGCTCACCTCAAAGTGTCTAATACAATTCGGAGATGTAAGGCGTGATCCTCCCGACTCCGTGAATAGATAAGAATATCGTCGATAAAAACGACTACGAATTTGTCCAGATACTCAATAAAAACCTTGTTCATCAACTGCATGAACACTGCTGGGGCATTGGTTAGCCCGAAAGGCATAACCACAAACTCGTAATGACCATATCTCGTCCGGAAGGCGGCTTTCGGAACATCGACGTCCCGAATTCTCAACTGGTAGTAGCCCGATCGCAAATCAATCTTCGAAAAGACTGTCGCCCCCTGAAGCTGATCAAACAAATCGTCAATCCTGGGCAAAGGGTATTTATTTTTGATGGTCAGCTTGTTTAATTCTCGATAATCGATGCATAAACGACCCATCTTTCTTCTTAACGAAAGTACGGCGCACCCCAAGGCGATGCGCTCGGTCGAATATACCCTTTATCTAGCAATTCTCCCAACCTGGTTCTTCAACTCTAACATCTCCGACGGTGCCATACGACGGTGCTCGAGAAATAGGGGCTGCATTCGGCTCTAGATCGATAGGAAACTCCACTCTCGCCGTGGTGGTAATCCCGTAAGTCGTCTGGGAAGACATCGGGATACTCACTAACAACCGGAATTGATGACATGTCAACTCCACCATCTTCCGCCTTCAGGGCATAGCACCGAGCCGACACACTCGGTTCGAAGTTTCATCGCCTTCAAGGCGCTAATCACGCTCGATCTACTCGGCCATACTGACGAGAGTATGCTCGGTGCCATACTCGGCCACGATCGAGATAGAACTAGTCCGATAGTTCATCAAAGCACAGTGACGCTCTAACAAATCGACCCCGAGGATTAAATCCTCACCCTTAAGGTCGATATAGATGTGGTTCGAGTGCCAATCTCGGCTCCCGATCCTCACGGGCAATCCCTAACTTCCCGGTCCCCAACCATACGATCCCCGCTAGGCGTACCCACCACAAACGGTTCACACTCAAACAAGCAGTCAAAGCCAATACGATTCACACAATCCGACGCAATAAAGGAATGGGTAGCACCCGAATCGAAAAGCACGAAAACTGGATGAGTAAGGATCTGAGTGGTACCTGACGCTACCGGAATGTCTGCCTCCTCTGTGCGCCTCATCTGATACGGTCGGGGTGGACTAAACCCGAGCTCCAGTGCGCGGCGATCCGGCCGTCCCCGACCTCTACCGCGACCCGAACCTGCGGAACCTGAGTAGCCGGAGTATTATGATCCCTCCGATCGGTAGTGGTAGTCGGAACTCTAGCGACCCTGGTGGCTCTCTCACAATGAGCGCCCGATGCCCTGCTCGCCCGCAAGTGAAGCAAGCAACGGGGAAAAGGACAATCCTTCATCAAATGCTCATATTGGTTGCGGTTAAAACAAACCCCGACACCCGGCGACGGATCGAATCGAACGGTTACCACGAGATCCACCGCCTGATGGAACGGCCTCTTCCCAGTATGGGAGCGAACGAGACCTCGAATCGACCACCCTTACCGGTCGAGAATCCACCGTAGTCTTCTCTTCTTAGCTTCCGAAACCGACTCTGATTCCGGAACCGCCATCTCGATCGCTAGGGCGCGATCCTGGTATTCTTTCAAAGTGGCACACATGAGCGGTGCCATACTCTGCCTAATATGCGGCTTCATGCGCATATTGAAGTAACGGATTTTATCGGCCTCCGACCTCACCTGATCTCTCACGAAACCCAACTGCTGATTGTAAGTAATGATGGCACGAGAAATAGGCACGTCCCGAGGTGTAGCGGTGAAGAATTCCACAATTCTGCGCTCCTTGATCGGGCGGCGGACAATACTGCTTCCATAGCGCCTTGAATTCCTCCCAAGTAGCTCGACGGTCTCTGGGCACAACGGCCTCCCACCAGTCCGCAGCTTCCGTTTCCTTGATGTACTGGGCAATATGTACCCTCCTGTCTTCAGGACAAGCTACGGCATCGAAGGTCCTGGACAACTGAAAGAGCCAATTCTCCCAACCGAGGGAGTCAGAGGATCCGGAGAAACGAGGAGGGTGCATCTTAGTCACCGTCTGAAGCCACTTACTAGCCTCCTCTTCCGGTGTCGGGGGCGGATTCTGGCGTCCACCCTGAGCTATCTGAGTAAGTTGGGCTACCAATTTCTGAAGTACGGCAGTAGCCCCGGCGTCGGCATTATTACCCGACGGCACTGAGTGAGAGGCTGAGTCCGCAGAGGACTGAGAAAGTGAGCCCTCCTCATTATCAGCACCCCGACCACGGCCTCGGCCGCGTCCCCTAGCCGGTCTACCACGACCTCTCAACATACTGAAGGAAAGTAAGAAAAGGACAAGATCAGAAAGATTCACAATTCACAAAGTTGGTAACACAAGTCACGATTCCGAACAGCGCAAGAAAACGAATTACAGAGATATAAGAGTTCGAGGAGACTTACAGCCACGGGTCGCACGAAAAGACGGTAGCATGATGATATTAGGCTCAATGACTAACTCTAATGACGCAACTGACAGACCCAAAATTCGCCGACAGCCTAGGTATTCAAAACCTAAGGCTCCGATACCATAAATGTAACACCCCAATTCACAAAGGGGACATTACACGCCGTAGAATCCCTCTTGAGGTATACCAGGCTAACACATGACACATAACCACAATGAAAACCCCAAAAGATGCACTCAAAAGTAAATAGGGCCGTGGCCTCGGCCAAATCATTTCAACGGAGTACATAAAACATAATGTAAATATCAATTCGATGCCCACGCAGGGGACTTAAACCAAGTTCAAAAATAACAGTTTAATTCCAATACTCGACATATGCAATAACCAAACATAGAAATAAACAAAACAGACTCGAGCCACTATCATCAAGCCATCCCGTCCTTCGCGTGCGTGCCCCGTGCCTGCTCCTCAGCTCTCCCGGTACCTGAAATGCATAAGACGCATTTCCCCCATTTAAGGGGTTAGCATTCGAATAGCTAGTGCAAGTACACAATTACACCACATTATATACAAAAACGCGGTTTTACACAATCATATCAAACATAAGTCATTTGCCACATATATATTCCGGAATACTACATTGGCAATCACATCGATTTTCAGTCATCACGATATCACAAAATCACAACCGGTATCCCGTGGCCGTACCCCTTAGTATCGACCCCCAGACATCCCGTCGAACACTCCGGGTGGGATACCACTTCCGCGGCCGTACCCCTTAGTATCGACCCCCAGACATCCCGTCGGACACTCCGGGTGGAAGTTCAATCACACACGCACCCAAGTCCACTTCCACGGCCGTACCCCTTAGTATCGACCCCCAGACACCCCGTCGGGCACTCCGGGTGGAAGGAACACAACTCACGCACCCAAAAATCACCATTCATCATTCATTTCGAAAATTACAATATACATAACGAAATGTAATACATGTACTTGCCTTGAATGAAACGAAACGAAGGAAACGACGACGGAATAGGTTTCGGTCCGAACAATCCTCCCAAATCCAATCCTAACACAATAACGGTATACACAAGTCTCAATAATGCGGAAAGGTAAGAATTAATCCTAATTCTACCCGTTGGGACAATTCGTCGGACACCAAGAGTGCAAAAGGAAATGAAATCGGTCAATGGTATAACAACGGGATTTCATCCCAACCAAAAACAAGAAAACCAAGGGTCACGAGTATACTATCAATTCTAACAACAACATCGGCTAATTCGGATTAAAACACAAGATCACCACCAAACCCTCCCCAAAAATCATACTAGGGTTAAAGTAATTCTTACCTCTTGAAGAATCAAGCACTCAAATCCGAAAACCACGTGTTAGATCCGCAATCCGAGCCACCCGATCGAAAAGAGAGGAAGAAATCTACACAAATAAGTGGTGTATGGAGGAACTCTCCCTCTCAAGACTCTCTCTCTCGCACGGTTGAAGAAGGGGAGGAAATGGGCGATTCTCGCCGAATAAGAAGCAGATATAGCGCCGCGCCGTGTGCCGCGGCTCGGCTAAAGCGTGCCGCGCACAAAGCCAAAATTGTGCCCGGTGGTGGTGGCCGCTCGTTGCCGCGGCTCATCCGAAGTGTGCCGCGGCTCGGACTCGGCATGTGCCGCGGATCGCTGACCGTCAGCGGCACGCAGTCTGATCGATTTTGGCCGTAAGTGTCACACGGGTGTGCCGGCCGGACAAGTGTGCCGCGGCACTGACTCGGCTGTGTGCCGCGGCGCACAATCCTTGTGCCGCGGCACACGGTACAGTTTGTTTAGGCAACAACTGGGCGATGTGTGTGCCGCGGCTCACAATTCTTGTGCCGCGGCCCACACCCCCCCTCGGGTCCCAAAATGACGAAAAATGATCCAGAAGGAGAATAAAAGCAACAGGGATCGATATTAGGGCAACAATAACACGAAATGGAAGTACGGAACCTAAAACGATATGAGGTACACAACCAAAGTCGAATAAGGGACAAATTCCCTAAACTTCTAGGAAATTACAAAAACGGCCCAAACAACCGAAAAGTCACGACACAACGTCGGATTAACAATTCCGAAACTCGCAACATGCTCTACATAAGCATGCGAACTCATGGAAGTAAGAAAACGACGAAATCGAACGAATTTAACGAGAAACGAATACACATGCGACAGAATATAACACGAGATGAAATTACGTAAAAACATTGTCAAGACCCGTCTAAACGGAAAAACTCCAAGAATAAAATAGGTTCAGAATTACAAAACAGTTCCAGGCGAGTTGTCCGAAACGAAAATGCACCAAAAGAAAGAAATTACCAAGGATAGAAAACGCGGATATTACACCTACTACTTATGGAAGAGTTTAGAACCTTCCATAACTCTTATCCCCCTACAACTAGTATTAGGTAAGACACCAATACGGGAAGGATTCCCCGGAACACTCCCCCTGTGTCGAACGCTAATACTAACATGGTGCATAAGGTGTTGCCTCGGTAAAAAACATTTCCAAGTCAAATAAAACTCCGTGGGAAAAACAAAGACTTTGGTGAGGAAAAAGAGCGCAACGCACCAACTACAAATGTCAGAATCATGTGAAGTATACTTCCCCTGAGGTATACATGACAGCTCATTCCGTCGAGCTATCATTAGTTGAGCTCGAATAATCGACACATGCCGATGCTTCTCACATGTTTCTCAAATGTAGATTTCGGCAGAGACTTAGTGAACAAGTCTGCGATATTCTCATTGGAACTCACTTGTTTCACTTCGATATTCAGCAATTTCTGCTGTTGCTGATTATAAAAGAACTTTGGCGCAATATGCTTGGTATTGTCACCCTTTATGAAACCTAACTTCATCTGCTCAATGCATGTCGCATTGTCCTCAAAGATGCAAGTAGGGGTTGCTGTAGTGGGATCTAATCCACACGTTCCTCGTATATGGTCTATGACTGACCGAAGCCAAATGCACTCCCTTACGGATTCGTGCAATGCAATTATCTCTGCATGGTTCGAGGAAGTAGCAACCAGGGTCTGCTTGGTAGATCACCAAGATATTGCCGTATTCCCAATGGTGAACACATAACCAGTTTGGGAACGTCCTTTATGCGGGTCAGAGAGATAATCGGCATCAGCAAATCCAACTAACGTGTCGTTAGGATTCTCTGCATAAGGGGTAAGCTTGCTCGCATTAGCACTTCTGGTAGTCAAGCTACCATGCTTAGCTGCAATATCAGAGGAAGATCGACGGTCGGTATGCATCGTCTTAACCTCAACAATTCCTTTCGGAATATCACTCTCTCTTGCGTAGGGAAAGAACAATCCAAGGTCACTGGAGCCTTTCAAGTATCGAAAGATGTGTTTTACTCCATTCCAATGCCTTATCGTGGGAGCGGAGCTAAATCTCGCTAACAGATTCACAGAGAATGCGATGTCTGGACGAGTACATTGAGCCAGATACAACAACGCACCGATTGCGCTAAGGTACGGTGTTTCTGCTCCAAAGACCTCTTCATCCTCCTCTTTGGGACGAAACGGATCCTTGTTCATTTCCAGACTTCGACCAATCATGGGGGTAGCAAGAGGATGTGCCTTGTCCATGCTAAATCGCCTGAGCATTTTGTGGACATAAGCAGACTGATGAATGAGTATGCCATCATCTCGATGTTCTAGCTCTAAGCCCAAGCAGAACCGAGTCCTCCCCAGATCTTTCATCTCGAATTCGGATTTAAGGTAGCGGGCCGTTTCATTGACCTCATCTACGGTACCGATAACATTCATGTCATCTACATAGACGGCTACAATCACGAATCCTGCATCTGTTCTTTTTATGAAAATGCATGGACAGATGTCACTGTTCTCGTATCCCTTCCCAATCAAGTATTCACTTAGGCGGTTGTACCACATCCTTCCGGATTGTTTCAACCCATACAGTGAACGACGCAATTTCACAGCGTAAGCGCTCCGTGGTTTAGAGCTACTTGACTTGGGCCATGAAATCCCTTCGGGGAATTTCATATAGATATCCGTATCTAGATCCCCGTAAAGATACGCTGTAACCACATCCATAAGCTGCATGTTCAGTTTTTCGGACACTACCAAACTGACTAAGTAGCGGAAAGTGATGATGTCCATAACGGGAGAATACGTCTCCTCGTAGTCAATGCCAGGGCGCTGCGAGAAGCCTTGGGCAACTAGTCTCGCTTTGTAACGCATGACCTCATCCTTATCATTGCGTTTACGAACAAAGACCCACTTATGTCCAACTGGTTTAACGCCCACGGGTATTGGCTTGATACGGCCAAATACCTCACGTTTAGCCATTGAGTCTAGTTCAGCCTGCATTGCATCTTTCCATTTCGGCCAATCGGCTCGTTGTTGACACTCAGCAACCGAGCGCGGCTCAGCGTCGTCGTCTTCAATAATTTCTTGAGCGACGGAGTAGGCAAAAGCATCATCGACTAGCGTGGACGACCTGTCTAATAGTACGTATTCACTCGTACATTGCATCGAGATTTCTTTATTTTCTGACATCAACAAAGTTTCTGACGCGTCCGTCGATTGTTCCATTGTTGATTCGAGGACATATCCGTAGTCAGAGATAATCTCGTGTGACGGAGTCACTGTGTCGATGACGAGAGGATTTTGTGCCTCCGTTCCTCTTCTCTTTCGAGGTTCGGTATCCTTTCTACCCACTGGCCTCCCCCTCTTTCGAGTAGGGATAAGAGCAGCCGAAGCAGCCGTCCCACCACTAAGGTTCACGCCGGGGGCATCATTCCTTTGGGCGGCTGAACCTTGCCCTCACTACTACAAAATATGCCTTTTACGACGCTCAATTTACATCGGTTTACATAAAACCGATGTAAAAATAAAAAATTCGTCGATTTTACATCGGTTATTAGTGAAAACCGATGTAAATAAAAAATTTCGGACCTTTTACATCGGTTATCTTGAAAATCGATGTAAAATGTTGATGATTTTACGTCGGTTGTGTAGAAAAACCGATGTAATATGTACTCCTTATTTACATCGGTTAAATTTTAACCGATGTAAAGTTGAATATAAATTAATTTTACATCGATTTCTAAAAACTGATGTAAAATATTGATGATTTTACGTCGGTTGTGTAGAAAAACCGATGTAATATTACTTCTTATTTACATCGGTTAAAAGTAACCGATGTAAAAGTTGAATATAAATTAATTTTACATCGGTTTCAAAAACCGACGTAAAATGTTGATGATTTTACGTCGGTTGTGTAGAAAAACCGATGTAATATTACTCCTTATTTACATCGGTTAAAAGTAACCGATGTAAAAGTTGAATATAAATTAATTTTACATCGGTTTCTAAAAACCGACGTAAAATGTTGATGATTTTACGTCGATTGTGTAGAAAAACCGATGTAATATTACTCCTTATTTACATCGGTTAAAAGTAATCGATGTAAAAGTTGAATATAAATTAATTTTACGTTTCTCAGAAAACCGATGTAAAGTACTTAATTTTTACATCGGTTGTTTCTAACCGACGTAAAACCGACAATTTTTATTATTAACCTGATTATTTACTTCATTCTTACTTCATTCTGATTATTTTGCGCAAAAACCTACCCTAAAACCAGAGAACCAGTTTTTTCCCTCAACAATGCTACATGCACAACCAATTTACACAACCAAATTTTACAACACATCATCTCACCATACATTTATCACTAAATTCATTATTTATTCCATCACTTACCCCACCACCCACACCATCAATGGTTCAAAACAAACACAACCGTTACAACGGTTGTGATTGTATCATTTTTCTTTTTCCCTCACCCCCGCGAATCATCGTCAACCAACCTCTACCGTGGGGCTGATTTCACTTCATCGCGGCTAGGAATTTGCAGCAGCAAAAGCTTCTGTTTTCAGAGAGATTCCATCGGCCAATCTTCATTCTCTTTGCCGTCGGTGGCACACCCAGAAGTTGTGTAATACACGGTTGTAATTCAGTAATTATCATTCAGTATTTATCATTCAGTAATTGATACTCAGTAATTTCACTCATTTTTGATCATTTGTCACTCAGATTCAGTCATGGTATTCATCATTCAGAGTAATTGTATCGTGTATCAATCGTCATTCATCACTAATCTGATTGGAGTTTCGTGCCGTGTTTATCATCATTGTCATTTTCGTTGCGAGCTGTGCGTGAGGAGTAGCGCACGCTACGTACTCCTTTTAGCGTACGCTAATTGGGTATAGGTAGCGCACGCTACCACTCAGCTTTAGCGCACGCTAAGGTTGCCAGCCGCACCCGTAAGGTACCGACTGCAGGTGAGTTGTAAGTAGCGCACGCTACGAATGGTAAGTAGCGCGCGCTAGAGAATTGTAGTAGCGCACGCTAATAGGTGGTGTAGCGCGCGATAAGGACAGATCAGGTAGAGTCCAGTGGCTCTTTGGATCGCATTGAATTAATTCTTAGCGCACGCTATGTGTTGTTTTTAGCGTACGCAATCGATATTATAGTGCACGCTAAATAATGGTTGTCGCGCACGCTATCGAGGTCAGATCAGAGGTCAGGCAGTTTCTGGATTCCAGTACTGGGCATCACATAATTCGTTAGCGCACGCTAACAATGGGTTTTAACGTACGCTAGTGGTATGGTCGTAGCGCACGCTACAAAAAGGTACGTAGCGCGCGTTACCGTGTTCGGACAGTGGGTACTGACTACCCAAATTTCCCGTTAGCGCACGCTACGCATTAGGGCTAGCGCACGCTAACCTGGAGCGACTATATATTGGACAGTCAGCTTGAGTTCGTCATTTATCACTCTATTATCATTTCTCTCGTCGGTTCTACGCGATTTGGGCGACTTTGAGAGTATTCTTCAAGGTGTAATCATCTATCATCATCTTCAAGTCTTTGAGTTGGATTAATCATCACTTTATCATCTCCTTAACATCAAATCAAAGGTATTAATTTCTTGGATCTAGAATTTCGGATTTTTGGGTTTTCCTTCCGATTTCTTCGTGTAAGCTTGGATTATCATTGGAATATGTTAGATATGGATTATCTACCTTGGATAAATATATTACTATGGATTTAATGGTTATTTTCGGAATTACTTCAAGAACCCTTGGGGTTGACTTGATTAATTGGGGATTTTCCGATTGATGTTGTTGTAATCATGAATTATGGATTCCTAATGGATTATTGATATCATTGAAGTGTTTTGTTAGTTCGAAATACTCAATTTGGTGTTGGTTTCGACATATTCGGGATTGGATATTTCCGAAGTTGTGTGGTTGGTTATGTATTCGTTGGAATGCCCTATGAGTTTGATTATCGTTGTTTCGACCTTTGGGTTAATCGTGTTTTGTTGCTTGATACGTCTATTGAACGATTGTTGGTAATTATTGTTATTCAAGGTTGTTCGGCCGTTATCTTGGTTAGGACGTTGTTCGTGGACGGACATTCTTCATCGGTATTGTGTAAGTTAAATCTTATTCGGTTAAAAGGATACTCATTCCTTTTGTTGTTGATTGCTCATAATCATAATTCATTCATCATAATATTAATCATTTTGAGACTTGTAATTGTCGAATAATCATTTCATTCACGAGGAGCGGTTCCAAATCATTTCATTGGGTTATCAATCACGTCACTATTACTTTCATATCGGTGAGTCATCTTGGCCTTGTCTAATTATTATTCATTGATATTCATCATGGTCATTCTCGTTCATGTGACCTTAGGGTTCATATTGCGTGGCGGGTGAGGCTGTGTGGAATTTTAATTAGGGCACACGATGGTCATCTTTTGGGTTCAACGATACATAGCACTGAGCAAACGGTAACGTAACTCCATGAGAATAATTAGGTACAAGGACGGGTGTGTCGGTCATTCGTCTTGTACACTTGCACGAGGACATTACGGGCGTACTATGATACTCCTCTTGACGTAATTCATAATTAAGAATATTTCATAACTTCGGTTAATTCATGATTGTGTAATTTCAACTCTTGAGGATTGTTGTTACGTATGGCGACCCGTTGGGGATTTTGTTTTAGTCACGGCAAGGCAAAGGCACGGGAAGAGCATGTTGGCGACGAGTCCCGATGATACTAGTAGGGGCCCAGTCATTCCGTTTGTTCGATCATCTTGATCATTTTAGTTATTCCGTCATTTGTATTTTCCATGCAAATTCCGTTTGAGATGTTTATTTATTTAGGGTGGTGTATTTTATCTTCATATAAAATATACTAGTATTGATATTGTCTGGTGTCTTTGTACTTAAACTCCTCATCGGAGTACTTGGTAATATAATGTGGTTCGGTACTACAATTATATTATTTAATTCATCATTTTCATTCGCCTGGTGGGTCCCAGTCGGGGATTCACGGCACTGTAATATCCACCTAGTTTGGGGTGTTACAGAGTTGGTATCGGAGCGTGGTTTTGAATACTACCCTCCAAGTCATGTCTCGTTTGAAATCATCGTCATCGGACTAGTATAATGGGACTTTCGCGTCACGTGTGACCTGTGCAAATGCCGAGCCAATCAGACCAAGAACTGTAAGATTTCTAATGCCATGGTATAATTTCTGGCAATAATCATTCATTCATAATTCATCAGTTAACAATCCTCAATCATCATTGTCACTTTGACCAGGACGGTCAGGTTAACTCATTAATCACTCAATTCATTTCATTATTCAGTTGTTGATCACGAAGATCAAATCATTAATCTTGTTAACTCATTCAAGATAATCATTTCAGTAACTTCATCAGATAATCATGTCACGTCAATTAATCATTCATGTAATCACTGTATTTGAGCGCGTATGCTCATTTTCATCATTTCATAATATAATCATAATGTGATACTCATGCGAGATATATAATCATCATATGACTTTCCACTTCAGTATGGAAAGGGCTGGCAGAGGGCGTGGAGGACGAGGCCGTGGAGCGGGCCGAATCCCGAGAGCTCGTGTGAATACACGTGCAAACGCGAGGAATAATGCTAATTCATCGAGCGGCCAGCGCCACTCATTCACACTGGACACGATCATTCACTATCGGGAGTCGTACAGGACACGGCTCGGTCATAGGGTGTCGGGTTGACCCACTCGCTTTTATGCGGGGCATGATGGCCCAAATGACCCGGATATGGCACGGTGATGGAGACGATGCATAACTCCGTCAATCAAAATCAGCGAGGCTCCTCCGCCGCCACCTCGGAGGCAAGAGAGGAATGTGAGTAATATCATCGGCGATATCTCTCGCGAGGCCACCTACTTTTGAGGGCTCGTGCAGGCAGATATCATTCATTGGCTCGAGCATTTCGAGAAGTTGTTTGCTATGGTAGAGTGTCGAGGGACACAAAGTTTGTTGCGGCTTACTGCAGGTAAGAGCGCACATTCTTGGTGGTTATCGTCGAAGCCCACCGAAGGATCTTGTACTTGGGATCGATTCAAGACTCTCATGATGGAGAGGTATTATCGGCCCCACTCGGAGAGGCCAAGTGTCAATTTCTCACCCCGACCCTCAACAGACGAGGATGTTCTCGCCATTGCCGAGAAATTTGGGAACTTCTCCCTTTCACCTCATCCATCATTCATTCGAGGCGGATAAGATCAAGTATTTCAGAAGAGGTGAAACCCGTATGAGACTTGATTACTTAATCATAATTGCACCACGTTGGCGAATTCATTGAGAAAGCTCTCACCTACGAGCTTACTGCTAAGGAAATTGCTAAGCAGCAACCTTCGTCTGCTAGCAAGAAATCGAAGAATCGTAATCAGTCTGAAGGCGGTCAGACAACTTTCAAGAAACCCCGTGCGGGCTCTTCTTTTTCTGAGCGACCTCATGTGTCGTCTAAACCCACGGAATCTCAGTCTCGAGCGGCCAGTTCGGCCATCACCTGTTTTAACTGTGGGGATCTTGGTCACCTCAGTACCAAGTGTCCGAGATAGACTATCACATGTCATAATTGTGGAATTGCTGGGCATAAGTCCCGTTTTTGCCGTAGGGACTCCAAACCTACTCAGACGTCATCTCAGGCACCTAAGCAGTCAGCCGTTTAGAATCAGGCCACTCAATCAGCGTCATTTAAAACGACAGGAGCGACTAAAGGTGGAACTTTTAGCCAGCAGACGGAGCGTCCGGTCTTAGGACTAGCAAGCCGGATCTATGAGATGAAGAAGACCGATGATCCGAGGCCGAATGATCTCGTGTACACTCGATATTCTATCTCAACTTTGTGTGTACCCTTTTAAATCTTGGTGCATCGCATTCATTCATTTCCGAGTCATGTTTGAGTAGACTACGTGCGGGTAGTGCTACTAGTTGTGAGCCTTATGTCATTGGCCTACGATGGTAGGCGAATTATCGTGTCGTGAGATTGAGAATTGTCGATTCGGTTTCATGGTCGTGTATGGCGGCGGACCTAATCGTGGTAGATTTGCCGAGGGCGACATCATCTTGGGTATTGATTGGATGGATCGTCATGATGCCATCATTAGTGTCCGTAGCGTATGATCACTATCATTTGAGACGATGGGGTTGAATGTGTGTTTCGGGAGGTAATCCCATTTGTTAAGGTCATTAATTTGATGAAAGCAATAAGGTTACTCAATCGGGGATGTGTCGGTTATTGGTGCTATATGGCCAAAAGAAGTCATCGATAATGTTAACGGATATTCCGGTGGTGAGGGAATATGCCGATGTGTTTCAGACGAGTTACTGGTTTGCCTCCACGAGGGATGTGGAATTCACGATTGAGTTGGAGCACGATGCGTCCCCGATATCGAAGGCACCGTCTGGATGGCCCCGACCGAAATGCGGGAATTAAAGAACCAACTTGAGGAGTTGTTCGAGAAAGGTTATATCCGACCGAGTGCGTCCCCGTGGGAGCACCGGTGTTGTTTTTCAAGAAGAAGGATGGTTCATTCCGCTTATGTATTGATTATTGGGAGTTGAACAGGTGACGATCAAGAATAAGTATCCCTTACCCGTATTGATGATCTCTTAGATCAACTTGGAGCTTGATATTTTCCAAGATCGACTTAAGGTCTGGATATCATCGATTGCGGATCCGAGAGTCGGACATCGCAAGGACGGCGTTTCGAACACGCTATGGTCATTATGAGTTTGTGGTTATGCCGTTCGGATTGACTAATGCACTGCGGTATTCATGGAGTTAATGAATCGGGTTTTCATCGACTTTTTGGATCGGTTTGTTGTTGTCTTCATCGATGACATTTTGATTTATTCTCGTGGCGGGAGGAACACGAGTTTCACCTTCATCAAGTGCTCGACGTGTTGAGACGAGAACAACTTTATGGGAAGTTTTCCAAATGTGAGTTACGGATGTCCGAAGTGACTTTTCTCGGACATGTAATTTCATCAGACGGAGTTCGTGTCGACCCTCAGAAGACGGAGGCTATTCGAGATTGGCTACCTCCGAAGAACGTTAAGGAAATCTGAAGTTTCCTCGGATTAGCGGGTTATTATCGGCGATTTGTAGAAGGATTTTCTAGAATCGCTCAACCCTTAACGAACCTTTTGCGGAAGGATAAGAAATACACGTGGTCCGACGCGTGTCAACGGAGTTTTGAGGAACTCAAGAGCCGGTTAATGTCAGCACCTGTACTTTCCTTGCCGCAGGGGACGGAAGGATTTGTGGTCTATAGTGACGCGTCCGGACAGGGTCTCGGATGTGTGCTCATGCGAAGCAGGAAGGTTATTGCCTATGCTTCACGGCAATTGAGACCTTACGAGGTTAATTATCCGACCCACGACACGGAGCTAGCGGTAGTGGTGTTCGCTTTGAAGATTTGGCGTCATTACCTTTATGGCGTCACCTGTCAGATATTCACTGATCATAAGAGTTTAAAGTATATATTTACTCAGAAGGAGTTAAATATGCGTCAGAGACGGTGGTTGGAATTAATCAAAGATTATGATATCGAGATCCTCTACCACCCGGGCAAGGCGAACGTTGTCGCCGACGCCTTGAGTCGTAAGTCCGTTCAGGAGCAGATGCTTGCCCGTTTAACAGTTCAAAAGGAGCTTCAGTAGGAATTCCTTAGACCCGAGATCGAGGTCTAGCTTCAGCGAGTTCAGGGACAGCTTTGTATGTTAGATATTTCATCGTTACTCGAGGAGGCAATCCGAGAGAATCAGGGTTCGGACCCATCATTGTTGCGCATCCGAGAGGATGTGGCTCAGGGGAAAGCCCC
Source organism: Orobanche coerulescens (assembly GCA_033398695.1). Classification (NCBI taxonomy): domain Eukaryota; kingdom Viridiplantae; phylum Streptophyta; class Magnoliopsida; order Lamiales; family Orobanchaceae; genus Orobanche; species Orobanche coerulescens. Next base: position 3,209,843 of record CM065810.1, read on the forward strand.
TGGATTTGTGGTCCACGAGGATGGACTTTTGAGGTTTAAGAATCGGTTGTGCGTACCGGCGAATGACGAGTTGAAAAACTCGATTTTGAAAGAAGCTCATGCTACTCCTTATTCTGTTCATCCGGGGTCTAGCAAGATGTACAAGGACTTGAAACAAAATTACTGGTGGAGTAATATGAAGCGAGAAGTCGCAGAATTTGTTTCGAGATGCTTAACCTGTCAACAAGTTAAGATTGAACATCAGCGGCCGTGGGTATCTTTGAAACCTCTTCCTATTCCCGAATGGAAGTGGGAAGACATTTCTATGGATTTCATTACGAGTTTGCCGACGAGTCATCGTGGCATGAATACGATCAGGTGATCGTGGACCGTTTAACTAAATCGGCTCATTTCCTTGAGATCAAGGAGACGTGGGGTCGAGAGACTTGCTCAACTGTTCATCAAAGAGATAGTCGATCGCACGGTACTCCTAAAAGTATCGTTTCCGATCGTGACGGACGGTTTGTGTTGCATTTTTGGAAATCGATTCATCGTGCTATGGGGACTCGGCTTAATCTCGATCTGATTTTCATCCTCGGTCAGACGGACAATCGGAGAGGACCATTCGGACATTAGAGGACATGTTGAGGGCATGCGTCCTCGATTGGAAAGACGATTGGGAAGCCCAACTACCATTGATCGAGTTCACGTATAATAATAGTTGGCATGCTTCGATCAAGATGGCACCTTACGAGGCCTTGTATGGTCGTCGTTGTCGATCTCCATTGTGTTGGGACGACTTATCGAATCAATCGGCAAGAGCCCGATATGCTTATAGCCGCGTGAGAAGGTAACTTTGATCAGAGTCGTTTGTTGGCATTCGAGTCGACAGAAATCATACGCAGATAACCATCGTCGACCATTAGAGTTCGAGGCTGGTGACCATGTGTTGGTCAAGGTATCCCCGAGTCGTGGTATCTTCCGTTTTGGGAAGAGGGGAAAGTTGAGTCCGAGGTTCATTGGACCGTTTGAGATTTTGGATCGAGTAGGCGAGTTAGCTTATCGATTGGCTTTACCTCCGGCGTTGAGCCGAATTCATAATGTGTTTCATGTCTCTCAGCTGCGGAAGTATGTTGCCGACCCGAGTCACATACTTCAGTTCGACGAAATCGAGATCGCCGGCGATCATTCATATGAGGAGCGTCCTATACGAGTTTTAGAGCCCCGAATCAAACAGTTGAGGAATAAGACGATTCCTTGGGTTAAAATTCAGTGGTCTAGACACGGAGTCGAAGAGGCTACGTGGGAAACCGAGGATAGTATGCGGGAGAGTTATCCCGAGTTGTTTGAACCTTAGTTTCGGGGACGAAACTCTTTTAAGGGGGGTGTATGTAATACACGGTTGTAATTCAGTAATTATCATTCAGTATTTATCATTCAGTAATTGATACTCAGTAATTTCACTCATTTTTGATCATTTGTCACTCAGATTCAGTCATGGTATTCATCATTCAGAGTAATTGTATCGTGTATCAATCGTCATTCATCACTAATCTGATTGGAGTTTCGTGCCGTGTTTATCATCATTGTCATTTTCGTTGCGAGCTGTGCGTGAGGAGTAGCGCACGCTATGTACTCCTTTTTGTTAGGAGTATGCCCTCGAATGCCACTCAGAGGTTGTTGAGTGAGGGCATTGTACTTGTAATTATGTAAACCATTTATATAAGGCAAATGAATGTTTCTTTATTTACTGGTAGTTACTGGCATTCCTAACTCGTAAATAAACATATAGAAACTAGTCCATGTATTTGAGAGCAAAACGTTCCACTCCTTATTGGATAAGGGGTCGGCTTTGGAAAGGTTATAGCTCAAATACTTAATCGTTCGCAAGTCGATGAAACTTGGTAGGCGTTAAGTTTATGTGAAGACTTGTATGACGTGTTCTTTGACATGGAGAGTGCACATCGAACACTAATGGTTAGTGGGAGCACACGTTATAGGTATGCTAATTGGATTAGTATACTCGAACCGACTCACCCTCGATTCGTCACATGGATTTCACTCACGGGAATTTGTCAATGACGGAATCGAAAGGTTGTGATAGGTATTCGTGAACCTTCGACTTGAGGATTTAGTAGGGATGTGCTTGTGACGTCAAGATTTTCATTAGAGTAGTTCGACCACCTGTAAGCGGAAGGCGGGGTCAACCTCGGCGTGCATCTTGGCCAGGCAAGTAGCGAGTCTCTGCGAATACCAAGATAGAATTCTTTCTCCCGTTAGTGAGCGGGTTATATGTCCTATGCGGTTATTGGCAAATGAGATCATAAGTCTTTGGCCAAAGCATTGGAGCTAGTTGTATTAGATACCACGGCGACTCGATGATCTCGATTTGCATTAACGCATGCATAGCGTCAAGTCTGAGATATGGTTTGGTAGTAGTGACCTATAACTTGATCGGGACATTTGAAAGAAGGGTTTATCATTATCTTGGTATTCACGACAGAATGGTTCTTGAATGATCCCAATCATTCGTTCTCGATCGAGTGCAGTGTAGGCCACCAGTGGCTAGGTGGTGCTACTACTCTTTGGTTCCTCCCATTCTTTGGTGAGACGGACCTACCGAGTCGCGCATTAGGATTGACAACGGAATGAATCGAGCTAATTATCTCATTATGAATATTAGATATTGGATATCTAATTTTGGAACATTGGATGTTTAAATCGATTTATTGGATAAATTGATTTACGGCCTAATGAATTAAATAAATTCTTGGGTGATTAATTTAATTCATGAATATAATTATTTCTTGGAGAAATTAATTATGTTATTTTGTATTTGATATGTTTAATTAATTGGATTAATTAAGCGACATAAATACATCGGAGCGGAATAGGAGTTTATCTGTTTGGACTCACGGGAGTCGAAGCGAACCGAACTCGGCCGTTTTCTAGCATGGGCCAACCCCACTTATTACCATGTGTGTGTATTGACTTGTCCCCATCATGGTTTTGGAATCTCATGTGATTGAGGGACAAGTATCATATACATTATATGGGAATCAAATCATGATATATGTATTTGTATTCATGTGGGTTGAATAAGAATATATACAAGACTTTGATCTCTCATCCTCACAATACTTCTTGGCATTTACGTATCATTGAGTTTGAGAGAGAGAGAGAAAATTGTTTTCTCTTTAGTCATCTTCTTCTTCAACCTTGTTCTTGTTTTCTTAGAGAAAAATATCAAGACATAAAGAGAGAGTAAGATTAAAACACTTAGAGTGTAGTAATCTTTACATATATAGCTTCATCACCTAGCTCTAGCCGTATCCTCGGAGGATAGCAAGGTGTTGTCATTCCGTTCGTTTCTCCTGCGTGGCAAGTAGAGACGCGGTGCTTTCGGCGTTGGATCGTTCAAGAGCTTGGGAATAGCTCAAGAGAAGGTTACCATTTAATCAACGGACTTGAGGGTTAGTTTTTACAACTCTTGCTTTTCGTTTATATATTCGTATATCGTAGCTCGATCGATCATCGTAGGGATTCGGATCGAATTAATTTTCGTTTACCGCTTCTGGGCCTTCGTTTTAGGCACCGAATCCCAACGGTGGTATCGGAGCGTAGGTCTTGCGATCGTATATATGATATTGGCATTTGGAATGCTTGATTAGATGGTGAATGATTTGGAATCATTTTAGTCATAATCGTGGTATATATTTTTACGTTCGTTGTAGTTATATTTTTCGTAAGTTTATGTCTAAATATAAATCTTAATTTCTTGGAAATATGATTTATATTGAAGATATGAATGTTGAAAAATATTGATATTGGATATCGGTCAAAAATCGAGCTCGAATCGTCGTCGGACGACTTTTCGGACAAAGGCGAGGAAAGGCTGCCCGGGGTGACTCGGCCGTGTGCGGTGACACGGGCCGTGTCGGCGACCTTGAGGCCAGCGCGGCAGAACCCGACCGTGTCGGGAGACACGGGCCGTGCCTGGCGGTAAATGCCGGCGTGACTCGGCCATGCCGAACGATCGGCGGAAGGTGCCCGTGATGACTTCGGCCATGGCGAGCCATTTTCGCCCGGCTCGATTTTTCCGTGTATTCTTGAAAATTAATCTCGCATGTTAAATTGGATTTAATATGATTAAAATGATTTATGGTATTTCATTTTATAAGGAAATTTGATTAATTGGAATATTTATGGTCGATAGAATTATTTTGAGCGTTATTATATTACCGATTGTGTGAATCGATTGGATCGGTTCGTATTGTTGATTGGATCAATGTATCTCTCGCTTTCCATTTATTTAGTATTTATTGAATGAATGCTTTTGAATGGGGATGTGGTTCGTGGACTTAGTTTTTGAATCGTTCGTTTTATTCGATTGGGTTGTAAAGGCCGTTTTGAGCCTATTTATTTTACTAGAAAAATTTGTATCTAGGATACAATTTTCAATGTAAAATTTATATGTAATAATGACGAAGACCGGAGGAAGATCCATTTCGAGAAGACGAAGATTCAAGGCGAAGACTTGTAATTAGATTACGGAGTTTTTGTTTTCTAGGAGCGGTCCATGAACCACATGTTGGTAGCAACTAGGTTGTGATTGGTTGTTTCATATTGTATGAATGCCACAAGCGGCGCTTAAGCGATTAATGTGCAAAGTGTAACGTTAATCGCGATAATTCTCCCACAACAAATAATTAAGTTTATAAGGTTTCAAGGTTTTCCTTCCCTCCATCGAGTTTTCGAAATTGAAATCCAAACCGGATGTGCTATGCTTAGAGTTATCGGGGTAGTCGTTCGGGAGGATGGATAAATTACCGGAGCGCATTGGATGCCTTCGGTTGGAGCAAATTTTATCCCTAGAAACACGATAGGTTGCCGGATAAGATTGATTGTAGGCGATTTGCGTCGATGGTATAAACTTAACTTGTTCACGAACCATAGAAACCGTATAGGTTGAGGGGAGTGAACAAGGGGAAAAAGAAGATCGAATCATCCATTAGATGGGTTGGTGTTGGACACCACTTTATGAAAATTAATAGACTAGAAACTGTTCGGTTGCCCTCTATTAAAATTTATAAAGAACTCGATCACCACTATGAAGTAGAGCGACGATACTTAGGATTTCACATGGGAGTGTGTTATTAGATAAAAATAGTGGGAGGGTAGGTAACAAGAATAGAAAAGACCTTAAATTCTATACTCGAACATAATTGAATGAGTCACTAATTAATCTGTTATACTTAATGCGGACAAATCTCAATATGACAATGAATCCACTCGCAATTCTACTCGAAAAGAACACCTTAATGGGACCTAACTTTGTGGATTGGCTCCATGTCGATGATTGTCCTCGGTATAGAGCCTTTGGGATACGTCTTGGAGACGGACATTCGGCGCCTCTGTGCGAACCGAGCCAATCGGGAAGAGATTGAAAACCACGAAAAGTGGGTTAAGGATGACGTGAAAGTCCGTGCTTATATGATGGCTTCCATGTCTAATGAGCTTGAGAGCTCATGAGAAAATGACTTCGCTGGCGATTTTATCTCACTTAACCGAGCTTTATGGTGAGCATAGTAGAAGCGCTAGATATGAGATATCCAAGCAAGCTGTTCGGTGCAAGGATGAAGGAAGGTGAGAAGGTTGGGAACACGTCCTCAAAATGATATCCATGATCGAGAGATTGGAGGCTCTTGATTTTAAAATGGATACTTCTCTCAAACCGACCTTATCCTACAGTCTCTCCACGATTCCTTCTCACGATTTGTTATGAACTTCAATGCAATGAGATTGCATGTAATTTAGGCCAGGCTAATGAACAAACTTGTGGTGCTCGGTCTCGAGATGAAGACTCGCGGATGAAGGAGTACTGCTCTTGTGATTTCTTACGGACTTCGGAAGTCTAATAATAAGAAGAAAAAGACCAAGAAGCGGAATTTGGACCACATGCTAAGGACCTTAAGGGTAAGGGCAAGGCCCCGATGGTTCCAAAGAACAAGAAGAAGAAGGATGCTTGTCTCAAGTGCGGTGAGTGGGCCCTTTGGGCTAGAAAGCTGTCCGATTCTTCATGGCACTTGGTCTGAGAACTTTTAGTTTTGGAAACAAATTGTTGCACTCTTGTATTTTCTACTTCTGAATCTTGGATTAAGTGCTAGTTCTCATATTTGTACCGTGAATCGGGATCTGGAACAAAGTAGGAAGCTTGGAGGCTGGAGAAGTTATGATCACGGTCGGAGCGGGCATAGTGTCGAGGCGGCCAGACATAGGATCACTTCTTTTGGGTTTAGAATCCGGCTTTGTTTTGACTTTAGAAGATGTACTTGTTTTGCCCAAGGGGCACAAAAACATTGTATCCATTCCGGTCATGGACCGAAAAGGCTTTTCATTTTCATTGGTGATGGTTCTGCAAAATTTATTTTAGAAATAAACTAGTAGATCTTGCTACATTGTTGAATGGATTGTATCATCTAAATCTCGGCAACAAAGTAGTTGTGAATACTATAACTAGAAAGCGGTAGGGATGAAACCAATCAAGTTTTGAAATGGCATCTTAGACTTGGTCATGTTGGTCGGACCAAGGTTTACAAGATGGAAAAAGATGGACTTATGGGTCCATTGGGATCGGATACCTTTCCTACTTGTGAATCTTGCCTTAAAGGCAAAATGACTAAGTCCCCTTCAAAGGGACATTTCAAAGAGCGGCGATAAAGCGGGATTAATCCATACCGATGTATGTGGTGCTTTGGAAGCGACACGTGACGGATATCAATATTTCATTACGTTTACGGATGATCATACTAGGTATGGTTATGTATACTTAATGAAACATAAATCCGAGGCCTTTGAGAAATTCCGGGAATTCAAGGCCCTAGTCGAGAAACAAGCGGTAATCATATCAAAGCACTTGGTCGGACCGAGGTGGTGAGTATATGAGTACGGAGTTTGACGAGTTCCTTAAGGAACATGGAATAGTTTCACAACTAACACCTCCAGTACTCCTCGGTTAAATGGTGTGTCGGAAAGAAGGAACAGGACCACTGTTGAACATGGTCCGTTCCATCTTGAGCTATCTTGACTTGACTTGCCGATTTACAGTGGGGTATGCACTTCCATTGCCGCGTATATCTTGAGCAGATGTCCTTCTAAATCCATTCCTAAAACTCCACATGAGATGTGGGAAGGAAGGAAACCAAGTCTTAATCATATTAGGATTTGGGGATGTCCACTTTATGTCAAGAAGACTAAGGTGGAAAAGTTGGAAGCTAGGTGCGAAGGGACGTTTCATTGGATTCCGTGCAGGACGATGGGATATCTATTCTACATGCCTGAAGATCGAAGGATCATTGTTGCTTTACAAGCACACTTCTGGAAGATGAGTTCATTCGGGAAGGCGGAGCGGGTAGAAGTATTTCTTTAGAAGAATACAATGAAACTCCTCGAGAGACACTGTGCAAGAAGCTGGAACCGAACTTTACGAAACACAAGTACAACCACCTCGTAGGTCTAGTAGGGTGTCTCATTTACGAGAGGTATGGGCTTGTGCACTTGGAGGAGGCCGGGTCTCCATGAGGTTCCAAGTGATAGCCAAGAGACCGACCCAACAACCTATGACCAAGCGATGGTGGATGTAGACTCAGCGAAATGGCGTGAAGCTATGGAAGTGAGATAGACTCGATGCATGTCAATCAGTGCGGACTCTAGTAGACCGCCCCAAGGGCATAGTGCCTGTGGGAACAAGTGGATCTACAAGAGAAAGGCGATGGTGATGGCAAGGTTGACGCCTATAAGGCCGGGCTTGTGGCAAAGGGTTATACCCGAAAGGAAGGGATCGATTACCACGATACCTTCTCGCCCGTAGCCATGATCAAGTCTATTCGCATGATGCTTGCTATAGCCGCCTACCACGATTATGAGATATGGCAAATGGACGTAAAGACGGCTTTCCTTAATGGATTCCTCGAGGAGAAATCTATATGGAAGCGGCTAAAGGCTTTGTGTCCGAAGTCGATATTCGAGAAAGTGTGCAAGCTCCAGCGTTCCATTTATGGTGAAGCAAGCGTCGCGTAGTTGGAACCTTCGTTTTGTGAGGCGGTCAAAGAGTTTGAATTCGTGCAAAATGAAGAGGAACCTTGTGTATACAAGAAGGTTAGTGGGAGCAAGATCGCATTCTTAGTACTATATGTAGATGACATTCTACTAATAGGAAATGATGTGGGAATGCTCGGTTACGTGAAAGCTTGGCTTTGAGTAATTTCTCCATGAAAGACTTGGGAGAAGCAACCTATATTCTTGGTATTCGACTCTCTGGGATAGAGCGAAGAGAACAATAGGCCTTTCCCAAGCCCTCTATATAGATAAGATCTTAAAGCGATTTAAGATGGATGATTCTAAAGAGGTTCCTACCGATGCGACATGGAATAAAACTCACCTTGAAGATGTGTCCTCAAAGTGAGGAACAACGAAAGGAAATGAGTAATATACCATATGCTTCGGCCGTGGGTAACCTTATGTATGCTATGTTGTGTACAAGACACGACATCGCGCATCTTTGTAAGCGTGGTGAGTAGGTTTCGAGCAAACCCGGGTAGGGAACATTGGGTGCCGTAAGAACGTTCTCAAGTACTTAAGAAGGACTAGAGATATGGTTCTAATGTATGGCGGTGGAGAATTGGATGTGGTGGGATTCACCGATTCGGACTTCCAAGGAGCGAAGGGCGACTCGATGTCCACTTCGGCTACATATTTACTCTTAATGGAGGAGCGGTATCTTGGCGTAGTGCCAAGCAAAGCGCGGCTGATTCCACTGTCAGGTGAGTATCAAGCGGCCTCGGAGGCTTCAAGGAAGGGTTACGGATTAAGAAGTTTCTAGGAGAACTTCAAATGATACCATGTCTTTGAAATTTGCTGTTCAGTATCTTTGCGACAACGATGGAGTCAGCACGAGCCAAGGAGCCGAGGTTTCACAACGACACCAAACATATTGAGAGGAAGTATCATCTCGTAAGAGAATTTGTTCGCAAGGGATACATTGTCTTTGCATAGAGTAGACTCGGCCGACAACGTCGCCGATCCAGTGACAAGCCACTATCTCGGACTAGCTTGGGCGTCATCTCGGAGAACATGGGTATTAGATACCATAGTGTGTGGCATTGAGTGCAAGTGGGAGATTGTTAGGAGTATGCCCTCGAATGCCACTCGGAGGTTGTTGAGTGAGGGCATTGTACTTGTAATTATGTAAACCATTTATATAAGGCAAATGAATGTTTCTTTATTTCTTGGTAGTTCTTGGCATTCCTAACTCGTAAATAAACATATAGAAACTAGTCCATGTATTTGAGAGCAAAAGCGTTCCACTCCTTATTGGATAAGGGGGTCGGCCTTTGGAAAGGTTATAGCTCAAATACTTAATCGTCGCAAGTCGATGAAACTTGGTAGGCGTTAAGTTTATGTGAAGACTTGTATGACGTGTTCTTTGACATGGAGAGTGCATCGAACACTAATGGTTAGTGGGAGCACACGTTATAGGTATGCTAATTGGATTAGTATACTCGAACGACTCACCCTCGATTCGTCACATGGATTTCACTCGGAATTTGTCAATGACGGAATCGAAAGGTTGTGATAGGTATTCGTGAACCTTCGACTTGAGGATTTAGTAGGGATGTGCTTGTGACGTCAAGATTTTCATTAGAGTAGTTCGACCACCTTAAGCGGAAGGCGGGGTCAACCTCGGCGTGCATCTTGGCGGGCAAGTAGCGAGGTCTACGAATACCAAGATAGAATTCTTTCTCCCGTTAGTGAGCGGGTTATATGTCCTATGCGGTTATTGGCAAATGAGATCATAAGTCTTTGGCCAAAGCATTGGAGCTAGTTGTATTAGATACCACGGCGCTCGATGATCTCGATTTGCATTAACGCATGCATAGCGTCAAATCTGAGATATGGTTTGGTAGCCAGTGACCTATAACTTGATCGGGACATTTGAAAGAAGGGTTTATACGTATCTTGGTATTCACGAGAATGGTTCTTGAATGATCCCAATCATTCGTTCTCGATCGAGTGCAGTGTAGGCCACCAGTGGCTAGGTGGTGCTACTACTCTTTGGTTCCTCCCATTCTTGGTCGAGACGGACCTAAGTCGCGCATTAGGATTGACAACGGAATGAATCGAGCTAATTATCTCATTATGAATATTAGATATTGGATATCTAATTTTGGAACATTGGATGTTTAAATCGATTTATTGGATAAATTGATTTACGGCTAATGAATTAAATAAATTCTTGGGTGATTAATTTAATTCATGAATATAATTATTTCTTGGAGAAATTAATTATGTTATTTTGTATTTGATATGTTTAATTAATTGGATTAATTAAGCGACATAAATACATCGGAGCGGAATAGGAGTTTATCTGTTTGGACTCACGGAGTCGAAGCGAACCGAACTCGACCGTTTTCTAGCATGGGCCAACCCCCACTTATTACCATGTGTGTGTATTGACTTGTCCCCATCATGGTTTTGGAATCTCATGTGATTGAGGGGACAAGTATCATATACATTATATGGGAATCAAATCATGATATATGTATTTGTATTCATGTGGGTTGAATAAGAATATATACAAGACTTTGATCTCTCATCCTCACAATACTTCTTGGCATTTACGTATCATTGAGTTTGAGAGAGAGAGAGAAAATTGTTTTCTCTTTAGTCATCTTCTTCTTCAACCTTGTTCTTGTTTTCTTAGAGAAAAATATCAAGACATAAAGAGAGAGTAAGATTAAAACACTTAGAGTGTAGTAATCTTTACATATATAGCTTCATCACCTAGCTCTAGCCGTATCCTCGGAGGATAGCAAGGTGTTGTCATTCCGTTCGTTTCTCCGGCGCGTGGCAAGTAGAGACGCGGTGCTTTCGGCGTTGGATCGTTCAAGAGCTTGGGGAATAGCTCAAGAGAAGGTTACCATTTAATCAACGGACTTCGAGGGTTAGTTTTTTACAACTCTTGCTTTTCGTTTATATATTCGTATATACGTAGCTCGATCGATCATCGTAGGGATTCGGATCGAATTAATTTTCGTTTTACCGCTTCCGCTGGGCCTTCGTTTTAGGCACCGAATCCCAACACTTTTAGCGTACGCTAATTGGGTATAGGTAGCGCACGCTACCACTCAGCTTTAGCGCACGCTAAGGTTGCCCTGGCTGCAGTCCAGAAGGTACTGGACTGCAGGTGAGTTGTAAGTAGCGCACGCTACGAATGGTAAGTAGCGCGCGCTAGTGAATTGTAGTAGCGCACGCTAATATGTGGTGTAGCGCGCTAAGGGCGGTCGAGGTTGAGTCCGGTGGCTCTTTGGACCGCTGATTAATTCTTAGCGCACGCTATGTGTTGTTTTTAGCGTACGCAATCGATATTATAGTGCACGCTAAATAATGGTTGTCGCGCACGCTATCGAGGTCAGATCAGAGGTCAGGCAGTTTCTGGATTCCAGTACTGGGCATCACATAATTCGTTAGCGCACGCTAACAATGGGTTTTAACGTACGCTAGTGGTATGGCCGTAGCGCACGCTATAAAAAGGTACGTAGCGCGCGTTACCGTGTTCGGAGAGTGGGTACTGACTACCCAAATTTCCCGTTAGCGCACGCTACGCATTAGGGCTAGCGCACGCTAACCTGGAGCGACTATATATCGATGGGCGACTTGAGTTCGTCATTTATCACTCTATTATCATTTCTCTCGTCGGTTCTAGGCGATTTGGGCGACTTTGAGAGTATTCTTCAAGGTGTAATCATCTATCATCATCTTCAAGTCTTTGAGTTGGATTAATCATCACTTTATCATCTCCTTAACATCAAATCAAAGGTATTAATTTCTTGGATCTAGAATTTGGATTTTGGGTTTTCCTTCCGATTTCTTCGTGTAAGCTTGGATTATCATTGGAATATGTTAGATATGGATTATCTACCTTGGATAAATATATTACTATGGATTTAATGGTTATTTTCGAATTACTTCAAGAACCTTGGGGTTGACTTGATTAATTGGGGATTTTCCGATTGATGTTGTTGTAATCATGAATTATGGATTCCTAATGGATTATTGATATCATTGAAGTGTTTTGTTAGTTCGAAATACTCAATTTGGTGTTGGTTTCGACATATTCGGGATTGGATATTTCCGAAGTTGTGTGGTTGGTTATGTATTCGTTGGAATGCCCTATGAGTTTGATTATCGTTGTTTCGACCTTTGGGTTAATCGTGTTTTGTTGCTTGATACGTCTATTGAACGATTGTTGGTAATTATTGTTATTCAAGGTTGTTCGAGCGACCGGTATCTTGGTTAGGACGTTGTTCGTGGACGGACATTCTTCATCGGTATTGTGTAAGTTAAATCTTATTCGGTTAAAAGGATACTCATTCCTTTTGTTGTTGATTGCTCATAATCATAATTCATTCATCATAATATTAATCATTTTGAGACTTGTAATTGTCGAATAATCATTTCATTCACGAGGAACGACGGTTCCAAATCATTTCATTGGGTTATCAATCACGTCACTATTACTTTCATATCGGTGAGTCATCTTGGCCTTGTCTAATTATTATTCATTGATATTCATTATGGTCATTCTCGTTCATATGACCTTCTGGGTTCATATTGCGTGGCCGGGTGTGGCTGTGTGGAATTTTTAGTCGGGCACACGATGGTTATGTATTGGGTTCACCGATACAATGGACCGTGCACACGGGAAAGCGTTACACCGTGAGACTAATTAGGTACAAGGACGGGTGTGTCCGGTCATTCGTCTTGTACACTCGCACAGGACATTACGGGCGTACTATGATACTCCTCTTCAGCGTAATTCATAATTAAGAATATTTCATAACTTCGGTTAATTCATGATTGTGTAATTTCAACTCTTGAGGATTGTTGTTACGTATGGCGGCCGTTGGGGATTTTGTTTTCAAGTCACGGCAAGGCAAAGGCACGGGAAGAGCATGTTGACGGCGACGAGTCCCGATGATACTAGTAGGGGCCCAGTCATTCCGTTTGTTCACCATCTTGATCATTTTAGTTATTCCGTCATTTGTATTTTCCACTGCAAATTCCGTTTGAGATGTTTATTTATTTAGGGTGGTGTATTTTATCTTCATATAAAATATACTAGTATTGATATTGTCTGGTGTCTTTGACTTAAACTCCTCATCGGAGTACTTGGTAATATAATGTGGTTCGGTACTACAATTATATTATTTAATTCATCATTTTCATTCGCCTGGTGGGTCCCAGTCGGGGATTCACGGCACTATAATATCCACCTAGTTTGGGGTGTTACAAGTTGAGCTCGGCAGTCCGTTAATCCAAGGTGAGTTTTGGCCAATCTTCATTCTCTTTCCCTGCTTTTTTTCAACGGTTTCTGGGATACCCTTTGCGTTTATCCGACGAGAAGCACAAACTACCGGAGTTATTCTGGTTTTTTCCCATTTAGAATTAGGTATTTTAGATTTAGGCTTTTGTTCGTTTTGGTTCTTTGTGAGCTTATCGCTTATCAGCACCTTGAGACCATATCCTGGCATTAGTTTTATTTTGTTGGATTATAGACTTATAAGTGTGAGTGCTCCCCATTGTATTATTGAAGTCTTCAAACCCTATAGTGGTTCGGGTGCCCCCCCCACCCCAATGGGTGGCATTTTTAGATTAACATTTGATTTTCCTAAAAAAACATTGCTAATGTCCCCGAATATGTCTGTCTCAATCAGTAGGTGACTCCCATCTTTTTGTGCTTCTTTTGTTAATACCGCAAAGATTGTCCGTAGTTGGCATCTCTGATCACTTAGAACACACCCCGGTATCTCCAATGAATGCTGCTTCGACTGATTTTTAATTGTGTTCTTCAGTTTTTCTCCACTTGAGGAATAGAGTTACTTTACATTGTCAAATAATTCAATTATTTTCTAAACAAAAAATGGGATGCTCATGTGAGAAATAATAGATATCTCGTGATGGAAACGTAATATCTCATCACATTGTGACCACTTTTCAATGTAACTCAACCTGAATGTGGTGTGAAGATCTTAGATTTACTAAACCTTGTTAAGAGAGTATCCCGAGATCTCTATTAATTGGTCTGTGCCGACATCTCTGATCGATGTGGGATATATATCCCTTAACATGTAGAGCCAGAAAATATCCAAACTGTACATAATCTTTGTTGTGTTCTAGTGGGGCTCGTGAAATGGAGCTCCCGCTGTAGTTAAATCTTTGATGTGTCCCATTGAAGCTAGCATCAAACCTGTTGGTATTGAGTTGAGCTCCCCATAATGGTGAGCAAACCAACCTTAATTAAAATGGTATAATATGAAATAATTGTCTCTTTTCTTTCTTTGTGAACTTCAGTCCAATCGCACCTTTGTGATAGGTGTGAGCCTCATAAGCTCGTGGAACAGGAAAAAGTCTACAGCATCCTGAACCTTATCGTTCTATAAGCCATCTTGCAATTCCGAATCGGGTGGTAGAGGATGGATCGACTTGAGAGCATCACTGTATTTTATTTGATTAATATATACAAAATCTTCAATGCTTGTTATTAGATTATGTAGCTTGAACAATTCTTGGATCTAGAATAGCGATAACTACTGCAACTGTTGACCGAGTGGCAGATGTACCAAATCGAGATAATAATACCTACACAAAGAGAATTGAATTAACAAAATGCTCGTTTCATGTACGGAACTGTTTATATCTTCATTTCTCGCTAATGAGTTTACTGTGATCACAGGCGACTCTCAAGAAATATAGTCATGACTGGAAACATTCTTCTTAATGGGAAGAAGCGAAGGCTAGACTACAGTGTGGTTGTAAGTATATATATCTATCTATATACATATGTGTAAAAAATGAAAATTTAGTCTTAAAATATTTTCTATGCAAGTATTTGTTGAATGCATTTCTAATGTTTTGACCAAATCAGGCTTATGTCACACAAGAAGATGTATTGTTGGGCACTCTCACGGTCAGAGAGACGCTAACTTTTTCGGCCCATTTGAGGCTACCGATCTCCATGACTAAAGAGGAAGTAAAAGGCATTGTAGAGGGGACTCTCATGGAAATGGACTTCAAGATTGTGCTGACCGACAAATAGGAATTGGCAGTTAAGAGGGATATGTGGTGGTGAAAAGAAAAAATTGAGCATCGCCCTTGAAATTCTCATTCGGCCCCATCTGCTCTTTCTTGATGAACCTAGTAACGGCCTCGACAGTGCAGCTGCCTTTTTCGTGATCCAAGCTATTAAGAATCTCGCTCGGGATGGAAGAACTGTTATATCGTCAATCCATCAGCCAAGTAGTGAAGTCTTTGCTCTCTTTGATGATCTTTATTTATTATCCGGGGGTGAAACGATTTACTTTGGAGAAGCTAAGATGGCAACAAAGGTACATTACATACTGATTGATAGAATTGCACTTTGGTCCCTCATTGTTGTGACATTGGCACTTTTGGTCGAACCAGAAGGTTGATTTCATTTATTTGTGCATTTTGCTCCAAGCAGAAGTTTTATTTTGTATTTTTTTTTGTTCTTTTTGGACAAAAAAATGCAACAAACAATTGATTCTTAGGGGAAGTTTTGTGCTCAGTTTTTTTTTGGTGTTCGTATGATATGTTTCTCGATCTAATATCGTGATTTTACAGTTTTTTGCCGAAGCACGATTTCCATGTCCGAGTAGGAGAAATCCTTCAGATCATTTCCTGCGCTGCATTAACTCGGATTTTGACTTCGTGACAGCCACACTAAAAGGCTCACAAAGAGTTAGTGTATGAATCCAATATTTACTGTCTCCATTTTTCTTACTGATCCTCTAATGAATTTGGTAACAGCAGACATCAGATCGGTTCTTGTTGAAAAGTATAAGCAATCAGAGTATGCAAAAAAGACAAGATTGAGATCGCAAGAAATCTCCTCTGTTGTAAGCATTTAAAACATTAAGCTATTATATTGGTAACTTTTTAATACACAACACCTTGGAAAAACGAAGGTATTGGGATTAATAAAATCATGAATTTCAGCAAGGGATGGAGATGGAATCAATCAAAGGAAGCCAAGCATGGTGGTGGAAGCAGCTTTTGACTTTGACACGGAGATCATTCTTGAACATGTCTCGGGATGTCGGATATTACTGGTCTCGAATAGTCATATACACCATTGTTGCTATATGTATATAAGGAGTCAGGTTAATGTTGTGATTTGATAAAAAAAATCCGAATGTATGGTTGCCTTATGTTTTACCAAACGACTAAGCATCTATTATGTCTGGGTTTTACATCTTTCTTATGTATTAAGGAGTGTAATCATATATACTCATGTTACTTCTTTTTAGGACGACTTTTAGGAATATGTTGTTTTATCAGCTAATTACTCTCCGTTTGGGCTTCTTTTAAGGAATGTGTTGTTTTAACGAGATTTGATTGTTTTGCTTTTAACGTAATTTGATATTACAGTTGGAATAGTTAAAAACAATCAAATAATTAAAAAATTTTTACATCGGTTGTTTGAAACCGATGTAGAAAAATAAAGGTATACATTTTACATCGGTTTGATTAAAACCGATGTAAAAAGATGAGCACTTTACATCGGTTATGAACTAAACTGATGTAAAAATGTTCAAAATATGCACTTTCTACATCGGTTTTCTTAGAACCGATGTAAAATGTGCAACATTTTACATCGGTTACTCTAGAACCGATGTAAAATGTCTGAAATTCGCACTTTTACATCGGTTCAAAGAGAACCGATGTAAAATGTTGCACATTTATATCGGTTTTTAAACCGATGTAGATTTAACGTCTATTTTATGACGGTACATTTTACATCAGTTCTATAACCGATGTAAAATGTACGAAATAACCGTAGTAAAATGTATTTTTTGTAGTAGTGCCTATAACTGGGACTTCTAACCTTGTAGGAACATTCGCAGCGGGAATGGTAGATCTTGTCACTTTCGCAGTATCAGTAAAGCTGTCGGGCATCGAATCCGCAACTTTCTGAAGACTGAGAATACGTTGCACTTCTAGCTCGGATTGAGCTGTGCGGGGATCTTGATGAGGCAAGGAGGGAGCACACCAGACAATTTCCTGGCGTTCAACTGGAATCGGTTGATTCCTCTCTCCCCCTAATGACGGGAAGTTTGTCTCATCAAAATGACAATCTGCAAATCTTGCAGTAAACAGATCTCCTGTCAAAGGTTCCAAATAGCGGATAATTTTAGGCGATTCATAGCCAACATATATACCTAATCGTCTTTGCGGACCCATTTTAGTACGCTGTGGAGGCGTAATTGGTACATAGACTGCACAACCGAAAATGCGTAAGTGTGAAATATCAGGCTCATATCCAGTTACCAACTGGTACGCACTAAACGGTTGATTGGCAGTGGGTCGAAAGCGAATAAGTATAGCCGCATGCAAAATTGCATAACCCCGGGCAGAAATCGGCAAGTTGGTGCACAATACCAATGCTCGGGCGATAAGTTGTAACCGCTTAATCATAGCCTCGGCAAGGCCATTCTGCGAATGAACATGGGGGACGGGATGTTCAACTTCAATCCCTATCGACATGCAATAGTCGTCAAAAGACTTTGATGTAAACTCTCCAGCATTGTCCAATCTTAATGACGAGATTGGGAAGTCGGGGTGGTTAGCCCGTAACTTGATGATTTGTGCTAGGAGTTTAGCAAATGCAGCATTTCTTGTGGATAGCAAAGCGACGTGTGACCATCGCGTCGCCAGAACCATAAAATATCTGAATGGTCCGCACTCTGGATGAATAGGTCCACATATGTCCCCTTGAATTCTTTGTAAGAAGCGAATGTTTTGTGTTGAGTCTTTAGCAAAGGACGGAGAGGGTATCAACTTTGCTAGTGAACAGGCTTTGCAAAACGATTTATGGGCATTAGAAATTGCCACGGAAGCCTCGGGATTTACGAGAGATGCACCGTCAACCTTAACAGGGCGTGCGGCTTTAATCCCGGTGATACGGTATCAAGCTCACTTACATCAATGCCGATATCGAGTGGTGCTTCCAATCGTTTTCTGGACTTGAAAAACGGATGACCATGTGAGTTTTTCAAAATGCGAATCATCATGTCGCGTCCAGGGTGACCGAGTCGGTCATGCCATAGTTGGTATGCTTCGGAATCACACAGTTCGTGACTCACAGCATAGGATTCAATAATCCTTATTGTAGTCTGGTATAAACCACTACTTAGACTCATTAGTTTCTCGAGAATGCGGCGTCTTCCGCATTCTGCCAGAGTAACACACAAAAATTCTGTCTCATTCTCACAATGTGTATCAAGGTGATAACCGTTGGCACGGATGTCCCTAAAACTTAGCAAGGTTCGGTTTGCTCTTGGGGCATAGAGAGCATTTGTGACATTAATATGCGTACTATTAGGTAGCAAGAAATGAGCAGGTCCCCTCCCTTGAATTACTTGGGAGGAACCAATCATTGTTGTCACTAAGGATATATATGACACAATATCCTTGAATAATTGCCTATTCCGAAGAATAGTGTGGGTTGTTCCACTATCAGCAAGGCACTCAATTTCACCACGAGACATTTACAATAAGACATGAAACTCAATTAGTCTTGTGATTAAAGACAGCGAAAACCCATTAACTTCGAGTTTGGGGAAATTCGACCAAGTTGGTTAGGATCAAAGTTAGCACAATCGCTGGAAATAATTTCCGCGCAGCTTGACCTTTGTTCACTAAAACAGCAATAACTTCTTCGTTAAGAAGGCTATGGATGAACGGTCAGTTGTTCTGGAAACTAGACTTCCGTATCTTTTTTTCCATAGGTCGTGCACTTTCTGTATCATTAAACTCAGATCTCAGTGCTCGTTTCAATTTGCTATTTTGGTATTTCCCTATTGTTGAGTGATAGAGCAAGGTTAAAGCCTTTTTCAAAGGCATTATTGTTGATACAATACTATGGAGATATGGCCATAGGAGCGTTTAAATACTTCAAAACGCATCATGGTGTTCGATTTATATCTCGACTAATGATCCTTTCGGGAACTCCAACTTGGTAGACTTGCAGAGAAAGTAGGAATGTCGGTACAGCTAAGGTTGTTTAAAAACCACTGATTCCGTTTGAACTTTCAAAGCATAAACAAATACCAAGGAGGATGTGCCTAGTCTTGATCAAAAGTTTTGATGAAATCTACCAATGTATCAAATTTAACCAAGCAATTCATTTACTGAGCAATTGTTTTGTGATAAACCAAACATGCTTTCGAAGGGAAAAATAAAATTCATCTTTGCACAATCACAGCAATTAAAAGAATTTTATTCATCATGGCCAACTTTATTACATTCATGAAAATCCAAAGTAGTTCTCGAAAATAGAAACAAGACAAAACATAACCAAAGCGTAAAACTAGTCAAAGTCGACAACATCCATATGATGGTCTTTGTCCGCAATGGTGAGAGGAGGGATCTCAGTCTGGATCTCAGTATGGTTCACCTCCATATTCTCATTATCTTCTTCCATGTAATTCGACTCTTGAGTCAAATATTGTTTATAGTGCTTGTAGTAAGCTTGGATGTTCTTTGGCGCTTTGCAATTGCGGTAAGTATGCTTCTTCGATCCGCAAGTATAGCAATTCCGGCCTTCCTTTGGAGTGGTTCCATTCCCGGTGGCAGGAGGCGGTCCACGTGGTTGGGTTCCACTGGGTCCCATGGCCGAGCCACCTTGCCTCTTCCACACATTGGAACGACGACCTCGTCTTTTCCCTCGCTTGCTCGAGTCATGCACCCGTGGTGCTTGCAAAAACTGAGTAGCGTTGCCTTTTCTATTTTGTCGTGGTGCTTTCCTGTGGGTAGCCTAATTCACTTCCGGAATCGGCTTCGTACCAGCTGGGCGCGCATTGCTATTGAGAATAATCTCATGGTGCCTTTCTTTTTTCGCGAGGTGGGAGATAAGGTCACTAAAGTTCTTAATTCTCCCTTCCTCATAGGCAACGCGTAGCTGATGAGCAATCACACTTGCTCCCACGGGAAACCTGTTAAGAGTCTTCTCGATCAAATCTTGATCAGACTTCTTGACACCACAAAAACCAAGATCAGCGCGAAATCGAGGATAGCTTGATTATAGGCTTCCACATTCGCATAATCCAAAAATCGGATTTGCTCCCACTGAAGTTGCAATTCGGGGAAGCGCTGATCATGCACATTATTAAATCGTTGTTCGAGTGTATTCCATAGTTCTTTGGGGGTTTGCAAATTCATATAACACCTTTTCAACAACGGATGTATATGTCTACGCAAGTGCATCAGTGCATTAGCCTTGGTTTCCTCGCTCGATTCTTGAGCGGTAGGCTCGTTAGAGGGAAAGATGGTGGTGGTAAATCTCTTACCGACGAACGGCAAGCGAACGTCTGAGACCCACCTATGGTACTCCTTACCAGCATGGTCAAGGATGTCGAACTCCGGATAAACATTGGAGCTTTGTGCCATCTACAAGATATAAACAAGAGGAAGTTAGTCTTGTTGGATTTTCAGTGACAATGTAAACGGTCACAATCGATGCTTTTAAAAGCGTGTAACATAACCGTTACTCGATTTACTGTTAGGCGTATTTTTATACGCTTATTTATCATTATTTTGTAGTGTTTTGGTGAGTGAAATCATCTAAATGAGCTTTTAATGCCTTGATTTTGTATGATTGACAGGAAATTGAAGTCTGGGAGCTAAAACGAGGCAAAACGGGTGGCAGCAAAAGCGGACGATGAGCCGCGGCGCAGGAATCGGAGCCGCGGCACGAGACACCGGCCGAAGGGCGAGTATGTCAGACTGCGTGCCGCGGCCACGGCCAGTGAGCCGCGGCACGTAAGAATTTATTTACGCCTGTATTCACTTTTGGGCGATGTGCCGCGGCACGAGTTGATGAGCCGCGGCACACTTAGCGGGTTTGGTACGTCTCGCGCGGATTACGGGCGTTTGAGCCGATTTTCCGATTAATACGGACGCGATTTGTGGAGGTCTTTGAGCTATAAATAGGGCTTAAGACCCTAATTTAATTATCTTGGAATCATTGAATCTAAACCTAGGAGAGCTTAAGCTTGGAGACAGAGAAGAGGAGGAAAGCGAGAAGAATTCAAGGGCAGAAGGCGGGAGTCAAGAACGGAGGAATCCGAGCTTCATCTGCGTTTGAATTTTATGCTTTCGTTTATTGTCTGTATTTTCGGTTTTTAGTATGTCGCTAAAGCCCTAATCTAGGGTTTTGATGAAACGTGTTTTTGGCGAATTGATTAAGATTATCCAATTTATTACCATTTTATTGAGTTTTCCCAATTATGTTTAATGCTTGCAATTATCCGCCAATAGTTGTATTGATTTAATCATTCACTTGAATCGGGAGAGGAGATTTGGTGAGGAACTATTGGTGAGGACCGTTTTCTGTGAGATAGGAATATACTCATAGAAACTACGTGGCCTTTAGGAGATTTCATGCTTTTGCCTATCGACGAGATAATTCACCTAGGGATAGAGTGCGTTAGTCGTCGTTAGATAAATCTATTGACCTCGAGAGAGGCGGTAGAATATATTAGCAATCTCCGCCTTGAGAATTGGGAAAATTATTTATTACGGATAATTGAGAGTAAATTCGGATAAACTAAGGTGGATTCAGAACCCTAGACGTATTCATCATTTGATTTCCTTAATCCAAGATATTGTTTTCTCCGCTTAGTATTTTAGAAATTCTTTTAGTTATTAATCCAAAAACCCAACTTGATTGTTCAAATAAAATTGGAATACAAAAACGTCGGTAGTTAGAGATTCAATCCTCGTGGGAACGATACTCTACTTATCACTTTATTACTTGTAAACGATGACGTGCACTTGCGTGTAGGAAAAATCGCAACAAGTTTTTGGCGTATTCTTGGGGATTGAAATTTTTCTAATATCGATTTAAGTATTTCCAGTCTTAATTTGAACGTTTTATTTTTATTTTTGTGTATTTATTTTTGTTTATTCGTTTTCCTTTCGGGACCTTTCGTTAGTGCATGAGAAGACTCGTAACGAAGGCTTACTACCTTTGGACACCGAGCTCGAGCGCACGCTAAGAAGGAACAAAAAGGAGAAAAGAGAGTTGCAGACGGCGGTCATCATGGCCGAGAATATTGAAATCCAAGGAGGAGACAACCAAGTGCGGCAAGTTCAACCGGAACTCGCTCTTCGAGATTATGCCATGCCGCAGGTCAACGCTAATTTTTCGGGAATTCGGCGTCCCACTATCCAAGCAAATAATTTTGAGATCAAGCCCGCCATTATTCAGATGGTGCAAGCGAGCCCATTCTGTGGATTGCCGAAGGACGACCCGAATGCCCACATTGCGTCTTTCCTTGAGATATGTGACACTTTCAAAACTAATGGTGTCACCGACGATGCCATCCGATTGAGGCTTTTCCCTTTCTCTTTGAGGGACAAAGCAAAATTCTGGTTAAATTCTTTACCACCGGGGTCGATTACAACATGGGAGAGGTTAGCGCAAGCCTTCCTTGCCAAATTTTTACCACCAGCTAAGACGGCGAGGTTGAGAAACGAGATAACCACTTTTGCCCAGTACGATATGGAAACGCTCCACGAGGCGTGGGAGCGATATAAAGAATTGCTTCGAAGATGCCCTCATCACGGTATTCCTGATTGGCTTCAGCTTCATACGTTTTATGGTGGTTTGAGTGCTTCTACACGCACTTTAGTGGATGCGGCCTCCGGTGGGACATTCATGGCAAAATCTATGGCCGAGGCACACGTGCTTTTGGAAGATATGGCCGAAAACGCATACCAATAGCCATCAGAAAGATTGACACCGAAAAGAGTAATGGAAGTTTCAAGCAATGATCCGATCTCCACCTTGACAGCTCAAGTCGCCGCTTTGACACAAGCTCGGACATTTTCGCACGCACCAGCCCCGTTACCATTGAGACATGTAATTGGTGTAACGGATCACACCGGCCGGAGTGTCAATTTGGAAATCCGTTCGAGCAAAATCGGATGGAGCAGGCTCAATTCGTAGGAAATGGGAATCGACCGAATAACCCGTACTCAATACTTATAATCCGGGGTGGCGCAATCATCCCAACTTTTCATGGAGAAACGGACAGACGCACACCACCCCCTTTCGCTCAGAATCAACGGCGGCCCCCTTCCGCTCCCAAAGTGTCTCTCGAGGAAGCGCTTGCAAAATTAGCGGCAAATACGAGTCAATTTATGACTCGGACGGAAGCTACACTACAAAATCATTCTGCTTCCATTCGAATTTGGAGGTCAGTGGGCCAAATCGCTAATGTGTTGGCTCGTCCGGAGGAGCATTGCCGAGTACAACGAGACTAATCTAGAGAGAGTCTAAACGCAGTTAGCTTGAGAAGCGGGAGAGGATTCTTTGGATCGGCCGGAGTAGGTAAAGAGAAGAAAGTGATGGAGGAAGAGATGGATTTAAAGCCGGAGGAGTCAAAGGATGTGAAGCCGGATAACTTGAAGACATGTGTTCCCCGTTCCGTTTCCGCAGACTACAGCAAAGAAGGGCGGACAAACAATTTTCTAAATTCCTTGATGTGTTCAAAAGCTTCACATAAATATTCCGTTCGCCGACGCATTGGAGCAGATGCCGAGTTATGTCAAATTCATGAAAGAGATATTATCTAAGAAGAGAAAACTTGAAGAGTTTGAAAGCAGTCACCTTGACAGAGGAGTGCGGTGCAATTCTTCAAAAGAAGCTCCCACCTAAATTAAAAGATCCGGGAAGCTTCAACATACCTTGCACCATGGGGAATTTTTCATTTAATAAGGCACTATGCGATCTTGGTGCGAGTATCAACCTCATACCTCTGTCGATTTTCCAAAAGCTGAATATTGGGAAGCTAAGCCAACCACAGTCTCATTACAATTGGCGGACCGATCGATAAAGTATCAGGGGAGTGATCGAGGATGTATTAGTTAAGGTTGACAAGTTCATCTTTCCACCGACTTCATCGTACTAGACATGGAGGAAGATGACAATATTCCGATCATCTTGGGACGACCATTTCTAGCGACGGGCCGAACCCTTATAGACGTGGAAAAGGGAGAGCTAACTCTGAGGGTCCAAGACGAGGAAATTACTTTTCAAGTATTCAAGTCATTCCCATGTCCAGAAGTGCGATAAAGGATCACAAATTGAGAGGGTGAATGCCGTTGAAAGAGGAAAGCACCGAAAACATCGTCGGTGGGAAAATTCAGATGTTGTGTTAAATGGCCCGAGTTTTAAGAAGGATGTAGAACAAGTGGCGTTCCTCGAGCATGAGGAGAAATCTGCTGCAATCGTGGGTTCATTTGTGAAGGAGGAAAGTGAGCCAAAAGCCAAGCGAAAAATTAGTCATGGAGAAATCGGGTGTTTCGGAAAAATTTTCAAGTCGAAACCTTTTCACAAACAACATTTGATGACCGAACCGAAACTCGAACCACTGATGACCAATGGTCATAATTTTTACCAAAATATAAACGGTTCGATGAACGGGGCGGAAGCCAAATGGAGTTTGCGAAAAGCGAACTAACGTTGTCCAATAGGTCCGGCTGAAGACTATAAACTTAGCGCTTCTCGGGAGGCAACCCGAGTTCGTAGTTGTAGATTCTTTGTTGTTTGCTTGCATTTTTAGAGTCTCTTTTTGTCTTCTTTCTTCTTTGATCCATCCTTCCCTCTCATCTTAATGATTTCGTGTTAAATTTCTGTGCAGGAATCAGCAAAAGGGGAGAAATTCAATGATGAGCCGCGGCACAGTCCAGGTGAGCCGCGACACACACCAGCTGAGGAAAAATGGCCGAGCAAACTGTACCCTGTGCCGCGGCATGATCTTACTGAGCCGCGGCACCCGATAACTGAGCCGCGGCACACTAAATGGTCGAGAAACGCCCAGGGCGCCTGTACTTTGTGCCGCGGCATACTAAGGCTGAGCCGCGGCACACTAACACACTGAGCCGCGGCATACGAAATTTGAGCGCGGCACCGACGACATACCAAAACGTCCCAGATTGTACTTTGGGCCGCGGCTCACTTATATTATGCCGCGGCCCCCGTCGCAAAATAAGAACAGCCAGGTAAGGCTCATTCAGTCGATCGGCCTGCATAGGATATTTCTTCCCTCTCTTCCTTCCTTCCTGCACACATGGAGGTTAGTTGGCTCCACTCTATGAGTCTCCTTCTCAAATTCTCCAGCATATTTTTGATTTCTAAATCATAAATGATTCTTGATGTGAAAAGATTTGGAGTTTTATATTGCTAGTTATTCTTCATTGTTGTTTCTAAAATGGAGTTGGAATATGGGGAATTTGTTATTGTGATGGAATTGATGTTTATGAACGAATTGTTGATGATGGTTTTCGTAATTCAGGGTTATAATCTGTGTTAATATTTTTGGGATTTGGAATTAACCATGAAAAATTTTGTTCTTCATTTTAACTTGTGCACACAAGGTGTTTGATAAATTGCAGCAATGAAAAATGGGTAAGCTAGGCATTTTCCAACTTATATGCAATGAATCATGTTGTCACATTATCCCCAACCTCTACATCATGTTCAACTTGAGAGCTATACTTAACTTCCTTTTTGATGATGCAAGCTTGTTTATTCACATTCCGCATGATGTAGTCAAGAAGCATGCAAGCTCACCGAACGATGTCGGCACCAGCTCCTGAGCGGTGGAGGGGAGTACTTGACCTTTACTTTTCTTGCATTTCATTTTTGTCCATTGAGGTCAATGTACGTCCTAAGTTTGGGGGGGGGGGGGATTTACATTCAGTCTACATTCATTGCTGTACTCTATTTTCTTGCTTTACATTATATTCTGTTGCACTTTTCTTTTCTTTGCGAAAATTTTTTTAGCCTTGCTTGCTGTAGTTTCTCCTTATTCGTGAATTTTTGTGCTTCTATTTGTGTGATACTGATGTTACGACACTGTCTTTCTCTCTGAAGAAGCGGGCGAATTCTAGTCGAGTTGTAGTCAGTTATTTCTGTTCTGCTTAGTAATCAATTAGGTCCGAAATTTTTCGTGATTGTAGAGGTCTTGGCAGATAAGAGACGATACATACTTGTTTAAAATCCCCATCAATACGTTTGGCTACATTTTCCCGGATAGTGAGTCGTACCGTTTCTTTAGTCGTGTTGGCACTTAGTTTGAGTTTTGAGTCGGTCAGTTTTTCCCTAAAAGTCGAGATAATGTGTTCTATGATGGGAAGTCTAGTAACCGGGGGTATTCGCGTGACCCGTTGTTTACTCTCGCGTAAAACGACGACCCTGATTAGATTAATGATTTAGATATTTCACATGTGCCAATGATAGGAAGCCTAGTAACCGGGGGCATTCGCGTGACCCGCTGTTTACTCTCGCGTAAAACGGCAACCTTGATTCGGACATGCGGAAATTATATATTCGAGTTGTTTCTCCGCTGTAGACGGGAACTTAGTAACTAGAAGCATCCATGTACCCCATGAGTGTCTTTTACGTCAAACGGTTTCCTAATACATGAGAATGGAAGTTCCACCCTAGGATTATCCCGATGAAACATCCCGAGATCCTAACCTAGTGGTCGACTCGAATCAAATTTTTGAGCATATATATAAGGGGATACTGTCCGAGGTTTATTTATTATGAGACTCGTGAAAATTGTGCCTTTAGACTGTGGAACGCGACGAACTAGCTTGTTTATGTTAGCCTTTCATATTGACGGTCGATTTGACTCATGTTTTGTTAATCTTTGAGCTGAGTTTTCTTCATGAACGAATGATTAGGACTGAACTTGATTACTTTGCGGAATCATTATTCTCAGTGCAGCTCGCTTTTATGACACTCGTATTATTTAGAGAGAATGGCAGGATAGTATTGATTAGATTGAACACTATGAGTTGCACAATTATTCACGACATTCTTTTATTGACTTTAATTCTTTTTGCTTGAGGACAAGCAAAGGCTTAAGTTTGGGGGTATTTTCAGTGACAATGTAAACGGTCACAATCGATGCTTTTAAAAGCGTGTAACATGTAACACCCCCAGATCCGAACGGGAATATTACAGCGCCGTGGGCCCCGAGATGGAACCTACAAGGCTGAAGGAAATTTTCGCAAACATTTACAAAACGCCCAAGAGGCTAACGACGGTATTATTTATTAAAAACATTCGAAGATTTATAAAACTCGTTTATCAAACCGTCGTAAAAACTCATTTGAAACCACAAGGCCCAAAATGCCAAAACTCAACAGTTTGAAAACACATACGTTAAGCTATAAACACACGTGCTGCGAATAGATTTAGAAAATGATTGCCAAAGTAACCTAAGTTACTAGATACCAAAAAGGTCATTTAAAAATACTCACGCAGCGGATAAAGACAAACAATTAAAATACTCTAGCAGCGGAATACAACAACTGATCAGAAACTCAAAACACAAATACATGCCCTTGCCAGTATCCTCCGGGAAGCTCATCTCTCCACGACCGCTACAAGCTTGATAATCCAAAAACCTAAAAAGAAAGCCCACGACGGGGTCAGCCATAATATCCAACAATGATAACCATCACATCACGTCAATAATTACATACCAATGAGAATACAACGTAAGAATACGACCAACGTAATCTTACCGCCATAACTTTGCTTACTCAACTAATTCCCATCAGAATAACCATTATCACATTTCACATCATGTACTTGATTAACCAATAAGCTCGAATATAATATCTGTATTGTACCTCAAACAATACTCAAGATTCTCAAACTGTCATAACCAACTCACGATATGGAAATATACCAGTTCTGACCAATACGATCCCTCAAATAACATCATCAAATCCCAAGACGATAACCGATTGTCCGTCAAAGACAAATACAAAAAGAAATATGGAACATACCTCGAGATACGAAATACCATTACCATCGCGTCGATCCTAATCCGAGATCAGATTAACACAACATATGGACATGGTCCCAACACAAGACCTACAAATGCATACTCATATGACAACGTCAATATGATCACAACAATAACGACAATGTATACTTATGGCACACCCATAATATACATATGCACAACAACAATACATATGGTAATCCAACGATCCAGCGCACACAGCTATAGATTCCCATGATGATCCCGTCGGACCAACACATGGTGGCATTACATCCCGGCGATCCAAGTAGCACACTATAGATTCCCATGATGATCCCGTCGGAACAACACATGGTGGACATATGACAACAATGCACAACCGCACAAAACAACAAAGACACAATACACGACAACAACAATGCACAAATGCATGACAACAACGATACGAATGTATCACGACATGATTGACACAAATGATAAAATTGATTAGAGTACTTGCCCCGAGTCCTTCGAGAGCGATCTCAATGTCTAAACCATCACGAACCATTATCCTCAATACTCTACGGTCCAAAGTATCACGGATTGCAGATAATTCATATCTTCATCTTTATCATAATATATCCTCGATATATAAGTATACCCAATAACAAAAGTAAATCATATACATGATGATTTAGATTCCCAAAACTCGAATACGATTTATAATCCCAAATCTCCTGTGATTACGATTATAACATTGCTATACGAATTATAAACGAATGAAACTGAAACCATTTATTAAATATTATAACTGAGCAAGTAATAACTTACCTCGATAATTGATGCTGAAAGTCCCGATGAATACGGCTCACCGATCGATCCATTGGAATCCAAACCTCAATTGTGCCCCTTAATTAATTGATCGGATCAAACGACCAACGATAATTATCCCGAATCCACAACTCGATTATTGCTCCGAACACAAATTCCACTCCGAACTCCGGCTCATTCTATAGGTCCAAATACACTCAACCGCTCGAAGACCAAATTATCAAACCTTTGTCTATGCCTAATGTTCTCCCCGTCCATAATCTCAACACGAACACGTACACGCAACCATGACTATATATATACATACACACATACTGAAACTCACACACACACATGCCTGTTTTATATATATATATACACACCACACTCAACACACACAAACCTGCAACACATATAATATATATATATATATATATATATATATATTAACACACATACACCCAACTGGACACACACACAAGGCACAACTCACACACACACATCTTACACACACATACATATATATATATATATATATGTATATATATATATATGCACACACCTATATATATATATATATATACACCCAGCACACCATACAGACACACCGAGCACCCGCCGGAATCCACCGTCTCCTGGACGGAATCTAGATCGCCGACAATCAAACTCGTCGGACCTCGTCATACATCAAGCCTGACCGTCAGAAACTTGAGACCAGACCCGTAAATTCACCTTGCCGCCGGAAAACATGTCCGACAGGTCCACCGCCGCACTCCATCCGCCTGAAAACCAGATCATTCTCTCTCGTCACAGGCCACCATCGTTAACCTTCCAACAACCGGCCGGATCTGGAACCATACGCTGCGGTTCTCTTCTCCAGTGAGCCACTGATCGGAACTCCATAGCCGTCGGTTCCTCGAGCTCCAGCTCGCCGGAAAAGACCCGAACAGCTCGACTGGATTTTTACAACATCATCCTGTCCGAAAGTTCCGACCAGGCCGTCGCTGCTCCAGACACGAGCCACCATGCCGCCGTCGAGCTTCAGTTATCGCCGGAGACGTCATCCCATCGCGTTAACTTCCTCGACTCACCTCTATCGAACCCCGATCCTCCGACCAAGTTCAAACCGTGATCTCGACGGACCATGTCCGTCATCTCCACCATCTCTCAAATCGCCGGTCCGATCGCCAAGAAGGAGGAAAGGGCAGGGGTGGTCTATGGATGTCCATCCCGTGAGGGTGTAGTATGTGGGGAGAGAGAAAAGTGAAAGGTGAGGGAGAGAGAATTAATCATGAATGAGAGAAGAGAGAGAGACGTGAGTTGAAATAAAAATCAATTACGTGTTTTAATAATCAACTTAATTATTATTTAAAATTGGTATTGGGACATAATGTCAAATTATGTCATATTCAATTAAAACGGATAAATTACGGATGCATTATTCAGTCTTCTAACTCCACTAATCGATTAATTTATACTGCGTCCGATAAAACTAATAACTCACCAATATTCTAGTCTAATATCTCCAGTCCTGATAATTTCTCTAATTCTCGTTGAATAATTTATCGAAGAATACAACGTTGGCCACCGTCACATTCTTACCAATAATTATTCGACGATATTAGAAAATACTACCCGATATATTACTCTTATTTACTCAATATTACTTCAGACCAAAATTAAATATTCATATTACCGGTATTCCAACAAGGTCACGATAAAATATTATTCTAAAATTCGGATATTACATACTACCCTCCTTAAAATAAGTTTCGTCCTCGAAACTTGCCATTTTATCACAAACAAGTGTCTAAACCAAAATCAAAAATCATCAACGGTAAGCAATCATCGTCACAATTGAACCACTAAAACAATATACTTAATGCGTGAAGTTGATGATCTCTCGTGATACTCAATTGACTCCACGTCAAAGCCTCAATACTCTTACAATCACAATTCCATGAGTCTCAACAAAATATATCATTTTCGGATGAAGTAATATATCCGTGTCAAATCATGTCTGCCTGATTACACGATCAAGTCCCAATCTGCTAAAAAAATCAATAATGCACGATACATCTGAGAAACAACTGCCCAACACAATGACACAAATCCCGAAACATCGACACAAAATCCGAATGCTCATACGATCACTAACAATGATCAACCAATAAATTAACCGAGAATATCGTCGACATGATAAATTCCAATATTACCAACGAAGGAGCAACAATAACCTAGAATACCCTTACATGGTAAGCTCCAACACGATCAACACAGAACCACCGAAACCGATATACGAAAGAACAAAATTCTTAAGATGTTACACAAATCACATTTTGTGCATGAATCTACAGCACGCAACATATTTCTCTTATCCGATCAATCCACCGATCATCCCTAGATAACCAAACTACCATACTAAAGTTCAAACCTCTTTTTCATCGTACCATACTGATGTATTATCCAGTTCGTGAGTCACACTCATAACTTCACCATGATATGCATTATGCTCTAAATGCGTATGTATATCAGTCATATTTTTAAAACCAGTTTGAAATCATATAGTCTTGTCACGAAGACAAATTTTTGAAAGTTCTTTCAAAAATTTCATAGCTCAAAACATAAATTTTGGAAAGACCACAAAATCAATTTTCGAAAAGTTATTCTGGCTCGCAATGCCAAGTATTCGATAACAGTTTCCTTCGAATCCACACGATTTCGACGTTTTAAAATGAAAACTATGCAAATGATTGGCCACATCCATACTCATGTATACCAATTCGGCTTGTCACCAATATCCACTAATATTCCATCGGGAAAACCACACGATAGAGTTCCAAAATCCCAATGTATAGAATCCGGCCAAAAACTCCTTTTCCACATATGACTCGCAACGTCAACCAATAACCCATCCTGGATCACCTCAAATGTGCTATGACAAACATTGAAATAAATCAACACAGCGAAATACTTCCCGAGAAGCTTCATTTGAACAAATAAACCAAAACCGCGAAAAGCAGTAGGAAAAATAGATAAACGATTTGTAAAGCATTTTACAAATCTCGGGAGTTTTAGAAAACAGAAAATCCTTTTGAAATATTAGGGTCTTAGCCCGTATCTCATTCCGCATTACAAGAAGTTTAAAAGGTAGAAAACCCTTCTTGGACCCCAAGTCCTGAGTTATAAAACTATTTCAAAATCTATTGGGTCTCGGCCCAAAAATCATTTTCCGTAAAACATCCGTAAAACATTCATTTTTAAAAGTATCATTTTCAAATGCTCAAAAACAATTTGTATATCTCAAAATAAACTAACATGACTACATGCTCTTCTCCACAATCCACAGTTCTTTCCCGAATATATAACTCCGTTCCAAAATTTAACCGACATACTGATTACCAAAATCATAATTCCTCAAAATCATCAATCGTGTCTCAACTCTGTCACCTCATATCGTGACGCATAATATCTTTCTAAATCTCAAAACATATCAACTATTATAACTGCATATAACCTCGATGCAATTCAAAAATTCAAATACTTACAGATCGTGAAGCTGACGATTCCCAGTGATACTGGCACATGTCTCAACTCTAGAAAATACTCGACACAGATATTTTCAAAACACGCATTTTGCAAACTCAGTTCGACTCGAGAACACAACATGTCTCTATCCGAAGAAACACATTAATACCATTTGGAAAAGTTTACAATAACCCCATGCAGACTGGTAAATCACATAACGCACAAGCCCGAGTGAACAACAAAAACTCAAGGCTCTAGAATTTGTCAATCGACAACTCGACTGACGCGACAAAACACGATCCAACTCGACCCGAATGCCTAGGTTTTCTCAACCTAAGCTCTGATACCATATTCTGTAACACCCCCAGATCCGAACGGGAATATTACAGCGCCGTGGGCCCCGAGATGGAACCTACAAGGCTGAAGGAAATTTTCGCAAACATTTACAAAACGCCCAAGAGGCTAACGACGGTATTATTTATTAAAAACATTCGAAGATTTATAAAACTCGTTTATCAAACCGTCGTAAAAACTCATTTGAAACCACAAGGCCCAAAATGCCAAAACTCAACAGTTTGAAAACACATACGTTAAGCTATCGCTTACACGTACCGACAGAATAGATTTAGAAAATGATTGCCAAAGTAACCTAAGTTACTAGATACCAAAAAGGTCATTTAAAAATACTCACGCAGCGGATAAAGACAAACAATTAAAATACTCTAGCAGCGGAATACAACAACTGATCAGAAACTCAAAACACAAATACATGCCCTTGCCAGTATCCTCTGGGAAGCTCATCTCTCCACGACCGCTACAAGCTTGATAATCCAAAAACCTAAAAAGAAAGCCCACGACGGGGTCAGCCATAATATCCAACAATGATAACCATCACATCACGTCAATAATTACATACCAATGAGAATACAACGTAAGAATACGACCAACGTAATCTTACCGCCATAACTTTGCTTACTCAACTAATTCCCATCAGAATAACCATTATCACATTTCACATCATGTACTTGATTAACCAATAAGCTCGAATATAATATATGTATTGTACCTCAAACAATACTCAAGATTCTCAAACTGTCATAACCAACTCACGATATGGAAATATACCAGTTCTGACCAATACGATCCCTCAAATAACATCATCAAATCCCAAGACGATAACCGATTGTCCGTCAAAGACAAATACAAAAAGAAATATGGAACATACCTCGAGATACGAAATACCATTACCATCGCGTCAGTCTAATCCGAGATCAGATTAACACAACATATGGACATGGTCCCAACACAAGACCTACAAATGCATACTCATATGACAACGTCAATATGATCACAACAATAACGACAATGTATACTTATGGCACACCCATAATATACATATGCACAACAACAATACATATGGTAATCCAACGATCCAAATAAGACACAGCTATAGATTCCCATGATGATCCCGTCGGACCAACACATGGTGGCATTACTCGTCCGGCGATCCAGCGCACACACTATAGATTCCCATGATGATCCCGTCGGAACAACACATGGTGGACATATGACAACAATGCCCAACGGCACAAAACAACCGGACACACTACACGACAACAACAATGCACAAATGCATGACAACAACGATACACGAATGTATCACGACATGATTGACACAAATGATAAAATTGATTAGAGTACTTGCCCCGAGTCCTTCGAGAGCGATCTCAATGTCTAAACCATCACGAACCATTATCCTCAATACTCTACGGTCCAAAGTATCACGGATTGCAGATAATTCATATCTTCATCTTTATCATAATATATCCTCGATATATAAGTATACCCAATAACAAAAGTAAATCATATACATGATGATTTAGATTCCCAAAACTCGAATACGATTTATAATCCCAAATCTCCTGTGATTACGATTATAACATTGCTATACGAATTATAAACGAATGAAATCGAAACCATTTATTAAATATTATAACCGAGCAAGTAATAACTTACCTCGATAATTGATGCTGAAAGTCCCGACGAATACGGCTCACCGATCGATCCATTGGAATCCAAACCTCAATTGTGCCCCTTAATTAATTGATCGGATCAAACGACCAACGATAATTATCCCGAATCCACAACTCGATTATTGCTCCGAACACAAATTCCACTCCGAACTCCGGCTCATTCTATAGGTCCAAATACACTCAACCGCTCGAAGACCAAATTATCAAACCTTCGTCTATGCCTAATGTTCTCCCCGTCCATAATCTCAACACGAACACGTACACGCAACCATGACTATATATATACATACACACATACTGAAACTCACACACACACATGCCTGTTTTATATATATATATACACACCACACTCAACACACACAAACCTGCAACACATATAATATATATATATATATATATATATTAACACACATACACCCAACTGGACACACACACAAGGCACAACTCACACACACACATCTTACACACACATATATATATATATATATATATATATATATATCTGCACACACCTATATATATATATATATATATATATATATATATATATATACACCCAGCACACCATACAGACACACCGAGCACCCGCCGGAATCCACCGTCTCCTGGCCGGAATCTAGATCGCCGACAATCAAACTCGCCGGACCTCGTCATACATCAAGCCTGACCGTCAGAAACTTGAGACCAGACCCGTAAATTCACCTTGCCGCCGGAAAACATGTCCGACAGGTCCACCGCCGCACTCCATCCGCCTGAAAACCAGATCATTCTCTCTCGTCACAGGCCACCATCGTTAACCTTCCAACAACCGCCGGATCCGAACCATACGCGGTTCTCTTCTCCTGAGCCACCGATCGGAACTCCATAGCCGTCGGTTCCTCGAGCTCCACCACGGAAAAGACCCGGTCAGCTTCGATCGATTTTTACAACATCATCCCGTCCGAAAGTTCCGACCAGGCCGTCGCTGCTCCAGACACGAGCCACCATGCCGCCGTCGAGCTTCAGTTATCGCCGGAGACGTCATCCCATCGCGTTAACTTCCTCGACTCACCTCTATCGAACCCCGATCCTCCGACCAAGTTCAAACCGTGATCTCGACGGACCATGTCCGTCATCTCCACCATCTCTCAAATCGCCGGTCCGATCGCCAAGAAGGAGGAAAGGGCAGGGGTGGTCTATGGATGTCCATCCCGTGAGGGTGTAGTATGTGGGGAGAGAGAAAAGTGAAAGGTGAGGGAGAGAGAATTAATCATGAATGAGAGAAGAGAGAGAGACGTGAGTTGAAATAAAAATCAATTACGTGTTTTAATAATCAACTTAATTATTATTTAAAATTGGTATTGGGACATAATGTCAAATTATGTCATATTCAATTAAAAACGGATAAATTACGGATCTGTTATTCAGTCTTCTAACTCCACTAATCGATTAATTTATACTGCATCCGATAAAACTAATAACTCACCAATATTCTA
Organism: Orobanche coerulescens; assembly: GCA_033398695.1. Classification (NCBI taxonomy): domain Eukaryota; kingdom Viridiplantae; phylum Streptophyta; class Magnoliopsida; order Lamiales; family Orobanchaceae; genus Orobanche; species Orobanche coerulescens. Next base: position 3,245,579 of record CM065810.1, read on the forward strand.
GTCTAATATCTCCAGAGTCCGGATAATTTCTCTAATTCTCGTTGAATAATTTATCGAAGAATACAACGTTGGCCACCGTCACATTCTTACCAATAATTATTCGACGATATTAGAAAATACTACCCGATATATTACTCTTATTTACTCAATATTACTTCCAGGACCAAAATTAAATATTCATATTACCAGTATTCCAACAAGGTCACGATAAAATATTATTCTAAAATTCAGGATATTACATAACATAACCGTTACTCGATTTACTTCCCTTAATTGTTGTTTAGTAAAGTCGACAAAAAAACGGTGATATCAGATCGCACCCAGATACGTGGTATATGCAACAACCACAAGTATCGACTTTTGAACAATTCCGTGACTCCCCCAGGACCGTCACATAGTTTTCTTCGACATGCAGAGATACCGACTTCTCTCGCGGTCTCATCCACCGCAAAGTAGCGTGGGAGATAAAGAACCCAAAACCCGTGTCCCCAAAAGAAAAATTCCCCAAATGAGAGAATTGAAATAGGGACAAGTCAGATAATTACCTCGATTATAAAATTAGGCACGTGCTGAATTTGTGGTGTGCTTCGATCTACCGGTTGGTACTCGATGCGACGACGTGAAATCGGAGGCGCAATTTTGGCGCTCAAGATAAGTTGATGTTCGGGTTTTGGTCCGAGAGTCGAACCGGTCGGACTTGGCCGGCTGTGGTTTGGGCCGGGCGCGGCGCTGGCGGTGGTCGGCGGCAGCAGGCGTTCTTGGCGCTGCTGCGGCAAAGGCTGGCGGTAGAAGTGGCAGCTGGGCGCAGTGGCAGCGCGGCGGCTGGAAGGCGGGCGGCAGCAAGGCGCTTGAGGTGTGGCGGGCGGCTGGTGGCGCTGACGGCGACGGCCAAGGTGGCACGCGGCGAGGCTGCCAGGCGTCGGAGGTTGGCGGCGTCGCGGTCCGGCAGGTGGCCGGGCGGTGGCGCTGGCGGCTTCAAGGCGGTGTCGGCGACGGAGGCCGACGGCGGCGGTGCTCGGCGGTGGCTTGGCCGATTTTTTTCTTTCGTTCGAGCTACGTGCGATAACGTGTTTGGGGAGAAAAGTAAAGACAAAGAAATCAATCAGATTGATGGCAATGAATAGAGGCCTTTATATAGATCACAAAGAGAGTCTTTCCATACATGTGATTCCTGTAAGGTAAGACATCTAACAGGATCCTACTACTTATGGAAGAGTCTAGAACCTTCCATAACTCTTATCCCCCTACAACTAGTATTAGGTAAGACACCAATACGGGAAGGATTTCCCGGAACAGGTTTTTATTTATAAAAATGAGAGGTTTTGGCACGTAATGGGAGGAAAAACGGGATTTTTAATCGCTATTTTTATACAGAAGGGTAAAATAGTAATTTGTTACCATTCAGAGTTACTGTTCAGAACAGTTACCAAACAACCAAATTTCATTATGCACCCAACCATACAGCGCCTCTCAACTATTCTGGCCTCTCAACAATTCTGCACTAAATCATTCAGCAACTGCCAAATAGCCTCTAACTCATTCAACCACCTACTAATCTAGACAATTAAAAGTCTTAACTCATCCAATAAATTATGTTTCGATATTTATAGATAGATGTTAAAATAAATATTTAATATATGTATTTGATATTAATTAACTGTTGAAATAATAAAATAAATAAATAATATTTCAAAACTAATATGGTCATTATTGTCCAACTCTCTCCAATCTTAGCTTTTTTGAAGCATTACTTCAAAAACTAAAAACTATCTTCCTAGTTTACCAAAAACTACTACTTCTATTTAGTAGTCTTTCGAATTAATCGAAACACTAAAAGTTACTCCAAAAACTAGTGCCGATATTATGTTAAGGTGGCATCCCCCCCCCCCCCAAAAAAAAAAAAAAATGGGTCGGTATTTTTGAAAGAATTTTGATAACGACTCTAAAATGTATGTATTAATTGTATTGAATTTTATATTATCAACTCGAAATTCTATTTTATTTATAATTTTGATTTATTGAAACTATTAAAAATATTAATAATTCTTATTGAAATATATTAAAATCATATATAAATAAAATTGGATATATAATTAATATATATATATTCAATAACCTTGGCGCATGTGTAAGAGCAGTAGCCGTGTGACCTGTGGTCACGGGTTCGAGTCTTAAGAACAGCCTCTTGCCATGAAATTCTTCCCTGAACCCTCATCTTGTGGGCGCTTCGTGCCCCGAGCTGACCTTATACATACATTATCAATACTGCAATTTAGGCTTCATAAATAATTTTGCCTTTCCTAAAAAAATTAGGCCCTGTTCTCTTTGCTGTTTTGATGTCATTTTCAAAAACGCGTTCTTTTTATCATTTTCGAAAATACATTTTGGAAAACAAAAAAAATATTTGTACATAAAACGCAAAATGCCCAAAACCTCGTTTTGAGCGTTTTGTGTGTATTTCAATAAAAAATCTTCAAAATGCTCAAAATGCATTTTGAGTTTTTTTTCTTTTTTTAGATTATCCTAATTTGAAACTAAGCCTAAAATAAAGATTTATGAATTTAATATTAATATTACAAAAAAATATTTTGGAAAATAAATTTAACAAAACGTATTTTCAATAACTTTGAAAACAAAAATAAAAACAAAAAATATAAAACATTTTGCAAAATGAAAATACAAAACAAAATATAAATGGAACGACCAACTTTAGTGGTAGTTTTTCAAACTCTCCGAACATAAAATCGTAGTGTATGTTGTATATGCAACCCTTTAAAGAGAGGCGATTCCTGGGTTTACTACTTTCTGTATTCATAGTACTCATCATTATACTTTTCTCTTGGTTTTCATGAGTGAAGGATCTGATTTAGGGTTTGTGAAGTGAGAAAAGGAAGGAAGAGCCCCGAGAATAAAAAAAATGAGTGAAAGTGGTGGGGGATCTGACCCCCCTCCTTCTCCTCCCCCGTCGATAACGTCATCAGAATCTTCTATAAGCAGCGGCTTTGATGCTAATCGAATTGCAGAAGTAAAAGCGTGGCTCGTCTCTCAATTTGATGCAGCTGGGAAAGACGTGCCCGATTTCGAGTACACTCCTCGGAGTATTGCTCACCTGCACAACATCGCCACCCTCTCCCAAGCGAAAACTCAGGCCGCCACCATTGTAGCAAACGACTTCCGTCAGAAAGCTGCAGAGTACCGCTCCCAAGGTACTTGATTTTCATTTAAATGTTTACGCGCTTTTTTTTTTTTTTTGTGTGTGTGTGTGTGTGTGTGTGTGTGTGTGTGTGTGTGTGTGTTGAGTTGTTTTTAGGGATAATTAGGTAATCAGCTAGTGAGGTTTAGCTTAATTAAAAAAAAAAGTCTTTTTATTTTCCCAAATTACCTATACCTTCTTGATGTTTGTTTTACCAAACAAATGTTGAAGGGGGTGTTTTTAAATTTTGAAAGATAAAATGGGTTATTTTGTAATTAGCCTATTAGGCTTCTGAGGTAGTATAATTTTTGTAATTTACCTTATTTCTGTTCTCACTTATGCAGCCTGTTTTTCGGTGTGATAAATGAGTGGATGCCTGATTTCATTAGGTACTTTGGAACTTCTTGAAAGGAAGAAATCCCTCGTCTTTATTGTTGTTAGGTTGTTAGTCGAATTTGCGTTATGCTACTTGTATATATTATTTGGTGGTGATTCTCTTTGTTAATGAACGCAGCTGCTAGGATGAGAGAGATTCTAGAGCACGTGGGATTGGCACGAGAGAGTTTACCGTCGAATGTGGTATCGTCTTCTCAAGTTCTTGCCAATGTGGCGAATCTGTTGAATATTAGGGATACCGAACTAAGTAGGTGAGTTGTTTTCTTTTTACCTTATGTTAAATATATAATTAAATAGGTGTGTTATGTTTTAACTTACGAATGGACGCGTTTTTTAGTTTTCTTGTAGCAATGGCAGATTTATCTCTGAGAAAAACAGCAGTAGAAGAGAAAAGGTCTAAAGTGCAGCAGGAGTCCAAAGAACTTCTCGATTATACGCGAAAGGCGATAGCAAGATTGACTTATTTGAAAAGGTGTGTCTATAAGCTGTTGCTTTCTCGTGCAAAGTTTTAAAATTTAGTTTCTCCTCTTTTGGCAAGGGTGTTTTAAGGACGAGACTGCGAGTAGAGATTTTGAACTTCTAAATTAATTGCGCTATATCCTCCTTTAAATTATTTTATTTTTTCTTGTCAGAACACTAGCACAATTGGAAGAAGATATATCTCCCTGTGAAGCTCAAATGGAACACTGGAAAACGAACTTGATGATAATGGAATCAAAGGAAAGACAGTATCTCCAGCAGTATTCTAATTATAAGGTATATATTGTTCTCGGCTATCAGGTATAATTTATCTGTTCAATCCGTCCATGTATATCGATATTACAATCTGACTACCTGATCCGTGTTTAAATCTTTAATTTTTTTTTTTATCTATTAATTTAATTTTGATATTCTGAGGATCAACCAGCACGCTTTCGTTCTTCTCATATAATTTATGTTTATGCTAGTTTATAAGCAAGATGATTTTTTTTTTTTTTTTTTTTTTTTTTTTTTTGGTATTTAACACAGGCAATGCTTAATCGTGTGGGTTATAGCCCTGAAATTAGTCATGGGGTGTTGGTTGAAATGGCAGAGCACAGGAAGGACCTCGAGAAGAAAACAAAGCCAATCCTCGATACACTAAGAAGCTACCAAGACTTGCCTCCTGTATTTTCCTTACTAATAATTATCCGGGATTTTCCCACTTTTTCTATTTTTTTTTTTTTGACGTATTGCAGATTGATATCGAGACTCTTATTTCATCCAGGACAAGGCATTGGCAGCACTGGCGATCGAGGATAAGAAGAGACAATATGCTGCTGCCGAGAAGTACCTTGAAGACATGTTGCAAGCTCTTGCTTCTTCGTGATATAATAATCAAGGCCAAGTTCCCATCCTGCATCTTGGTTATGTTGGTTTTTATTGAATCTATTCATTATGATTTTTCTGCGTTTTCCTTATGCTTTTAACCATGTTCTGGAAATGTTCAGAAGAGAAGTGGTGTATTGTGTACAGATTTGTCTGAAAAAATGATTCTTATTTGAAATCTACAAAAAGCAGTTCGTTGTGGCTAGAGTTTGAATTTTCGGTCGACTTTAGGCCCTGTTTTCTTCACCTTTTTGCTGAACTGAAATTATTTTTACTAATTGTTACCGATTCAAATTGAATTTTACTGATTAAAATTTAGATTTACTGAATATTATCTTTTTAAGTTGAACAAAATAGGGCCTTAGTGTTCATCCTATCGGTTGATGATGTGAATGACACAAGTTACGAGGTACCAACATGTATTATATTCCCTTCTTTTTTTTTTTTTTGGCATGTGCTCTTATAAAGATATCTCCTAAATAGAATATAAATTCGAATTATTGTGGCATTCATGAATATACAGAGTTTATATTTATCCATTAATGATGAAATAGACTCTGTCTTACGTAATACATTCGGTATTCCATGAGATGGTCTCATACGATATTTTGCCACATCCCGTAAGACGGTCTAGTACATTATTTTGCCTTCTAGATTTTATTCTTTGATAACATTCATAGAGCAGAAGATTTGTGTTTTCACTGCATATGTCAGGTAACACAATAAAGTCCAGAGTTCGATACAAGGGTCCCTGACTCCCTCTCAATTTGACGACCCGACTTCTCCAATCCTTAAATAAACAGGAAACGTGACACTCTTTTCGATTCGCCCATCTTCATTCCAAGCCCTTTCGAAATCTCCAACCACATTATCAGTCAACAATTCCACACCCTTTTCTTTAGCAGTTTGATAAGCAGACCACGACGTCAGGTACGTGAGGTACCCCTCCAAGCCCATCATTTTCTCCGAATTGAATCTAAACGGTCCGTTATTCGCCAGTCCGTCCACCGGCTCAAACGGGAAATCAATGGTCTCGTATTTCCTGTCCACCAATCCACGAGCCGATTCCCAGTACGGGCCGGCAGCCGTGGTGTAGAATCTCTGGAACAGAGGGTCGACCATGGGGTTGACTTCCGGAGTGGTATAGCACCAGGCGGCTATCACTCCGTTAGGCTTCTTTAGAACATGTTTCACTTGCTTGTAGAATTTCGGGAGGTCGAACCAGTGCATGGCTTGGGCTACGGTAACTAAATCGACACTTGATTCTGAGCCGATGTTCTGTTGGAGCTCGGACATTGACATGCTTGGAGAAGTACATTTGTAACTTATGTTTGGTAGTTTAGCTGCAAATTCCAGTTGTTTTGGGCTTGTGTCTGTGGCTATTACATTCTTGTAGATATTAGCCAGCTGATCATCGGGAAATAAAAAAGCATCATATTTTTAGAATAACATGAAGAGATAGAAAAACTTGAAGTTGTAAACGAACCGAGCTGCTCGAACTTGAACTCATTAAGCTCGACTCGGCTCGGTTCGATAAGAAAACATTCCGAGGTCGACCTCGAGTTCAATAAGCCAAGACTCGGCTGGCTCTAAGCTGTAAAATAATCGAGCTGCTCGAAAAAGCTCGAGTTCGACCTCGATAAGAAATACGAGCTCGGTTTCGAACAAAAAATTGTCCGATAAGCTTATCGAGCTCGGCTCGGTTCGATAAGAAAAAGCTGGAACTCGAGTTTGATAAGCCAATACCCAGCTCGACTCAGTTCGTTTAGAGCCTTAAAAAAACTTGTCTATTATTTTTAAACCGGGGATGGGCAACCGGGCAGGTTTTGAACATGACCCGGCTGTATTAGAACCGTGGGCGTAAACCTACTGGGCGTTCTTGCCGGGTTTTGGGTCCTAATGGACCCTCCTCCCAGCTACATATCATTTAAAGTTTTTTTTTTTTTTTTAAATACAATTTACTTGGTATATTTACTTGTATGTAATATAGTCACTTCTCTCTCCCTCTCTCTCCCTCCCTCCCTCCCTCCCTCTCCCCCTCCCCCTCCCCCTCCGCCCCTCTCCCTCTCCCTCTCCCTCTCCCTCTCCCTCTCCCGCTCTCTCTCTCACACACACAGAGAGAGAGCTATCAGAGATGAAAACTTACAGATTGTGCGGCTTGGCCGCTACCAGTGCCGACATCCCATGCAAGGTCATGAGAAGGGGTCTTGGATGCAATGAAATTGAAGAGTGCTTGCGGATAATTAGGTCTACCCACAGAATACTGCTTTGCCTGCCTAATAAACAAATCTGCCATCTCTCTCTCTCTCTCTCTCTCTCTCTCTCTTTCTCTCTCTCTAGTATTTATAAATCTTTCTGAGTTGTTGATGAGATGTTGTGAGACCCAAAAGTTCAGTGTCTATTTATAGGAGAGAATGAGTCTTAAGGCCTATTTGTGGTAGCATCCAAAATACGGACTCAGGAGAGAGAGAGAGAGAGAGAGAGACTATATTTCAAAAAAATAGAACAAAGAAGGTCCGGGGCGGGGCGGAAGAGATACCCGGCCTGCTGTGGGTCGCGGGATAAGCCCACACATACACAGGGAGCCAGGGAGGGTCAACAAGGGACGAGTCAAAATTAGCATCCCTAAAAATTAAATTTATTGAGATTTCGATATATATATATATATATATTATATATTATTATGTAATTTTATACATTTAATTGATATATCCTATATATTTACATTAATAATGACAAGTTTTATGACTAATATGAAATAATAAAATAAAAATACAAGATAAAAAGTTTATAAATACTTTTTTTTTCCCACATGGATCGACCCGCCCCACACCTATCCATGGTTGAATATTATATACATCCTGAGATTTGATATCAATCTGAATTTTCAGTACCAAAAATTTGAATACCAAAATTCTGAATCACACGGAAACCTTTTGTTTCCGTAAATGGATGACACGCAGGCGTGTTTCGGAAAAATGCATTAGCTCAGGGAAGGTTCATCTTTTGTACTTTTCCGTAAATATGTGAAACTCAATGACATATGGGAGTGTTCAAATTTTATTTTGCTTGCTTTATTGAAATGTTCCGCCATGTTTTGTTTTTTTAGTTGTTTCCTTAATACTCTCAACCACCTCCCTCATCCCTTAGGATAAAATACAACTAGGGTCGTGAACGAGCTTGGAAGCTCGATTAGATTCATAGGGTTCAGTTCGAAAAAGCTCGGTTCGAGGCTCGTTCCGAACTAGGGGTGGTTCATGAACCGAACGTTCGCGAACTGTTCGTGAAAGTTTCGGCTGGCCGAGCCGGTTGAGTTGGCCAATCAACATGTTCGCGAACATGTTCGAGTATTTTCGAACCGAACATCGAACATTTTATATTTTGATCGGGTGTTCGCGAACATTAATATATATATATATATATGGCATGAACAGAAATAATTGAACACAAACGATGTATCTCTTTTACCTACCAAATGGTATTTGCAATTATTATTCTCATAATGTATTAAGAAAAGATATGTTTCTTTAAGAAAATGAAAAAGAAAACCAGCCAAAAAAATTATAAATATTTTAATTTTTTATTTGCTTTTTATTCTTTTAAACAAATATTTTGATTAAATATAGAATTCTATAGTTATTTGTTTAATTTTATATATTTTTTAATTTTTAAGCATACTTTTTCTTGTTTATTTCTTTTCACATTATTATTAAAACTAGATGTTCACCCGTGCGAAGCACCAGATAAAATGTTTTATTATTAAAATATATATTTTTTCGATCCCTATATTTATTCTTTAGGATCTTCGACATGAATTTTAATTAAAAAAATTATTGAGTGTATTAGAGTTTAATATAATTGGAGAAAGAGTCTCACATTAGCATAGTGTTAAGTCAACTAGATGTCCTCTCGTGCGATGCACGGCGTAAAATATTAAATATTTTAATATATTAATAATATGTGATCGAATTTTAATAATATTATAAAATATACATGAGTCAGTATACACACACACACACACATATATATATACTATTATTTTATTTAGTTTTATTTATAAACTCTTATCATGTGATCTAAGGGCACATGATAGGAAAACCGTAAATTAATTAAGCACCGTCATTTATTTTCTCATATAGAGTCTTATATCTAATTTTATAAATAAGAAATTAAATTATGTTTATTATTATCAACTTTCATTATAGCCGACCCCAAAGCATTTTGGGACTAAGGCTATGATGATGATGTTGGTGGTGTTGTATTATCCACTTTCATTAAAAGTATACAACCGATATTCTTACTAATATTCTCACTAATTTTTTTATATGATTTGACATTAATGTAATATATTTTACTATTTTATAATCAGAACAAAATAATTCTTAAAAATCAAATAATTATTAAAAATCTATGAAAATAAACTAAAAAAATATCTTTCTTCAATAGTCTTATATTTTTATATTAAAATATTTTAATCATCTAAATATATTATAATTATATTATATTACTTTATATATACTAAAGGTTATAATTGTTTAAACTATTAGGTTAAAAATAAAAGGAATAAAATGAGAGGAAGTTTTTAATTGCTAGATAGTATATAATGGAATAATCCTCTAACCCCCTCCCAAATTAAACGTCTATTTTTTAAGATTTTTAAAAAGAGGATTAACGTGGAGATGACACACGTTTCCTTAGATTTTTTTGCGACTCTCTTTTAATATTAAGTATAGATGTGTAAAAGTTCGATATAAAATATATAAACATGACAGGAATCTATATGATCATTGTATATTTGTAATATTTATATTAATATACTAATATAATTACATATCAGTATACAGATGAAAGAACGTCATATATTTTTGATAAATATTTAGATCAAAGTCACACATTTTATACTTAATAATATATCATGAGATCCATAATGATATTAATTCATTAGGCATAGGGTGATAAAGTATATTAATGTGACGTACTTAAATAATAATATAATCAACTTATTATATTTGTTTATATATTTTTTTTGGTAACTATGTTTTATTACCAGTGAGCCAAGAGGCCAGAGTTTACAGTACAATCCTCCACACAATCGTTCAAACTATATCTACTTACACAAAAGTAAGACTAGCTGACTTCTTACAAACTCTACTTCTAACTACTATCACTTCCTTACACACTCTCACCACCTGGTCCATTGCCCTTGATCTTGCTTGAAATTTCCTGGTATTCCGCTCTTGCCTCAAGAATCCTTCTCGCCACCCAAGAAGCCTGTTTAGGTATAAGCATTACATCTATCTCCTGATTTTTTATGTAATACCCATGAATCCATCTGACCCACATCATCTCCGGGCCTTGAGCTAAGCTCCATAAATGTTTACACATTCCAGCTTGGTTCCATGCTTTCATGTTCAAGATGTTCCACCCTCCTGCCTTTGTGGTAATTGAATTTGATCCCAAGCCACCAAAGCACGTTTTGAAGTGCCAGATTTCCCAGTCCATAAGAATACTCAACAAGCCGTTTGAATTACTTTTATCACCTTCTGAGGTACCAAAAACACTTGACAGTGACACCAAAAAGGATTTTTATATAATTTTTTTCATAAAAAGAATAATCGATCAAAAAATTATTTTAACTAATATATATTTCTACTGGGAATTGTAAGTCTAACATGTCTATAATTCTTTTCCCAAATATTTTTAAAATAAAATAACTCAGTAATCTGAAATTATTATAAGAAGGTGAAAACTGAAGTAAAAATATTGATCTTGGTAAAAAATAGATTTACTTCAATGAAATTATTTGAAAATTATCTGATTTTTGTATTTTATATACAAATAATTTAAAATCAAGATATAATATAATAATTAATCAAAAACAACTTATATTCAAAAAGGAATATTTTAATTATATATATGCCTAATGAATGTTAAATCAAATATCGTAAAAATAAGATTAATTTAAAATATTAATAATAAAAAATAGAGTTGAGACGATAAAACTATTAACTTCTAAACATTGAGAGAGAAATTAAAAAAAAAAATTGGTTCCCATTAACTCTCATTTAAATGGGCAGGAGTTAGTGTATTTTAAAAAAAAAAATAATTAATTCAAAAAATACACGTAAAGACATCTGTTTTGTACAACTCTCTTTTAATAGTAAAGTAGATTAGTATCCATTACCTGAACAAATTTTGGAGACATACCAAAAAAAGTAGGAATAAATTTTGTGGACGAAAATAGTATATGATTAAGTCTTAATATATGTGTCTGTATAGTGTATGTTTTACTATTTTTATTTATTTATTATTAAATAAATACCATAATTTATTTTTTATGTAAGCAATAAAGTCTTAAACCTAATTTCATAAAATTGAGTTAATTTACTTTTATTTTACATCAATTAGTTTTATTAAATTTTAATACTCATATTTTTTCTAACATAAACATCTTTTGTGCAATCAGTCAATAATGTAAATCCGCCAGACTTATTATATTCAATATGGATGTCTAATTGAAGATCGTGGAATAGAATTTTTCATTAAAAATAAACTTGATATAAAGAATTATTAATATTTAAAATTTTAAGCTAAAAAACTGAAGACAAAACTTTTCTATTAGTAGATGAGTGTAAGCTGTGGAATAAGACCCCAACAACACATATTCCTTTTTTTTTCTTAATTTTTCTAAAAATTTAAAAATACATCTCTCTATATATATCCGATACTTTTTAAAAGAATTAAAAAACTTAGAAAATGGCACGTGTCACTGCTCTCCTTTAATAGAAGTATAGATTACAAATGTCACTCGCATAGAGATATTTGACGTAGAAACTCTGCATATATCAAGTAAAAATTATATTTAGATCATAAAATCAAAAGCGTCAGCACATATTTTCGGCAAAGAATATGTAAACAATTTTGTTATTATTATATTACCGAGTTTGTCAACCAAAATCGGAATGATCCTTCACGATCAGATCCGATTGAGGGACGGAATTGAATGCACAACAAATATGTAAAAAACCAACCTGTTTCTTGGATCTCTTAGTTGAAGAAAACCGCACGGAGACGCTCCTGTCCTTAAAGGTTTTTACGCGCTTCAACGGCTATAAGCTTCAGCGTAGAACCCCAAGATTTGCTGCAGCTTTATCGTCGTTCCAACAGCAATGGAAGGAGCGATAAATGCAAAGGCGAATACTTGGAAACTCAAAGAAAGAAAAACGAGAGAGAGGATCGATGCGGCGTGCGAAGTGCAAAGTGCGCCTACAACGCGCCACTTCGCGAACCTCGCGTCTCGCGTCCACGGCTCGGCTCGGCGTGCGTATGGGCTTGGCCCATCTCTGGTCTACTAAGGCCTTTGAGAGCCAAACTAGAGAAAAGACCTTATAAACTAATTTTTGTTTCTTATTCCTTCCAATGTGGGACAAAGGAAACATGCCAAACTCCATTTAGCATAAATATTTTCAACACCAAGCTCCGCTTCTATTCCTGTTTCTATTTGTACCCTATTTTTTGGAAAAAAAATAAAAAAGTTACGTGCCCGACCCTCCTCTCAATTGACCTAGATCCTAAATCATCTTCGCTCGGTCCTGGGTCGCATGTATGCGGGGATGTGTCAAAAACAGCTATTCCATAGTGACTATAGAAATAAACATTGGCTAGTATATTGACTTGAGGAGATAATCCCCGATCAAGGTTGACAAGTCGGTAAATCGAGTCAATCGACAGGGGTCCGACCGAGCGACTAGTCGGTAAGTCCAAAATAACAAATAATAAATATATATTTATACATCGCAATAAATCATAACATGTAATAAAATACTTGAAATAGCTTACCAAATATCCCAACAGAATCTATCATAAATTTTAGTACAATAAATAGGAAATAAATCATATGAAAACTAATTACCTTGTGAAATTTAGAAACTTTTGTAGGCCATTGATATTAGTGATCTAACGGCTGTAGATGAGTAAAATTATATGCATTTATGTATTTAATTTATTGAATTATTTGTTGCATATACTAGCGACCAACTTGATGCAACAAATAATAACAAACATGCAATAAAATTACTTAATAATGCAATTGGTTTCTAGATTTCACTATTAATAATGTTTCCACCATGATCAACCCCCAATAAATAATAATAAAACATAAATGAAGCAGGTCAGATGTTGTCATCGAGGTCTATGTCCACATTTACCTCTTGATCACGGCCATACCTTGACGTAGAATCTGCCATCTACTATAAAATCAAAGAAATAATACAGAGAATTGGTCGGTGGTCCAGTGGTAGGACACCTATCCTTAAAGACACTCCTTTGTGAGGTCTTGGGTTCAATTCCCACCAAGGAGGTGAAAGAGGAGTTTTTTTCTCTTTATGATCCTCTAACTCCCCGGGGCTAGCTCGAGCGACCGCTAATCAATGTTTAATCTCGCGTCAAGCGGCAGTGTGGGAGTATTTCCTGCCGGAACCTGCAGGCCGACTAATCAGCATTATTCTCTCCCGGTAATCTTTTAACCTCGGCGCATTGTAACCGCAAGGAATCAATGTTTAATCTCGCTGGCAGTGGGAGATTTCTCACTGGAACCCAGAGGCCGACTAATCAGCCCGTTTTCCCGAGAATCGCTGCGAACTCACGCACGACCGCTTAAGGACTTCTCCTTTTGCGCAGAAGTGTACAGAAAAGGCATTGGGAAACGTGAAATTGCTCGAGCGACTCGTGATTTACTTCTCTCAATGGGTTAGGAGTGAGTTCATTGAGGGACTAGGATTAGTCCGGCTAAGCTGGGATCACCTAGTTATAAAAAAAAAAGAAATAATACAAGTAGTCTCCAGGGGTATAGACTGATGGTAAGTTGCAAGGTGATTGAGGTAAAAATACTCCGACATCACGGGTTCGAATCCGTGTGGTGACAATACTTTGCTGAAGTATTGCAAGGTTTGTTCTTTGGCTATGCCTCGTTGATCCTCTCTCGCAGAGCCGCCATTAGCGCACATCCTCGATTTAACACCCGCCGCCAAGCACTCGATACATGGGGGTTTTCCGTCTCCCACTCAACAAAAAAGAAGAAGAAATAATACAAGTTAAATAACAAAATTCTTCCTACTATTGTATAATTTAGAATTAAAATTAACTAAAAAAATAGAATAATTTTTTTGGGAAATATACAGTGTAAAAAAGAATTAAAATTAATTTTCTGTTATTTTAAAAAATGAATTCAAAATAACAACTGAAAAGAGAACAGAATATTTTTTTTTTAAAAAATATAGTGGGAAAAATAACTAAAAACTAATTTTAGTTATTTTAATAAACTAAAAAAAAAAACAGAATATAAAAACCATGCATCTCCTGGAGCCGATCGTGGAAAGAGAGCGATCGAAATAAAATGACTGGAAGGTAAGAAGAGAAAGAAGAGAAGACTTGTGCCTGGTGCTGGAGTTGATCGCCATAGCAGTCGGCGGCGGAATCAATCGGCGGAAGGTAAGTTTTTTCTGCTGTCGCCTCTCTCTCATATTGCTTCTCTCTTCTCTGTTCTCTTCAGTCAATCGGTGTAATTAGGGTTTATTAAACCATTCGATGCCCTAAATCTCCCAATCGGACCGCCTTGTCGACTTGGTCGACGACTGGGTATACTGGTCGACCGACTAATCCTATTTCCTCTAGTCGAGAGACCCAGTCGGTTGTGGAATTCCGAGCGGTCGACTAGTCGTCTACTAGTCGACGTCTTTACAACAATGGAGCCTACCTCTTCTTTGCTCGGAACCGGATCTCACGTGAGGGTGTGTTAGAAACCGCTACTTATATCGACTACAGAAATAAATATTGACTAGTAGATGGACTTGAGGAGATAGTCCTCCTATAATCAATTAGTTTTATGGAACCTCCAATAATAGTCGATACAGTTTGGATCAAGCCCACACCGGCATGGGGCCGCTCGTTCACAAATCTATGCCTGCATTTGGCTTCTCTATAATTCTCGACTCAACCTAATTTAATCCTTAATCTTGTTTAAAATCTAAAACTATCATCGCTTAAAAATCTAATTCTCTGCATTTTTAACTTTTGTTTTTTCGGAGATTAGCAGCATAGATTGAAATGGCTTCAATTGTACCAATTCCAACCGAGTCCTACAGTCTCGGTTTTATTGGAGCTGGAAAAATGGCTGAGAGCATTGCTAGAGGTGTAGTCGAATCCGGAGTTTTGCCTGCTTCCAAGATTTGTACTGCACATCTTGCATCTTCTAGACGTACTGCCTTTGAATCGTTTGGCGTGAAAGTTCTTTCTCACAACATTGAGGTATTGTCAATACTTGGATCATCTTCCTTTTTTTTTCTGTGTGTTGATTTTTGTCCGTTGATGTTATTTGTACGTGCTAGTGAGTGTTTCAGTGTCTTTGCATCTCACGTGCGATAGCGTGTTTTACAGAAAAGACACGAAATAGCGCGAGAAGAAACTGCAGGGAACAAACAAAATCTACTCTTTACTCTGATGTGTCACACTATTTAGGCTATCTCTTACGTTTTTTGCGCGAGATTCTATAGACATGCGCTATTTGTAGACAACTCCTTTTTGCCTTTGAATTCTTAAGAAAAAAAGCCAAATTTATAGTGAAAAAAAAAGCTACTGCTCCAGAAATGTGTCTATTATGTGTAGTGGTATAATGGATATTTTTACTATTTTTCTTTAGTATAATATTAATTTTTATTCTTTTACTAATTTTCCTAAGTATAATATCATTTTTTTTTTTAAATTAAATGCTATTCAAGTTTCGAATAGCTTACACTATTGCGCTACCAGAGCGCTACGTGTTCTAAACATTGATCTGATCACACTCGGATACCATGTGGCGTAGTTATGATGTACAATTGGATTTCTTTGTTTTGTTGGTTTCTAATGTTCAACGAGTATATTACTCGAATTGCTGTTGCGTACTGTTTTAGTTTCAGATTTATCTTTTTTTTAGAGTCCTTTAGTTTTTTCTTTTTTGTTTGTAGGGTTCATTTTCAGTTTTTTTAGGTTCTGTCTTTCAGTATTTTACTTAATTTAGTTTTTTTGAATTCTCTATTATTGGGTACTTTATCTTTAAGATTTAATATTAGCGGACGACCCGTCCCACAAGTTACCTACTCTTGTTTTATATTTCTGTCATTCTTTTTTTATATTCACTTTGCCAATTCACATATGGTACATACGGAAACGTTGCCCCTTGTAAGCTCGGATATCTATAAGGAGGTGCTCCTCATATTGATTTTACATCATCATCATCATCATCAACAGCACCTTAATCCCAACTATGTTGGGGTCGGTGGCATGAAGATTATAGTGTTGTTTAATTGTCTAAAATTAGTTAACACCAAAACTCATGCAAATAACAAAGTGGCAAAGTTTTACGCCGGATGCCCTTCCTGTCGCAACCTTCATATGAAGGAGAAATAGAACGAAATTCCAAAACCATCAACATCATAGGTTTTTCCATTTATATGGAAAATATCATGAGACGGCGATGAGTTTGAGATAATTGCTATTGTCATGTCACAATACGTGATTGATATTGGAAAATCAACACATACATCATGGAACATGACTCCTCATATTGATTTTACATAAACTCAAAATTTGAAATGGCCTTTTCCAATTGAGATTACGATGCGTACAGGGTTTTGTGATTCTTTATGTAAATTCTAATTTGTTCGATTTGTAACTTGTGACGAGTAAGTATAATTCTATTCCTTTTTGTTTTATCCCAAAGGCAGGTAGTTAAAGAGAGTGATGTGGTTGTATTCTCCGTGAAACCTCAAGTTGGTATGTTCGACGCCTCACAGTTGCTCGTTTATGCTATTCTTTGGCTTGTATTCGTCTTCCCTTATCGGCACGCTACTAAAAAGTTGTTATTATTTTGATGCATTATGTTTATATTCAGTTAAAGATGTGATACTTCAGTTAAAGCCGCTGCTTTCTGAGAAGCAGCAGCTCTTGGTGTCTGTTGTTGCCGGAGTCAAGCTTAAAGATTTGCAGGTCCGTTTAGTGGAATTTTTTTCCATATTCAACTTCAAATACTTTTTCATTTTTTCTTAGGAAAAAGCACTTGGGTCTTTGATTTATGGACTTGATATATCCAGGAGTGGGCTGGTCACAGCCGGTTTATTAGAGTAATGCCCAACACCCCGGCTGCTGTTGGTGTGGCTGCATCTGGTATATCAATATTTTTTTTTTTATTTTTTTTTGTTATTCTTTTTTGTTTACGTTTCCTTTGTAATTTTGGTGATATCTCTAGAGTATAATTTCTCTAATTTGTCGCAACTATGAAGCACCAATACTTCTATTTGTTGGACACTCGGGGATACAACTTTCTTCTATTTTTTATTTTTTATTTTTTGAATGAGGGATACGCTGGGATACTACAGGATACAATTTATGGACTCTTTCATAAAAGATTTAGAAAAAGCTGGGCTTTTTTGAAATAGGAGTTTTTTTTTTATATAAAACTTAAAAAAAAAAACAGGAGTAAAATGTTACTAATCAAACCTAAAATCTTAAATTACAAGCACTATTTTCTTTGTTTTTCACGTATCATGGATTCTTGGGTCTATAAATAGTAAATATGATCCAAAATCATATCTAACATCCCATTTTAATTTAAGCCTTCCAAAGAGATTAAAATGCGAGTTCACAAGTATCATTTCAAATCCATCCAAATCTTGCGGCCCCCATCCTTCAATCAATGTCTCCATTGGTCTTGTCACATTCGGTCTTATCACATTCACAAATTATGATTAACCATTGAAACATCTATTTTGCTTGAAGTTGTTACGCCATCAAGGATAATCTTTCAGACACCCCCATTGCAGCAGGTTTCTCATACTTCTCACATAACAATTGTAAGTCAATACGGTGGTATCGGGCAACAAGATGATTTCTCTTGAAGTCGACGCAGAACTTTTCAAATTCGACCATAAAACTCGTCCATTGCTGCTGTGTCAACATGTAGACATAAAGAAATAGAAATGAAACAAATACGGCAAACAATTAAGGTGTGCTCAAAGAAGGTAATTGTCTAACTGCAATTCAAACCAGTGTGATAACGAGACTAAGACATCATCTAAATATCATTCTGCCGTGTT
Organism: Orobanche coerulescens; assembly: GCA_033398695.1. Classification (NCBI taxonomy): domain Eukaryota; kingdom Viridiplantae; phylum Streptophyta; class Magnoliopsida; order Lamiales; family Orobanchaceae; genus Orobanche; species Orobanche coerulescens. Next base: position 3,263,645 of record CM065810.1, read on the forward strand.
GTTATCACACTGGTTTGAGTTGCAATTACACAATTATCTTCCTGGTGTACACCTTAATTGTTTGTTGTATCTGTTGATTTTTTTTATCGGTGTCTAAAGATTGACACAATGGATGATCAAATTTGAAATGTTTTGCACTCGCTTCAAGAGGAATCGGCCTACGGCCCGACACCGCCGTGTTGACTTACGATTGTTGTGTGAGAAGTATCTCGCTTTTATCAACAATGTGAGCCCAAATCCAGTCATAGGCTAGAAGGATGATGTGGGCGGTGTTGGAAAGATCACCCTTGATGGCATCAACAACTTCAAGCAAAATAAATGTTTCAATAACACTACCCTCGAAGGCAGGACTGCATCTTGCACATTGGTTGAAGGATGAGGACAACAAGACTTGGACGGATTGGATGACGCTTGCGAACTCGCATTTTAAATCTCTTTAGAAGGCCTAAATTGAAATGTTAGATATGATTTTGGATGGTATTTGTAGATCCAAAAATTCAATAACACGTTATTCTAGAACTATAAAACCGTTATCGACTTATCGTGGAGAAAATTTTACTAATAGGTTAATGTTCCAGTAAGAAGTAACATTTTTACTAAATGAATAGAATATGTTGATTTTTTTTTTTTTACATAAATTCATTATATCGGTATCACACAAGCCTAATAAAGATGTTAAGTATTTTCTATGTCATGCGGAGGGGTTGATGTTCGTCTTGGTTGGTTGTGTGTAACACACACAAATAGATGATGATGGTTTTTCTTAGCAATTTATCTATTTGCAGTTATCAGCCTGGGGAGCGCGGCAACCAAGGATGATGGGGATTTAATTGCAAAGTTATTTGGGGCGATCGGCAAAGTCTGGACGGCTGATGAAAAGCTTTTCGATGCTATCACTGGCCTCAGGTCTGCTGTATTTCTTCTCACATGCTTCATAATAAAATTCTGGGTTAATGATAAAACCTATCCTGATGTTTAGCTTATTTACAGAAAAAACAACTAAGCTTATTTACAGAAAAAATAACTATCTTTGGAATTACGAAATATCCCGTGACATTTTTTTTTGTCTTCTGCACACTCTATGGGGGTGTAAGTGTGGTGGGGGTTGTAAGGTAATTACAAACCATAAGGTGGGTCTTTTTGTAAATAAACTAAACCCCAGTGGTATTATTGTAATTGTCCCTTCAAATTTTGTATTTGCATGACCTCATGAGTAGTTGTCATAGAAGTTCAACTATTTTTACGTTCTTACTTCCAAGTTTTAACCTCAATCTCCCTTCACCTCTTAAAAAATCAATATTATTAAATAATCCCAACTAGTACCCCTAATTTGAGAGAGTTTTTTTTTTTTTTTTTTTGGTACTCAGACTAAAGAATGATAGTTTTGTAATAACCCCAATGCTTCCGATTTCTTGAAAGGAAGTGTTAAGTGTTAACTGTTAGTATAGGTCGGAACCATTTTGCTAAGATTTATTTTATTTTCTGGAATACCCAGTGGTAGTGGACCAGCATATATCTATCTAGCAATAGAAGCTTTAGCTGACGGAGGAGTAGCTGCTGGTCTACCTCGGGAACTCGCACTCGGTCTAGCTTCTCAAACCGTAAGCCGCTCCGTGCCACACTCTATCGACTCCGATTTTTTATTTTTTTTTTTAAATATTAAAAGGGTACTATGATTGTGTTCTGATGTCTTATTAGGTGTTAGGAGCAGCATCCATGGCAGCAAATGCAGGGAAACATCCCGGTCAGCTGAAAGATGATGTGGCGTCGCCAGGTGGCACGACCATAGCCGGGATTCACGAGCTGGAGAAGGCTGGTTTTCGTGGGATTCTGATGAACGCGGTCGTTGCTGCTGCCAAACGCAGCCGAGAGCTTTCGCAAAGTTAAGCTTCATCTGTTTCAAAGAAAATGAAGCTTCTTTTGTTTCAAATACCCTTCTCTTGTTGGAGGTACACTGTAAAATAACGCAAATATCAAGTTTTTTTATTTATTATTTACTTAATTTATTTTAAACCTGGTAAAGTAAACATGATGGATGATACCAAGAAATTAAAAATTTGATGTATGATACGATTCTTTCTTCGTCTCCTCCATCAAATGATATTGTTGCATGAACACACTTCTTGTCTAAAATGGTGAAACCGGGTCCTGTCCCTCATGATTGTTTCCCGATCATAAACATCTAATATTAGCTTACTCGCCTGATGACAGTTTCTACACACCCGTAAATTCTTTGTAACCCTAATCGTTTCACCACGTCTACTTTTCAACAATCCAAAAGCAATAGCCAACTTCTCACTATTGTAAAACAATGAATTCTGTTTTTCCTCATCACACACATCATACGGCATCCCATCATTATCCGGCACATATCCTCTCTCTTTAATATGAACCAACATCTCTTCGACCTCGGAATATATCTCTCTAGCCTCCTGATGAGCCCTTCCCTCTAATGAACTTGTTTACAGTACCTTCCAATTCGATCATGGAAAATGCGGCCACCTTTTTAACCCCTCTATCGTTCATTAACTTCCTTACATATTCGACGTCTTCATATCTACTGCCTTTCGCGTATAGTTTAGCTAACACGTAACACTCGTTATTATTCCGCTCTAATTCAGTCACTTGTTCCCCTATTTCCTCTGCTATGTTGACATTTCCATGGATTCTACAGGCACCCAGAAGAGCTCCCAGAACACCAACATCGTCTCTCATCAGCATACCATCTACAACTCTTTTAGCTTCCTCTAGTTACCCGGCCCGGCCCAACAAATCGACTAATCTTTAGTTATATAAGAAAAATAATATCTTCCTTGTTCGACTAAGCCTGAGTGTGCACAAGCACCGAATAAATTCACAAACATGACATAATCAGGAATAATCGTCTTATCCGATACCATTTTCCTGAGAAGCTAAATGGCGCCTTGCCTTTACCGTGCATTGCAAATCCTCCAATCATACAGTTCCAAGATGAAATTCCCTTACTAGGCCATTCATCGAACACCTTATAGGCCTTCTCCAAACATCCGCATTTACAATATATATAGATAGTCGTCGTTTCCAATCTATGATCCATGTAGATCCCACGACTCTTGACATACTCATGAATCCACTCGCCTTGCTTCAGTGCACCAAAACTTGTGCAAGCGGCCAATATACTAGCAGCCACGAAATTATCTATAGCTAGATATTCTGTTCTCATTTTATCGAACAGTTTAAAGGCGTCACAAAACCTTTTGTTTCGAACATGAGCAACAATCAACGTAGTCCAAGAAACATCACCCTTGTTGTCTAAATTATCAAACACCCTTTCGCTTCCTCTAGCAAAATTTGCATACATATGGTTCAAATTGTTCTGACAATACGAATCCTGGACGATCCCGAGTTTTGTCACATGAGCATGGGCCTGCTTTGCCTCTTTAACAGCATTGACAAAGCATCAAGATCGTATAATGGGAGGGAAAAATAAATTGTTAGGATATACGAATTTCTCCAGCATGTAAGGCGTACAAGACAACGCAACTTTTATACAATTGTGCTTGAATATAACCTTAGGTGTTATATAAAAAAGCATTTGGGTAGGGCAATAAAGCGAATACCCGAGGGCATGGTTCAAGTCCCCGGACTCTGACAGGGCGCAGAATCTACACGGCCCATGGTGTCATTGCCGGAGCAGAGACCGAGCTTGATGATCTGGGCATGGTGTCGTTTGAGGTCGTCCATTGTTGAGCGAGACTCGAGATTCTTGAATGGCGTGGCCTTGGCAATGGATATGGTGTCCATGTTTGTCTTATGTCCAATCAAACTTCCAATAAATACCATTCTTTTTGGGTATTACTAAACACCGCCCAAAATTACTAGCCACCGCCCTATAAGATTACCTTTTTATCCATTTCAAGTCTTTCATTATTTCTAAACACCACACCACATCAAAATCTTTCAAGCTCAAGTTTTTCGAATATAACACACAATCAAATATATATCGTCAATATTATCGACAACTACGAAAATGGACGGGAATTCGCATCTGGAGGTAATTTTTCGTACAAAATGACGCAGGCGTCTGAATATTCCGCCTGTTCCATGGTACAGGCGTCCCCAGATTCCGCCTGGACCATGGTACAGGCGTCTGGTGCGGACGCTCTGTCCATGGTCTAGGCGTCTAAACCGGACGCCTGAACCATGGTCGGGGCGTCCGATTCAGACGCCTGTGCCATGGCTGGGCGATTCAGGTCAGACGCCAGTGGCTGCGTCCACGCCGACGCCTCGGCCATGGTCCAGCAATTTTGGACGCCTGGACCCTTTTTTTTTGTCTGATTTTAAATATTAATAATAATATTATTGGTATTATTATTAACATTGTGTCAATTAAAAATTTCAAGTTATATTGGAAGAAATTGAAGGCGACGGCGTTGATTATAGTGGTTATTTCGTTAATGACGAAATATTCGCTAGTGATTGTGATGCGATTGCTTGGGCGAAAAAATTGCTCTTCAAATTGGTTTCGAGTTGATCATTTCATCGCATAAGAATAAAGGAAAGACAAAGCTATTGAGATGTAACCGTGGTGAGCAGTGCAGGGGTATTACGAGATTTGGATGTCATTGCTCGAAAGGACACAAAGACGAAAGCATGCAAGTGTACATTTTATAAAGGCCGAACAATTGCATGACTTGAGTGGTTGGATAATCGACCGATCTCTGGGAGTAAGGGTATGCACAATCACTCATTTATTGTTTATCCTAGGGGCATCGTCAAATGAGTGGATCGAGTAAATCGCCAAACAAGTTGCTCGTGAGATGAGTCTTTGCTCAAGCCGTGTGCCATCTTGGCGGCCATTCGTAATAAATTTCCGAGGACAAACCGACTAGACGACATATCTATAATTATAGAGACCACTTGAGGAAGCATGATTTTGAAGAAAGAGATGTCGTCGGCCGTTTCACCATTCGTCATGACGAATAACTACGTACATCGACGCAGCCGACCGGATACAAATGTCATACCCACGTGTTCATGGCACATCCAACATCAATCAACTTAATCCGACCTACGATGGTTCATTGGCATGGATTCCACCTACAAAACGAATAAGTACAAGATGCCATTTCTCGAGATAGTCGGGATGACTCCATGTAACAAGAACTTCCTAATCGCCTATGCAATTATGAAAGATGAGACCGAATCGAGCTACGCGTGGGTGTTACAGAAGTTGAAAATTTTGCTTGGGTTTGATGTTCATCCGACCGCTATTGTTACGGATCGTGAGTTGGGATTGATGCGTCCTATTGAAGAGATATTTCCAGAGAGTGCCCACTTACTTTGCACATGGCATATTAATAAGGATGTTGAAGACAAGGTCTACAGAATTTGTGGAAAAGATAAAGAAATGGGCCAAAGGTTTAAAAATGGGAAATGGAAGAAAATCATGGAAGCGGCGACCGAAGAGGAATATGATCAAGCGGTGCAACTCATGAAGGATACCGTCCCTCACCTCCAATATGCAGGAAGGCCTAATCCGGTTACCACTCTTGTCAACAAACAAGGTGGATCCAAATAACAACCACATCCAAGCTACGGCCTGGGTGCCCTCCACTCGACCCCCATCACGACATGACCTGAAAATCGAGTCCATAAGTACGCCGCCACCCCCCCAGTGAGTACTCAATAGCTCCAACCGCGATACTCCAAGAACCTCCATCACATCCACCTGCAACTGTGTAGATGTGCTATCGGCATCAACCAATCGCCCCTCGACAGGAATGCGAAGGATCTGCCACACATCATGTAACATGATGGTCATCTCTCCGAACGGCATGTGAAAAGAGTTCGTATCGGCCGCCACCGCTCAACGAACGCAAATCAACGGGAGTCAATATGTTCGAACATGGCGTCCGTGTGGGATAACCTCCCCACCGATCCGACTCACTAAAGAGGGTGACATAACCGAGCGCCACCGACTCAAGCTCGACAAGCAGCCCGATCTGGTGTGACACTTCAAAGAAACCTCTCATATCTCCAGTCCGGATACGCGCGGCGACATGCCCACCAAAACTCGGGATAACGCCGTCGATAGGGCCACTGTGCATCTCCTCGAAACCATCCAAGATGTCTCATCCTCCCCCTACGCCGTTTACTACCGGTAGACCCGAGTAACAAACCTCCCCCTCTCCCCTTCCGAACCCTGCACGAAAATGAAGAAGAATCATCACCGCCTCCCGATCGTCGGCCTCATCGTGCGAATAATACTCGCCGAATCCTCGCACCAAAATCGCATAAGGTACGTCCTCGAATCCCCTACGCCCGCCTCCCGCCGTCTACGAACGGAAGCATCAACGCCACGAGCTCGGTGTGACGCGCTCCGTAACCCATCAACTCGTGACTAGCGGCATAGATTTGCAGCTCCTCCTCTCATCTCGCATTTAGCAAACAATACAACTAATAAGTAATAATCATAAAAAGAATACACATTATTAATTATTAATTGAAAATTTTATTTTTTCCAAAATATGGTCAAGGCCCGAACGACGCTAGAACCACTGACAAAGGCTCTGGTCCGTACGCCATTTCAGGTCGAAGCGTCCGAGGCGACGCTTATCCACGGCCAGCGTCCGATTCGACGCTGTGCCATGGTTCTGACGCCCGTGGACGTTTGTACCATAGCCGGGCGCCCGCCGTGACGCTGAGCCATGGACAGCGGAATCGACGACGCCAGGCCATGGTTGGCGCCCACGGCGACGCTCAGAATAAATACTCGCCGCGCCTCTGTCGTGCACTCCGGCACGGCAGCGCGGCCAATGAAACAGTAGACGGATGAAAAAATAAGATTACCGGCGCTTTTCCTTTTCCGGACATGGCGGCGGTGCGGCGGCAGACGGCGGCAGACGGCGGCTACGCGGCGGTACGATGGCGGCGGACGGCGGCACTGTTGTGTCGGTTCGGCTGCGTCGTATGAGTTGTTTAGAGAGAAAACTATTACTAAACTAGGATCCAAAATCTAATTAAACTGTAGTAAGGGCAAAAAGGTAATTTTCTAGGGCGGTGGCTAGTAATTTTGGGCGGTGTTTAGTAATCCAGTTCTTTTTCTTCATCAATACCTCTAGTGAAAAAAAAAATCTTTAGAATGAAAGTATATCCAATGGCACCTAAACATCTCATCTAGCTTCTCTCATTGTGTACTAATCTTGGTAGACAATATAACTTGCCAGGAAAAGATTCACCAAACAATATTAGTCGCTGTCGTCCCAAATTGATAAGCTTGTTTGTTTTTCGGAGAGATTGAGAAAATGCATTTAATTGCGATGGAAATATAATTTTTGACTCAATATTTCTAAATTACCCTTTAACGTCCATTTGTCATATTTCATAATCGTAATAGGCAGCAATGGCAAACATCATGCTAATCGACTTTATCATAGCTACAGGCGAGAAGGTATCATGATAATCGATTCCTTCCCTTTTGGTATAACCCTTTGCCACAAGTCTGACCTTAGAGGCATCAACCTTGCCATCCCCATCAGTTTTTCTTTTATAGATTCATTTATTTCCAATAGTCCTCATGCCAGACCAATTGGAAGATCTACTAGAGTCCAGACCTGATTGATATACATCAAGTCTATCTCAGCTTCCATTGCTTCTTGCCATTTATCGGAGTCTACATCCACTATCGATTGGTCATAGGTGACAGGGTCGTTTTCACTGCTATTAGTACATCAGCATCGTTGGTGGTAAAATTGACAGACTATTATAGAAAAATAACATTGTAGTATTTAGCAAGTGGCTTAGAATTTGAGACAAATGAACATAAAACCAAAGTGTACCCATCTCTGATGGACGAGTATGATATAAAAGAGACTCGCTCCAAATACAATAACATAATTATGATTTTTCGTTGAGAATACTGAAATTCGATATTCAAGAAGAGGAAGAGAGAGATACGAAGCGAAAGATTTGTTTCAGATTTCTCGACCACACAATTCATGAGAGAAGTATACGATGGCTGCGACACCACAAAATAAAGACACCATCTAAATCTTAATATAAGAGAACAACATTGACACTCAACATCAATCTCCGCCAAGAGGCCCTCTCCTTTCAAACAGTACACTTATCGATGATGTTATCGTGGCTCTGCATGGCGTGGAGAACGAATTAGATCTCGTTCGTGAGTCTGTCCAAATTGAAACTACTTATCGTGTGGAGAATACTGGATCAAGTGGTTGAAGCTTTTCAGGCTGTCCCCATAGCCATCAAACAAGCGGTTCGCAACTTCTCCGTTCAACAGGAAGGTGTGCTGAAGAAAGAGACCGAGAAATTTATATTCACTTATATTTTTTAAAAATAAAATTCAATAGATTCCCTTAATTAGAATTATAATTTTTAGTGATATAATAATTTTTATATTAATTAAGAATTAAAATTATAATTTTTATATTTTTTTCTTCTAGACTCCAGTAAACTCATTGAGACTCATGAGTAAATCTTAAGTTTACTAAATCTTAATTCCAACTCGACTTAATAGTATGCAAATCAATCTTGAATCTGACAATACTCGACTTGATTCAGCTCGTTACATACCTATGGACTATACATACAGGCTCACAAGGCATGATGCGGCAAAGGGCAAAAATGCACTGTTAAAGCATAATGTAATTAGCTATTTTTCATTGTTTTGAAAAGTATCGACTTTTCTCCGTAAAAGTATTTAATTTTTAGTACACTAGTCATTCGGATCCGTGCGTTGCACACGGGCTCTATCTAATTGGTCATAGTGTAAGGTGTGGTATTTATTTTCGTCATTAGGTTTATAAGTTGTGATGGTATCACAATTTTTGTAAGCATCGCATGAGTTTAAGATGAATGAGTTTAATTAGTTGTTTGGTGACTTTTATATTTAGACCGAGTCATTCAGACTCGTGCGATGCACACGCTTAATCTAAATGTTCATAGTGTATTGTTCAACACTAATTTTCGTTATTACATGGGTTGTATATAAGTGTTCATAGCATAATCTTTGGCACTTATTTTCGTCATTATATATCTAAGTTGTGATGGTATCACACCTTTTCTAAGCATGACACACATTTAAAATAGTTTATTGACATTAAAAGAGTATATGTGAAGAGACTTTTTTCAAGATGCTACATTTAAAAGAGTCTCTTCACATGTAACTTTTTAATATGTATAAGTTACATACTAAATGTCAAAGGGAGGTTAAACGCATACGGTTCTTCAAAATAAATGTAACCCTTATATAAAATCGTAACAAAGTGGATATTCGCTATATTTTGAGATCTAGCTTGTGACAATTAATTATCCTTTTGGTTTATCATATCAAATACGGTAGTTCCACATTACTACGCTTAATTAATCGAACTTTATTTTATGCACCAAAACCATTTAAGTTTCAATATTTTTTATTGTTGTGAAAATCGGTCCAATATTGTTAGTATATTTAATTTGTACCAGGTTGCATATATAAATATATTTGAAGACATCAATCTCAACATATAATCTTAATAACTAATATAACAATTTCATTTTGCCAAATTTGTTTGTCACTCTACAAATAAAACTAAAATTATATTAAGATAATCAATTAATCTCCATAGTGATATTACTTATTGAGTAAGATTTAAATTTAATTTATAATAGATTATATAAATGGTATATCTATATTGTTTAAACTACATAAATCGTCAAAATGATATTATTTATTATGTAAGATTTAAACTACAGTAAAATTATATAAATGATAAATTCTCAAAATAACATAATCGCTTAATTGCCGATACTAATTGTGGATATGATTACCCGAATCATTAATACGTATTTGTTTATCTGTAGTCTATTGTTTTGCACCATTTATGGATAAAGATGATAGTGTGAAGATATTTTTATTATATACTACCATTTTCAATATGTAACATCAACATAACTTACACAATCATATCAAGTATCAAAGTCACGCAATATTTCAAGACGTTTAATTAAGAAAGTGACACTAACACACCGCAAGACAAAAAACTACATTAAGAGCAAAAATATTAAAATGCACCAACAAAGTGTAGTAATAATTATTGACTAAAAATTGAACTCGTCACATTATTTTTAATAAACTTACTTGCTAACGAATCAATAGTATTAGCCCATTTATTGGTATTACATGAAGCAAAATATTGCATGTTTAATTTGTAACATATATTAATATGAATGCTAAGTATTCATCCCACCGATGGCCATAACGTCGTTCTTGTTTTTGTTGTTGTTCTTGTTGTTGTTGTTGTCTTTGTCGTTGTTGTTAATTGGCCTTTCTCATGTTTTGTTCTTGATACAATTTTTGTGACTTCTCGATATCTTTTTTAATGCTTCTTGACGCGCTACAAAAAACAATTAGATATAGTTGATCGTTAGTAAATTAAATACAGTTAATCAATATAATGCATTTTCGATCAAAGTAAAAATGTTCGTGCATGTACCACATAATTGATAAGACAACGATGTGTAGGATCTCTTAAACCATTAGAGAAGATGATGTTACTACCAAACCTCCTAAGACCATCTTTATGTCTCTACATTATACACACACAAAACACGTGAAATTTACATAATACAATATAAATCAATATGCTAAATCAATATGATGCTTACTTTACCACCATAATAAGTTGTACCAATGCGACGCTGGCCCTAAGTTGTGTTTTGTTGTGTGCGATTTTGACACATTATATAGTTGATAAAATATTCAGAATCATGACTGAAGGTAAAAAGACTAACACTAATTGGTGTGTTTAATTTACGATTCACGCACCAAACACTTCATCTCCACATTTCACTTTCAATTCGTGAGCCATTTATTATAACCACTTTACATTTATAAGGCTACTTAAGCTTTTAAGATATAAGATAAATGGCCATTATGTGAATATTCATCAGACACTTAACTAAGTCGCTTGATACGCCCTAAATCAATGTGGAATAACAAATATGATACAATCAATTCATCAAGCATTAATCATGACCACTTACATTTATATGGAATAACAAATATGATACAATCAATTCATCAAGCATTAATCATGACCACTTACATTTATAAGGCTTCTTAAGCTTTATATATATAAGATTAGAAATAACGGCTAACCGCAAGGCTTTGCGGTCTGACCTGTCAGACCCAATGTAAAACACATCATTTACTAACTGAAGGTAAATATCCATGGACAAAGTAACACGATCTTCGGACATATGTCTCAAATAGGGATGGAACATCTCAAGTGAGATCTTTCGCGAGGCAATGATTTACAGAACTTACACGTATGTAAAACAAAACCATAAACCAATATATGATCGTATTATGAATAACCACTTTGAAGAGGCGAGTAATATCAAGAGCAACGATACACACCTGATTTATATTCGAAACATTGATAACCATCCAAAAAATTGCTTGTTAATTACTTCGGAATATACTGCGCAACACAAACACAACTCAATAACTTGAACATCATACTAATTCGACTCCTTTAGGGCTCCTCAAAAAATGCCAGAGAAAGAATAATCATTTTACAAAATCTTCCATTTCCGCTCCAAGGCAGTCGTTATCATCGATATGCAATATGCAGCACTCAGTGGATATTCAGAAACTGCAATAGGACATTACCTTATTAAACAAAAACATAAAAGAACATAAGGGAGGCAACGAGAAGGAGATGCACACGATATAATTAGTTCATCATAGAGAACTAAACCAATTCGACCAAGACGAATCAATAAGTCCATTACACACCGTATTTCGAAACTTTACCCGGTATCCTAAAGGGTAGTCAAAAACTAAAAGAAACATGACAAGTTAAATAAGTATCTGCATTTAATTTGCTTACTTGATAAATAATCTTCGACGTAATCTTCATCAATTCTCCCATGGGCCATTGCCCCCACCTGTCAACGGGTAACATCAGACGAGCAAATTTTCAGTAATGAACAAAATTCGCCGAAAATAAATAAATTTGAGGAAGAAAATAAAAAAAGAAAAAAGAAAAGTAGCGGGTAATATCTAACTCACCACAAAAACGAGATTCAATTCATTGTTAATAGTACCAACATAATCGTACATGTCAACCAGCTTTTCCGAACTGTGTGAGAAGCCTGATGTCCAATAAAAGGCAATTGAAAATTTTATAGGCAATACATTAGAAAATAAATACACTAGAAATAAATTGAAAAAATTGTTCACCTAATTTACGACAGTTGATGGGTAAATACTGCGTGACAGGGTTCTTGATGACACGCAGAAGCTTTTCACCTTTACCGGATGAAGTAATGTGCAATTTTTGCAGCAATTGCACTGAAATATATTACAAGATGTGAGTACAAGTATCATTGGTGAATTAAAATTCTACTGATGGAAATATACAAATGTAGAATTTGAAACACATCAATACTCACCCATGAGACCAGCAAACCTCTTATATGTCCTTGGCATACGAGCGTGAGGTTTGATGTGCAAAAGAAGACCTTGCTGAGTCTTCACGTATAAAGCTTTCAATCTCCCACATTTGTTCATCCGACTGTCTAGGATTGTTTGAATCGCCTATAAAATATCAAGATGTTCAAGAAGTGTTTGTTAGGAACATGACAATACCTCTCAACTTGAGAACAATTACATCCGATAGGGAAGGTAAACATACTGACTCTACGAACAACATCTTTTGATGGGTATACTTTTGGTGCAAGAAAGGGCAACAGAAAATGACATATAAAAGTTACTAGTGTCGATGATGGGTAGGCACTAAAGCATCAAAGAGGCTGATGAGACGAAGAAAAAACTTGAAACAAATTATATGTAGTTCTCAAAATGAGATATATGATTTCGCAGAAATAGTGAACTTCGCTTCTCACAAACTGAACTTATTACGAAACTAATTTGAACCATGTTTAATATGTTGGTATGAAATCCAAGTGCCCAACTTTGCTTGAGAGAGAGAATCTCAACAAGTTAGATAATATATATATATATATATATATTACCTCCGTTCTTTTATAACTGCAACAGCTGGACTTTCACGCTTGCCAATGCACAACTTTGATTATTAATATCTTCAATTCTTTATTTTTAAAAATTATAAGACGTTGATATTTTGAAAGTATATTTCGAGATGAATCTAACAAGATCTCACATGACTATTTTTTCATATGTATAAATCACAAAAGATGGTCAAAAGAGAGTATGTGAACAGTGTAATAGTCAACACGTTGCAATAATAAAGTAACGGAGGAAGTATATATTAAGGATCAAATGTGAATGATCCTTAATGTGTGAATTGCAAATTCACTCTTGAATCAGTTTATCGTGCGCTTAAGATCACACGTTAAGCCCAACCGTTTATGCATGAGTTTTTTCCTTAAGTAATCATCATTAAGGGTATTAGTGTGATCTTATAATTTATTTGCAACTTCCTACCAACATTAATTTAGTAGCATATCTTTTCCAAATATGGTAAGATTACGATAGATTTAATTATTTTCTAGGTAGCACGGAGACGGGTCGGGGACGAAAAACAGGACAAAAACGGTGACGAAAAACGACAAAATCAAAATTTTAAAAACGGGTACGGCACGGGTATGGGAAAAAGATTCCTACATTAGAATCCATAGATAATTCCTTAAAATTCATATATAAATGATAAGTCACTATTATAACATCAAAAGAAAACTTAACTAAAAATTCAAAATTTTAAAAGAACAATAAAATCAAGCAAACACCTTTTCACACACACAAAAAAAAAGAGTTAAAGAATTCGAGATATTATTAAATTAATATTCTAAATACACAAAATCACAAATAATCAGATTTTAAATACACAATCAATAAATACAATTATATATACTATAATATGAGAGAAAAACTGTAATTCAATTTCAGAAATCAATTCTCAAAAAAAAAAAAAAAGATGACCATAAGTGCCTAGTAATAACTAATAACTCATTATCCCGTCTGCCCAAGAAAAAAAAGAAAAAGTCAATTGCAAATTTGCAATCATCAGTTTTAAGTTTTAAAAAGAGAGATCAGAGAAAATGAGGTGGTGAGGACTGAGGCGTCATCTCCTTCCAACACCCGACGGTCCAATTGGAGTGAAGAGATTAGAGGGGAGAGAGAGAGATCAGAGGAGAAAGAGAGATCAGCGAGAGAGAGAGGGGGGGAGGAGGAGAGATGACTGACCTGAGAAGAGGACTGTCGGCCGCTGGGAACGAGGCGGTGAGGACGGTCGACGTTGCCCGGCGGGTCGCCGGAGTTTGGACGTCGCGAGAAACTTTGATTGTTTCTCTTTTCTCTCTTTGCCGCAGATGGGGTTGTGGGAATAATAGGTATGTTTGCCCTAATTTATATATTTTATTTTATTTTCTCTTCCAAAAACGTCCCCGAAACGTACACAGGACGTACCCACCCAGGTGTATACCCCCCGTCCCCAAAAAGCTAGCCGTCCCCAACAATTCAAATTCGTGCCGGGGACGTTTCCCCCGCATCCCTGTGCGGTCCCCATCCCCGAAACGTCCCCAACACGGGAATGGGGCTCAAAAAGAAGTCCCCGCGCTTCATAGAATATTTTCATATCATGCGGTACTCCCATTGAAATTGCAGCTGCATGACCAAGACAATAATTTTTTTTTCCTTACCTTATCATAATTTTTTAGGGGTTTCTTTCCTCTTTTGGAATACTTTGCTACATGATGAATTCTCCAGTTATTTTTTTAATTGCTTTCATTCGACAGTTTTTGTTTCTTCATATTTTCATGAGTGTATTTTGCTTAATTTTTTTATTCAGATTTTTGTAATGGTGAGAGGTTTGATTTTCTACATCAACATATATATGCATAAAAGGGTATATCTGTATGCATGTGTTCCATCGTAACAATGCATATAATAGTTATAGTTATTTAATCAAGATGCATAAATAAGGGCATGAATTTAGTTTATGCATACGATAACATATGCAAGTAACTGTTTACTCCCTCATGCTACAGATACGGCTGATGCTGTCAACTCCGATGGTTCTCAAGATGTATCTGAGGTTAGACAGATTTTAAGGATGAATGATTTTTGATTTTTTGGTTTTTACCACTTATGCCCCCACGGATTATGCATAATAATTTTAAGTCAAAATTTGTGTAATAATCTCAGCCATTAATACAACTAAGATCTAAGGCTATAAATTATTCTTATTTCTCACTATAAGGGGTGTTCTCACAAGAACTCATGCTACACACACACACACACAATATATATATATATATATATAATGAGAATGAGATTTAAGTTAAAAAGTAAGAATGAATTTGATTCATAGATCTTGATTAAATGGATGGCCTAGATTTATTCTCACAAAAACGTATGCATGGAATGCAATATTTTAGTGCATCGATATTTTGATGCATATAATGCATTATTTTAATGCATTGCAGTTTTGATGCACGAAATGCATATATTGCATGCATAAACCAATCTGGACCATACATCACACAAAGATCAACGATTCAGATTTATTCTAATTTCTTACTCAAGAAGTCATTCTTATTTGATCCACCCCTATATATATATATATATATATATATTGACCGCATACGTCCCTTGTCTAATAGAACTTACAAGAACTCATCTTATTATTGCAACGTGTTGACATTTACACTGTTCACGCTCTCTCATTTGACCATCGTTTGTGATTTATACGTGTGAAAAGATAGTCATATAAGATTTTGTTAGATTTCGTCTCGAAATATTCTCTCAAAATATGAATTTTTTATTTTTTATAAATACATAATTAAAAATATTACTAGTCAAGGTTGTGCATTGACAAGCGTGAAAGTCCAAATGTTGCAATTATACGAGAACAGAGGTAGTAACTATTAAGATATAAAACCATGTAAAATGACAGATAGTCAAGCACTTACTAATGTTTCTAATTTGCTAACACTTAGAAATATATTTTCCTAATTTTCCTAAATTTTAAATGCATTTTTGTATTCTTTTTTTCATTTTTCAGATCTGTTTTTCATTTTTAGATAATTAAATAACTATTATCCAGAGTAGAACTATAATATTTTATACGTATTTTTTTTTCGTAATTTGCTTACGAAATTATAACTGCAATTTCATATTTTTTCCATATTTCTTTTCAATTATTGACATAATTAATTTGAATTCTTAAATAGTTAAATAATTATTAATATTAACAACTATATAATATCTTATGCACAGCATAATTTTCCGCAATTGCTAACTTAACTTTTTGATATTTTCCCTATTTAATCATTTTTAATTCATATTTATTTCAATTTCTTTACTCCAGTCATGTCTAAAAACGTGTCCAAGCCGTATCCAAGATGTATCCGAATAGTCAAAGCTGTAAAAAGTCAATGATATTGATTATGCGGTATCCGACACGTGTATCCGCATATCGTATCCGTATCCGAAACTTCTGGGAAAAAAAAATCAAGTACCCGTGCTATATGTTTTAAATTATTTTTTAAAAAAAAACTCTTCCAAATGAAAACTGTGAAACACTAGCTGCATGAATTTAAGGGGAAAAATAACTCTTTATATCTACCTCATCATATTACAAGTGGGATATTACAGACATCATAACAAGGGCCAAAAGACGGAGACGAGTATTAATAGGGTACGGAAGATATTAGTTTATTCTATTTTCGCATCGGCCATTGCAATTGCAAACAAGTATTGTAGCCTGTAAGCCACTCCATAGTCTCAGTTTTAAGACCATTTTATCAATAAACCTCTACAAACCTATTTTTTCAATTCCCTACGACTCATAGCAATTGCAAACAAGTATTGTAGCCTGTAAGCCACTCCATAGTCTCAGTTTTAAGACCATTTTATCCATAAACCTCTACAAACCTATTTTTTCAATTCCCTACGACTCATACCACCAAAATATAAACCTTACTTCTAGAACCAACCTCCAATATCCATAAACATTATAAACCTATGTTTAATGGGTCCCACATGTTCCCACTATCTTTCTATAATTCTGTAAATATTTATATCTCTATATTCAATTATTAATTGTTATTTTAACTTTCAATATATAATAGTCGGAAAATAATAGAGGGACAAAAATTAATCAATATTAGACATGAAAATATGATATATAAAATATATCAAAAAAATAGACATAAAATAAGTTAGACACGAAATACATAAATTAAAAAGGGACAAAAAAACAAAGGAAAAAAACGCCACGAAATTTATTAGACAGAGGTATTACAAGCAAATGCAAATTAAAATAGTAGGAATAATTGGCAATTCAAATTCGTCCAGAGAAATTCATCAAAGCATTATTTCAAGAAACTGGGTTAATTCCATATATACTAATTATTTTTTTTAAAATTTTAGCAAAATAAACATAGCATAAAACAAAAATGAAGTTTTCAAAAAAAAATGTCATTAACAAACTACTAAAATAATTTAAAATTACTTAAATATATATTTTTACTATACATTTAAAATTTTAGCCAAATATTACAAACAAAAAAATATAAATATAAAATAAAATAAAAACAATCTTGTGCGGTAGAAGGGGGGAATAAAAAAGGGTGAAAATGAAATGGAAAAAGAAAAAAAGAAGTGTGGCCAGCAGCAGCGCTGCCCACTTGACAGGCACCGCACAACTCACACGTAATATGGCGCGTGCACTACAGGCCCCGGCCCAAGCAGTGGGGATGCAGTCGTGCACTCCCTTCTCTCTCCACTTTTTTTTTGTTTTCTGGAGGTTTATGGGGGATTCGATGAAAACCCCATTCTACAAACTTAAACCCCAAATCTCAACCCTCTACCCGTAAACCTCACAATTTCAACATTTTAAACATTCCTAAAGATGTTCTAAGTGGCATCAATTGCAGAAATTTAAAATTTCATCATCATCAATCATCATCGTCAACTACACCTTAATACCAAATATGTTGGGGTCGGTAGCATGAAGATTGTAGTGCCAATAATTATCTAAATTAGTTAACACTATAACTCATGCAAAAAACAAAAGTGACACCGTTTTACGCCTTATGTCTTTCCTGTCGCAACCTTCAAATGAAGGAGAAATGAGATGAATACCTAAAACCATCAACATCATAGATTTTTCCAACCATGTGGAAAATATCATGAGACGATGATGAGTCGAGATAATTATTATGATCATGTCGTGTAAAAAATCGTAAAGAAAATAACTGAGCTATAAGGTCCATCATATCTCCTAAAAGCTAGCATTGTAGAGTTTCAACTCTTTCCGTTTTGTAGAATATTCCAATCATACAGACATCAACTTATACGAAATCCGACATGAACATCAACAAATGTAAACCAAATTAATCTAGTTCTGGTGCCAAGCTCAAACCTGAAAAGCAATGTCCGGCCGATAATCTGCAGGGTCCCGCTTATTCCTTGCCAAGAAATTGGCATGCTCATCCGAACTCAAGAGCTGATAGGTCTGGATAAAGAAATCCAACCAAAAAACAAATCAAACAAAAACACACATAATGAAAACACACAATAAATCATTCTTACTTTCCCTCTCCCAAACATACCTTCCCAACTTTTCCAATTTCCAAAGACGCCTTTTCAAGAATAAATATAACCCCCGGCATGTCAGTATTGGTACCCACCGCAACGAACGGAATTCCAGGCATTTCGTCAACCACCGTCTCGGGTTTCCCCTCTTTACTTTCAGACGTTGCGCCCTCTGTTTTCACTCTCTTCGGCGGCTGCGGAGTAATATTTTCCTCCAATTGCTCAATTTCTTCTTCTCTGTCGTACTTTTCTCCTTTCTTCTTCCTCTTCTGCCCTTTCATTTTGTACGACCGCACCATTGTCTCTTCTCTTCGGCTGAAATGCTAACAACTGCCACAAGACTAACGAACAAAGAGAGATAACTGATACAGAGAACCCAAAAGAAATTCTACAGCAGCTCTAATGGCAAACAGAGACCATCAACGCGAGAAGATAAATCGAAATATAGAGTAGTCACAGAATTAGGGTTCACTCTTACTGTTTCGAGGAAATCAGACCTTTTAAGCTCACTCGACTGTGGATTAAGATACTACTGATGATAAATTAAACCCTAGGCAGGGTATTCAACCCTGAAATTAGGGTTATGGATGTCCGTATGAATGTAAGTTTTGTCTATTGGGTCGAGTTAGCCCAAAAACCACGTACTTAGTCCAAGCCCACTTTAAAGTTTTGTTATGTGTTGGTCCAAGCCCACTTTAAAGTCTTGTTATGTGTTGGTCCAAGCCCACTTTATTTTTTATCTCTTACTCTATTTCTAATAACCCATGTTTATATAATACTTATCCCCCTTAATTTAATATGGAAGGGGGATTTAATGGTAACTTTTAAATACTTATCTCCCTTAATTTAATATGGAAGGGGGATTTAATTGTAACTTTTAATTGTAAATATATGAAGAGATTATTTTAATTGTAACTTTTAATGTAAATAAACTAATTTAAATACAAAAGTTACGATAAACATCACAATGCAAATGCACCTTTTAATACACAAGTTGATTATAATGAACTTTTAAATGATAGTATAAATTACAAGATGGTTAAATTTTAGCTATGAAATCTTAGATACAATCAGTGCATCGCACGAGTTGAATAAACCAAAAACAACCCCGGAGCAAAATACGGGTTAGTAAACCTCATTTTATATAACTAATTACATAGACTAAAATAAAAGGACAATAACAATAAAAAAATATATAAACTTCTCTAAAAGGCATTTAAATTCTGTCACCTGCTCATTCAACCGTCTGCCCCAACATTACGTACAAAACACGTAGATATTCAATCAAAGACCGTGCATCACACGGATTGGATAATGCCTCGTTTGTACAATTATTAAGAATTAATCTGTATACTAAAATTAGTGACAATTAATTCCTAATTACAATCATATATTAATTAGAGGAAAAAGATAATTAGAGAAGTAACATTAAATGAAGGAGTGTAAATAAGAGGTACCTTTGGAATCAATGAAAAAATGAACCCAAATATCACTTATGGAGTAAATACGTTGAAATCCACATCACTTATTAAGAACAGCAGGGAGCATACACTAGTTCAAGACCAGTGGATTCTCGACGGGACATAGATTTTTCATTTAATTAAGAGTCGAGCATAATGATAAATGCGTATTATTATTAACAATATTATTATACACCATGCACATTTTTCCGAGTCTCATGTTAATTACGGCATATAAATATTTGTTTGTGAGCTAACCTCCCAAAAAGGTCCTGCGCACTTGCGAGCACGTGCATTTTTGGACACGTACTAGGAACTCAAGTAAGATGCTCGAGATCCTACTATTGGCATTTGGGTGATTTCATTGTCTTCGAGGGTGGTTCCACTGCATGTTGTAGCATCGAATAGGGCTGAAAATCAAACCAAGCTACTCGATACTTGATTCGAGTTCGATTGGTAAAAAACTCGCTTGAGCTTGGTTCGTTGATATAATGAAGCAAGTTTGAACACAATTTTTTGTTTGATACAAGATAAAGCTCGGCTCGAGCTTGCCTCGATTTGAAGAAAAATTATAAAGTACATATAAAAGAATCAAACTACTCAAACTCGATTCGTGTTCGAATCGATAAAAGCTCATTCAAGTTCGGCTCGATTAGTAATCAAATCAAGCTCAAATATAATGTTTAAACCTCGATAAAATTTCAAACAAGTTTGATTATGCTTACGTTCGGTTCGTTTGGACTGATTTACACCCTAGCACCAGACAATCTGGAGCCAAACACTCATTCCCTTCATCGTGATACTCTCATTTGAACTTCACCATGCTTCACATGGCTTACGCGCGATTTCATGTTTTTGTTCTTGCTTCTTTGTTATGTTGTTGTCATTTGTCTCTAATCGTTATATGTTGGTTGTTTTCGAGGTCATCATAAGAAAGTTGGTGTTCATACCTTAGGTGTCGGTGCTCTGCGGAATAAGGTCCGTGCCAATGTTGTTAGGCTTAAGACAAGAGTATCGTGGAGCGACCGAGGTAAAGGATGTGGAAAGGAGCAATGTTGGAGGAAACAGCACCAAAGCCCCTCAGGCAATCGCATCAAAGGCGCACGAAATAGTGTCCTTGAATCATCCACCTCGCTAAAGGATTTCTCCTTCCCATGAAACACAATGTGAACTTGTAGGGTCTCATTGATATTTTGGTTGACTTAGAGGGTGAAATGCGATGAAAGTGGTTTGATTAGGAAGAGGAATATTTTGATCATGCCTTGAACATTTTTAAGCGCTTGTTGAGTTCGTAGTTTGTATGATATAGAGTATTTTAAAGGAAAAGACGACCAATTTCTCTTGGAGTCTTAGAAATAATATAAGAATAAATTCAATTAATTAGAGGGTATGTGTAGTGTATTTAATTAAATAATATGTATTTAATTGTAAATAATTGCATTCCCAATCAAAATTATTTAATGATTGCAAATTATTAAATACATTTTTCACTAAATGAAATATGAAAAGTGTGCTTGATAGAGAATTTGTTGGAAATTGGTTTTAGAAAAATGAGTTTTAACTCAATTTAAAACTAATAATGATAAAATATTTAATTCTTGGGAATTAAATAATAAATTGTGAATATACGCTTCGAGAAGATGAACGTAGGATTTTATGTTTCTCAAAACTGACTTTCGGTGAGTGAGAAATAAATAATTAAAGTTGGTCATTTAATTGAAAAGGTGAAGAGTTAATCAGGTTTGAAAACACATGTGATAGTTGGGCTGAAAGCTGTTTGATCTAGAAGCTGTCTGATCTAGAAGTTGTCTGATCTAGAAGGTGTCTGATCTAAAAGCTGTCTGATCTGATTAGGGATGGCAATTTACCCGCGGGTAACGGATAACCGCGGGCACCCGACCCTAATAGTTGCGGGTTTGGTGGGCATTTGGTATCCACGGATAGCTTCGTGGTATGAAATTACTATCCATTAGGTTCGCGGGTATGGATATGGATAGCTACTATCCGTATCCGCAAAACCCATTTACCCGCGAAAAACACCCGCGAAGATACCCGTGAAATACCCACGAAAATACCCGCGAAATACCCATAAAATATTCGAACAGATTTTGAATTCGGTATGATGTACAAGTATTTTAATCTTTTTGCATATACTATATATGAATTTATGAGTTTGATTTATGGATATTAATTTGTGTGAAATTTTTATTTATATTGAATTATTTATTTGCATCGCGGATACCCGATGGGTGGCGGGTTGCGGATACCCAACGGGTGGCGGATACCCGCGGGTCGCGGGTGTGGTTGGCAAATCATACCCGTCGCGGGTCGCGGGTCGGGTCGCGGGTACATGTTTACCTCGCGGGTACGGATGTGGATAGGCACTATCCGCGCCCGCCGTACCCGACTGCCATCCCTAGATCTGATAGTTGGGCTGAAAGCTGTCTGATCTGAAAGCTATATGATCCTGAAGCTGTCCGATATCTAAAAGCTGTCTGATCTATAAGTTGTCTGATCTAACTGTCTGATCTAGAAGCTGTCTCATCTAAAAGCTGTCTGATCTGATAGTTGGGATGAAAGCTGTCTGATCTGAAAGTTGTCTGATCTACAAGCTGTCTGATCTAGAAGTTGTCTGATCTGAAAACTGTCTGATCTAGAAGTTTTCTGATCTAGAAGTTGTCTGATCTAGAAGTTGTCTGATCTAAAAACTGTATGATCTGATATTTGGGCTAAACCTATCTGATCTGATATTTGGGGCTGAACCCATCTGATCTGATATTTGGGGCTGAACTCATCTGATCTGATATTTGGGACTGAACCTATCTGATCTGATATCTGGGGCAGAACCCATTTGATCTGATATGTGGGACTGAACCTGTCTGACCTGATATTTGGGGCTGAACCTATCTGATCTGATATTTGGGCAGAATCCATCTGATCTGATATTTGGTCTCGTCTGAAATGAGGCGGGTTGAGAACTTAGCTTCTGGAATATGACTTATCACACTCCATAATGTAACGTTCGTATTAAATGAGAATATTTATGGAGGTAACTCTTGAGCTGAAGGATTAAAGGGAATTAATGGCACTTTAATTTGTTATAACTCCCCACCTGATGGAGTGGAATTGAACCCTATAAAAGGGAGTCTTATGCATTTCATTTCATACAATCAGAACATAGAAAAAAATACAAGCATACCACATATTGCAGTATATTTCCCTCTTGTTTCGTGCCCAGCTTCCAGCACTTGAACGTTCGCCGGAGTTCTGAGTTTTGGAGAGCACCTAACTCAGAAACATATAGCAGTTGTATCTTGGAGACATATTGCGTGAGCCGTCTGCTCTTATAGGGGGCAAAATTGTCTTACAAGAAAAAGTTATCTCGCCTCTGCAAAAGTTGTAATTTTAATTCAGCTTTTTATTTTATTAAGACTGTAATAGGTTGCCTTTCTTTATAATTTTTATTGCAATTACATTATTGGAAATTCACAGAGATCCAACAATCGTAAGACAATTTCTATATTTATATTCTCTGTAATTTTCAATGGCGACCGATGCTGATGCTGCCGCCACCGCTGCTGCTGCTACCGCTGCCAAAGCTGTTGCACCTACCATTACAGTTCATGCGAGAAACCCGAGAAATTTTCGGGTGTTGATTGTAATAGATGGAAGCAAAATATGCTGTTCTATCTCACTACCCTAGGGATTGTTGTTTACCTCAAGGATGATCCTCCTGTGGTCAGTGAGACGGAAACTGATTGTACAAAGTGTTTTGCTTAAGATCAATGGTTTAACGGCTACTTTATGTGCCGTAATACAATAATGAATGGGCAGATTGATTCTCTGTACAACGTGTACAGTCAAATCAAGACTTCCAAAGAGCTCTGGAATTCTTTGGAGAGAAAGTATAAACCGATGATGCTGGTGCCAAGAAATTCGTGATCGGACGCTACCTGGATTTTCAGATGACATACTACAAAACCGTTATCGAACAAGTCCAACAATTTCAATTGATTGTGCATGAAATCAATGCTGAAGGAATGATCCTTCCTAAACCGTTTGTTGTGGGAACGGTAATTGAGAAGTTGCCTCTTAGTTTGAAGGACTTCAAAATTAACTGAAACACAAACGGAAGGAAATGAGCTTAGAGGATTTGGTTGTTCGACTCAGAATTGGGGAAGACAACCGAAAATCTGATTCTAAGTTTAAGAGAGGCCCTATGGAGGCCAAAGTAAATTTGCTTGAACATGGGTCCTCTAATAAAAAGAGGAAACTGAACCATGTTCAGGACAAAGGGAAAAAGTCATTTAAGGCAAAGAAATTAACTGGAAATTACCACAACTATGGTAAACCAAACCATAAGGCAAAAGAGTGTCGCTTGCTAATAAGTTCAAGTGGTCATCGAAACAAAGGAAAACGAGTTGCCAATATGGTTGAACATGGCGATGTTGACATGCCAGATCTGGAGCTGTCAGCTATGGTTGAGGAGCTGGACGAGGAGGCCTCAGCCATGGTGATTGAAACTAATATGATGGAGAATCACCACGACTGGTACGTTGATACTGGGGCTACTCGTCATGTTTGTTCTAAAAAGGACATGTTCTCTTCCTGCAATGTTACTGATGGTAAGAAATTGCATATGGCAAACTCTGCTTCTTCTGTGATTGCAGGTGTGGGGAACGTGGTCTTAAAGTTGATCTCTGGAAAGGAGCTCCTTTTTAAGGATATGCTGCATATCCCAGACGTCCGAAGAATTTAGTTTGAGGCTCTTTACTAGTTAGTCATGGGTTTAGACTAGTTTTTGAGTCTGAAAAATTTATTATGAGCAAGTTTGGAATGTTCCTTGGTCGAGGTTGTCTTGATAGGGGTTTATTCAAAATGAATGTGATGACTGTAAGCCGTGAAGGCAAGAACAAAAATAATAATAATAATAATAATGCTCATTCTTCTGTTTACTTGCTCGAATGTTCAAATTTATGGCATTCTAGATTGGGACATATTGGTCTAAAATCAATTAAAAGACTAATTAATCTAGAATTAATTCCAAAAACCCATGTTGAACTTAATAGGAAATGTGAAGTATCTGTTGAAGCAAAAATAGCTAAATTGCCTTTTCATTCAGTGGAAAGGAATACTACTTCTCTATAATTAATTCACACTTATGTGTGTGACTTAAAATTTGTGCAAACTAGAGGAGGTAAAAAATACTTCGTCACCTTTATAGATGATTGCACAGGATACTGCTATGTGCTTCTTTTGAGAAGCAAAGATGAAGCAATCGAGGCATTTAAGATGTATAAAAATGAAGTTGAAAATCAACTTAATCAGAAATAAAAGCGATCCAAGTGACAGAGGAGGTGAGTATGTAGCACCGTTTGAACAATTATGTGCCGATTCAGGCATAATTCATCAAACGACTGATCCTTATGCTCCTCAGTCAAATGGAGTTGCCGAAAGGAAAAATCAAACCTTGGAAGAAATGATGAATGCTTTATTAATTATCTCAGGGTTGCCGCAGAACATGTGGGGGGAAGTATTCTTATAGCTAACCACATTCTGAATAAAGTGCCACACAAAGAGAAAGATAAAATTCCGTATGAGTTATGAAAAGGGCGCAAGCCTTCTTTCAAATATCTTAAAATATGGGGGTGTTTGGCAAAGGTTGAAGTACCTGAACCAAAACAAGTAAGAATCGGTCCAAAGACAGTTGATTGCATATTCATAGGTTATGCATACAACAGTAGTGCATATCGATTTCTAATTCGTAAATATGAAATTCCTGATATGCATGAAGGAACTGTCATTGAATCAAGAAATGCCATTTTTTTTTTGAAAATGTTTATCCTTGTAAAGAGAGGATTGTGCCAAACTCAAACAAAAGAACTCTTGAAACTGCAAGTAGTTCAAATCCTATAAATGAAAAGCCAAGAAAGAGTAAGAGAGCTCGAAAGGCTAAGTCATTTGGTCCTGACTTTGAGACTTTTGCAGTTGACGATGATCCAAAAACTATACAGGAAGCTTATGCTAGCCTTGATGCTCCTTTTTGTAAGGAAGCTATTTATAGTGAAATGGATTCCATCATGCAAAATTCTACTTGGGAACTGGTTGAACTTTCGCCAGGATGTAAGCCTTTAGGATGTAAATAGATCCTAAAAAGGAAATATAAAGATGACTGGTCGATAGACAAGTTTAAGGCCCGGCTTGTTGCCAAAGGGTTTAAACAGAAAGAAGGTTATGATTTCTTCGATACATATTCACCAGTAACCAGAATAACTTCCATTCGAGTGCTTATTGCTATTGCTGCATTGCACAATCTCGAAATTCATCAAATGGATGTGAAAACTGTATTCTTGAATGGTGAACTAGAAGAAGAAATTTATATGGAACAACCTGAAGGTTTCATTGTGCCTGGTCAGGAAAAGAAAGTGTGTAAACTGTTGAAGTCATTATATAGACTAAAACAAGCTCCTAAACAATGGCATATGAAGTTTGACACAATTATGTTGGAAAATGGATTCAAGATCAACGAATGTGACAAATGTGTGTATATTAAAGGCACACCGGAGTCATTTGTCATGATTTGTCTATATGTAAATGATATTTTGATCATGGGTAATAGCAATGAAGTAATTGTGAATACAAAAAGGATGTTAAGTAGAAACTTCGACATGAAGGATTTGGGTTTAGCTGATTTAATTCTTGGAATTAAAATTATCAGAAAGTCAGAAGGTATCTTCTTATCACAATCTCATTATGTTGAGAAAGTGCTCAAGAAGTTTAACGCTTTTGATAGCCCACTTGTTAAAACATCTATTGATACCAGTATTCACTTAAGTAAGAACATAGGTGATCCAATGGCTCAAGTCGAATATTCAAGAGTAATCGGAAGCCTGATGTACATTACAAATTGTACACGATCAGACATGGCATTTGCTGTAAACAAGTTGAGCAGGTTCACGAGTAATCCGAGTAAAGAGCACTGGAATGCACTGACTAGGGTTTTAAGATACTTAAAGTACACCCTAAGTTATGGGCTATTTTATAGTAATTATCCTGCAGTTTTAGAAGGATATACAGATGCTAATTGGATTTCAGACTCGAAAGACTCTCATTCTACAAGTGGGTATGTATTTACTATTGGGAGTGGAGCTATATCTTGGAAATCAAGCAAGAGACTTGTATAGCCCGATTCACCATGGAATCGGAATTTATAGCTCTAGATAAAGCTGGAGAAGAAGCTGAATGGCTCCGTAAATTTCTTGAGAATATTCCATGCTGGAAAAAGCCTGTGCCCAGTGTTATGATCCATTGCGATAGCCAAGCTGCAATTGAAAGAGCACAGAGCCTTATGTATAATGCTAAGTCTCGATACATTCGTCGGAGACATAATACCGTGCGACAATTGATCAAAAATAAAGTTATATCTATTGACTATGTGAGGTCAAATGTTAATTTGGCGGATCCACTCACAAAAGGTCTGAATAGAGATCAATTTCATAAACTGCTAGAGGGAATGGGATTAAAATCCATATCGTTAAAGAACAATCATAGTGGTAACCCAACCTTGACGACTGGAGATCCAAGAAACTTGGTTCTATGGGAAAACAAAATTATGAAAGTTCTATTGAAAAAGCGCTTATAATAAATTCATCCCTATAGAGCAGAATAAGTGTTAAGTCCTGTGATTGTGGTGAGGTTAAGTCTCTGGACTTTTAATGGTTTCTTGTCCTTGGAAAGGAGAACTATTGCAGGGTACTTTATAAAAGGAGACCACCTATCTAAGTGTGAGGACGGGCCGCGTTGAATAAATACTTAGGAAACCAAGATGTTGTCCATGGCTAAAAAGGACACAACTATAAGAACGGAAGGTGTTGAGACATTGTTGTGTAAGTGTCGTTGACTCGGTATACACCATGGAGGATTAGTTCAAGGCACAATATCCACTAAGCCGCCGGTATATCCGACGATATTTTACTAAGGAAGGTTCAAAGCCACAAACTACCTTTCCCCATGCAGCAGTATTTTACGGAAAGTGGGTATGTGAGTCTGCATTCATGCATGCATTTATTTCCACTCATGTGGGGGATTGTTGGAAATTGGTTTTAGAAAAATGAGTTTTAACTCAATTGAAAACCAATAATGATAAAATATTTAATTCTTGGGAATTAAATAATAAATTGTGAATCTACACTTCGAGAAGATGAACGTAGGATTTTATCGTTCTCAAAACCGATTTACATTGAGTGAGAAATAAATGATTAAAGTTGGCCATTTAATTGAAAAGGTGAAGGGTTAACCAGGTTTGAAAACCCATCTGATAGTTGGGTTGAAAGTCATCGATTTGAAAGTCGCTCGATCTAGAAGCCCGATCTAAAAGTCGCGATCTCGATAGTTGGCTGAAAGCTGTCTAATCTGAAGCTGCCTGATATCTAAAAGTTGTCTGATCTAGAAGCTGTCTGATCTAACTATCTGATCTAGAAGCTGTCTAATCTGAAAGTTGTCTGATCTAGAAGCTGTCTGATCTAGAAGCTGTCTGACAGAGGCGAGATAACTCTTTCCGTAAGACAATTTTGCCCCCGTATAAGAGCAGGCGGCTCAGGCAATATGTCTTCAAGATACAACTGCTATATGTTTCTGAGTTAGGTGCTCTCCAAAACTCAGAACTCCGGCGAACGTTCAAGTGCTGAAAACTGGGCACGAAACAAGAGGGAAATATGCTGCAATATGTGGTATGCTTGTATTTATTCTATGTTCTGATTGTATGAAATGAAATACATAAGACCCCCTTTTATAGGGTCCAATTCCACTCAATCAGGTGGGGAGTTACAACGAATTAAAGTGCCATTAATTCTCTTTAATCCTCCAGCTCAAGAGTTACCTCCATAAATATTTTCATTTAATACGGACGTTACATTATGGAGTGTAAAGAGTCATATTCGAGAAGCTAAGTTCTCAACCTGCCTCATTTCAAACGAGACCAAATATCAGATCAGATGAGTTCTGCCCAAATATCAGATAGGTTCAGCCCCAAATATCGAGTCGATGTGTTCACCCAAATATCGATCGATGGGTTCTCTCCCAGATATCGATCGATAGGTTCAAATTTCAAATATCAAATTTGATGGGTTCAGCCCCAAATACCAGATCAGATGGGATCAGCCCCAAATATCATATCAGATAGGTTTAGCCCAAATATCAGATCAGACAGTTTTTAGATCAGACAGCTTCAAGATCAGACAACTTCTCGATCAGACAACTTCTAGATCAGACAGCTTCTAGATCAAACAGCTTTTAGATCAGACAGCTTTCAGCCCGTTGTAATTTTAATTCAACTTTTTATTTTATTAAGACTGTAATAGGTTGTCTTTCTTTGTAATTTTTATTGTAATTACATTGTTGGAAATTCACAGAGATCCAACAGAACTATTACTTAATACTAAAAGCGATTCGGAAAAAACTCGCGAATAACAGATGTTTTTATAGTTCTTTTAGTTTTTATAAACTCAATAAATTTCTCTCTTTGTTCTTTTGATTTTTAACTTTTTTCTATCCACTTTGGTCACGGTAAAATATATCAAACTAGTCTTATTTCATGTTCACGAATTAGATATCCATATTACATATAATAAATTTCTCGCACTTATACTAATGGTCAATGGTACAAAAAAATTATATAAAAAAATATGGATTGGCTTTAGGTGAGACTCATTTATGCATAATAAAATTAATTTAATTCACTTTTTAGATTAAAACTCGTATTGCTTATATAATGTATAAATTTAAATTTACTTAATTTTAGTACCTAAAATATAGTGAAACACCACACACACACACATATATATATATATATATATATATACACATCACACAGATCAATGATTAAAATTTATTCTCAATTCAAAACATAAAAGCCATTCTCATATGATTCCCTCTCCCTCTCCCTCTCCCTCTCCCTCTCCCTCCCTCTATCTCTCTCTATATATATATATAGAGAGAGAAAGAGAGAGGAGAGAGAGAACAATGATCAAATGCGAATGCTGCTTAAACTATGAAATGCGAATGTATTTTGGGCCGTTATTTATGTAATCATGCGGTTTCTATCAATTCATGGATGGCAGACGTTTATTTGGGGATGTCAACATAATTACTCATTATTAAGGGTATTAGTGTAATCTTATTATTTTTTTAACTTCCTTCCACAATTATTTAAGGAGCATATCTTTTTAAAATATGGTAAGATTGTATTAAAGTTATTTGCAATCATATCCATCAGTTGTTACACATTTAATTCTTGCGTGCTTTCAAGGGTTGACCCTTCTTGTGTGTCGTGCATAGGCAAATTTCAAAATATGTCAACTATGTGCATATTATACAAAGTTCATAAATATAAATTGGTTCATTCGAACACAAAAATCTATGCATATTACTCGACATGTTTGTGCATGTTAGCATAACGCTTTATGCATATCCATGTTATAACATGTTCAAGGACATATGCAGTGAAATACTATATGCATATTAAGTAAACTCTATATGCATAATTCCACTCACATATGTGAACCGTTCATCAATATGCATAATTAGTTTGTCAAAAAATCATAAAAATATTCCTCACAGTGCATATCAATTCCTTTGGATATGCATATATTATTATAACTCTACGCATATTTATTTATTTCTCTTGAGCTAGTTATGCAGTAATGGAGGTGTGGACTGAGATTCCTAGGTTTTCTCCACCAAGAATATAGTTTGAGAGAATATGTGGGCGGTTTTTGGGTAGTTTTAGATTGAAAATATTGGAAGTTATTTTTGGAGAATATTTGATAAGGCTAAGTGTCGGTTTTAAGGAATTATGCATTTTGAAATTTTTGTTTTGCCTATTATACCAATGGTAATATAAAAGAAAAAAAAACTTAATCTGTGTTTTAATCCTAACCATTAAAACAAGAAAGATCTAAGGCTAGAAATCATTCGTATTTCTCACTTTAAGGGGTTTTCTCAGCGGTTCAGATTTATTTATGTTTCTTACTCAAAAAACAATTTTCATTTGATGTGTAAATTTTGCAAAACAAAACTTCGCTACACTAGACGTGGCAAAATAGGCCTGCACTCCACGGTAAAGCCAGCCGTTTTTGGGCGCAGACGCTCATATTTTACTAAAAATCGGCATTTTTACCCGCCAGATTGGGCTTCATATATTTATGTTTTATGTAATTATAATATTTAAAAATTTTCTTTATTTGTTAGATTATATTACATGTATATGTTAATTATTGATGTAATTTTATTTTTTTTATGAGACTTTGTGATCGCTTTGTAGTATATCATATCAATAATAGTATTATTTTATAATTTTTATAAGAAAGTAGTAGTGATAAATGATATAATCATCAAATAAAAATATTTATATATTTGTCTTTTGATTGTGGTAGTGTAGCAAATAATATAATTATCAAATAAAAATAATTGTATATTTATTTAATTGATTGTAATAGTATAGTGAATAATATAATAA
This sequence comes from Orobanche coerulescens, assembly GCA_033398695.1. Classification (NCBI taxonomy): domain Eukaryota; kingdom Viridiplantae; phylum Streptophyta; class Magnoliopsida; order Lamiales; family Orobanchaceae; genus Orobanche; species Orobanche coerulescens. Next base: position 3,295,194 of record CM065810.1, read on the forward strand.
TTAATTATCGACAAATATTTCTATATTTATTCAGAAATAATATTTCAAAAAAAAAAAGAGTCGAGGCCCGCGGGTCGGGGCGGGCCACGGGCCTAATATTTTTGGCCTAAAAAAACCGGGCCTTTTTGGCCCGATCCAGATTTGGCCCGCCTGTTTTTCACCCGGCCCGTTTGGACCGAGCCCGCCCGTTTGCCAGGTCTACGCTACACAAGTCTTTTAGGACAAATTCGACCAAATAGTGAGGCATAAGTAAAAACTAAGGGTGTCTATCTGGTTGAAAAGTTTTGGCAAGGGGTGTTTGGCTCGTGAATTTTTTTTATATGAGGTGTGAGTTTGGAATAGATACTATGCGCTTAACTGATAAAATAATATAACATAAAACTGAAATATTATAATAATAATGAATAAATATATAAAATTTCAATTCTGAATAGTTATTAAATAAATATAAGACAAACTAAAAATTTCAAAAATATTATTGAAGTAAATCAGAAAATCTATTCAATTAGTTAATAAATATAGAAACATCTAAACACTTGTTTGAAATATAAAAACATTAAGTAAAAAAATAGTATTAAATAAATGAAAATTACAATTACAAAAGTTATAATTCTAAATAATATACTGACAAATTATTGTATATCTGTTGAGTTAGAAATTAACTAGAGATATTTAGTTGCTTTTCCGTTTTCAAATTTACAAACTATTTGGATTTATATATTTGACTTTTTAATTTTCCTAAATAATAATTTATAAGAATTGTAGAATTCTTCGTTGACTTGGTTAATCTATATAATTTTTAATTTTTTAAGCATATTTTTTGTATTTTTTTCAAAAATTTTATTATAAACTTTTGATGTAGCATACATTTGAAGTGTTTTCCCACCAAAATTTTCAACCAGCTAACAAATAAGAGGAATATATGCATTCCTAAACTTAACCAAACACTTGATATTATATTATGTACCAAGTTCAAATTTTTTACCATGTCCGTTTTATTTATGATTCCAAACTTATACCATGCTACGAACTAACTTTCCTTCATATATATATATATATATGATTCAACACCCTTTTAGTTCATATACTCATAATTATTTTCATGATTAGTGCTGGTAACAGATCGTTCCGAGTTTGTTATCGGCATCATACCCAGTGCGACTCGATATATTGTCAGGCCGGTCATCGAACGGACCCTTAAGGAACCGAGTAGCAATGTTAGGACTAGAATTGGCTCATTTAGGAATCAGTCGGGTACCTAATTGAATATTGATTCGAGTTGTCGGGCGAATACCGAGTATTTATTGAAACTGTGTGCTATATGCTCAGTACTTAGGTTAAGTATAGTCGTTTGCGGCTTAGGTTTGTTCTACACTTTGGTGGTGGATATGAAATACACTAAGAAATGAAACAGGTGGATAAAGACTAATAATACTTGGAGTTCAATCAACTCAAAAAATAAATCTACACCACACATTCACTATCAATATTTTCAAAACTTACATACTTATTACGTCCAATTATTTTCTTAAAATAGACCAATTTTACTTGATATGTTGCATTTCAACAGTAATGAATAGAATACTATAGATCTGGATATGAAAAAAACTTAAGAAGTACATGTTTCATATATATATATATATATATGTATGGGTTAAAATAAAAAGTCTCTTATAATAAAAAATGTAGGAAGGATTGTGGGAGTGACATGTGTCATCCCCATTCCACATCATATGACACATCATATGACATGTGTCACCCCCCATGTCATATGATGTGTCATATGATGTGGCAAGGTGACACATGTCACTCCCACAATCTTCTTATACTTTTTATTATAAGAGACTTTTTAGAATAATCTCACCATATATAGTGAAAGTTCAATCTTGAAAAAAAAACATCATTTAGTATGAAACTCAAAGAGTGTGACCTAACATGTTACGATGCATATAATGGTTGTGACTCGACGCTAGAATCATAAATTAAAACGGACCCAAATAGTACGATAAAAAATGTTAGTTGGGTCTAAAGATGACGTGACTTATCTGATTTAACCAAGTCGTGTAATTATTATGTTGTTTTTAAAATATTATGAAAATAATTTTAAAAGATATTCATGATACAATTTATATGTTATTAATATAATATTCAAATACATAAATAGTCAAAATTAAATATTAAAAAAAATCAAACGAACAGCTATGATGATTCGAGGTGAGTACCAACACAAGTTCTACGTCTTATAATATAGACACCATTATTTTCACTATCAATGTTTATACTTTAGCCGACAGCAAAAAATCGTCGGCTAAAGTCGAAAATCGTCGGCTAAAGTGGTCAGTTGTCGGCTAAAAGCCGGTCGGTCGAGGTCGGTCGACTAAAGTTTAGCCGACGGCAAATAGGGAAGGTCGTCGGCTAAAGTTCGAGTTTAGCCGACGGTTAGACAGTCGTCGGCTAAAATAGTTCCAGGTTTAGCCGACGGATACACTGTTGTCGGCTAAAGTTCTCCAGTTTTAGCCGACGGATACACTGTTGTCGGCTAAAGTTCTCCAGTTTTAGCCGACGGATACATAGTTTTCGTCTAAAATCTAAATGTTTTAGCCGACGGCTACATAGCCATCGGCTAAAGTGTTTTTTATTTTTTAAATAAATACTTTAGCCGACAGTTACATAGTTGTCGGCTAAAGTTTTTTATTTTATTTTTTTAGATAAATACTTTAGCCGACGGTCTGTGCAAATGCCGTCGGCTAAAGTCCAGTGAAAAAAAATCAGATTTCAAAATCACCAAACCTGTTCAGATAACCTGTTATTCCAAATGTACAATACACCACCATACATCACAATCAACATAAATCAATTACGAAAAGCATAATTTAAAAACAAACCATATCAATATGTCATGTAGCAACATCAACAAAATCACTATAAACACCAACGTTAACGCACACGAGTCTAAATAAAAAATATTTAGCAAAAGAACTACTACAATGACAACTAAAATCCTCAAAGATCCGTAAAATTCTTAAAGATAGAAGAAGGATTACTACTGTAACACCCCAAACTAGGCGGATATTACAGTGCCGTGAATCCCCGACTGGGACCCACCCGGCAAATGAAAATGATGAATTAAATAATATAATTGTAGTACCGAACCACATTATATTACCAAACACTCCGATGAGGAGTTTAAGTACAACACACCAGGACAATACCGAATACTAGTGTATTTTATATGAAGATAAAATACACCACCCTGAATAAATAAACATTACAAACGGAATTTGCAATGAAAATACAAATGACGAAATAATCAAATGATCAAAATGACCGAACAAACGGAATGACTGGGGCCCCCTACTAGTATCATCGGGACTCGCCGCCAACATGCCCTTCCCGTGCCTTTGCCTTGCCGTGACTGAAAACAAAATCCCAACGGCCGGCCATACGTAACAACAATCCTCAAGAGTTGAAATTACACAATCATGAATTAACCGTTATGAAATATCCTTAGTTATGAATTACGCCGAAGAGGAGCATCATAGTACGCCCGTAGTGTTACGTGCGAGTGTACAAGACGGATGACCGGACACACCCGTCCTTGTACCTAATTAGTCTCACGGAGGTAATCGTTACCGTGTGCACAGTCAATGTATCACTCCCAATACATGGCCATCACGTGCCCGACTAAAAATTCCACACATCCGCACCCGCCACGCAATATGAACCTGAAGGTCATATGAACAAGAATGACCATAATGAATATCAATGAATAATAATAATCCGACAAAGTCAAGAATGACTCACCGATACGAAAGTGATAATGAAGTGATTGATAGTTTTCAATGAAATGATTGGAACCGCCGTTCCTCGCTAATGAAATGATTATCCGACAATTACAAGTCTCAAAATGATTAATACAATGATGAATGAGTTATGATTATGAATGATCAACAACAAAAGGAATGAATATCCTTTTAACCGAGTAAGAATCAACTTACACAACACCGATGAAGAATGTCCGTCCACGAACAACGTCCTAAGTGAAATACCGGTCGCTCGAACAACCTTGAATAACAATAATTACCAACAACCGTTCAATACACGCATCAAACAACAAAACACGACTAACCCAAAGGTCGAAACAACGATAATCGAACTCATTGGGGCATTCTAACGAATATGTAACCAACCACACGACTTCGAAAATATCCAATCCCGAATATGTCGAAACCAACACTAAAATGAGTATTTCGAACTAACAAAACACTTCAATGATATCAATAATCCATTAGGAATCCATAATTCATGATTACAACGACATCAATCGGAAAATCCCCAATTAACCGAAGTCAACCCCAAGGGTTCTTGAAAACAATTCCGAAAATAACCATTAAATCCGTAGGAATATATTTATCCAAGTAGATAATCCATAACTTAACATATCCCAATGATAATCCAAGCTTACACGAAGAAATCGGAAGGAAAACCCAAAATCCAAATTCTAGATCTAAGAGATTAATACCTTTGATTCGACGTTTGGAGATGATGAAGTGATGATAAATTCAACTCAAAGACTTGAAGATGATGATTGATGATTACACCTCGAAGAATCCTCTGGATCGCTCTAATCGCCCAAAAATACCGAAGGAATGAAATGAGATGAAAAATGACGAACTCGACTAAACTGTCCAATTTATACTACCCAGTTAGCGTCGCTAGCCGCTTGTGCATAGCGTGCGCTAACGAGTAATTTGGGTAGTCCAGTACCCACTGTCCGAACACGGTAGCGCGCGCTACGTACCTCTTCGTAGCGTGCGCTACGGCCATACTACTAGCGTGCGCTAATATCCATTGTTAGCGTGCGCTAGCGAAATACTTGACGCCCGATCGGAGTCCGTAAAACCATCTCGCCTCTCGATCTAACCTCGATAGCGTGCGCTACAACCATTATTTAGTGTGCGCTAATATGTCGATTGCAGACGCTAACAACAATGCATAGCGTGCGCTATGAATAAACCGGCGATCTAGTAGCCACTGGACTCAACCTGATCCGCCCCTAGCGCGCGCTACTCCACACATATAGCGTGCGCTACTACGACCCGTTAGCGCGCGCTACTTACCACTCGTAGCGTGCGCTACAATTATTCTCACCTGCAGTCCAGTACCTTCTGGACTGCAGCCAAGGTAGCCTTAGCGTGCGCTAAAGCTGAGCGGTAGCGTGCGCTACCTATACCCAATTAGCGTACGCTAAAAGGAGTATGTAGCGTGCGCTACTCCTCAAGCACAGCTTGCAACGAAAATGACAATGATGATAAACACGGCACGAAACTCCAATCAGATTAATGATGAATGACGATCGATACTCGATACAATTACTCTGAATGATGAATACCATGATAGAATCTGAGTGACAAATGATCAATAATGAATGAAATTACTGAGTATCAAATACTGAATGATAATTACTGAATGATAATTACTGAATTACAACCGGGTATTACATACACCCCCCCTTAAAAGAGTTTCGTCCCCGAAACTAAGGGTCAAACAAATCGGGATAACTCTCCCGCATACTATCCTCGGTTTCCCAAGTAGCCTCTTCGACTCCGTGTCTAGACCACTGAATTTTAACCAAAGGAATCGTCTTATTCCTCAACTGCTTGATTCGCCGCTCTAAAACTCGTATAGGACGCTCCTCATATGAATGATCGTCGGCGATCTCGATTTCGAATCAAGTATGTGACTCGGGTCGGCAACATACTTCCGCAACTGAGAGACATGAAACACATTATGAATTCGGCTCAACGCCGGAGGTAAAGCCAATCGATAAGCTAACTCGCCTACTCGATCCAAAATCTCAAACGGTCCAATGAATCTCGGACTCAACTTTCCCCTCTTCCCAAAACGGAAGATACCACGACTCGGGGATACCTTGACCAACACATGGTCACCAGCCTCGAACTCTAATGGTCGATTTACGTTATCTGCGTATGATTTCGCCGACTCTGAGCGGTCAACAAACGACTCCGATCAAAGCTACCTTCTCACGGGCGGCTATAAGCATATCGGGCTCGGTGCCGATTGATTCTGATAAGTCGTCCCAACACAACGGAGATCGACAACGACGACCATACAAGGCCTCGTAAGGTGCCATCTTGATCGAAGCATGCCAACTATTATTATACGTGAACTCGATCAATGGTAGTTGGGCTTCCCAATCGTCTTTCTAATCGAGGACGCATGCCCTCAACATGTCCTCTAATGTCCGAATGGTCCTCTCGATTGTCCGTCTGACCGAGGATGAAAAGCGGCATCGAGATTAAGCCGAGTTTCCATAGCACGATGAATCGATTTCCAAAATGCGACACAAACCGTCCATCACGATCGGAAACGATACTTTTAGGAGTACTGCGATCGACTATCTCTTTGATGAACAGTTGAGCAAGTCTCTAGACCCCACGTTTCCTTGATCTCAAGGAAATGAGCTGATTTGGTTAAGCGGTCCACGATCACCCGGATCGTATTCATGCCACGACGACTGGTCGGCAAACTCGTGATGAAATCCATAGAAATGTCTTCCCACTTCCATTCGGGAATAGGAAGAGGTTTCACATACCCACGGCCGCCGATGTTCAATCTTAACTTGTTGACAGTTAAGCATCTCGAAACAAATTCTGCGACTTCTCGCTTCATATTACTCCACCAGTAATTTTGTTTCAAGTCCTTGTACATCTTGCTAGACCCCGGATGAACGGAATAAGGGGTAGCATGAGCTTCTTTCAAAATCGAGTTTTTCAACTCGTCATTCGCCGGTACACACAACCGATTCTTAAACCTCAAAAGTCCATCCTCGTGGACCACAAATCCAGGGGCTTTCCCCTGAGCCACATCCTCTCGGATGCGCAACAATGATGGGTCTGAACCCTGATTCTCCCTGATTGCATCCTCAAGAGATGATGAAATCTCTAACATACAAAGCTGTCCCTGAACTCGCTGAAGCCAGACCTCGATCTCGGGTCTAAGGAATTCTTTGAAGCTCCTTCCGAATCATTAAACGGGCAAGCATCCGCTCCCGAACGGACTTACGACTCAAGGCGTCGGCGACAACGTTCGCCTTGCCCGGTGATAGAGGATCTCGATATCATAATCTTTGATTAATTCCAACCACCGTCTCGACGCATATTTAACTCCTTCGAGTAAATATATACTTTAAACTCTTATGATCGGTGAATATCGGCGGTGACGCCATAAAGGTAATGACGCCAAATCTTCAAAGCGAACACCACATTTGCTAGCTCCGGTCGTGGGTCGGATAATTAACCTCGTAAGGTCTCAATTGCCGTGAAGCATAGGAAATAACTTTCCCGTTACGCATGAGTACACATCCGAGACCCTGTCCGGACGCATCACTATAAACCACAAATCCTCCCGTTCCCTGCGGCAAGGAAAGTACAGGTGCTGACATTAACCGGTTCTTGAGTTCCTCAAAACTCCGCTGACACGCGTCGGACCACGTGTATTTCTTATCTTTCCGCAATAAGTTCGTTAAGGGTTGAGCGATTCTAGAAAATCCTTCCACAAATCGCCGATAATAACCCGCTAATCCGAGGAAACTTCGGATTTCCTTAACGTTCTTCGGAGGTAGCCAATCTCGAATAGCCTCCGTCTTCTGAGGATCGACACGAACTCCGTCTGATGAAATTACGTGTCCGAGAAAAGTCACTTTGGACATCCAGAACTCACATTTAGAAAACTTCCCATAAAGTTGTTCTCGTCTCAACACGTCGAGCACTTGATGAAGGTGAAACTCGTGCTCCTCCCGGTCACGAGAATAAATCAAAATGTCATCGATGAAGACAACAACAAAACGATCCAAAAAGTCGATGAAGACCCGATTCATTAACTCCATGAATACCGCAGGTGCATTAGTCAATCCGAACGGCATAACCACAAACTCATAATGACCATAGCGTGTTCGAAACGCCGTCCTCGCGATATCCGACTCTCGGATCCGCAACTGATGATATCCAGACCTTAAGTCGATCTTGGAGAATACTGATGCTCCCTGAAGTTGATCTAAGAGATCATCAATACGGGGTAAGGGATACTTATTCTTGATCGTCACCCTGTTCAACTCCCGATAATCAATACACAAGCGAAAAGAACCATCCTTCTTCTTGACAAATAACACTGGTGCTCCCCACGGGGACGCACTCGGTCGAATATAACCCTTCTCGAACAACTCTTCAAGTTGGTTCTTTAATTCCTGCATTTCGGTCGGGGCCATCCGTGCGGCGCCTTCGATATCGGGGACGTACAGTGCTCCAACTCAATCGTGAATTCCACATCCTCTGTGGAGGCAAACCAGTAGCTCGTCTGAAAACATCGGCATATTCCCTCACTACCGGAATATCCGTTAACATTATCGATGACTTCTCGGTTTGGCCATATAGCACCAATAACCGACACATCCCCGATTGAGTAATCTTACCGCTTTCATTGAATTAATGACCTTACGTAATGTAGGATTACCTCCCTTAAACACACATTCAACTCCATCGTCTGAAATGATAGTGACCATACGCTTACGGACATTAATGATGGCGTCATGACGATCCATCCAATCAATACCCAAGATGACGTCGTCCCTCGGCAAATCTACCACGATTAGGTCCGCTGGCCAAACACGACCATCAAACAGAATCGGACAATTACAATCTCCCGACACGATAATTCGTCTAACATCATGTTGGCCTATGACATAAGGCTCACAAGTAGTAGCACTACCCAGTCGTAGTCTACTCAAACATGACTCAGAAATGAATGAATGCGATGCACCAGTATCGAAAAGAGTACACACAGGTTGAGATAGAATATCGAGTGTACCTGAGATCATTCGGGCCTCTGGATCATCGGTCTTCTTCATCTCATAAATCCGGGGCTTGCTAGTCCCAGACCGACGCTCGTCGATGGCTAAAAGCTCCACCTTTAGTCGCTCCCGCTGCTTTAAACGACGCCGATTGAGTGGCCTGATTCTGAGCGGCCGACCGCTTAGGTGCCTGAGATGACGTCCGAGTAGGTTTGGAGTCCCTACGGCAAAAACGGGCCTTATGTCCCACAATTCCACAGTTATGACACGTGATGATTGTCTCGGACACTTGGTGCCGACATGACCAAGATCCCCACGGTTGTAACAGGTGATGGCCGAAGGCCGCTCGTGATCGAGATTCCGCGGGTTTAGACGACACTGGAGGTCGCTCGAAAAAGCGAGCCCGCACGGGGTTTCTTGAAGGTTGTCGACCTCCTTCGATCGATTACGATTCTTCGATTTCTTGCTAGCAGACGAAGGTTGCCGCTTAGCAATTTCCTTAGCAAGAAGCTCGTAGGTGAGAGCTTTCTCAATGAATTCGCCAACGTGGTGCAATTATGATTAAGTAATCAAGTCTCATACGGGGTTTCACCTCTTGTGAAATACTTGATTTTATCCGCCTCTGAATGAATGATGGACGAGGCGAAAGGAAGAAGTTCCTGAAATTTCTCGGCAATAGCGAGAACATCCTCGTCTGTTGAGGGGTCGGGGTGAGCAATTCTGACTTGGCCTCTCTGAGTGGGGCCGGATAATACCTCTCCATCATGAGAGTCTTGAACTGATCCCAAGTACAAGATCCTTCGGTGGGCTTCAATGACAACCACCAAGAATGTGCGCTCTTACCAAGGTAGTAAGCCGCAACAGACACTTTGTGTCCCTCGGGACACTCTACCATAGCAAACAACTTCTCGAAATGCTCGAGCCAATGAATGATATCTGCCGGCTCCGACGAGCCCTCAAAAGTAGGTGGTCTCTGGCGACTGGCGAGAGATATCGCCGATGATGTTACTCACATTCCTCTCTTGCCTCTGAGGTGGCGGCGGAGGAGCCTGCTGATTCGATTGACGGAGTTATGCATCGTCTCCATCAACCGAGCCATCCGAGTCATTTGGGCCATCATGCCCTGCATAAATGCGAGTGGATCAACCCGGACACCCTCTGACCGAGCCGTGTCCGGTACGACTCCCGATAATGAATGATCGCGTCCAGCTGAATGAGTGGCGGCGTCGCCGCCGATGAATTAGCATTATTCCTCGTGTTTGCACGTGTATTCACACGAGCTCTCGGGATTCGGCCCGCTCCACGGCCTCGTCCTCCACGTCCTCTGCCACCCTTTCCATACCAAGTGGAAAGTCATATGATGATTATATATCTTGCATGAGTATCTCATTATGATTCTATTATGAAATGTCGAAACTGAGACTACGCACTAAAATACAGCTATTACATGTATGATTAATTGACGTGAATTGATTATCCGATGTAGTTAATGAAATGATTATCTTGAATGAGTTAACTAGATTAATGATTCGATCTTCCGATCAACAATCAACAATGAAATGAATTGGTGATTAATGAGTTAACTCGACCGCCCCGTCAAAATGACAATGATGATTGAGGATTGTTAATCGATGAATTATGAATGAATGATTAATGCCAGAAATTATACCATGGCATTAGAAATCTTACAGTTCTTGGTCTGATTGGCTCGGCATTTGCACAGGTCACACGTGACGCGAAAGTCCAATGATACTAGTCCGGTGAAGATGATTTCAAATGAGACATGACTTGGAGGGTAGTATTCAAAACCACGCTCCGATACCAACTCTGTAACACCCCAAACTAGGCGGATATTACAAGGTCCGTGAATCCCCGACTGGGACCCACCCGGCAAATGAAAATGATGAATTAAATAATATAATTGTAGTACCGAACCACATTATATTACCAAACACTCCGATGAGGAGTTTAAGTACAACACACCAGGACAATACCGAATACTAGTGTATTTTATATGAAGATAAAATACACCACCCTGAATAAATAAACATTACAAACGGAATTTGCAGCGGAAAATACAAATGACAGAAATAACTGAAATGACTGAAAATGACTGAACAAACGGAATGACTGGGGCCCCCTACTAGTATCACTGGGACTCGTCGCCGTCAACATGCCCTTCCCGTGCCTTTGCCTTGCCGTGACCTGAAAACAAAATCCCCCAACGGGGTCAGTTACACAGAACAACAATCCTCAAGAGTTGAAATTACACAATCATGAATTAACTGAAGTTATGAAATATCCTTAGTTATGAATTACGCTGAAGAGGAGCATCATAGTACGCCCGTAGTGTTCTGTGCGAGTGTACAAGACGGATGACCGGACACACCCGTCCTTGTACCTAATTAGTCTCACGGAGGTAATCGTTACCGTGTGCACAGTCCAATGTATCACTCCCAATACATGGCCATCACGTGCCCGACTAAAAATTCCACACATCCGCACCCGGCCACGCAATATGAACCCAGAAGGTCATATGAACAAGAATGACCATAATGAATATCAATGAATAATAATAATCCGACAAAGTCAAGAATGACTCACCGATACGAAAGTGATAATGAAGTGATTGATAGTTTTCAATGAAATGATTGGAACCGCCGTTCCTCGCTAATGAAATGATTATCCGACAATTACAAGTCTCAAAATGATTAATACAATGATGAATGAGTTATGATTATGAATGATCAACAACAAAAGGAATGAATATCCTTTTAACCGAGTAAGAATCAACTTACACAACACCGATGAAGAATGTCCGTCCACGAACAACGTCCTAAGTGAAATACCGGTCGCTCGAACAACCTTGAATAACAATAATTACCAATGTACCGCTCAATACACGCATCAAACAACAAAACACGACTAACCCAAAGGTCGAAACAACGATAATCGAACTCATTGGGGCATTCTAACGAATATGTAACCAACCACACGACTTCGAAAATATCCAATCCCGAATATGTCGAAACCAACACTAAAATGAGTATTTCGAACTAACAAAACACTTCAATGATATCAATAATCCATTAGGAATCCATAATTCATGATTACAACGACATCAATCGGAAAATCCCCAATTAACCGAAGTCAACCCCAAGGGTTCTTGAAAACAATTCCGAAAATAACCATTAAATCCGTAGGAATATATTTATCCAAGTAGATAATCCATAACTTAACATATCCCAATGATAATCCAAGCTTACACGAAGAAATCGGAAGGAAAACCCAAAAATCCGAAATTCTAGATCTAAGAGATTAATACCTTTGATTCGACGTTTCGGAGATGATGAAGTGATGATAAATTCAACTCAAAGACTTGAAGATGATGATTGATGATTACACCTCGAAGAATCCCCTCTGGATCGCTCGGAATCGCCCAAAAATACCGAAGGAATGAAATGAGATGAAAAATGACGAACTCTGACTAAACTGTCAATTTATACTACCCGAGGTTAGCGTGCGCTAGCCCTTGTGCATAGCGTGCGCTAACGAGTAATTTGGGTAGTCCAGTACCCACTGTCCGAACACGGTAGCGCGCGCTACGTACCTCTTCGTAGCGTGCGCTACGGCCATACTACTAGCGTGCGCTAATATCCATTGTTAGCGTGCGCTAGCGAAATACTTGACGCCCGATCGGAGTCCGTAAAACCATCGCCTCTGATCTAACCTCGATAGCGTGCGCTACAACCATTATTTAGTGTGCGCTAATATGTCGATTGCAGACGCTAACAACAATGCATAGCGTGCGCTATGAATAAACCGATGCATCCGGTAGCCACCGGACTCAACCACGATCCGCCTAGCGCGCTACTCCACACATATAGCGTGCGCTACTACGACCCGTTAGCGCGCTACTTACCACTCGTAGCGTGCGCTACAATTATTTCACTGCACTCCAAGACCTTCCGGATCGGCTCAAGGTAGCCTTAGCGTGCGCTAAAGCTGAGCGGTAGCGTGCGCTACCTATACCCAATTAGCGTACGCTAAAAGGAGTATGTAGCGTGCGCTACTCCTCAAGCACAGCTTGCAACGAAAATGACAATGATGATAAACACGGCACGAAACTCCAATCAGATTAATGATGAATGACGATCGATACTCGATACAATTACTCTGAATGATGAATACCATGATTGAATCTGAGTGACAAATGATCAATAATGAATGAAATTACTGAGTATCAAATACTGAATGATAATTACTGAATTACAACCGGGTATTACAACTACCATCTTGCATGTCGTCGTCCCGAGGCTGTGAAGAAGAGGGGGTATTTGTGAATTGAAGAATTGAGGTGGTGGTGGTATCGAAATTCCCGATTGACACACGGTCTGACTCAATGACATCATATACTGCATCATGGCCTGCCGCTGAGCTAACATCTCTTGTTGAACTTTCCTTTGTTCCTCTTGGAATTTCTGGAACTGGTCTTGAGACTTCCTTTGCTCCTCAGCTCGGAGCTCCCTCTCGATCCTCAATTGCTCCTCCAAATAGGCCTTTTGAGTGTCGCCCATTTGATTGCGCTGAAACCCTGTAGTATTCTTCAATAATCTGGTGCCTTCAGCTCCCATCATCGGCGTCCGGTGATGTCTCCCTTTAGGAGGGTAAATGTTAGCCCACACCCTTGCCCTAATGTAGGGATCGGCCTGATTGATCTCTGGGCGTGCTAACTCGAGACCAGTCTCGTCCAACTTCGGATGCTCCTCCCTCGCCATCTCTATCAACATCCTCTCACACTCTTCAGTCACTCTCTCCTAATTAAGTGGGAACAAAAAAAGTAACCGAATATTAATAAAGTTCAGAGGTAAAGACTGATAGCAATATTAAAATGGTTAGGATACATTTACAACTTGCAAGTCTATCCGGATAGTTAGGATATGCCTTCTGAGTTACGTAGACAAAGGCATTCGCCACATTTTCATCAGAAGTGGCCTCGTGCGAAACTCTCGCTAACGACCGCGAACCTAAGCTGTGGTGTTCCGTCAAACTCTTACGTTTAACAATGTTGGTTGAACTGCTCGCTTACACATAGAATCATGTAATTTTCATTTAACAAGGAGAAAAAAATACCACAAGTAAGTTACATATATGTTACATATCTTTAAACAACAATAGTATTACGACAATATTTAGAGCTCGATTACATACAATATAGTTCGGGTTGCTAAAATGTGCGCATAGCCACCACTCGTACTCCCCATACTTGAACTCCTCGGGAGTAGCCTCGCGGGAATTACCCCAAGCTGACCAAAATATGTGTAGCTTATTTTTCCAAGATTTGTACCTATAACAAACATTTATAAATAATAATCAAACATTAGTCAAATATATTTGTAAAGTATTTTGTAAATTTTATGTATTTATTTACTGTGATTTGTGTTATTGTTTTATTCTAATTCATAATATTATTTGTTTATTATGTTATTCATAAATAATCTGTTGTGTGTATACAATTGTTATTATGCAGTTGAATGTTAAGATTTAAGTTTAATGATTATGTTAAATTACAAATTATTTTGTATTAATAAATAAATTATTAAAATATTTGACAAATACATATTTTTAACAATAACAAAAACAATGCAAAAATTTCTCGAGTAATTACTCAACTACGTATTGTGAAAATTACTTACTTGGTTGTTTGCACCTCATCACACCAAGTATGTAGTAGGAGAGAAGGAACCTCAAACCAAACCTACAATTAGCATATAATATATATTACTAAATTTTTTCTGAATTTAAATACACAAAGTAGCTTTCGGAATTGAGATATGTAACACCCCGAGATATTCGGAATAATTACAGCGCCGTAAACCCTTTAGATAAGGATTTACAAGGCTAATTTTAAAGGAAGTGTAAAAGCAATACAATCGAACAACTGAAGTTCAAATACAGATTTGATTCAACCGATCAAATAGTTAATTTATACAACCATATCGAAAGGACATTATTAAAATGCATTTACTCGAGTACTGAACGAAACAAGAAAACAACTCTCGACAACAATAACATCAATCACATCACTGAGCCATCTCATCGTCCTGTCGGTACTGTGGCTGCCTCCCCGCTCCTCGACCACCTGAACATCAAAACAATGTCCACCCCCGAAGGGGTTAGCAAAACAATGCTAGTACAAGTATCATCATACAATAAATCATCAATACATCATAAAACATGCAAACCGGACTTCCGCCACCGGAATCCAACGATGCGAATCCTCACGATTCCATCAACACAATGCATGGTAATCCAAATGATCCAACGCCCTCGGATAGATCCCCATGATGATCCCGCGGACCAACGCATGGTGGAAAACTCCGTCTGCCGATCCAGCCCTCAAGATAGATCCCCATGATGATCCCGTCGGACCAACGCATGGTGGACATTCGATCCAGCGCCCAAGATAGATCCTCATGACCCTCGGATCATTTATACCATAATCAAACAATTATGCATACACATATGCATTTCAATATGTTCATCAATATAACAACGAATATCACGAGTATTCTCAGAAATACATATCATATTCAACAATATGAATAAAACCACAAGCATGATAAATCGAACTCGACATATGATACTTGCCTCGAAAATGGCAAGGGCAAAACACTCTCGACACACTCGAAGGCCGCCTCCTTCGATCAACGTAACAAGCTCGAACCTTAACAAAAGGAACGATATACAAATCATCTTAAGTCGAACGATGGCCTAACAATTCGGTCTACGGTCGAAAAGATCAAAAATAATCAATCGCTGATCGCTTAGCGCGCTCGTACTCTACGTAACGTGCGCTTAAGACGACCGTTAGCGACGCTATCGTATAAGACTAGCGTCGCTAGCCACGGTCTGGCGATCTAACTCGGCTGGTCTCATAACGTACGCTACGACGCCGGGCGATAATCGACCGATAGCGCACGTTAACTTACACGTGTTAGCGTGCGCTACTCTTGCATGGCGTAATACCGCGAACCAAATCGGGTTGAAGGGTGGAAAAACTCATGAATTCTACCGTGATAATACAAGTCATCTACGGCAAAACATGCTAACAAGGTTAGTGGAAGATTTAAATATCATGAGCAACAAATATACGGATAATCAAATCAACATCATATCCTTTCTACGATCTCCAAGAAATAACCTAAGTTCCATTTGTTCTATGAACCAAAACAAATGATTCCATCGTGTAAAACGTATCAACCGGGTAGATATCCGATTATTGATCAATACTTGATTTGAACATGCTTAGAGTCCTATAATAAGATGGTTCAAAGGTTCATACGATATATAATGCCGATACGTCAAAAGTATCCTTCTAACATGTGATGACCGATTATAAGCGAATTACTTGTTTATCAAAACATGATAAAAACATCCTTATGACAATACTAACAATAGTGAAGAATCACCAACCTCAAGGTAGTGAAGAATACGGAGGAAAACGAAGCGATCCAACACCGAAGGCTTGAACACCAAGCTCCAATGATAAACGATCTTCAATCTCGAGCTAGGAGGTTGATATGAAGTGTTTAGGACGAAGGGAATTATGATCTAAGTGTAAGAGTTCGGGTTATGGGTGGTGAAAAACTGTAATCTCGACTAGGTTGATGTCCTATTTATAATATTTGGCTATTAGCGCGCGCTAGGCCACGCTCGTAGCGTGCGCTAACGGCTCATCGACTAGATCAGTACTCGGCACTTAGCGTGCGCTACGCATCGACCAGAAGCGTGCGCTAAGGCGTTGACTCGGCTTTTCCGAAGCCGTCCAGTACATCCGACACAATCCGGCGGGGGTCCCCGGCCAGATCTCACCTACCGCATGTCCCAATCAATTTGACCACGCATAGCGTGCGCTAATTACATTCTGTAGCGTGCGCTATGAAACCATGTTAGCGTACGCTACCCTTAGCCTGTAGCGTGCGCTACATGCACAGAATTTCAACCCTACAAATCACAACCATGAAATTAAACGCTCGGCAACATCGGATTATGAAATACGGAGAATAATACTTAGACAAAAGTACAATCATTACAATATCGCAAGTTCCAATTACATAACCGAAATCTCGGGCATTACATCCTTCCTCCCTAAAAAGAAGTTTCGTCCCGAAACTTATGATGAAAACAACTCCGGATATTTAGCCTTCATACCGTCCTCCGTTTCCCAAGTGGCCTCTTCGACTCCATGTCGTGACCATTGTACTTTAACCAAGTGTATTGGTTTATTCCTCAATTGTTTGATCCGGCTCTCAAGTATCTTGATTGGTCTCTCTTCGAAGGTGCCATCATTAGCTACCTCGATCTCGTCGAAATCAATGACGTGATCGGGTCCGGTACATACTTCCGCAGTTGGGATACGTGAAACACATTGTGAACGTGACCCAGCGATGGCGGTAAGGCCAACCTGTATGCTAAATCTCCCACTCTCTCGAGGATCTCAAAGGGTCCGATATATCTCGGACTAAGTTTGCCTCTTCTCCCAAAATGGAAAATCCCTCGTGTAGGAGACACCTTCAATAGTACGTGGTCTCCAGCGTCGAACTCTAGAGGGCGACGACGTACATCGGCATAAGACTTCTGTCGACTGCAGGCGATCAGCAGTCTTTCTCGAATCAAGGCTATCTTCTCTTGAGTCCGAATAATCAATTCCGGTTCCGTCCCGATCAAATCCAAGAATCATCCCGGCCACGGGGTGACCGCATCTTCTCCGTACAAAGCTTCAAATGGTGCCATCTTAATAGAAGCATGCCAACTGTTATTATAAGTGAACTCGATCAAGGGCAAGTGAATTTCCCAATCAACCGACCAATCTAATGCACAAGCTCTAAGCATGTCCTCTCTTATCTGAATGGTCCTTTGATGGCCGTCCGTTTGGGGATGATAAGGCATGCTAAAGTTGAGCTCGATCCCAAAGCCACATGAACTGCTCTCCGTAAATGTGACACGAAAGCGGCCATCTCGATCCGAAATAATGGTCTTCGGTGTCCCGTGCAATCTGACTATCTCCGCAATAAATATTCGTGCCAATCTCTCGGGTCCCCATGTATCTTTAATTCCCAGGAAATGAGCCGACTTGGTTAGTTGATCAACTACAACCCAAATCATGTTCATTCCCGTTCTAGTCCTTGGCATACTAGTGATGAAATCCATCGAGATATCCTCCCACTTCCATTCGGGGATCGGGAGCGGCTTTAACATTCCGGCAGGTCGTTGATGTTCAATCTTAACCTGCTGACAGGTCAAACACTTCGAAACGTACTCTGCTACGTCCGTCTTCATATTCCCCACCAGAAGTTTTGCTTTAAATCTTTATACATCTTACTGCTGCCCGGGTGAATAGAATAGGGCGCGCTGTGAGCTTCCTTCAGAATAGTCCTTCTCAAATCATCATCATCGGGAACACAAAGTCGACTCTGGAATCTCAGAACTCCATCATCTTGTATCACGAATCCTGGGGCTTTTCCTTTCTTTACTTCGTCGCATAATCGAAGGATTAAAGAATTGTTCAATTGTTTAGACTTGATCTCTTCGACCAGTGATGAAGTCAGTTCCATCACATAAAGTTGCCCTTGGATTCCTGGTGCCCATACTTCAATCCCCTCGCGGATCAGTTCTCGTTGAATACTGGGTTGGGACGTAAGTGCTTCCAACACTCGAAGGGAAACAGGTTTACGGCTCAAAGCATCGGCTACTACATTTGCTTTCCCCGGATGATAGAGAATCTCCAAGTCGTAATCCTTGATCAATTCTAGCCACCTTCTCTGCCTCATGTTTAATTCTTTCTGACTGAAAATGTATTTGAGGCTCTTATGATCTGTAAAGATCTGACAATGAGTGCCGTACAAATAATGCCGCCAGATTTTCAAGGCAAAGACCACAGCAGCTAGCTCCAGATCATGAGTAGGATAATTAACTTCGTACGGTTTCAATTGCCGAGAAGCATAAGCAATCACTTTATCCCTCTGCATCAACACACAACCCAAACCCTGATTCGAAGCGTCGCTGTATACCATGAATTCATCAGTTCCCTCTGGCAGTGCTAATATAGGTGCTGTCGTTAGTCTCCTCTTAAGTTCACAAAACCACTGGCACTTCTCATTCCACGTGAACTTTTGAGTTTTCTGTAATAAATGAGTGAGCGGACGAGCAATTTTGGAAAATCCCTCTACAAAGCGGCGATAATATCCGGCCAAGTCCTAAGAAGCTTCGGACTTCTTTCACGTTGCTAGAACTTCCCATTCCAAGATTGCTTCGACTTTCTTCGGTCCACGAACTCCGTCGGTGATATCACATGCCCAAGGAAAGTTACTTCCTTAAGCCGTAACTCACATTTAGAAAGCTTAGCGTACACTGTTCCTTTCTCAAGATGCTCAAAACCACACGTAAATGTTCGGCATGTTCCTCTGCGTCCCTCGAATATATCAAGATGTCGCCAATGAAAAGCGACCACAAATTTATCCAAGTACTCCAAGAATACCCGATTCATTAATTGCATGAATCTGCGGGAGCATTGGTAAGTCCAAACGGCATCACTACGAATTCATAATGCCGTCTGGGATCGAAAGCGATTTCGGTATATCCGATTCCTTAATTCTCAATGGTGGTATCCGATCGCAAGTCTATCTTCGAGAATACCCTTGCCCCCGCAGTTGATCAAACAAGTCGTCGATCCGAGGTATAGGATACTTATTCTTGATTGTCATCTTATTGAGTTCCACCGTAATCAATACACGGTCGTAGGGATCCGTCTTTCTTAGGACAAAGAGAACAGGCGCTCCCCAAGGAGAAACGCTCGGTTGAATATAACCCCTCTGCAACAATTCCTCCAGCTTGTTTCTTGAGTTCATACATCTCGGTTGGCGCCATGCGGTATGGGGCTCTGGAAATAGGAGCTGCTCCGTGCTCTAGTTCGATAGTGAATTCCACTCCCCTCTGCGGAGGTAACCCGGAGTAGTTCGTCAGAAATACATCGAGAACTCATTCACAATCGAAATGGACGAGCTCTACCCTTCCTCTTTCTTCATGGCATAGCACCAAAGTCCGTGACATCCCGCTTGATAATTTCACGGCTTTCATTGCTTTGATCAATTTTCCCGAGCTTCGGTCTCCATCCTCGGAATAAGTGTTCGATCCGTCATCGGCAATGATGGAAATGACTCTCTCTCGGTAATTCGGCCAGACTCCATAACGGTTGAGCCAATCATCTCCGAGAATTAAATCGTCACCGCAGATGTCAACCACAATAAGATTCGATGGCCAATCTCTTCCTTCTATAGATCTTTGGGAAGTCCTTAGCTTCTAAGGTTCCCACAATTTTCTCTCCGCCGGTAATCCCACAACATAAGGTTCACAATTATACAAGCACGAGATGTTCAAACGATTAACACGGTTCAAAGATATAAAAGAATGCGTAGCTCCCGAATCGAACAAGACACTAGCTGGTTGCAAAAGGATCGAATCGTACTGATGCAACGGCTATGTTCGATCATCGATTTCCTCATCTCGTACGGGCGTGGAGGAGCGGACCCGACTGGATGCCTCTCTCTTCCCGGCGTTCTGCTGAAATCCACTTTGCCGCGTCTGGTTCACACTCGTCTCTTTCGGATCGGAGCCGAGTACGAGTACCAAAAGATCGGGTCGCATTTCCACAAAATGTTGCGCGATGTCCTTCTGTCCACACTCGAAGCAGTCACAAAGCAGCGAAACAATCACGTCGAACATGTCCCGCCTTGCCACGGTTGTAACACTTCTTCCTGCGTCGAAGCAGTCGGTCTTGCCGGAACTTCTTTCCTCCTCGACTAGGATGCGGAGGTCTCTGGATGAGTGAAAAGAGGGACCGGCCCCGTGGGCCCGCTATTCTTATTTTCCGTGAAGTTGCGGACACCTTCGTTTCTTTGCTTCCGTCGATTTCTCTCTGCCGCTTCCTTCATATCGTAGGCCAACGCCTTGTCCCGACATCGCCTCAAGGTGGTACAATCAAATCCGGACATATATTGTGAATTTCCGCCATTCGCATGTCAAAATGGAAAATCCTTTCCGCCTCGGTCTGACAGTGACGCACATAAGTCATTTGGTGATTAAAAGTCTTAATCACTTCCGTCACGTATGCTTCCGAATTTTGCGGTGAGAAAAACTCCCGAACTCGGGCCTCTTTATCAGGCGAGGACAATATTGTGCCTCCATCATCACTTTGAATTCCGTCCAGTCAACATTGTGCTCCTCTGGTCGAATGGCCTCCCACCGATCGAAAGCCTCCCGGTCGAAAGATCTTGGCGGCCGGAACCTTCCTATCGTTGGGACAGTTAATCCACTGCAAAAATCTTTTCCAATTCCTTCACCCAATGATCCCACGAAAGCGTCTCGGTGGGAACCGTCAAATTTCGGAGGATGCATTTGACCACCTCGGTAAGCCATTTATCTCCCGATTATCCACGTTATTCTGTGTCCCATCGCCGTCTGCATGCGATCCACAACTTGAGCAAAGCTGGTTTATCTGGGCAACCACTGTGAAGCACTCCCGGACGTTAGGATCTCGCATTATTATTTGCCGATCCTGCCGTCCCTCGGAATGTGAATCCGTTTGACTAGCGGCTATCTCTCGGAGTAGATACCGACTCTTCTTGCCTCGCATTACCACGTCGCGTCCACGACCGCGTCCGCGTCCACGACCTCCTCTCAACATACGTAAACATAAATACTCATTATCCAGACAAACTTTCTCAAAGTACATCCATCAATGTTTACAAGACATGAATTAAATAGAACAGTAGTATTCGAGATTAGAAACTTACAACCACGATCGATTGGCGATGCAGCTCAGCAGTGATGTTACGAGCGACCAATAATTAAAAGCAGACCCAACTAACCCATTGCCAAGATATCCATAAATCTTAGCTCCGATACCATATTCGTAACACCCGAGATATTCGGAATAATTACCGTAAACCCTTTAGATAAGGATTTACAAGGCTAATTTTAAAGGAAGTGTAAAAGCAATACAATCGAACAAGCAAGTTCAAATCTGATTTGATTCAACCGATCAAATAGTTAATTTATACAACCATATCGAAAGGACATTATTAAAGCAGACGTACTCGAGTCTTGAGCGAAACAAGAAAACAACTCTCGACAACAATAACATCAATCACATCAGAGCCATCTCATCGTCACAGCCATCTTGTGTCGCCTCCCGCTCCTCGACCACCGAACATCAAAACAATGTCCACCCCGAAGGGGTTAGCAAAACAATGCTAGTACAAGTATCATCATACAATAAATCATCAATACATCATAAAACATGCAAACCGGACTTCCGCCATCGAATCCAACGATGCGAATCCTCACGATTCCATCAACACAATGCATGGTAATCCGGCGATCCAGCGCCCTCGGCATAGATCCCCATGATGATCCCGTCGGACCAACGCATGGTGGAAAACACATCCGGCCGATCCAGCGCCCTCAGCATAGATCCCCATGATGATCCCGTCGGACCAACGCATGGTGGACATTCGATCCAGCGCCCTCAGCATAGATCCTCATGACCCCCTCGGATCATTTATACCATAATCAAACAATTATGCATACACATATGCATTTCAATATGTTCATCAATATAACAACGAATATCACGAGTATTCTCATAAATACATATCATATTCAACAATATGAATAAAACCACAAGCATGATAAATCGAACTCGACATATGATACTTGCCTCGAAAATGGCAAGGGCAAAACACTTCAAAGATCTCGACACACTCGAAGGCCGCCTCCTTCGATCAACGTAACAAGCTCGAACCTTAACAAAAGGAACGATATACTAATCATCTTAAGTCGAACGATGGCCTAACAATTCGGTCTACGGTGAAAAGATCAAAATAATCAATCTGCACGAAGCGCTTAGCGCTACGTACTCGTAACGTGCGCTAAGGACTGATAAGCGTCGCTATCGTATAAGACTAGCGTCGCTAGCCACGGTCTGGCGATCTAACTCGGCTGGTCTCATAACGTACGCTACGTGCGTTTGCGTTAATCGACCCGATAGCGCACGTTAACTTACACGTGTTAGCGTGCGCTACTACTGCATGGCAGAATACCGCGAACCGAAAACTGGGTTGAAGGGTGGAAAAACTCATGAATTCTACCGTGATAATACAAGTCATCTACGGGCAAAACATGCTAACAAGGTTTGTGGAAGATTTCATTATCATGAGGTACAAATATACGGATAATCAACTCAACATCATATCCTTTCTACGATCTCCAAGAAATAACCTAAGTTCCATTTGTTCTATGTTCCAAAACACATGATTCCATCGTGTAAAACGTATCAACTGGGTAGATATCCGATTATTGATCAATACTTGATTTGAACATGCTTAGGAGTCCTATAATAAGATGGTTCAAAGGTTCATACGATATATAATGCCGATACGTCAAAAGTATCCTTCTAACATGTGATGACCGATTATAAACGAATTACTTGTTTATCAAAACATGATTTAAACTTCCTTAGGACATTACTAACATTAGTGAAGAATCACCTACCTCAAGGTAGTGAAGAATACGGAGGAAAACGAAGCGATCCAACACCGAAGGCTTGAACACCAAGCTCCAATGATAAACGATCTTCAATATCGAGCTAGGAGGTTGATATGAAGTGTTTAGGACGAAGGGAATTATGATCTAAGTGTAAGAGTTCGGGTTATGGGAGGGGAAAAACTGAAATCTCGAATAGGATGATGTCCTATTTATAATAAATGGCTATTAGCGCGCGCTAGGCCCTGCTCGTAGCGTGCGCTAACGGCTCATTGGACTAGACTGTACTCGGCACTTAGCGTGCGCTACGCATCGACCTGTAGCGTGCGCTAAGGCGTTGACTCGGCTTTTCCCGAAAGCCGTCCAGGTACATCCGACAGGGGTCCCCCGGCCAGATCTCACCTACCGCATGTCCCAATCAATTTGACCACGCATAGCGTGCGCTAATTACATTCTGTAGCGTGCGCTATGAAACCATGTTAGCGTACGCTACCCTTAGCCTGTAGCGTGCGCTACATGCACAGAATTTCAACCCTACAAATCACAACCATGAAATTAAACGCTCGGCAACATCGGATTATGAAATACGGAGAATAATACTTAGACAAAAGTACAATCATTACAATATCGCAAGTTCCAATTACATAACCGAAATCTCGGGCATTACAAGATAAACTTACCGACATAGCATTGTTCAATGCATCCTTTACACTTTGTGGCACACTCTTCCACTCAGCCCACAGTACCGGAACTCTATCGCGTATAACAAATCCAACATTACGACAATATGCCGTACAAGCATCCGAAGCCAAAATGGGCCGTCGATACTTTTCATCAACTGTTATATTGTGACGGCCATTTTTTGAAACATATGTGTCAAGTGCTAGACCCTTCGATGGGCCACGAGTCTTCTTCTTCTTTTTTGGTTCGTCTTCGGTACAACCCTCCGTATTCTCAAGCTGCGCAAGCGACGCGTACAACTTCATCTTAGATATCTGACATGTCCGCCAAATCATTTTCTCAGGCCACGCCTGGAACACATATGCCTTTGTCGAGTTAACTAAGTTATATGGCCGGCGGACTCCTTCCTCATCGACCCCTGGAATCGATGGTACCATAAGGGGCATAAATAAAGTCGACGGCGGACCGGAAGGCACCTCGGATGATGTGCTCGGTGTAGATCGGCCGCTCCCAGATGTAGTAGGAGGGGTGGGAATGCGGTGTATAGGAGGCATACGAGGCTGAGTCATCTCGAAATTAGTGGGGGTCGTCCGCGATATGGGAGTCTGATACGATAAGCGCCTCGCAACAGTATGTGTGTCATCCGCCGGATACAAGTTCCCATCCTTAAACTTGAGTCCACTATTCTCTACTAGTCCACGTATGCGAGCGTTACTCTGATCCAAATATTTGCCGACATGATCCGCACGATTGGAAGCTGCGGAACTATCTCCCGACTCCGGAGTCTTCGATTTTTTCTTACCACACGCTAGTCTCTTAATTTTATCCATTTAACCTGTACAAATTCGAAAACATAAATCAATTATTTTTACATCATAAAACATCATAAACCCTAAAGATCATTTTGAATTAATAAGTACTAATGAGCAATTATATTTGAAAATTCAAACATAACGAAATTATAACAAGACCTTGCCTCTTGAAAAAATCAATCGGTTGTCATCATCAAGAAGCATTAAAAAACAGCGATAACTAATGCTCCATCGAACAAATACAACTTCCACTGAACCAAAAACAGGGATAACTAATCATTCCAAAACTAAGAACCTCAGGGAATAAAGAACGCATCACTCATTTAATATAATTGAATACATGGATAACCGAAGAAAAAAAGGACAATCGGTTGTAGTAACAACTTGAATCATTTATCCCATATGTTAACAAGATAAGCAGTACCAGCCCCGATAACCAAAACCAGCAAATAAAAACATCCGAGAAAATGAAAAAAAAAACAGAAATCAAAACTGAGAAAATGAAAAAAAAAACAGAAATAAAAAAAACTTACCTAGGAAAGGCGGCGGATGACGAGCTGGCGGCGGACGACGAACTGGTGGTGGATGGCGAGCTGGCGGCGGACGGTCGGACGAGGGTTCCAGATGGACAGTCGGATGAGGGAGGCGGACGGACGGGACAAGGCGAACGGGCGAGACGAGGCGGATGCGGACAGACGATGGGAAGAGCGGCGGACGACGGAGCAGCGGAGGGGCGGCGGAGATTCTGGGGAAGAAAGGAAAAAAAATGGGGGGGGGGGGAGGTTTGGGGAAGAAAGGAAGAAATGAGGAAGAAGGGCGCTTTTTTTTATAAGGGAACTTTAGCCGACGACAAAGGCCGTCGTCGTCTATACGTTTAAGGACTTTAGCCGGCGATCGCCATCGGCGAAACACACGGCCCACTCGGCCGTATGCGCCGACACGGTCGGGTTATCCGTCCAGAAACTTTTGTGAATGTAGACCACAATGACTCGACCGTGTTGATCGACACGGTCGGCACACTTTAGCCGACGATCGCCATCGGCCAAAACACCAGCCTGACTCGACCGTGTCAATCGACACGGCCGAGTTATCCGTCCAGAATCTTTTTTCGAATGTAGACCACAACGACTCGACCGTGTCGATCGACACGGTCGGCAGTTCACTTTAGCCGACGATTGCCGTCAGCTAAACTAAATACCAGAAAAAAAAAGACCCAGTGGCTGCCGGGGTTCGAACCCCGGGCCATTTATGTAAGTAATATGGCATTTTGCCACTGGGTCATGTTTATCATTGAAACATTTTAACCCATTTTTTATATTTATATATGTCTTTTATATAACATAATATTTTACATATTTGAATTTAATTATAAATATATGTATAATAATATTTTATATATTTAGACATGTTTTTATATAATAATATTATATATATATATATATTTGAATTTAATTATAAATATATCTTATAAATATTTAGGCATGATTATATATCTGTATATTAATTTTTACAGTTTTTATATAATAATATTTTATAAAATTATACTTGTTTTTCATATACGGGAGAATGAATATATAACAAAATAAAAAAAATCAGGTATATAATATATCACTTTTTCGATTCGTTCGAGCGGTACACAACAATAACTATTTAAGGAACTTTTACAAATGATATGTCCTTCTAAGGTTCGTAGTCAGAATCACTACTTGAGTCTGTCTCTGTGTCGGAGTAGATAACTGGCAGCATATGTCTAAACTCGTCCTCATCATCTTCATCAGAGTCTGCACGTAATTCATTTGTACCTACATCTATGAACCCACGATCTTCACCATGTAGCCGAACCACTCGACCGTCTACAACATTATTCAGTAGTATTGTGGAGGATGGTGGAATATTAGTTGTATCCGGCTCTTGGTATGCCTCATTATCATCCTTATCGACTGCTTGTCCAAGTGTAGCCGCACTATATATATTTCTCGTAGCCACATGATTTACGATCTTCCATGCTCCTTTTTTTACCAAGTCATCGAGATAGTAAACTGGTTTAGCACATGTTGCAAAAATAAAAGGATCACCTTCATACCAACTCGTAGAAGTATCAACAGATAATAGTCCATAATTATCCTCCCTTTCGATTTGAGGGTTTGTATCAAACCACCTACACTTGAACAAGTAAACTGTCAAGCCTTCTCCATAAATTAGTTCCACTACTTCGAGAAGAACGCCGTAATATCCACCGTCAATCATAACCCCTGAATTTTGACACCTCCTTCTTTGATCTCTGTCGATACATACAAATGTCACACCATTTACCTTCGTCATTGAATAAACTCTAGATGTAACAGGCTTCATCGAAAGAAGTATCAACTCACGTGACTACATCGGGTGGCCATCACTTTGTATGTGCGTCATCTGGATATTAATTAAATGCTGCAGCATCCGTACACCAAACATGCATCCTCTCAAGCCATATACGGTAACGCATTCTGATAACCTTCTGACAATGATACCTTGCGCAGTCAGCATTCAAGCACACTGGACATCCTCTGTATCCACTAATAATAGATACGGGCAGCATCCCGTACGCAGGAAAATCACTGATGGTATCGATACACATAGCACGTAAGTAGAACATCTCATGTGAGTAACTGTCGTACGTCGGATGACCTTGCTCCCACAACAACTTCAGCTCCTCTATCAAAGGTCTCAAATAAACATCAATACACTTTCCTGGATACTCGTGGCCAGGTACTAAGAGAGTCAACATATTATACTCCCTCTTCATGCACATCCATGGAGGAAGGCTGTAAGGACCAATACCACCGGCCATATACTATACGAAAGTCTCATGTTTCCAAAAGGGTTGAATCCATCAGATGCAAGTCCGAGTCTTAAATTTCGGACATCTGATGCAAATCCTGGAAACTCCCTATCTATATGCTTCCAAGCCTCTCCATCAGAAGGGTGTATCATAATATCATCGTCAGTCATCCGAGGCTCAGCGTGCCATCTCATCGCCTTGGCTGTGTGAGAAGACATGAAAAGTCTCTCGAATCTATCCTTCAGAGGGAAATACCAAAGAACCTTCATAGCTTTCTCTTTACCAGAAGGAGTGAACTTATACCTCTCTGTGTCACATATCGGACATCTCTTTAGGTCTTCATTAGGCTTTTCCCAAAATAAAGCACAATCATATATGCATACGTGTAGCCCAAGACCTTTTAGGATACGTCTCATTTTACTGTGATTACTGGGAAGATGATGACCTTCTGGGAGCATTTTCGCTGTAAGTTCCAAATAATCATCCACAACTTTAATCGAGGTTTTGTTCTCCACCTTGACTCTCATAATCTCTATGACACTATCAAGAACCGTCATATGACACCCGGGATAAAGAAGAGTCGGTTGGAGCTGGATTAGCTTGTTATATCTATCAAGAGAAATTGTGTTAACGGGTATCAATGTAGGCGTTCGGATGACTGGTTGATCAGCTATATGGTATTCTTGGCCTTCAGCCGATACGTCCCTGTCGTAATAACCAAACACGTCGTCAATCAACCTTCTTGTAGGGTCATTGGATGTGCTATCACTGTACTGTCCGTGATCATGGGGAATAATTGAATTCGATCTTTTACCGTGGTAAATCCAACATGTATATTTATCCCAAAATCCATTTTTTTTCAAGTGCTCCCACACGACATCAAGTGTAAAATGGTACATATCGATGCGGCACTACATTTATTGCAAGGACAGTAATGAATCATACTATCACTATCATGCTCCTTCACAAATCGAACAAACCCTCGCATTCCATCTATGGCCATTGGATCCCATTTTTGCAGACCAATCCAACTTTTATCCATTCTATAATAAAAATAACAACAATATTACACATCGTATTTATCAAGAACATACAAAAATTACGACTAAAATCATCATATATAGCTCGAATTCAAGATATCAAATCCATATATACACACACCAAGAGATATTCGAGAAAATGAACTAAATGATATTAAAATTCAACAAACATACCTTCAATATGATTTCTTGAATGATCAAACCAGAGAAAATTACTGTTTTTCGTTTTCTTATTCTGTAATTTCCGAATGTGTTGTAAATGGTCTATTCAAGTATTAGGTGGTGATATATTCTGCACAAAAAAACATGTAAGACTTTAGCCTACGGCATGTCGCCGGCTAAAGTATACTAGCCGTTGGCTAAACTTGACTTTAGCCGACGGCATGTCGTCGGCTAAACTATACAAGTCGTTGGCTAAACTACAAAACTTTAGCCGACGACTAACTTGACTTTAGCCGACGACCAATAGTAAAGTCGTCGGCTAAACTACTTTATCCGACAACAAGTTATCCGTCGGCTAAACTTGCTGACTTTAGCCGACGACTTCGGCCGGCCGTCGGCCATTCTCCGGCTAGTCGTCGGCTAAAGTGTTATTTTTGGTAGTGTTTGTGTATTGTTGATGTCAATGAGACACGTTATATTCAATTGTTATGCCGAAGTTAGGGGAGAATTCATAGTACCAACTACCAAATACACGTGTGTCATGGGTGGCACAAAATACGGATAATTTCGAAATATCGAGTATACCGTACTGAAAAAATACCGAAAATTTTGATACATCGAATGTTCGGTATGATATGGTACCGTACCGAAAATTTTTGATATGACAACGGTATGAAACTCCTTTATTTTCAGTATTGCGGTATATAACGAAATACGACAAAAAATTCGGTACCGAAAATTTTCGATACGACAATGGTATGAAACTCCTTTATTTTCAGTATTGCGGTGTGTGTGTGTGTGTGTGTATGTGTGTGTTTTGGGTGATGCCTTGATAGGGCTGGGACTTTTAGGACCGAGAATCGACGAATCGATCCAAACTGCAAGGAACTGCTGGTTCAGTTCGGTTCTCAAGAAATAAATTGAATTTTTTTTGCGGTTCGGTTCAGATATATATTAAACGGTTCGGTTTGCGGTTCTAGTTAAAATCCACAAAAAAACCGTTAGAACCGCGGAACCGCTATGAACCGTGGAACCGCGGAACCGTTCAAAACCGCTACAAACCGTGGAACCACGTATCTTTCTCAAATAGTCCTAGATTTTTATCCTGTTTTAGTTTTGCTTTTAATCAAATTTTATGTCCAAGACCTAATTCATTTGAAAATGAAACAAGAAGTCATCTCAATCAAACAACAAAATGAAAATATGAATCTGAATGTTACAGATTGTTTAATCTTTTAATGACCTGAATCTGAATTTGAATATTGAAGTTTTGTGTTTTGGATTTAATGACTTTGATCTGAATTTGAATATTGAATATTGTATTTTGGGTTTAATGAATTTGAATGCTTGACGAAGAACTAGAACGGTAGCAGGAATATAGTATTTTTATATTTTTTTCAGCCACACAGAATCGGTTTCGGTTCGGTTCCTACGCGATTCGGTTTCGGTTCGGTTCGGTTCCGACGCGGTTCGGTTCCGAGTCGGTTTGGGCAAAAAAAAACTGGAAAAACCGAACCGCAAAAAATTTGTACGGTTCGATTTCGATTCCTGTATTTTTTTCCTTGAAACCGAAAAGTCCCAGCCCTATGTCTTGATGCTGACATGATCACAAGGCTGCTCCTTTTTTGAAGTTATTATTGGCAAAATTAATTAATTGCTTTTTCCCACTTTTGCCCATTAGCCCACTCCCATAGGTAAAATAGCGAAATAGGAGTAAAGTTCACCTACTTGTATGCACTTGAAATACTTGAAATTGAAACTAATCTCAAATACCAAAAGTAAATCCGGTGGTTCTTGGGTGGTACATGTGTAAAGTGTATTATGGACAACTAGATGTCCTCCCGTGCGATGTACGTCGTAAAATATAAATATTTTATTATATTAATAATATATGATTGGATTTCAATAATATTCTAATTATTATAAAATATAATATGTGATTGAATTTCAATAATATTATGATTATTATAAACTCTTATTATGTGATCTAGGGGCACATGATAGGAAAACTGTAATTTAATTAAGTACATGCATTTATTTTTTCATATAGCACAATATGAGTCTTATATCTAATTTTATAAATAATATATTAAATTATTTTTATTATTATCAATTTTCATTAAAAGTATACAAACCATATTCTTACTAATATAATTTTTTATATGATTTGACATTAATATAATTATTTTAATATTTTATAATCAGAACAAAATAATTCTGAAAAATCAAATAATTGTTAAAGTACAAAACTATGAAAATAAACTAAAATTATATTTTTCTTCAATATTCCTATATTTCCATATGGATATATTTTAATCATCTTAATATATCATAATTATATATAAATTAATTTATATATAGACTATATGGATGTCAAATTACAGAGCACGAAGTTAGAATTAATTTGATATATTTTTTTATCAAAAATAAAATTGTTACGAAAAAGTTATAATCTTTTAAATTATTAGGTTAAAAATAAAAAGAATAAAATTAGAGGGAATTTTTAATTGGTAGATAGTATATAATGAAATAACCTCCAACTTATTTTATTAAGATTTTAAAAGGACAATTAATATGGAGATGACACATGTCTTTTAGATTCTTTTGCGACTTTATTTTAATATTAAGTATGGACATGGTTTTCGGTTTGTGAGGAGTGTGCTTGATATGATGGTACTAGGGTGTTAATGAGTCGAGCTCGGGGATGTTACTTGGACGGGTTTTGGTGGAGACACGCCCCTCATTCCCTCCAATTTGGTGCGGATGGAGGTATATTTGATGGGTGGTGGGATGGAAATGGGGACGAAAATTGTACCCGTCATGGATGGTGGGACGGGTATGAATTTTAAGTTGTACTCTCCCCATCCCCACATCCCCATCCCAATTAGCTTCACTTTATATTCACTAATTTAATATATTTTTTGATATTTAAGATTCAATTGAAAATTTATAATACTATAAGATTGAGTCTCAAAAGTTAATGTGGAGTAATGAAGATAAAGGTTTAGAGTTAAAAACAAGTTAGAGGCCTTTATTATTCGTCCATGCCTTACCTGCGTATAAATGCTTGCATCTCAAGAGTCTTTAAGTTAATATGGAGTAATGAAGATAGATGTTTTAAAGTTAAAAACAAGA
This sequence comes from Orobanche coerulescens, assembly GCA_033398695.1. Classification (NCBI taxonomy): domain Eukaryota; kingdom Viridiplantae; phylum Streptophyta; class Magnoliopsida; order Lamiales; family Orobanchaceae; genus Orobanche; species Orobanche coerulescens. The sequence goes on from CM065810.1 coordinate 3,327,318, forward strand.
TGGAGGCCTTTATTATTCGTCCATGCCTTACCTGCGTATAAATGCTTGCATCTCAAGAGTCTTTCGGTTTTATTTAGCGGAATTAAACATGACCATGGAAGATGAATAGAAGATACAAAAAAGAATATAAACAGTTTGGCAGTTATAACAAAGAAGGATTATAAATAGAAGATACAAACCCTCACAGTTTTTTGGGCACCAATCTTCACCACCATGCCCACATCATTTTCTCTTTAGCAATGGAAGTATTACCGTGCTATTAATTTTTTTTAATCTGTCATTTTCGTGTTTTGGTTGATGTGTGCAGGGAATGACTTCAAGTTCCACATACAAAAATATGAAAGGTTAGTTACTTTACATGCAGATTAATTGGTAAAAGGTTGTTTCGGTTGCCTTTGATTTTTATACATAATGTTGTGATTCGTTCAAATCCATCGATCTATCACTGAATGAAAAAAATAAGATATGGTTTGAGTGTGTTTGAGCTAAGAATAGCAGAAAAGGGATATGGTTTTGCTTAGCTTCGGTCACATAAAGATAGATAGATACTTTGATTGTTTATTTCTTTTGTGGTTGAGTTTGGGGAGTGCGAACATAAGGGTTTCGTTAAGTGATGATGTATGTGATTTTGAGATGTAGATGGTGACTGCAAGTGAGGCGTGTTATAGTGTGTAGGGTTAGGCTAAAAGAGAGTGTTATATGATTAGGGTTAAATTTGAGTGGGTTGTGTAGCATATTTTTGGTAGTGTTTATGGGCTTAAAGGTAGTATGGGCTGGAACGGTTTGCAAAGCGGGTTAAGATTGACAACAAAATAATACTTGAGGTGCATACGTGTGCACAAGATTTTATATTTATTTATTTATTTCCTGACATAAGTAATGATTTTTTTTTCATGTGACCAAATTTTCAGGTCTTTATAGGTACAAAGTTGGTGATGTGCTATGAGTTACCGTTTCAAGGTGCCACACTTCAGTTTTATATGTCGAAAATATGTCGCATTAAGTATTGATTCCGACTTTGGTTTCATTGTTTTTAGTTTCTAGCTTGAACAAAAATATAACGTCAGTTATGTATCTTTGGGTTTTTTAATATTCCCTCATTTTCAAATGTAATGCAATGTTTGACTTGCCATACTGCATGATTATAAACATTCCTACATGATGAAAGTAAAGATCTTTAATAATAAAATAGTATCAAGATGTTAAGCCACAAAAGATTGTTAGTGCCATATAACTTTCACATAAAAGGCCACTGAATTGGCCACCTTGGACAATACAGATTCCATGTCCACATATAGGAAACTAACCCATCAATTAAGTGTCTAAAAAAATAATAATAACAATAAAATTAAGGCATGGTGAAGATAACCAATTTTCCCTACTAACTGGATCGATAAAAAGCATCACGGTATGTGCATATATATGTTTCATGGTAAGTTGAGAAACCAAAGTATCACAGGTATGTACATATATTAATAAAATCATTTTGAGTATTTGTGATAATAAAATCACAACTGATGAACCTGTTGACAAACAAAATGATATTGCTGAGCAATACGCTACAAATAATTAGAACGAGCCCGAGTGCATCGCACGGGTCGGAAGCATAATTTAATGTGAAGTATATACAACATCGAGATGGAAGTGCAGGGGTTGCCGGAATTGATCACGTATTTAGTATAGAATTAAAAGTCGGTTATGGATTGAGATAAAGTTGAAAAGATTGTAAGAATAATTAATGATTTAATCTAATTTATACCTATATAAACCGGCCAAAATCACATTTAGTATATACATGTTTGTTGAAGTGTATTACTAAGATGATTCACACATCTTTTAGATCTTTGATTGTTGGTAGCGGTCTGTAAATTCTCTTTTGCAACATTTAGTACGTACATGTTTGTTGAAGTGTGTTAATGAGAAATATTTTGGAGATGATTCACACACCTTTTAGATCTTTGTAATTAACTTGGTCTTTTTTTTTTTAATTTAGTTATCATACGCAGGTACCATGAAAATCACACAAGATCATACATGTTCAGATAAATGGAACCAAAGATTAGGTTACCAACAATTTTCTTTGTTTCTTACATATTTAGGTGATTGTTATAGATAAGCATATAGAGATATATGTATTATGTGAATGCATTTTCATATACAAGTAAATTATGTCTGTTTTCTATTGATGTAGCTCATATGTGCGAATTCATTCAAGAAAATACGCACGAGCATGTATATAAAGCAATATTTAAATGGATTAAATGATAATTTTTCCCTTGATTTAATATGGAGTAATCAAAAACCCATTTATAAAACACATCACAACTTAATAACAAAAACCCATTTATAAAATACAAAACGACAAAACCAAAACAACATCAAATATTTTTAAATTTTTATACAACAAAGTAAAAACGTTTCATACAACATACTAAAGTACTAAACAAAAAATAAGCATACCCTAGCCAATATGCAGAATTAATACACAATTAACAATTAGATTAAAAGCCCGTGCGTAGCACGGGTTCTGCATGTCTCGTTTTAAAATATGATAAATATTATTTTCATGTGTAAATTTATTTAAAACTATATGATTTGTACAATTATATTTTTTTATCGAAATATGCGGATCATGGGGCGGGTAATGTGGGTATAAGGTGTGGATGGAGATTCACGATTTTTATTTTATACTCGTCGGGGTAGTGATGAATTTAAATTCCATACACGCCATGGGTGATTGGGGGGATGGGTGGAATTTCTTAAGTGGGGGTGGGGATGGGGATGGAAGCATCATCATCTGCATCCACCCCGCCCCATTAATATCCCTAGTCGAGCTACCCTTTCAATGACCCAACTCAAACATTTAGTCTGATGGAATGCTCGACTTTTAACAGGTTCGTTCTAGGTATGAATTGTTACCTGATAGTGAAATTGGGTATACTGGATCGGTTCGAGTAAAAGATATTGATGGTAATTGTGTGGTGAAGATTAAAAAGTAAAAAAGTGATTGCTTGATGTGATTTGAGATATTTAATGAAATATTGCATTTCAAAATAAATAGTTTTTGTACTAAATATTACACTTCGGACAGGACAGGTGGAGTAGTTTTATTCGATCTATAAGCTAAATAGAGATAAACCATGCTATTATGTCAAGGTCAGTGCCATAATTGAATTAAAATAATCAAATTATCAATTACCTTGCTAAGAAAAAAACATGGTGGTTCTCGAAAATTCGCCGCTAAAAAGGGACAAAAATTAACGGACCGCCGAAAATCATGATAGCAGAAAAAAATGACCAACCGTCAGAAAGTAGGTCGGCAGACCTGGCATTTAAAATAAATAAATAAATTGATCGGTCGCCGGCGGTGGCCTGCCGGAAAGCATATCGACGGGTCTGGCGTCAAAAAATAATTGGCCAGCCGTTGGAGGTCTGCCACCGTCGATGGTGACCCACCGGAAAGCAGGCCAGTTGGTTTGGCATAAAAACAAATAGGCTGGCCACCAGAGGGCTGCCCGCGGAAGGCTCGCCAAAAAAACTGGTGGCCAAAAATTTTCGTCATGATTTTTTTTAAGATTAGTTTCCCCTTTAAGAGGGTGTTTGGGATTGTGTTTTGAAAATGGATTATGTTGTTTGTAAAATCAGAATCAGATAAACGTGATGTAGAATTATAGTGTTTGGAATTGATTATAATGTTTAATATCGTAATAATCAGATAATTAGTTTTTTAGTGTTTGGTAAATTATATAACTTGGTAATTAAGCTAGTGAAATGACCAAAAAGAACAAAAATTGGAAGCCGCGTCTTCCTGCAGTAAGGAAGATCTATTTTTTGATTACCGCGTTTTGATCCCTCCAAATCGTAAAAAATCAATTTTAATCAATATTTTGCCAAACACCTAAAATAATTTTTTTGTGATTTCAAAATGTAATAATCTAAAAATCAAGTTGGAAAAGCAATCCCAAACACCCTCTAACTTAATTTGATATTCTAAGATACTTTAAAAAAATTCTTCTTCTTCTTCTCCTTCTCCTTCTCCTTCTCCTTCTCCTTCTCCTTCTCCTTCTCCTTCTTCTTCTTCTTCTTCTTCTTCTTCTTCTTCTTATTATTATTATTATTATTATTATTATTATTATTATTATTATTATTATTATTATTAAATTCAACACAAAAGAAGAGAAAGATAAGAGAGAGGTAGAATGGTCTCTTTTTCTTTATATTATAGACTAGCGATAATACATGCGATAATGACATAGTGGTGGTGCCATAATTGGATTGAATTAATTAAATTACTCGAATATCTTGGTAGAAAAATTATGTTGGTTCCTTGGAAGCATGAAGTGTAGAAAATAAAATAAAATAAAATAAAAAGTTGATCGACCGACGGCAGTGTTTAGCCAGAAAGCAGCCGGCGATCCTAACTTAGAAATAAAAAAAATGGCCGGCAGCAGGCAGATGCGGAAAAAAAAAGAACAAGTGTTTCGGCCGCGACGAGCTGACCCCGAAAAAACTGGTAGGTCGAAAGTCCATCATCGGAGATACCCGTTAGGAAAGAACTTTTTTGTTAAGATGAGTTGTCCCTTTAATTTAATTTCAAATTCTAAGAGTATTTTTTTGAATTTTATTTTTATTATTAAATTCAACACAAGTAGGAGGAGAGGCCATTGTCCTAGTTTATATTACATACAAGAGTTAACTCGTGCCATAATGGCACAGTGCCGTTGTAATAATTAGTTTAAAACAATTAAATTACCAAATTACCTTGCTAGAAAAAAATATGTGTTGGTTCACAAAATTCTATCGGCGGTTGACGGTTCTGCGGTAAAACAAAATAAAATTTAGGAACCGCCAAAAAACTTGCTCACATGCCCACAAAATATGATTGGCCGCCGCGAAACAGGCAGACGGGTTGCCGCTAAGAGAAAAAAAATAAACTGGTTGACGGGTCTATCGACAGCGGCCCGTCGAAAAGCGGGCCGACGGGTCTCGCGTAAAAAATAAAAGAAGTTGGTCGGCAGTCAGATGTGGCCCGCCGAAAACCAAGTTGGCAAACATGGTGTAAAAAAAAATTGACTCGCTGCCGGTGATGGCTCGCTGGAAAGCAGGTCGGCGGTGCCGGCACAAAAGAAAAAGAAAAATTGATCGGCCACCAGAGCTCTGCCGGCAGCCGGCGGTAGCCCGTCGGAAAGCAAACTGGCCCGTGGTGTAAAAAAAGTAAAACAATAAATAAAATAACTCCCTGCTGTCGGAGGGCTGCTGCCTGAAAGCAGGCCAGCTGCCTCGCGTAAAAAAGGGGATTTTGGCCCAAAACTACAATCGTAAACTGTTTTTGCCCCAAACATGTTTACTTTAATTTTTTGACCCAAAACACAATTCTTGTAGTTCTTAAGACACATAAATAAAATAATAGCATTTTGAGAATTCCTTAAATGCTCTTTGCACGAAATAATAGCCAGACAAGTTTTATCAAGTGATAATTACGCACAGCATTTGTGTACCACCACTATCGGGTACCACCCCCACCGGCCGCCGATCGCCCGCGATCGTCGACCAGTCTACAATCACCAGTATTTTTTTGTGTTTTTTTTCTGCTAATATTTTTGTAAAAAAGTACCTTAATATAGATTATCAACTTATATCTTCAAAATACCATATGGTAATAACAAATATCAATGTCGGCCTGCCAGATATAGCTGCCGGTCAACACCGACGATGTTAAAATTCCCAAGTGGTAATTTATATGACCAACATCTGCTTTGAATTCGACCAAGTTTTTTTAGGTTTTATTTTATTTTTCTGCCAGTATTTTGGTAAAATTTATCGTTTGGTCATTTAGATTACCAACTGATTTTTTAGAATTATGAACTGCTATTAATATATTAGCATTTGGATTGTCCAACCAATTCACTACAAGGTAATTCAGAAAATTACCAAAAAAAATTAAAAAATAATATGGTATTTTAATAATTAATGGTATTACCAGTGGGTAGAGATGTTAAACGGGCTCGGGCCCCTAGGGCTGGCCCGTTTAACCTGCCAAAAAATCGAGTTAGGGCCGATATTTTCTAGCGCTTAATCCGGCTTTTTGGGGACCGTTTAGCCGAAGCCCGTAGGCTGGCCGATATATATATATATATATATATATATATATATATATACTATATTAATATTATATATATAATTTATATTAATATTATATATAATATATGTTATTACTGTATTTGTTAATATAGTGTGTGTGTGTGTGTATATATATATATATATATATACATACATAAAAGTGTATTTTTTGTTATATTTATTATAGTATAGTTGTTACTATATATATAAAATATATTGTTATTGTTTTTTTACTTATAAAAAAATAAAAAATAGATTTTTTAAATATTTAGCCCGTTTAGCCCGAAACCCGTTAGGGTTAGGGTTAGGGCCAATATTTCCTAGCCCGTTTAAATCCGGGCTTTTTTGCCCGGACCGTTTAGCTCGAAGCCCGCTAGGGCTAGCCCGGAACCGCTAGGGCTAGCCCGTTTAACATCTCTACCAGTGGGTAATACAAATTGTCGGTTGGTAATTTAACAATTGTGGGTTAGTTTACCCAATAAATAATGATATTGTCTGATTTGTCAACTTGTAATTTAGATAACCGACAATATTTTAAATTACCACTAGGTAATTCAAAATACTATACAACATTTTTGTACGGTGCATTTATCAACGCTAAATTATGCAAGAAAATATAACATTAAATTTTGCAAAATATGTCTCCTCATAATTTACAAATAAAAGAATAAAGAAGAAAGGAGGAACTCATATTTTATAAAGAAAAGAAAAAAATAAAATTATACAAAAAGAATACTTTTACAACTTACACCAAGTGAGAACTACCATATTATATATAATAAATCTGCTCAACCACGACGGTCGAGACAACCGCTTCATCACAATCATCCACTGATCTACTCACAATTTACACAAAAATACAAATGAGGAAGAAGGAAAAAAAGTAAATCCACCACAATGGCCGAGACAACCGTGAAAACTACTGCCACAAAAACTGAGATCCACGATGGGCCAATGAAGTTTGAACAGCAAGGCGGGTAGCCGGAGATGGTGGTTGCAATTGATGATAAGCGGCGGTATTTTATTTGTTCACCGCATTCCTGCAGAGAGAGAGAGAGAGAGAGAGAGAGAGTGAGTATTAGGGTTGATGTGTGTGTGCATATATATATATATATATATATATATATATATATATATATATATATATATATATTGTTTGAGGAGAAAAGTAAAGACAGCAAATCAATTGTATTGATAACAATGAATAGAGGGGCCTTTATATAGGCATTACTGAAAGTCTTTCCATACATAGGATTCCTAGTTAAGGTAAGACATCTAACAGGATCCAACTACTTATGGAAGAGTCCAGAACCTTCCATAACTCTTATCCCCCTACAACTAGTATTAGGTAAGACACCAATACGGGAAGGATTTCCCGGAACACTCCCCCTGTGTCGAACGCTAATACTAACATGGTGCACACGGTGTTGCCTCGGTAAAAAACCTTTTCAAGTCAAATAAAACCCCGTGGGAAAAACAAAGACTTTGGTGAGCAAAAAGAGCGCAACGCACCAACTACAAATGTCAGAATCATGTGAAGTATACTCCCCCTGAGGTATACATGACAGCTCATTCCATCGAGCTATCTTTAGTTGAGCTCGGATAATCGACACATGCCGATGCTTCTCACATGTTTCTCAAATGTAGATTTCGGCAGAGACTTAGTGAACAAGTCTGCGATATTCTCATCGGAACTCACTTGTTTCACTTCGATATTCAGCAATTTCTGCTGCTGTTGATTATAAAAGAACTTCGGCGCAATATGCTTGGTATTGTCACCCTTTATGAAACCTAACTTCATCTGCTCAATGCATGCCGCATTGTCCTCAAAGATGCAAGTAGGGGTTGCTGTAGTGGGATCTAATCCACACGTTCCTCGTATGACTGACCGGAGCCAAATGTACTCCCTTACGGATTCGTGCAATACAATTATCTCTGCATGGTTCGAGGAAGTAGCAACCAGGATCTGCTTGGTAGATCGCCAAGATATCGCCGTATTCCCAATGGTGAACACATAACCAGTTTGGGAACGTCCTTTATGCGGGTCAGAGAGATAACCGGCATCAGCAAATCCAACTAACGTGTCGTTAGGATTCTCTGCATAAGGGGTAAGCTTGCTCGCTTTAGCACTTCCGGTAGTCAAGCTACCATGCTTAGCTGCAATATCAGAGGAAGATCGACGGTCGATATGCATCGTCTTAACCTCAACAATTCCTTTCGGAATATCACTCTCTCTTGCGTAGGGAAAGCACAATCCAAGGTCACTGGAGCCTTTCAAGTATCGAAAGATGTGTTTTACTCCATTTCAATGCCTTATCGTGGGAGCGGAGCTAAATCTCGCTAACAGATTCACAGAGAATGTGATGTCTGGACGAGTACATTGAGCCAGATACAACAACGCACCGATTGCGCTAAGGTACGGTGTTTCTGCTCCAAGGACCTCTTCATCCTCCTCTTTAGGACGAAACGGATCCTTGTTCGTTTCCAGACTTCGACCAATCATGGGGGTAGCAAGAGGATGTGCCTTGTCCATGCTAAATCGCCTGAGCATTTTGTGGACATAGGCATACTGATGAATGAGTATGACATCATCTCGATGTTCTAGCTCTAAGCCCAAGCAGAATCGAGTCCTCCCCAGATCTTTCATCTCGAATTCGGATTTAAGGTAGCGGGCCGTTTCATTGACCTCATCTATGGTACCGATGACATTCATGTCATCTACATAGACGGCTACAATCACGAATCCTGCATCTGTTCTTTTCACGAATATGCATGGACAGATGTCACTGTTCTTGTATCCCTTCCCAACCAAGTATTCACTTAGGCGGTTTTACCACATCCTTCCGGATTGTTTCAACCCATACAGTGAACGACGCAATTTCACAGCGTACGCGCTCCGTGGTTTAGAGCTACTTGATTTGGGCCATGAAATCCCTTCGGGGAGTTTCATATAGATATCCGTATCTAGATCCCCATAACGATACGCTGTAACCACATCTATAAGCTGCATGTTCAGTTTTTCGGACACTAACAAACTAACTAAGTAGCGGAAAGTGATGATGTCCATAACGGGAGAATACGTCTCCTCGTAGTCAATGCCAGGGCGCTGCAAGAGCCGAGAAGCCTTGGGCAACTAGTCTCGCTTTGTAACGCATGACCTCATCTTTATCATTGCGTTTACGAACAAAGACCCATTTATGTCCAACTGTTTTAACGCCCACGGGTCTTGGCTCGATACGGACAAATACCTCACGTTTAGCCATTGAGTCTAGTTCAGCCTGCATTGCATCTTTCCATTTCGGCCAATCGGCTCGTTGTTGACACTCAGCAACCGAGCGCGGATCAGCGTCGTCGTCTTCAATAATTTCTTGAGCGACGGAGTAGGCAAAAGCATTGTCGACTAGCGTGGACGACCTGTCCAATAGTACGTATTCACTCGTACATTGCATCGAGATTTCTTTATTTTCTGACATCAACAAAGTTTCAAATGGCGTCCGTCGATTGTTCCATTGTTGATTCGAGGACATATCCGTAGTCGAGATAATCTCGTGTGGGAGTCACCGTGTCGATGATGAGAGGATTTTGTGCCTCCGTTCCTCTTCTCTTTCGAGGTTCGGTATCCTTTCTACCCACCGGCCTCCCTCTTTCGAGCGGGGATAAGAGCACCAAGCGGCCGTCCCACCACTAAGGTTGACGCCGGTGGCATTATTCCTTTGGGCGGCTGAACCTTGCCCTATAATGGGACTTCTAACCTTGCAGGAACATTCGCGGCGGGAATGGTAGATCTTGTCACTTTCGCGATGACGGTAAAGGCGTCGGGCATCGAATCCGCAACTTTCAAGAAGGCGAGAATACGTTGCACTTCTAGCTCGGATTGAGGCATGCGGGGATCTTGATGAGGCAAGGAGGAGCACACCGGACAATTTCTGGCGTTCAACCGAATCGTTCGATTCCTCTCTCCCCCTAACGACGGAAGTTTGTCTCATCAAAGTGACAATCTGCAAATCTTGCAGAAATGTATCTCCTGTCAAAGGTTCCAAATAGCGGATAATTTTAGGCGATTCATAGCCAACATATATACCTAATCGTCTTTGCGGACCCATTTTAGTACGTTGTGGAGGCGTAATTGGCACATATACCGCACAACCGAAAATGCGTAAGTGTGAAATATCGAGTTCATATCCGATTTACCAAGCTGATACGCACTAAACGGTTGATTGGCGGTGGGTCGAAGCGAATAAGTATAGCCGCATGCAAAATTGCATAACCCCGTGCGTAAATCGGCAAGTTGGTGCGCAATACCAATGCTCGGGCGATAAGTCAGAATCGCTTAATCATAGCCTCGGCAAGGCCATTCTGCGAATGAACGAGGGGGACGGGATGTTCAACATCAATCCCAATCGACATGCAATAGTCGTCAAAAGACTTTGACGTAAACTCTCCAGCATTGTCCAATCTTAATGACGAGATTGGGAAGTCGGGGTGGTTAGCCCGTAACTTGATGATTTGTGATAGGAGTTTAGCAAATGCAGCGTTTCTCATGGATAGCAGAGCGACGTGTGACCATCGCGTCGATGCATCAACCAGAACCATAAAATATCTGAATGGTCCGCACTCTGGTTGAATAGGTCCACATATGTCCCCTTGAATTCTTTGTAAGAAGCGAATATTTTGTGTTGAGTCTTTAGCAAAGGACGGAGAGGGTATCAACTTTGCTAGTGAACAGGCTTTACAAAATGATTTATGGGCATTAGAAATTGCCACGGAAGCCTCGGGATTTACAAGAGATGCACCGTCAACCTTATCAGGGCGTGCGATTTTTAGTCCCGGTGATACGGTATCAAGCTCACTCACATCAATGCCGATATCGAGTGGTGCTTCCAATCGTTTTCTGGACTTGAAAAACGGATGACCATGTGAGTTTTTCAAAATGCGAATCATCGTGTCGCGTCCAGGGTGACCGAGTCGGTCATGCCATAGTTGGTATGCTTCGGAATCACACAGTTCGTGACTCACATCATAGGATTCAATAACCCTTATTGTAGTCTGGTATAAACCACTACTTAGACTCATAAGTTTCTAGAGAACGTGGCGACTTCCTCATTCTGCCAGAGTAACACAAAAATTCTGTCCCATTCTCACAATGTGTATCAAGGTGATAATCGTTGACACGGATGTCCCTAAAACTTAGCAAGGTTCGGTTTGCTCTTAGGGCATAGAGAGCATTTGTGACATTAATATGCGTACCATTAGGTAGCAAGAAATGAGCAGGTCTCCTCCCTTGAATTACTTGGGAGGAACCAATTATTGTTGTCACTGAGGATATGTATGACACAATATCTTTGAATAATTGCATATTCCGAAGAATAGTGTGAGTTGTTCCACTATCAGCAAGGCACTCAATTTCGCCACGAGACATCTACAATAAGACATGAAACTCGATTAGTCTTATGATTAGAGACATAGCGAAAACTCATTAACATCGAGTTTGGGGAAATTCGACCAAGTTGGTTAGGATCAAAGTTAGCACAATCGCTGGAAATAATTTCCGCGCAGCTTGACCTTTGTTCACTAAAACAGCAATAACTTCTTCGTTAAGAAGGCTATGGACGAACGGTCAGTTGTTTTGGAAACTAGACTTCCGTATCTTTCTGTCCATAGGTCGTGCACTTTCTGGATCATTAAACTCAGATCTCAGTGCTCGTTTCAATTTGCTATTTTAGTATTTCCCTATTGTTGAGTGATAGAGCAAGGTTGAAGCCTTTTTTCAAAGGCATTATTGTTGATACAATACTAAGGAAATATGGCCATAGGAGCATTTAAATACTTTAAAACGCATCTTGGTTTTTGATTTATATCTATACTAATGATCCTTTCGGTAACTCCAACTTGGTAGACTTGCAGAGAAAGTAGGAATGTCAGTGCAGACTAAAAATTTGTTTAAAAACCACTGATTCCGTTTGAAGTCTCAAAGCATAAACAAATACCAAGGAGGATGCGCCTAGTCTTGATCAAAAGTTTTGATGAAATCCTACCAATGTATCAAATTTTTAACCAAGCAATTCATTGCTAGCAATTATTTTGTGATAAACCAAACATGTTTTCGAAGGGAAAAAATAAAATTCGTCTTTGCACAATCACAGCAATTAAAAGAATTTTATTCATCATGGCCAACTTTATTACATTCATGAAAATCCAAAGTAGTTCTCGGAAACTAGAAACAAGACAAAACATAACCAAAGCGTAAAACTAGTCAAAGTCGGCAACATCCATATGTTGGTCTTTGTCCGCAATGGTGAGAGGAGGGATCTCAGTCTGGATCTCAATATGGTTCACCTTCGTATTCTCATTATCTTCTTCCATATAATTCGACTCTTGAGTCAAATATTGTTTATAGTGCTTGTAGTAAGCTTGGATGTTCTTTGGCGCTTTGCAATTGCGGTAAGTATGCTTCTTCGATCCGCAAGTATAGCAATTCCGGCCTTCCTTTGGAGTGGTTCCATTCCCGGCGGCAGGAGGCGGCCCACGTGGTTGGGTTCCACTAGGTCCCGTGGCCGAGCCACCTTGCCTCTTCCACACGTTGGAACGACGACCTCGTCTTTTCCCTCGCTTGCTCGAGTCATGCATCCGTGGTGCTTGCAAAAACTGAGTAGCGTTGCCTTTTCTATTTTGTCGTGGTGCTTTCCTGTGGGTAGCCTGATTCACTTCCGGAATCGGCTTCGTACCAGCTGGGCGCGCATTGCTATTGAGAATAATCTCATGGTGCCTTTCTTTTTTCGCGAGGTGGGAGATAAGGTCACTAAAGTTCTTAATTCTCCCTTCCTCATAGGCAACGTGCAGCTGATGAGCAATTACACTTGCTCCCACGGGAAACGTGTTAAGAGTCTTCTCGATCAAATCTTGATCAGACTTCTTGGCACCACAAAAACCAAGATCAGTGCGAAGATCGAGGATAGCTTGATTATAGGCTTCCACATTCGCATAATCCAAAAATCGGGTTTGCTGCCACTGAAGTTGCAATTCAGGGAAGCACTGATCATGCACATTATTAAATCGTTGTTCGAGTGTATCCCATAGTTCTTTGTGAGTTTGCAAGTTCATATAACACTTTTTCAACAACGGATGTATATGTCTACGCAAGTACATCAGTGCATTAGCCTTGGTTTCCTCGCTCGGTTCTTGAGCGGTAGGCTCGTTAGAGGGAAAGATGGTGGTGGTAAATCTCTTACCGACGAACGCCAAGCGAACGTCTGAGACCTGTAACACCCCCAAAACCGTATGGGAATATTACACGCCGTAAACCCTTTCCACAAGGATCTACCAGGCTAAACGTCCATAAACAACCAAATGCTTGCCCGTCCAGGGTCAAACAATATAATAATACAAACCGTCAAGGTCACTTACACATAAACACACAGACCGATGAGGTCACACAACTCTATCAACAGGACTGACTAACAACATTACCCACACAGGGGTCGAAATACAATACGGAAGACCGAATCAACTCTAACAATACAACTAAACTCTACCAACTCTCAACTCTTGATTAGTATCGCACTCGTCATCCCCTTGTGCCAATCTGTGTTGCTCCCCGAACTGCATGTACACGGGCCTTGAGCAGACATCCACCCCCGAATACTCGGGGTTAGTAAAACTCCTTTGTTTTACTAGTGCAAGTATCAAACCATACGAAATGTAACAAGCAAATAGCAACTACGAATTTAATACGGAAATCCATTATCAAAATGTTCCCAGAAGTTTTAGAATTTCGAACTCAAGTAAGAGATATTTGAAAAGGAACACATCATCTCGGGGATTTTTAAAGCAGAAAATCTTTTGGACCTCGAGTCCCAATTTATAAAACCTTTTCGTAAACAATAGGGCCTTAGCCCGATTCTCGTTTCAAAGCGTACTAAATAATATATCATTATGCATCCGAGGTCCATATTTAAAATGTTACCCGAACAATCACTGCTACACGATCACTGTTCGTACACATCATGTACCGAACTCCGGAGGCCTCGACGGACCTTACCCGGACTACACACATTGTTCGTACACATCATGTACCGAACTACTGAGGCCTCTACGGAACCTACACGGCAACAACACACACTGTTCGTACACATCATGTACCGAACTCCGGAGGCCTCAACAGACCCTACCCGGCTACAGCATCGTTCGTACACATCATGTACCGAACTCCAGAGGTCTCGTCAGACCCTACCTGGATCACACACCTTGTCCGTACACGTCATGTACCGGACTACAGAGGCCTCGTCAGACCCTAACTGGTTCACACACTTTGTTCGTACACATCATGTACCGAACTCCAGAGGCCTCGTCAGACCCTACCTGGATCACACACACATCGACTCGACACAATTCATAATCATTAAATGTCAAGTCATTCCACATTACGCCGAATGTACAATCAAGCAAGTAAACCAAAACAACACAAACATTCGGTACACAATACATTGAAGAAACACGTGTACAACCATCTCATATGTACATCGCAATCCTGCACAAATGGCACAACGCCTAACACGTATACCAATATATCACTATTATCACAAAGCCTTCAAATTTCGGAAAACACAACCAACTCAAACGGAACATATTTACGGAGGCAAGCAAAATCGTTATACATATCATACGTAATTACTATTCACAAGATACAAGTCGTATAATAAGATACTTGCCTTAATAACCGCTACCAAACGCTCCGAAGAACACGGTTCGACCGGGAAGCTCGGACCCCGAAGAAGACAACGAACGAAAGGGTTCCGACTCGAGTTCTTCACAAGAATTCGACCCTAACAACATATAATCAATAAATCATCGATCATACGAGGAAGAATAATCGTAGAACGCCCGAAAACCCCTCTATGACATTTCTAGGACACCTTCAAGGCGTCGATCAAGAACTCGACCAAAACAACGAATCGATACGATCCAACCATGGAATAACAAGGGAAATGATATAATACATCTAAATAATCATCAATCCATCACAATCCTAAGTTAAATCGGATTAAACGGACGAAATCGAACAAAATACCCAAAATCCCCAAAATTAGATTTCTAGAAAATCGCTGATTCGCTCGATCAAAGGATGTTATAGGATGGATGATTGATGATATAACCTCAAGAACTTCATGAATCTGTTGTTAAACAACATGGCTTCAAGCTTAGAACACGCCCAGCTGCGGAAGAGGAGAAGAAGAAGGTGAAAAATGGCGATAAAAACGTCTGCAGGGCCTTTATAGGGGTTGACTGCCCTGCCGGACACGGCCCGTGCCGATCGGCACGGTCGTGTCGCACAGCTGGCCGACAGGGACTCGACCGTGTCCTGCTAGACACGGTCGCGGCGCGGAGGGCCTTCCGATAGTGACCCGTCCGACAGCGACTCGGCATGACTCGACCGTGTCCTGGGACACGGTCGGGCGTGCTGGGCAGTCGGTTCTGGCTTATCCGGAAGAGTTCGGCACGGGCCGTGTCGGACGACACGGTCGGGTCCTGAGACAGAAACTTTCGGCATTTCCGGACGAGTACGGCACGGGCCGTGTCGGACGACACGGCCGAGTTCGGCCGGCAGTGATCGGCCAATAACGAGCGGGTGAGCTAAAACGACCATAACTCTCTCGTCCGGACTCCGATTGACTCACCGTTTGAACCATTGGAAAGCTAACTCGATGCTCTATAATATTGCAATGATTCAGAATTTTTGGAGTTACCAAAAATTAATGGTGATCTAACAAAGTCGAACTCATACTTAGAAAAGTCGTTTAGTAATCCTGAATTCAACAAAACGACACTGAAACCCGAACCTGAATACGAACCGAAGATACGGTTACAAAGTACTCACAAAGACGAATCTAAGAGCTGGTAGAACACACGATTCCGACCACCCGAAGGCTCGAAATTCGACAACGGAAGGTAATTACCCCAAACTTTGGGAAATTACGAAAATGGCCCAAATGCCCGAAAATCACCATACGACAACGAATAATCAAACCGAAGCTCACAACACGTATAACAACGTTAAATGAACTTACGAAAAACCCCAAGCAGCGGTTTGAGCGAGATTCGCAAGAACCGAACTCAAGCGCGGAAAAGTCGCTAAAAGTACGGAACTCAACAAAGCGGCCGAAACGAACTCGGATGACAAAAGTGCAGAATTAAATATTCTCGAATGACGAAACGGTCAAAAGCGAGTCGTCAAAGCGGACTTGGCGAAAAAGAAATTTACCGAAAATCGAAAATTTGCAGATATTACATTCTACCCTCCTTAAAAGAAGTTTCGTCCCGAAACTTAAAACAAGTAGGGGAAAGAAATATTCCGCCAGGAAAAACTCAACAAGATACACAAGAATGCGTAATTAACGCCCAACGGCGAAATGTTACAAACAACACAAAGGAATATACGGCGTGAAAACACGCTCCACGGCGACCAACACAACGTCGCCGTTAGGGATATAATAAAACCAACAAATGACAAGCGTCATCAAACGGATAATATAGCCAAGTCAATTATCCGACAATTACAAAACACAACGAACGAAAATCAATATGATTGACCAACCCAACGGTACATCAATCAAAACGCGAGCCAACCGCTGAACAAATACGGAATCCCACCGCCCAAGGGTTGGAAGATCGAAAACGAGACTAATTTCCCGAACTTAAGGGAATTAGGAAGGAGCCTGAATGCTCAACAATCACGAAACGAGAACAAAACCGAACAAACAAACGATCGAACCACAACGATCGAGACAACAAAAATCGAACAATCATGTTCGAAACACGAAGGATAAGAAAATTAAAACAACAACTCCAAGGTTCACATCTCGACTCGAGACAATATATGATCCGGTGAAAACAACAACATATGCATTCACATAAGATCCACATGAGAGGGAATAGAAATTGGAAGGTCACAACGACAAACGAGTTATTCCGAAACAATACCACGCTCGTTCAATCAACAAAAGCAAGGGGCATGACAAGCTCAGAAAATATCAACGAATATAAACGAGTCGACAGAGTCGAAAACACAGGAGTTCAAAATCCGATTCACGTCGAATGGAAGAGTTAATAGAACCAAATGATGTTACTTCCGAACAAGGTTCACAAGAATCGAACCAAACTTGAAAAAGTCACAGCGATAACTAGATCGACCCACGACAAGATCACAACTCGTTCGGACGATGAAACCGAAATACAGAACAAGTTCATAAAGTATCAACGAAAACGAGCGAGTCGGTAGAATTGAGAAAGAGAAAAATGCAGAAGCCAAAAATAATACGGGTATTATATTCGACTTCTTCTAAAAGAAGAATCGTCCCCGAAACTCACAACAATGAAATCAAGGTGGCGACACAACAAGCAACCGACAGAAACATCCTTCGAAGGCCTCTCAAAGACGATTCTGATAACTGTGCTGAAGCGCAAACTCCGAAAGTCTCGGTAGTCAATTCGCAAAACTGAATTCGGTGTCCCTCGAGTCCACGCTCGAAATGTGTTACTGACGAGAAGGACAAGATGCACGTACATTCCCCCGACGCATCACAGTTGAAATGCCTCGGCTCGGCATACCGAAAATACAAATGCTAGGTACAATGGAACATAACATCACAAAACAACAAACCAGAGATGCCAACTCAGCGCAACAAGGAATCATAACACATATCATACACAACGATTACCATCGTAAGGTACTACACACAAACACTACAACAACGACGGTATCGTTCGGCGACCTCAACGACCCGAACGATAACCAGCACATAATTACAACCATCATGAAACAATCACACATGTGTATAACGCACAAAAATTCAAGCTTTAACAACTCACACTAGTGCGACAACACGCAAATCACCACGAGGCGATAAACAGTAAACACCAGTTCACACCTCTCACAGAGGGCTAACAAAACATATGCGTGGCGAACGACTCAACGTTCACACCACCAATTCAATCACAATTCAGGGTTAACACCGTAACTAAAGTTCGAAAAACCATACACGCATTTCCGATCCGCAAACAGGAATGATAGGTTTTAAAAACGAAAACCACCTTTTGAAAACAGTTTGGAAACAACAGTTGATCTTGAGTATCATTTTACAAAAAGTAGTACAAACACCATTATCAAGACTTTGAAAATCATCTTGCGTCTGAACAAAAATGAGGACACCTTTCTTTTAGTGAAAACTTTCAGAATATTCGACCCTTGGGTCTAAGCAACTGTATTTGAAAATATCTCAAAATATTTTGGTCCTCAATTGGAATAATTTTGAAACATATTGCGGTACTAGAAGGCACCTTGAAAGTACTGCGAGAAAATAATTCGTTTTAAAAGTACATCTCGAATTTTAATTTTCTAAGATACTCAAGGTTTTCAAAAATAATTCAATGGGCTAGAATGCCCAAAAATTTCAGGTAATTACACAGAACATTATAGCGCCGTGGGTCCCGCGCCGGAACCCACCAGGCTAAAAACCTTTTACAAAAACGTCAAAAAGCTGATGACGGTAATATTTCAAAAACTTACAAAAGCCATTTACAAAATACTAAATACCGTCATAAGAATTTCGCCAAAATGATCAAGGCCATAATGCCAAAACTTGATTAAGGGAATTGGTTTTCGAAATAAAACTCATTCGGTAAAATACCGAAAGTCATTGCAAAAGAACTCACGCAGCGGATAAAAGAAATACGGTTCAACATACACAATCGAGCAACACTACTCCTCATATGAACGAAATATGAGGGTCAATTAACCACATATCAAGAAGTAAAAATCCATAAGAGGATTCCATCAATTAACAAATAATCATAAAATAGCTCATGTCACACGAGGCACAACACAAAGAAGGGAGACTTACATGCACAGGTCGCACGAAGATGATGATCGCCCACGATACTAATCACGACCAACAAACTCAGACGACGCGTCGCGACACGACTCAGTCAGATAAAATCCGATGAGACAAAAACTCAATAGACACCACTGACCCGACAGCCTAGGTTTCACACAACCTAAGCTCCGATACCATAAATGTAACACCCCCAAAACCGTATGGGAATATTACACGCCGTAAACCCTTTCCGCAAGGATCTACCAGGCTAAACGTCCATAAACAACCAAATGCTTGCCCGTCCAGGGTCAAACAATATAATAATACAGACCGTCAAGGTCACTTACACATAAACACACAGACCGATGAGGTCACACAACTCTATCAACAGGACTGACTAACAACATTACCCACACAGGGGTCGAAATACAATACAGCGGAAGACTGAATCAACTCTAACAATACAACTAAACTCTACCAACTCTCAACTCTTGATTAGTATCGCTGCTCGTCATCCCCTTGTGCCAATCCTGTTGCTCCCCGAACTCGCATGTACCGGACGCAGCAGGACATCCACCCCGAATACTCGGGGTTAGTAAAACTCCACTGTTTTACTAGTGCAAGTATCAAACCATACGAAATGTAACAAGCAAATAGCAACTACGAATTTAATACGGAAATCCATTATCAAAATGTTCCCGAGAAGTTTTAGAATTTCGAACTCAAGTAAGAGATATTTGAAAAGGAACACATCATCTCGGGGATTTTTAAAGCAGAAAATCTTTTGGACCTCGAGTCCCAATTTATAAAACCTTTTCGTAAACAATAGGGCCTTAGCCCGATTCTCGTTTCAAAGCGTACTAAATAATATATCATTATGCATCCGAGGTCCATATTTAAAATGTTACCCGAACAATCACTGCTACACGATCACTGTTCGTACACATCATGTACCGAACTCCGGAGGCCTCGACGGACCTTACCCGGACTACACACATTGTTCGTACACATCATGTACCGAACTCCGGAGGCCTCAACGGACCCTACCCGGCTACAACACACACTGTTCGTACACATCATGTACCGAACTCCGGAGGCCTCAACAGACCCTACCCGGCTACAGCATCGTTCGTACACATCATGTACCGAACTCCAGAGGTCTCGTCAGACCCTACCTGGATCACACACCTTGTCCGTACACTTCATGTACCGTACTCCTGAGGCCTCGTCTGACCCTACCTGGTTCACACACTTTGTTCGTACACATCATGTACCGAACTCCTGAGGCCTCGTCAGACCCTACCTGGATCACACACACATCGACTCGACACAATTCATAATCATTAAATGTCAAGTCATTCCACATTACGCCGAATGTACAATCAAGCAAGTAAACCAAAACAACACAAACATTCGGTACACAATACATTGAAGAAACACGTGTACAACCATCTCATATGTACATCGCAATCCTGCACAAATGGCACAACGCCTAACACGTATACCAATATATCACTATTATCACAAAGCCTTCAAATTTCGGAAAACACAACCAACTCAAACGGAACATATTTACGGAGGCAAGCAAAATCGTTATACATATCATACGTAATTACTATTCACAAGATACAAGTCGTATAATAAGATACTTGCCTTAATAACCGCTACCAAATGCTCCGAAGAACACGGTTCGGCCAAGGAAGCTCGGACCCGAAGAAGACAACGAGCGAAAGGGTTCCGACTCGAGTTCTTCACAAGAATTCGACCTAACAACATATAATCAATAAATCATCGATCATACGAGGAAGAATAATCGTAGAACGCCCGAAAACCCCTCTATGACATTTCTAGGACACCTTCAAGGCGTCGATCAAGAACTCGACCAAAACAACGAATCGATACGATCCAACCATGGAATAACAAGGAAATGATATAATACATCTAAATAATCATCAATCCATCACAATCCTAAGTTAAATCGGATTAAACGGACGAAATCGAACAAAATACCCAAAATCCCCAAAATTAGATTTCTAGAAAATCGGCTGATTCGCTCGATCAAAGGATGTTATAGGATGGATGATTGATGATATAACCTCAAGAACTTCATGAATTTGTTGTTAAACAACATGGCTTCAAGCTTAGAACACGCCCGGTGCGGAAGAGGAGAAGAAGAAGGTGAAAAATGGCGATAAAAGCGTCTGCGGGGCCTTTATAGGGTTGGCGCCTGCCGGACACGGCCGTGCCGATCGGCACGGTCGTGTCGCACACCTGGCCGACAGGGACTCGACCGTGTCTGCTAGACACGGTCGCGGCGCGAGGGCCTTCCGATAGTGACCCGTCCGGACGGCGACTTCGGCATGACTCGGCCGTGTCACTGGGACACGGTCGGGCGTCTTCAGCGATCGGTTACAGCTTATCCGGAAGAGTTCGGCCGGGCCGTGTCGGACGACACGGTCGGGTCCTGAGACGAAACTTTCGGCATTTCCGGACGATGCAGCGCAGGCCGTGTCGGACGACACGGCGAGTTCGGCCGTGATGATCGGCAATAACGAGCGGGTGAGCTAAAGCGACCATAACTCTCTCTCGTCCGGACTCCGATTGACTCACCGTTTGAACCATTGGAAAGCTAACTCGATGCTCTATAATATTGCAAAGATTCAGAATTTTTGGAGTTACCAAAAATTAATGGTGATCTAACAAAGTCGAACTCATACTTAGAAAAGTCGTTTAGTAATCCTGAATTCAACAAAAGCGACACCGAAACCGAACACGAATACGAACCGAAGATACGGTTACGAAGTACTCACAAAGACGAATCTAAGAGCTAGTAGAACACACGATTCCGACCACCCGAAGGCTCGAAATTCGACAACGGAAGGTAATTACCCCAAACTTTGGGAAATTACGAAAATGGCCCAAATGCCCGAAAATCACCATACGACAACGAATAATCAAACCGAAGCTCACAACACATATAACAACGTTAAATGAACTTACGAAAAACCCCAAACGACAGTTTCGAATGAGATTCGCAATAACCGAACTCAAGCGCGGAAAAGTCGCTAAAAAGCACGGAACTCAACAAAGCAGCACCGAAACGAACTCGGATGACAAAAAGTGCAGAATTAAATATTCTCCGAATGACGAAACGGTCAAAAGCGAGTCGTCAAAACGGACTTCGGCCGAAAAAAGAAATTTACCGAAAATCGATAATTTGCAGATATTACAAGACCCACCTATGGTACTCCTTACCAGCATGGTCAAGGATGTCGAACTCCAGATGAACATTGGAGCTTTGTGCCATCTACAAGATATAAACAAGAGGAAGTTAGTCTTGTTGGATTTTCAGTGACAATATAAACGGTCACAATCGATGCTTTTAAAAGCGTGTAACATAACCGTTACTCGATTTACTTCCCTTAATTGTTGTTTAGAAAAGTCGACAAAAAACGGCGATATCAGATCGCACCCAGATACGTGGTGTATGCAACAACCACAAGTATCGACTTTTCAACAATTCCGTGACTCCCCCAGGACCGTCACACAGTTTTCTTCGACACGCAGAGATGCCGACTTCTCTCGCGGTCTCATCCACCGCAAAGTAGCGTGGGAGATTAAGAACCCAAAACCCGTGTCCCCAAAAGAAAAATTCCCAAAGGAGAGAATTGAAATAGGGACGAGTTAGATAATTACCTCGATTATAAAATTAGGCACGTGCTGAATATGTGGTGTGCTTCGATCTACCGGTTGGTACTCGATGCGACGACGTGAAACCGAAGGTGCAATTTTGGCGGCTTCCGAAGATAAGTTGATGTTCGGGTTTTGGTCCGAGAGTCGGAACCGGGTCGGACTTGGCTGGACTAGAGCTTGTCGGCGGTGGTCCGCGGCGGTCCCATTCTGCGGCGAGGTCCGCGGCTCTGGCGGCCGGCTGTCTTGGGCGGCTTTAGGCGAATCTGGCGGCGGAGGTCGGGCGGCGGTCAAGCAGCTCTGGCGGCGGCTGTCTTTGGCGGCTTTAGGCGGATCTAGCGCGCGGCGGCCCGTGATGGAGGCGGCGGTCAAGCGGCCAGCGGCGGCTGTCTTTGGCGGCTTTAGGTAGATTTAGGCGCGGTCCGGGCGGGCGGCGCGGTCCAGCGGCTCTGGCGCAGCTGTCTTTGGCGCGGGCTTGGTAGCGGCGGCGAGCGGCGGACGATGGCCGGGCTGGGGCGGTGGTGCTCGGCCGATTTCTTCCTTTTTTCGTTCGAGCTACGTGCTGATAACGTGTTTGAGGAGAAAAGTAAAGACAGCAAATCAATTGTATTGATAACAATGAATAGAGGGGCCTTTATATAGGCATTACAAAGAGAGTCTTTCCATACATAGGATTCCTAGTTAAGGTAAGACATCTAACACGATCCAACTACTTATGGAAGAGTCCAGAATCTTCCATAACTCTTATCCCCGTACAACTAGTATTAGGTAAGACACCAATACGGGAAGGATTTCCCGGAACATATATATATATTGTAACACCCCCAATCCACTCAGGGATATTACACGCCGTAGACCCTCTCCTCGAGGATCTACCAGGCTGGTAACTAAAATCAAACATCTAAACATCGCCTTTAAGGCTAAAATGACTCAGTAGACCGATTTGGTCTTTCAATAAATACATACAACTCGAATACAACTCATGCCCACGCAGGGGTCAAAATACAACCACACCCGTACAACGGGAAAAATATAGCAGCGGAAAATAAAGTACAGTTATACCAATACGACATCAACGGGTCCTCGTGTGATTAGTATCGTTAATCTTTCATCATCCTTCATGCCGACCCTGTGCTCTGCTCCAAAACCTGAATGCAATCTGAGACATCCACCCCGAATACTGGGGTTAGCAAACTCCACTGTTTTGCTAGTGCAAGTATAAAATACGAAAACGAGCCATACATATCATACTCCACGGAACATGTTAATCATAAACATACTTCCCGAGGTAAATCACTTAATCAAAACGGTTAAATCAAAAGATAGGGTAAACCCGATATACATCTTGTGAAAACATTTTACGATCTCGGGAGTTTTGAAAATACTTGGGATTTTAAGAATTCTCAAACCTTTCAAAAGCGTTTAGGGACACATTAAAAGTCGTTTTCCAAAATTCAAGTTCGGTAACAATACGCGGGGTCCACAACTCATTTCACAAAACACGGGGTCCGTGACCCAAATCACAAATCACATGTTCTAAGGATTATTCATCTCCGTGCTAACAAGCCACGAACCTCAGATGCTCCCGAAGAACAAACCCGAGTGAATAACCCAATAGGAAAAACATATCAAATCACATGTCTCCACGACACGAATATCACAACCAAACCACAACCATAAGTTATCCCGGCATCGCGCTAACAAGCCACGAACCTCGGAGTCCCCGCAAGACATACCCGATGATAACCCCACAAGTTATCCGGCATCGGGCTAGCAAGCCCCGAACCTCGGAGTCCCCGCAAGACATACCCGTATTGGATAACCTTACGGTTTCGCCCGACCCATACTAGCAAGTATGGATCCCGGAGATTCAACAATCATACCCGGAGGCACATCACATACATCAAGCACACAACAATAATCACTTATCAATCCAAACA
Organism: Orobanche coerulescens; assembly: GCA_033398695.1. Taxonomy (NCBI): domain Eukaryota; kingdom Viridiplantae; phylum Streptophyta; class Magnoliopsida; order Lamiales; family Orobanchaceae; genus Orobanche; species Orobanche coerulescens. The sequence goes on from CM065810.1 coordinate 3,351,937, forward strand.
ACATTAAGCATCACAAACTCCTTTCAAGGAGTAACAACTAATATCACACACATTACGTTCTTACCGAACAAGTACACAATAACAATACGTAATCCCCGGCAAAGGATTACGGTCTATCAACTCACTCGAAGTGATCATATTATCTTTAAACATACAAAACAAACACACATATTCCGAGAACACATATTTACGAAGTATACGAATTATCGTTGAAAGACAACATTTATCGAGAACATACCAATCCCTTTTTACGTTCATTAAATATTGGATTTTGCATAAAATCATTTATCAAGAATTATATCAACGAAACATGAAATGTATGGGCAAGATACTTGCCTCAAAATCGGTACGCAAGTATTCCGACGAACACGGCTCAACCGGAAAGCTTCGAAACGCCCGATGCTATCGAAACGGAAGACGACGTATAACGAATGGGTTCAACTGGTTTTCGTCGCAAGAAACACGACCCTTACATCATACAATCAATAAATCATCGATCATACGAGGAAGAATAATCGTAGAACGCCCGAAAACCCCTAAGACATTTTAGGACACCTTCAAGGCGTCGGTCAAGAACTCGACTCAAACAACGAATCGATACGATCCAACCATGGAATAATAAAGGAAATGATATAATACATCTAAATATTCATCAATACATCAAAATCCTAAGTTAAATCGGATTAATCGGACGAAAACAACCAAAACCCCCAAATTCCCCAAAACTAGATTTCTAGGAAATCGGCACGGTCAGTAGATCGGAGGATGTTATAGGACGGATGATTGACGATATAACCCAAGGAACTCAATGGATATGTTGCTAAACAACATGGCTTCAAGCTTAGAACACGCCCAGCTGCGGAAGAGGAGAAAAAGAAGGTGAAAAATGGCAAGAAAAACGTCTGCAGGGCCTTTTATAGGGGTTGACTGCCCTGCCGGACACGGCCCGTGCCGATCGGCACGGTCGTGTCGCACAGCTGGCCGACAGGGACTCGACCGTGTCCTGCTTGACACGGTCGCGGCGGAGGGCCTTCGATAGTGACCCATCCGGCGGCTTCGGCACGACTCGACCTTGTCCTGGAACACGTTCGGGCGTGTCGGCTGTCGTTTCAGTCTAATCCGGGTTAGTTCGGCACGGTCCGTGTCGGACGACATGGTCGGGTCCTTAGACTGAAACTTCGGCATTTTCCGGACGAGTACGGCCGCAGGCGTGTCGGACGACACGGCGAAGTTCGGCCGCGATGATCGGCCAATAACGAGCGGGTGAGCTAAAACGACCATAACTCTCTCGTCCGGACTCCGATTGACTCAACGTTTGAACCATTGGAAAGCTAACTCGATGCTCTATAATATTGCAAAGATTTAGAATTTTTGTAGTTACCAAAAATTAATGGTGACTTTACAAAGTCGAACTCCCACGTGAAAAAGTCGATTAAGGACACGGAACTCAATAAAACGACACCGAAACGAACTCGGATGACAAAAAGTGCAGAATTAATCATTCTCGAAATGACGAAAGGTCATGAGCGAGTCGTCAAAACGAACTTCCGCCGAAAAAATAAAATTACCGAAATTCGAAATTGCGGATATTACATTCTACCCTCCTTAAAAGAAGTTTCGTCCCGAAACTTAAAACAAGTAGGGGGGAGCAATATACCCGCCAGGAAAACTCGACGAGATACACAAAAATATAAAACTCGCGCCCAACGGCGAAACGCTGCAAGAAACGCAAAGAGACATACGGCGTGAAAACACGCTCCACGACGACCAACACAATGTCGCCGTTAGGGATACAATAAAACCAACAAATGACAAGCGTCATCAAACGGATAATATAGTCAAGTCGATTATCCGAACAATCACAAAACACAACGAACGAAAATCAATACGATTGACCAACCTGACGGTTCATCAATCTAAACGCGGGTCAAACGCTGAACAAATACGAATTCCACCGCCCAAGGGTTGGAAGATCGAAAACGAGACTAATTTCCCAAACTTAAGGGAATTAGGAAGGAGCCTGAATGCTCAACGATCAAGAAACGAGGACAAAAACCGAACAAACAAACGACCGAACCACAACGGTCGAGACAACAAAAGCGAACAATCATGTTCGAATCACGAAGAACAATAAAATTCAAACAACAACTCCAAGGTTCACATCTCGACTCGAGACAATATATGATCCGGTGAAAACAACAACGTATGCATTCACATAAGATCCACATGAAAGGGAATAGAAATTGAAAAGTCACAACGACAAACGAGTTATTCCGAAATGATGCCACACTCGTTCGATAAACAAAAACAAGTGGCAGGACAAGCTCAGAAATGTCAACGAACATAAATGAGTCGACAAAGTAGAATATACAGAAGTTCAAAATCTGATCCACTTCGGATAAAAGAACTAGTAGAACCAAAAGATGTTACATCCGAACAAGGTTCACAAGTATCGAACCGGACTCGGAAAAGTCACAGCGATAAACAGAAAAACAAGATCACAGCTCGTTCGAACGATGAAACCGAAATACAGAACAAGTTCAGAAAGTGTCAACGAACATGAGCGAGTCGATAGAATCGAGAAAGAGAAAATGCAGGAGTCTAAAAACAACACGGGTACTACATTCGACCTCTTATAAAAGAAGGTCGCCCCCGCAACTCACAACAGCGAAAACAAGGTGACGACACAACAAGCAACCGACAGAAACATCCTTCGAAGGCCTCTCAAAGCCGATTCCGATGACTGTGCTGAAGCGCGAACTCCGAAAGTCTCGGAGCCAATTCACAAAATCAATTCGGTGTCCCTCGAGTCCACACTTGAAATGTGTTAAGCGAGAAGGACAATTTACATGTGCATGCCCGGCACATAATGGTTGAAACGCCACGGCTCGGCGTACCGAAAATACAAATGCTAGATACAATGTGGCATAACATCTCAAAACAACATAGAGGAGATGCCAACTCAAAGACAACAAAGAATCATAACACATACCATATACAACGATTACCATCATAAAGTAATACACACACAAACACTACAGCAACGACGGTATCGTTCGGCGACCTCAACGGCCCGAACGATAACCAGCACATAATTACAACCATCATGAAACAATCACACATGTACACAAACGTACAAACTCAAGCTTCAACAGCTCACACCCGTGCGACAACACGCAAATCACCACGAGGCGATAAACAGTAAATACCAGTTCACACCTCTCACAGAGGGCCAACAAAACATATGCGTGGCGAACGACTCGACGCTCACGCCACCAATTCAATCACAATTCGGGGTTGACACCGTAACGAAAGTTCGAAAACCATACACGCATTTCCGGTCCGCAAACAGGAATGATAGGTTTTAAAAACGAAAACCACCTTTTGAAAACAGTTTGGAAACAACAGTTGATCTTGAGTATCATTTTACAAAAAGTAGTACAAACACCATTATCGAGACTTTGAAAATCATCTTGCGTTTGAACAAAAATGAGGACACCTTTCCTTTAGTGAAAAACTTTCAAAAATATTCGACCCTTGGGTCTAAGCAACTGCATTTGAAAATATCTCAAAAATATTTTTGGTCCTCAACTGGAAAATTTTTGAAATGTATTGCGGCATTAGAAAACACCTTGAAAACACCGCAATAAAATAATTCGTTTTAAAAGTACGTCTCAAATTTTAATTTTCTAAGATACTCAAGGTTTTCAAAAATAATTCAATGGGCTAGAATGCCCAAAAATTTCAAGTAATTACAAAGAACAATATAGCGTCGTGGGTCCGCTTGGAACCCACCAGCTAAAAACCATTCACAAAACGCCAAAAAGGCCGATGACGGTAATATTTCAAAAACTCACAAAATCCATTTACAAAATACTAAATTCGGCATAAGAATTTCGCCAAAATGATCAAGGCCATAATGCCAAAACTCGGTTAAGGGAATTGATTTTGAAATAAAACTCGATCGGTAAAATACCGAAAGCCATTCTGAGAAGAACTCACGCGGCGGATAAAAGAAATAAAGTCAAACATGCACAAGACAAAGAACACTACTCCTCATATGAGCGAAAAATGGGAGTCAAATAATCACGTATCACGAAATCAAAATCCATAAGAGGATTCCGTCAATTAACTCATAATCAAAAAAATAGCTCGTGTCACACGAGGCACAACACAAAGAAGGGAGACTTACATCCACAGTCGCACGAAGATGATGATCGCCGCACGATACTAATCACAACAAACCAACTCGGGCACGACGCGTCGCGACACGACTCGGTCGGATAAAATCCGACGAGACAAAACTCAACAGACACCATCGACCCGACAACTAGGTTTCCACAACCTAAGCTCCGATACCATTCTGTAACACCCCCAATCCACTCGGGGATATTACACGCCGTAGACCCTCTCCTCGAGGATCTACCAGCCAGTAACTAAAATCAAACATCTAAACATCGCCTTTAAGGCTAAAATGACTCAGAGACCGATTTGGTCTTTCAATAAATACATACAACTCGAATACAACTCATGCCCACGCAGGTCAAAATACAACCACACCCGTACAACGGGAAAAATATAGCAATGGAAAATAAAGTACAGTTATACCAATACGACATCAACGGGTCCTCGTGTGATTAGTATCGTTCATCTTTCATCATCCTTCATGCCGACCACGTGCTCTGCTCCAAAACCCGAATGCAATCTGAGACATCCACCCCGAATACTCGGGGTTAGCAAACTCCACTGTTTTGCTAGTGCAAGTATAAAATACGAAAACGAGCCATACATATCATACTCCACGGAACATGTTAATCATAAACATACTTCCCGAGGTAAATCACTTAATCAAAACGGTTAAATCAAAAGATAGGGGTAAACCCGATATACATCTTGTGAAAACATTTTACGATCTCGGGAGTTTTGAAAATACTTGGGATTTTAAGAATTCTCAAACCTTTCAAAAACGTTTAGGGACACAGCCCAAAAGTCGTTTTCCAAAATTCAAGTTCCGGTAACAATACGCAGGGTCCACAACTCATTTCACAAAACACGGGGTCCGTGACCCAAATCACAAATCACATGTTCCTAAGGATTATTCATGTCCCGTGCTAACAAGCCACGAACCTCAGATGCTCCCGAAGAACAAACCCGAGTGAATAACCCAATAGGAAAAACATATCAAATCACATGTCTCCACGACACGAATATCACAACCAAACCACAACCATAAGTTATCCCGGCATCGCGCTAACAAGCCACGAACCTCGGAGTCCCCGCAAGACATACCCGATGATAACCCCACAAGTTATCCCGGCATCGGGCTAGCAAGCCCCGAACCTCGGAGTCCCCGCAAGACATACCCGTATTGGATAACCTTACGGTTTCGCCCGACCCATACTAGCAAGTATGGATCCCGGAGATTCAACAATCATACCCGGAGGCACATCACATACATCAAGCACACAACAATAATCACTTATCAATCCAAACAACATTAAGCATCACAAACTCCTTTCAAGGAGTAACAACTAATATCACACACATTACGTTCTTACCGAACAAGTACACAATAACAATACGTAATCCCCGACAAAGGATTACGGTCTATCAACTCACTCGAAGTGATCATATTATCTTTAAACATACAAAACAAACACACATATTCCGAGAACACATATTTACGAAGTATACGAATTATCGTTGAAAGACTACATTTATCGAGAACATACCAATCCCTTTTTACGTTCATTAAATATTGGATTTTGCATAAAATCATTTATCAAGAATTATATCAACGAAACATGAAATGTATGGGCAAGATACTTGCCTCAAAATCGGTACGCAAGTATTCGACGAACACGGCTCAACCGAAAGCTTCAAACGCCCGATGCTATCGAAGCGGAAGACGGCGAGCGAAAGGGTTCAACACGGTTTCGTCGCAAGAAACACTACCCTAACATCATACAATCAATAAATCATCGATCATACGAGGAAGAATAATCGTAGAACGCCGAAAACCCCTCTAAGACATTTCTAGGACACCTTCAAGGCGTCGGTCAAGAACTCGACTCAAACAACGAATCGATACGATCCAACCATGGAATAATAAAGGAAATGATATAATACATCTAAATATTCATCAATACATCAAAATCCTAAGTTAAATCGGATTAATCGGACGAAAACAACCAAAACCCCCAAATTCCCCAAAACTAGATTTCTAGGAAATCTGACCTGATTCGGTAGATCGGAGGATGTTATAGGACGGATGATTGACGATATAACCCAAGGAACTCAATGGATATGTTGCTAAACAACATGGCTTCAAGCTTAGAACACGCCCAGCTGCGGAAGAGGAGAAAAAGAAGGTGAAAATGGCAAGAAAAACGTCTGCAGGGCCTTTTATAGGGGTTGACTGCCCTGCCGGACACGGCCCGTGCCGATCGGCACGGTCGTGTCGCACAGCTGGCCGACAGGGACTCGACCGTGTCCTGCTTGACACGGTCGCGGCGCGGAGGGGCCTTCCGATAGTGACCCGTCCGACAGCGACTCGGCACGACTCGACCGTGTCCTGGAACACGGTCGGGCGTGTCAGCGATCGTTCGAGCTAATCCGGGAGAGTTCGGCACGGGCCGTGTCGGACGACACGGTCGGGTCCTGAGACAGAAACTTCGGCATTTTCCGGACGAGTACGGCACGGGCCGTGTCGGACGACACGGCCGAGTTCGGCCGGCAGTGATCGGCCAATAACGAGCGGGTGAGCTAAAACGACCATAACTCTCTCGTCCGGACTCCGATTGACTCACCGTTTGAACCATTGGAAAGCTAACTCGATGCTCTATAATATTGTAAAGATTTAGAATTTTTGGAGTTACCAAAAATTAATGGTGACTTTACAAAGTCGAACTCCCACGTGAAAAAGTCGATTAAGGACACGGAACTCAATAAAACGACACAAAGCGAACTCGGATGACAAAAAGTGCAGAATTAATCATTCTCGAAATGACGAAAGGTCATGAGCGAGTCGTCAAAACGAACTTCCGCCGAAAAAATAAAATTACCGAAATTCGAAATTGCGGATATTACATATATATATATAATAATAATATTTAAGGGTATTTTAGGTGTAAAATATAAGACTTGTATTTTGGGGCAAAAAAATTAAAATAATTCGGTTTTGGATAAAAATATGTGTTTACTTTGTAGTTTTGGGTCTTTTTTTTTAAAAAAAAAAAAAAAGACTGTCCCTCGGAAATCTGCCGATGGCCCCGTCGAAAAAGCTGGTAGGCCGGAGGTCCGTCGGAGATTCCCGTTACAAAATATTTTTTTGAAGATTAGTTGTCCTTTTAATTTAATTTAATATTTTAGGAGTATTTTTTGAAATTTATTGTTGTCGAATATTTGATACTATTACTATTATTAAATTCATTACAAAAGAAAAAAGAGAAAAATAAAATAATTTTTTGAGGTACACACTACGGCGCCTAAAAAATAATATTATTCTTTATATTAATAGATTTTATATATCTATTTTTTGTTACCCATATCTAACAATTATCTATTGTAAAAGACGGAGTACCATTGTGCTCGATATAAATCATTTTAGTTTGACTTTGAAATTAAAAGCTTATCAAAGGGGTAATGATTCAAAATTAAAAGCTTATATCAAATACCCTAAATATCGTAAGAGATAAAATATATTTTAATGTGTATATCAAATACCCTAAATATCCCATGTCAATTTTAACAAATCCAAACAATATATCCCCATCACAATCTTCGGATCCTGGTCCTCTTGTATTATTGGTACCAATTTTTTTAATTATTGTTACTCTTCTCTCGGGTCCCTAACAGATCTTTTTTAGTTATTGCTATTTTTTTCTTTTTTCCTTGCCATTTGCGTGGTAACTTAGACTACCAACAAGTATTCAAATCCTCATATGGAAACAATATACCATCGAGTATTTCTCACCCTCGATGGCCACTTCCAGTCAGACTTTTTAACAAAATAACCAATTGGTAATTTAGATTATCAATAGGTATTCAAAAGTACCATATGGTGGATATTTTGATCGTTCCCGGCCATTGTCAGAAGTTCCATAAAACAGAGAAATTCAAAAAAATAGAGGAAGTAACAAGAAGTTCTCTATAGCACACGTAAATAAGATATTAAAACACATTATTTGCACCCCAAATAAACCAAACCAAACCAAACATACCCAGTATATCCCGCTCAGAGCAGTGTCTGGGGAGGGTAAGATGTACGCAGACCATACCCCTACTTATTACGGTAGGGAGGCTGTTTCCGTGAAGACCCCCAGCTTAGTGCACAACAGCAATCTTGTGTGATAAATACAAAGAAAAACATATGCTTCAAAAAAGCTCGAGACCACACCTGAGCCCATGGCTTGATCCACATGGGACTTACCTAAGCGGAATTTGGCTACTTCACTCCCGATGAACGCTGCTCTAACAAAAGAGAGGTTGGCTCTGCGCACAGCTCCCTGTCAAAAATACACCACACGCAAAAACAATAGGATAAAATATACAATAAAAGAAAAAATGCAATGCTCTAGGTCAAAGCTAACCGAGACAACCCAACCCTGAGGCTCTCAACTACAGCACCGCTCCGTACAAAAGAATCCACAACTCTGATGTGGCGTCTCCAAGCGCACCTATCAACAGTCATGGTCTCGGAAAGGTTTAAGGCCTTCAAATCTAATCTCAGTTGCTCCTCCCATATCCTCCTCGGTCTGCCTCTCCTCATCTCCCCGACAACCATTAAACTCTCGACCCTCCTCACCGGAGCAGATGCCTGCCTCCTGCGGACGTGGCCAAACCATCTCAATCTCCCGTCCCTAACTTTCGCTGAAATGGGCGCCACTTCCAGCGCGTTCTTGAAAACCCCGTTCGAAATTCTATCTAACATTGTGCGACCACACGACCAACGTAACATTCTCATTTCAGCCACTTCCAACTTGCTCTCAAGCGACTTCTTCATCGCCCAACATTCGGAGCCATACAACATTGCAGGTCGGATTGCCGCTCTATAGAATTTACCCTTCAACTTTAGAGGGACTTTCTTGTCGCACAGACCCTGTCAGCGCTCTCCACCTTAGCCACCCCGCCTTGATGCGATGCGTGACATCATCTTCACACTCACCTTCCTTCTGAATGATCGAACCCAAATACTTGAACTTATCCGTATGGGGTACGATCTGATCCGCAATCATTACCTCAACATCTTCCTCGTTGGCCTCACCACTAAAGTTACACCAGAGATACTCGGTCTTAGACCGGCTCACACACAAGCCCTGGGCTTCTAACTTAGCCCTCCAAAGCTCCAACTTCGAGTTCACCTCCCTCCTCGACTCTGCCACTAACACAATGTCGTCAGCAAAAAGCATGCACCACGGGATGCCATCTTGAATCCCTCGCGAAATGACGTCAAGGATTAGAGCGAAGAGAAGAGGACTTAGCGCCGACCCCTGGTGTAGCCCTATCTCAACCGGAAAATCTTGGGTGTCACCAATGGGGTCTAACGCACGTCCTAGCTTGGGAGTACATGTCTTGGATCGCCTAACGAACAGCAACGACACCCGCCTCTCAACTAGGCTCCTCCAAATAACATCGCGCGGAATGCTATCATGCCTTCTGCAGATCTATGAACACCATATGGAGGTCCTTACGCCGCTCTCTAAACTTCTCCATAAGGCGTCGCGAGATGAATGGCCTTAGTCGTGGACCTCCCAGGCATGAAGCCAATTGGTTCTCCGAGATCTCCACTTCTTCTAACTGCATTCCACCACTCTTTCCCAAAGTTTCATAGTATGAGTGAGGAGTTTAATCCTCTATAGTTCTACTGTTCTGGCGTCGCTTTGTTCTTGAAAAAAGGCACGACAATACTATGCCTCCACTCTGTCGGCATCTTAGAACCTTTGAGGAGTATGTTGAACAGCTCTGCTAGCCACTGAACTCCGACTTCCCCCAGACAAAGAATTGAAACTAAAAACACAAATATTCCAGGCCATATAAAGCAAAAAAAAAAAAAAAAAAAAACTAGATGCGACGTCGTCCGTTGATTGCTATGCTGACTTTAATGGCCAAAGCACACAAATCTTGCAGAAGTAGCAATCTAAGAGGACCAAAATCACCCCAGCCACTGGACCCGGCAAATTTTCACACAACACGAAAACAATATGAAAATTTAGTATTTGGATTTGCATTTTGAGTACACGACACGAAAATACACAAATACGAAAGTACACGACCGAGATTTAGTGTCCGGTACACGACACGACACGGGTTTCACGAAATAAATAAATAAATATAATATTTTATATTTAATTTAATAAAAATATATATTTTATGAATTCTGTTTATATTAAACTTTAAAATTTGAAAATATAAGGTGAACTTTCATAAATTTCGTATAAATATTCGTGTTTTCGTTGCCATTCGTTTCATTTCTTCTACTAAAACCTATAAAAATAATATTATAATATTAAAATTATTATTTTTATAATATTTTAATATTTATTTTATATTATAGGCCTGACACGAAAACACGACACGAAACGACACGGATTTGCGCGGTACACGACACTAAAATACACGATACGAACGAATTGTCAAGTCTACCAACCACCATGATCCGCCCTTGGAACTCCTCCAGACGTCCGTCTGGATCCACTAGCTTGGCAATCCCATTCCAAATTTGGACAATGTAACCTAGGGCTGAGAATCGGGACATCCCGAGGTCCCGGTCCCGAGTCCCGAATGTCTCGATCCCGAAATGGACCAATTTGGTGGTCCCGGTCCCGATCGGGACTTCGGGAGTCCCGATTCCCGAATTGGGATAAATTTAAGTCGGTCGGTCCGATCCGAGGATAATTTTTGAAATGTCGAATGTCGAAATATCCGAAATGTCGAAATATCCCGAAATGTCCCGAAATTAAAATTTGCAATCGGGACTTCGGATAGTCCCGATCGGGATTTCGGGACACCTGAGTCCCGAAATTACCAAAGTTTAAGGTCCCGGTCCCGGTCCGGTCCCGAAAAATTCAGGACTCGTGCTCCCGTTTCTCGTCGGGACTCGGGACGGGACCGGGACTCGGGATTTCCCGACGGGAAATTCTCAGCCCTAATGTAACCCCCTTTCCATCCACCTCCTTCCAGTTCCCGTTGACCAAACCGGTCCACCCATTTTTACTTTGATTCGAGTCTCCTTCCTCCAAATGTATAGATTTCTCAAAATGTGTTTTTGATAAATACATTTTGTTTGCGGAAGAAGCATAAAAAATGGAAGAGAGAGAGAGGAGGTAAACGCAAATTGAGAAATAAAAAGGAAAAAAAAAAACTAAACTAAAAAAGGAGTGATGTGAGTCGTGCGAAAGAAAGAGAAATGAAATGAGAGATGAAAGAGAAAAAATTTAATGAGAGTATTCAGAGATTGAGAAAAAAAAATAAGACGGAACTGCTGATCTTGGTTCACTAACCATGGGACTTCCACTTCAAGTGGGAGATTCGGGTTCGAGTCCCTCTGAGGACAAGAAATTTCAAGGGTTTATGATTCTTTAATCTATGATTAAAGAAGAGACCCTAGCCTTCCGGGATACGCTGGTGGAATAATTAATTATTGAGGGCTTCAAACGGCAGTGTGAGAGGCCAGATCTCGGTGGGACCCTGCGGCTGGATTTGAGGGTGTCCAGCATGGAGCAATCACTTGAGGGGACGACTCCTTGTGCGCGGTAGTTGAGGATATTTAAGAACTTGGGAGCCGGATACACATCTCGCGATTTAACCGGTAGCAGTACCATGGGGCCGGAGCTGTTATCCCGAGTACTAGTCAGGTGTTAGACCCGATAATTTACCACACGACATGAAAACACGACCAAAAACGATACGAAAATTTAGTATTTGGGTATGCATTTTAAGTACACGACACGAAAATACATGAACACGGAAGTACATGACCAAGATTTAGTGCCGGTTTTGTGTTTACCCTTTGGGTATACGACACGACACGAGGTACATGAAATAAATAAATAAATAAATAAATAAATAAATGTAATATTTTATATTTAATTCAATAAAAATATAGATTTTATGGATTCTGTCTATACTAAACTTTAACATTTGAAAATATAATGTGAACTTTCATAAATTTCGTGTAAACATGCGGCTTTTCGTTGCCATTCGTTTCATTTCGTCTACTAAAACCTATAAAAATAATATTAAAATATTAAAATCATTATTTCTTATAATATTTCAATATTTATTTTATATAATGTGCCTGACACGAAAACACGACACGAATTTATGCGGTACATGACACGACATGACACGAATTCATTTAGTGTCGTGTATGGGTTTGAATTTTTGGTACACGAAACACGAAAGTACACGACACGAAAATACACGACACGAACGAATTGCCAGGTCTATCAGGTGTAAGCTTGGAACCTCAGTATAAAAAAAAAGACGAGAGAGGAGAGAGAAAATATATTTAATAAAATAATGTACTTTTTAAACATTTGATAAATAATACGTTTTGAGGTAAAAAAATAGGGGTTGTATTTTTGGGAGGTGAATCTTTTTACTCTTGATCAGTAGTATTTGTACGGCTTGTTGAGAATTGGTCCGAATCGGGTGAAGAATTATTACAATAATTATAACGAATATAACTATTACACAAATTAATTCGGGATAGGGATTAGGGATTACACAACTTCTAATTAAATGAATTAAAATACTGAAAATTTAAATAGGATGAGAGAAATCGCAAACCAAACGAATCGAAACGATTCGGAAGTGATGTCACTGTTGAAGAACAACCCGGCTCAGTCCTCTGTCTCAAGTGCCCACGTCCAGGACACACTTAGCCGCGTCCAGCACCAAAACGAGACCCGAAATCCGACCGGAAGCTGCTCCTCAAAAAGAACCGAAGCACACAGCAAGGATTCAAACCGAAGACCCACCCAGAAACACCAACCTCAGATCAAAGCCCCAAAGACCGTCACAAAGATCTCCGATTTCAGTTCACAAGAAGAAGAAATCGTAGAGAGTAAACATATTACTTTTTGCTCGTTTTGTGTATCTCTCAACTCTCCCAAAATGGATATATATAGATATATCGGAGTAGGGTTAGCAGAGGGAAAACTGGAACTGCAACCGGGATTTCCATGGCGGAAGACCATGAAAGAGAGCAACAGTCGGGAGAGAAAATGGGAGAGAGAATCGGGCAGAAGACAAAAGGGAGGCAGAGGGTTGGAAATGGGGCGAGGGTTTTTCTGGGGGTAGTTTTATAAGGTGGGTAGGTTTCAATCCAAGGGCCAGGATTAATTGGGGCCAACAGATGGCTGAGATTAATCCAGCCTTAAGATGGGTTTGAGCTGCTTCCATGGGTCCGGCTGGGTCAACATTTGGTGGGCTGCAGGAGATAATAAATTTGGGCCATCATTTTAAATCACTTTTGGCCCACATAACCCAACATTTCTCCACCTGGGCCAAATGAGTCATTGGTGCACATAATAGAGACAGAGGTCATCATCGCCGTAGGACACCACATGCACTCAAAAAACACAAAGTAAGTACAGATAATCACAAAGAACAATAACAGCAATCACTAAGAATACAAGGCCATCACAAAGAAGGCAAAGACTAAGGGTTAGTCTTGAGTTCCCAAGTTTAGTATGTCCGTGCAGGACACGAACTTCTCCAATGGTAGGCATTTGGTGCCCATATCTGCATGGTTAAATTGTGAAGGAATTTTTCCAAGTTCAGTTTCACCTTTTTCAACAATATCACGAATAAAGTGAAATTAAAATCAATATGTTTAGTGCGGTCGTGAAAGACAGATTTTTGCATAACTGAATTCCAGATTGACTATCAGAAAATACCACGACTTTTTTCTTTAGGAAACCAATTTCAGATAAGAGACCCTTTAGCCATATGGCTTCTTTAAACGCCTCAGTTGCAGCAACATATTCAGATTCAGTCGTAGATAAGGCAACAACATTCTGTAACTGTGATTTCCAGCTAATGTAAGAGCCACAAAGTGTAAACACATAAGAGGTGGTAGATTTTCGATTGTCACGATCATTTGCAAAGTTAGAATCAACATATCCAACAAGTTTAACCCCATCAGCAGATTTAGAAAACTTAATACCAACATCCACAGAGGATTTCAAATAACGAAGAAGCCATTTCAAGGCTTCCCAATGAGGGATACCAGGATTAGACATATATCTACTCAAGCAACTAACAGAATAGGCTATGTCGGGCCTAGTGCTAACCATGAGATACATGCTGATCCTATAGCATTAGAATTGTAACACCCCCAAAACCATACGGGAGTATTACACGCCGGAACCCACCAGGCTAAAAACCATTTACAAGAACGCCAAAAAGGCCGATGACGGTAGTATTTTCCAAAACTCACAAAATCATTATAACACCAACTACCGTCAAGACAATCAAGGCCAAAAATTCGGTTTAGGGAATCGGTTTTCGAAATCAAACTCAGTTGGCATAAAGCCGAAAGCCATTTGAAAGAACTCACGCAGCGGATAGAAATACAGTCCAAGATACATATACATCAATAATTAATACACAGACAAAATACACGATTCCCCAACAATATGCCATAGCCAGTATCGTCCGGAATCCTCGCCTCACGACCGCTACCATCAAAGTTCTCAATACCTGAAAAACAAGTCCCACAACGGGGTCAGCAATAATGCCCGACAAATAACCGCAAGTACATAAACATAAATATTCACATGCCATGCATCATGAGAATAATAACCTCAACGATAACCTTACCACTTCCGGTAATCCAACGATTCTCATCAAAATCCCAATATCACGATAATACCACCTAATACCTCAATACCGAATACTTTCCAATATACAATCATCTATGTACGATTTCCATAAAACATACCTCTATCCGGAAATCCTTCCGAAATGCATACCACAGACCAAGAATATCCAAAATGACATCAACAATATCCGAATACTACAATCTTCTCAAGATTGTCCAAGTATCTCAACAATCATCAACTGTGCATTCTAATCCTTTTAGAACATCACTGAACATTCGTCAATATGCAATACAACATAAAATACTTATGAAATGTAAATGGAATTACTCATCAAAACATTACAACCGAACAAGTAAACACTTGCCTGGATACCAACACGACAAAACCAACACCGAACTCATCGCCCTCGTCTACGAGCTCTTCAGCCCCAACTGGACAGAATCTACGGCTTTTCACCGCGGCACATCGGTTATACCTATTGGTTAATCAACCTAGAATAATAATCATATCAATAATCAAACCAACTTGGTAACAAGGATCATAACATACTCAATCTGGAATTCAACTTAGTATCATGATTCATCTCTTCTAAATCAACCACTATCATCACTGTGATTTAGAATACCATCTAAACACGGTATAAACGAATCACCAGTCATCATAAACATCATCTTCCTCAACATCTATATCATATGGCCTCAAGAATTGTAACAACAAGATCAAGGAGATCAAGAACTCTATGATTCCACAATCATAATCAACATATAATATCATAACATGATTGTCCAATATGCTCCTCACATGTAATCATCCTTTAAAACGAACAACTATCAAAGGGGTGCGAAAATTACCTTGTATGGACGAATCAAGAATAAGAACACTTGAACTCCATTCCAAGAATCATGAATAACTTGAAGAACAAGGCTTGAATCCATGCTCTCAATATAACGTTGTTAAATATTATCATTATACAGTGTTTGGGAACCTCAAATACATCGCAACTCTCTCTCTCCCGACTAAAGGAAGAAAGATGGACGAAATGCCTCTCAGCACCCGTCTGTCCCCTTTTATAATATTCATTATTAGCGTGCGCTAACATCTCATGTTTAGCGTGCGCTACAGCCTTAGCGTGCGCTAACTGATTTTGTTAGCGTGCGCTATCGCAACCCAGAGGCTACTGCCTCGCTTCGTAAACTAGCTTACGTACGTAATGCCCATGCATTAACGTACGTAAAACATCATGTCTAGCATACGCAAGTCCTTGCTCTTAGCGTGCGCTATCCGAAGTTGACTTGCTACAGTATCGTGCCCCCACATGCCAAAAGCATCCGCGATTACCGGGATTCCTTTGACCGATCTGGAATTAGCGTGCGCTAATCATACGGTTTTAGCGTGCGCTAGCTCTACACGACAAACACTCGCTGACCTTATCTGGACACGCGTCGAACATGGCCGGGTCCACCCGCCGAAAGCTAAGATTCCATTATTGGCGATCTGATGTTAGCGTGCGCTAACTGAATATAAAATCAACCTGGGCCTACCTGTCGGCCACCTTCCGGAACTAACCCAGCAAGTCGTTACGTACGTTAGGGGTCCTCCTTAGCGTACGTAACCGAACCTCTTAGCGTACGCTATCAATACTTCGTAGCGTGCGCTAATGAAACACTTATAGCGTGCGCTATCGTTGTTGTGCCTAGCCATATTCAGCTATCCTCAACCAATATCTCGACATGCCAATCAAACATACGGCACAATGAATACATATACGCATTCAATAACATTATCAAACGTTCACAACGTTCTCAAGCACAAATATCCATCAACGATATCCAACATATAAACGAAAAATATATCCGAAAAATCGGGGTATTACACTCTACCCCCCTTAAAAATAAGTTTCGTCCTCGAAACTTGCAATCACTCGCACAAACAACCGATCAATCCAAAATTTCCAACTCATCATGAAAACAATCAATCGTCGCCACAAGCGAATAACCAAAACAATATACTTACAGGTGCGTGAAGCCAATGATCTCCCGTGATACTAGCACACGACTCCTATACGAAGTCTAAATACAACCAACACACACTAATATCACAAATAGCAGTTTGAAAAGATCTCAAAAAATTTGGAAACTCCAAAAATCGATTTGACTCAAAAATCAGAAAATCATTTTCAAAAGCCACGCTACTACCGTACCGGTAGAGCCACATAACACACACACCTGGGTTTCACAAAACCCAAGCTCCGATACCATCTTCTGTAACACCCCCAAATCCATCCGGGATATTACAGTGCCGCGGGCCCCGCACCGGAACCCACCAGGCTAAAAACCGTTTACAAAACCATTTCAAAAACGTTTAAAAATGCCAAAAGGCCAATGACGGTAATATTTTAAATACTCAAATATTTTTAAACGCATAGTTCTCAAACACCGTCATAAAACACCATTTGAAAATACAAGGCGAAGTGCCAAATCTCAACAGTTTAAAATGTATGTTAAGCCACCACTTAAACGTACCGATAAAATAGTTTAGGAAAAGGTTTAACGAAATAACCCAAGTTCGCGAAGTGCCAAAAAGCCCTTTTAAAATACACACACGCAGCGGATACCGAAAAGCCATTTTGAAATATACACACGCAGAGGATAAATGCAGTTCAAAATACACATTTGCAGCGGAAATGAATAACCAGAAAAGAAATACTCGATACTCCAAAACATGCCACCGCCAATATCACATCGGGAAGCTCATCCCTTCACGACCACTACTAGCTCGATCTCCGAGTACCTAAAAATAAAGCCCACGACGGGGTCAGCCACAATACTCAACAATGATATCGATCACATCAACATAAATAATTACATACCAATGTAATAAGTAAGAATACTACCAAAGTAATCTTACCGACATAACCTTACCAATCCATAACAATCCAATCCTTACCATAATCCACATTTTGCATCCTCGAATGACGAAATGAACTCAACAACAATAATCTCTACTGTATTCCAAAAATACCGATAATCCTCAAAACATCATCATAACTCATAAGTGTGGAAATAATCCAATCTGTGCCAACTCCTGTCCGTCGGATTACACAATCGAATCTCAACCTGGATAAACCAATAATACACAACATATCTGTAGATCAACTATCACATGATAATGATAACAAATCCCAAACATCGACGTACAGTCCGAATGCTCATACGATCAATAACAATGATCAACCAAAACATCACTGAAAATATCATCGACATGATAACTCCAATACGACCAATAAAGGATTAACGATAACCGAGAATACCATCAACAAGGTAAACTCCAAATGATCAACAATAATGGATCTCAAATAAATAACCCCGACTGTCGAAACATACCCCTCGGGTGTATGAACAACCAGTCGCAAACCGTCGAACATACCCAACCATAAATGGATGATGAACGACCAAACAATATGGCTCAAAGATGAAAGTCATAGTACGCCCGATCCGGAAATGTGTCCGTGCACAAGCCACCCCAGGTATTGATCAAATACACGTGTGGTCTTGTACCTAATTAGCCTCACGAACTACGTCTCGTGTGCACGGTTCAATGTGGAAATATCAACACATAACCATGATGTGCCCGGCTAAAAATCCTACACAATAACCAATCGACACGCAGATATAACTCCAGATATGTCACGATGCAACATGACAACGAAACTCAAAGAAACACATATCCAATAAGGATCAAAAGACTCACCGAAGTGAACAACAACAGACTGACAATGAAAGGTCGACACGACTAATCAATATCCAAAAAAATTAATCCTGGGATCATCATCCCCAAATGAATGACCAACACGATCTACGATCTCAATACAACAGTCCTGGGATCAACATCCCTCAACGAATAACCGATACGAAACTCATTACATGAAACCTCAACATATACAACAACTCAACATACTAATTATCCACATGACTGAACAAGTACTTAGATTACCTCAAAGTCGAGGACCATATCCATCAACATCCCCCAATGAGACGATCAACACAACCATTAATACCAACAATAGTCCTGGGATCAACATCCCTCAACGAACAACCAGTACGAATCTCAATATACGAAGCTTCAACATACAACATATACAACAACTCAACATAATAATTATCTCATAACTGAACAATACATAAATTACCTCAAAGCCGAAGACAACATCCCTGAACGAATACACAGTTATACAAATAATCTCAAATAAGGTACCATCCATTCAATACCAATAAACCTTTATCCCGATACTTATGTCATCACGATAACTATCCTCGATATCCGATATTCTATATCCTTGACCAAAGATAACTCACATCTTCCCTGAACACAATTAAATCATATACTTTATGATTTATTACAACCAGAGTACGATATACAAACCATTATCCCGACAACTTACATTTCTAACAACATTGCTATACGAATTATAAATGAAATGAAAACGAAACCATTCATCAAATATTATAAACTGAACAAGTATAAACTTGCCTCGGTACCGATACCACGAAGCCGTTACCAAAATCCATTGCCTTAGTCTGCGAGCTCCTCAGTCCCGACCAAAATCAATCTACGAACTCTTCAACTTCAACCGCAACACAGCGGTCATAATCCACGATCAAAACATCACAACCTATTGCAATAATCAATTCACAACAATCCGATAACAATCAATAACCGACATAGTCAACCAAGCGACTCAACGACTCAACAATACCCCGATCATAAACAAAACCGATAAATACAACTCAAACAAATACGAACTCATATCCACGATACAAGCCGTAACTCGATGATCACAAATAACAATCAATAACCGATCAACAAACACAACGGTTCTACAATATCCCGATTAAACACAACTCCAAACAACCCGAACGAATTCAAAACCACAATACGATTCCACAATCCGAAGATCATATCAATAATCAATTTAACCAAGTCTAAGCATTACCGATTCCATATTCAATCTTAAATACGATTACAAGTTTCCTCCTTGTATAATCATAATTAAACCAATTACCGATTATCATCATCAATCCGGACGATCCGATTAATTCAACATTATAGATAATCATATTCCAAGAGTTTCAAATAATTCCATTATCCGAATTGAACACTTGTTCAATACGTATGAATTCTCAAACTCAAAAGTGAATCATAACCTTATCAAATCTGGAATCATATTCGTATTCCTATACGAATATTGTACCAAGACACATATAACTTAGTTCTAGATATGAATATTCCATATTCATATCTAAAACACCAACACCTCTTAAACATGTTCAACAATTCATATAATCCAAGAGTTCCTTAAGAACACAACTAATTCCGAAATCATATTCAAAATCTCCAATACGACATAATCCGATGTGTTCTAACATCTAAACAATCCTTATTCACAATTCAAGGTGTATATAATCATGTTCTTCAACATATATACTTCTCATAACATCATGAATCGCAACAAACCACCAAGAACATCGAGAATACTACGATTCCATAATCATAACAACATAATCGAATCATTTGATCACCGATTCATTATCTTCCTTTAACAAAATTCCCATAATTACCAAGAATCATCACAACAATATCAATTCCATCACCATTCATACGAAAACGTGTAGAATTTTCGAAGTTCTACCCATTGAGGCATTTCATCGAACACTTTGAAGGCATAGTCCAATTCAATCATTTTAACGAAGAAATACTCGATTTCGTTCCACAAAACTTCAAGAGTATTGAATGATTACTAGTTTACAATCAAGTTAAATCAATAATCTGAATCAAAACGAAGCAAATCGGCCAAAACACCAAGAAACCTCAAGAACATCCAAAAACCAAAAGTTTAGGTGTTCTTACCTTCGATCCGGGTGGAAGATGATGTTAATCCATGATTCCAACTTCCAAAACATGTTTTTACATGATGATCTTACTCAAATCCATCCACTTTTGCTGAAGGAATCGCGAAAAAACGAAGAAAAATGAAAAATGCCCAAGATGACTCGGTCCATGCCTTATATAGACCGAGTCCTGTCGGCACGTTACGTACGTAACCGCGGGTCCTTACGTACGTAGCCGGCCGTGGCCTACCCTACTGCCCAGTCCGTTCGGCAACCTTACATACGTAGCAATCGGTGGCTTACGTGCGTGGCCGCCCTTCAGTAGTGGCAGAATCGCCATAGCCTTACGTACGTAATCGGCCAGTCCTAGCCATCCATGCGAGTCACTGCCGACCGTGATCGGCCATCCATGCGAGTCACTGCCGACCATGCTCGTCCATCCCTACGAGTCACTGCCGACCATTCTCGGCCACTACAGGTCCTCTCGGCCACGACTCGGCCAGCCGCCCCGTAACGTACGTAACACTTATTCTGTTGCGTACGTAATACGTACGTTGACTTGCTACATTATTATACTCGTATTACGTACGTAATACACCCTGTATAACGTACGTAACTCCATCCGTTGACTCACCTGTCCACATCCGCGCCGAAAGCCGCCGACCACGGCCCCCAACTGTCCGATTCTTCTTGTTACGTACGTTATGTACACTATATAACGTACGTAAGCTAACACATTTTACATACGTAAGCTCCAGGGCTTAACGTACGTAATGGCTTTTATACTTAGCCAAAAATTTAACTGTTCATGTCCAACGTCTCGACATACTGAATACGAACATACGACATACTGAATACACATATACTCATCCCAAAAATATTCTCATACGATATACCTGATATCCAAACCAGTTCAACCTGATACAACAAATCCTCAATATATCTGTCAATCAAAACGTCAATTACACAAGTATAACTGTCTCGGTTCTCAATTTATTTTATCCATACTGTATAGACACCAAGCTATACAATATACCTCAGATAAAATAACGCGAAAAATTTATACTGAAAATCCAGGTATTACAAGAATAGGGAACATTTTCCATTGATTTTTCTTCTTCACGAGTTTTAGGAGATTGATCTTTGCTTAACAGAAAATGAGCAGCAAGAGGCACAGAAGCAGGTTTTGCAGCATTCATAGAAAAATTTTCAAGTATTTTCTCAATGTAGGATGACTGGTTTAGAAATAAGGAACAATTTTTCCTTCATGCCTAAGATTTTCTGAGCATCTGCTAGGTATTTCATGTCGAATTGTTCACTAAGACACGATCTAACATGATCAATCAACTTCATGCACGGACTCACAAGTAACATGTCATCCACATAAATAAGCAAGAAGATAGGAGCAGGGGAGTTTTCTTTAAAATAAAGGCAAGGGTCATACGAACTACGTTTGAATTTTAAGGAAAGCATATAAGAGTCAAATTTCTTGTTCCATTGCCTGGGAGACTGTTTAAACCATAAAGAGCCTTTTTAAGAAGGCAAACATGTTCAGGCCTATTAGAGTCAACAAAACCTTCTGGCTGCTTCATATAAATTTTCTCATCCAATTCACCATGCAAGAAAGCAGTTTTAACATCCATTTGTTTTAATTCCCAATTAAAGTGAGCAACTAAAGCAAGCATGACACGAACAGTGGTGAATTTCACAACAGGAGCAAATATTTTAGTAT
Source organism: Orobanche coerulescens (assembly GCA_033398695.1). NCBI lineage: Eukaryota > Viridiplantae > Streptophyta > Magnoliopsida > Lamiales > Orobanchaceae > Orobanche > Orobanche coerulescens. The sequence goes on from CM065810.1 coordinate 3,374,388, forward strand.
GATCAATTCCTTCCTTTTGAGTGAAGCCTTTAGCAACCAACCTACCTTTAAATCTGATATTTTCTAATTCATTCTTGACCTTGAATAACCACTTGCAGTCCACAAGGAAACAACGATCAGGTTTGGGGACAAGAGTCCAAGTTTGGTTAACATGCAGAGAGTACATTTCATCATTCATAGCATTTAACCAATCAGTAGCATTTTCAGATTTTAAATTATTATCCAATGATTCAAACACATTGCAAGCATGAGACATCATATGAAAATCATTAAAGTGACGAGGCCTCCTAACATTCTCTCTCCTAGGCCTATCTCTAGTTAATTGATAGTCAGACAGATCAGCACTTTCATCTACATTCTCAATTATTTCATCACTTGAATTTTCAGATGGTATTTTAGAGGGATTTTCATTTTCAGCATGCAAAATTTCATCATTTTCAGGCTCCACCTCGCTCAAAGTAGGGTAGTTAGAAACAAATTTTGGATTAGGTATGTGCGCGGGTGCGGGTGCGGGATATTCAAGACAAGGAAATTCATTTTCATTAAATATAACATCCATACTAATTAGCACCTTAAAACCCGGTTCGCCCTTAAGCCATAACCTAAATCCTTTAACTCCCTCCGGATAACCTAAGAACACACATTTTATCGATCTAGGTTCTAGTTTATCATGTTTGTGATGAACATATGCAGCACACCCAAATACACAAAGATTTGAGAAATCAATATCCTTACCGGTCCACACAGATTCTGGATAGTTTCCATTCAAAGGGACAGATGGAGATCTGTTTATAATATAGGCAGCCGTAGATAAAGCCTCACCCCATAAATGTTTTGACAATCCAGAGCTGACGAGCATAGACCTTACCCTTTCAAGGAGGGTTCGGTTCATGCGCTCAGCGATTCCGTTTTGTTGGGGGAGTGTAGGGAGCTGTCCTATGCCTTTGAATACCACTCACCGCACATAAAGTTTCAAATAAATTGTTGCAGAATTCCAAACCGTTATCAGTTCTCAAAATTTTAATTTTCTTACCGGTTTGATTTTCATTTAAAATTTTCCATGTTTTGAACGTGTCAAATACATCAGATTATTCTTAAGAAGAAACACAAAGACTTTTCTGGAATAATCATCAATCACAGACATAAAATATCGGTTCCCACCATGTGTCGGAATACTAGCAGGCCCCTACACATCAGCATGTAAGTATTCAAACACATTTGAACTTCTAGGGGGTTTGGGGAAGGTGTATGAGGAAAATTCGCACGATGTTGTTTACCATACACACAGTTATCACAGAATGGCATGTCAGATATTTTATCATTCCCAAAACAACCATTTTTGTGCAGTATTTCAAGACCTTTACCACTGATGTGACCTAACCGTTTATGCCAGATTTCAGTTTTATCCCCGTGGACTGCATTTACGGAAATATTACTAATAGTGGAGCAAATATATAAGTTCAGTTTACGAATGGCAACAAAAAATATTTTGGGACCTCTCGTAACTTTAATTGCACCCTTACCCCAAGTACCTTCAAAACCATCATCTTCAAGACAAGCACAAGACATTAAATTATGAGCTAAATGAGGAACGTGCCTAACATTTTCTAAGGTTATCGAATTGCCAGATTCAAATTTAAGGCACACCGTTCCTATTCCAGCAACATTTCATTTTACATGATCAGCCATAGACACATATCGGTTTTTCAAATCGCGATAACTAGAAAAAAGTTGTTTGTATGGTGTCATGTGAAATATGCACGCAGAATCAACCAGCCAATCATTTTCACCAAGGTTAGCTAACACAGAGTTCACAGAAGCATGCATTTCCTCATAAATCATAAACACATCACCTAGGTTTTTACTGACAGCCAAATTTGCCTGTTCAGATTGTTGGTTCTTCTTAGGTTTAGTGCAATATTGAATGTAGTCACCATATTCACCGCAATTGTAACATTTACGATTAGTTGGCCTAGATTTAAAAAGATTTTTCCCTTTGCCCTTTTTCTTGGTGGCTTGGTTATTTTGACTTTTGGAAGACTTATTATTTTGAAAACGGTTTTGAGGTCTTCCCTTGACAAAATTAACTTCGCCAAGATTTTTAAGAGCGGCACCTTTATTGTTTTTCAAATCTACTTCTTTTCTTTTCAAACCGTTAACAACAATATCCAAGGTCACTTGATTTCTACGACATTTAATGGCAGATTTCACATCACTGTAAGATTCAGGAATAACATTTAAAAGCACAATCGGAGTGTAATCATCGATGTTTTTGTCTCCAGTTAACTTTATATCTTGAACCAATTTTGTAAACACGTCTAAATTAGCATCGATGTCTTTGTTTAGATCGAGTTTGTAGCGGAAAATTTTTTCAAGAAGAAACAGTTTGTTGGGCAGGGAAGTTTCAGTATACATTTCTTCTAATTTTTCGCATAATTCTTTAGCCGAACCATGTTTACCTATTTTTCTAATCACAGAGTCAGATAGGTTCAAGATAATCACAGAGTAAGCAAATTCATCAAATTCAGCCTTTTTATCCGCAGACACATTAGAAGCGAAAGAGTTGTCGATAGTTTTGAAACATTTTTGTTGAATGATTATGCTTTTCATTTTCTGTTGCCAAATGGCAAAATCACCTTTTCCATCAAATGGGGCCACAGAGAAGGCAGAGATAGTTCCCATTTTAATTTTCAAAATAAACGAAGTTTTTGAAAAATTATAAAAAACACAGATAAGAAGGAGACTTTTGGTTTTATCAAAACGCAGAAAAACAAAGTAACTAACAAAATCACACAGATAAATAAAATTAAAGGAATCCGAAAAATTCAACACCAGGCCCCTACAAGATCCGAGGACGCTTAAGTGGTCCAGGCAGGAGGGTTTTAATGCCGGTTTATGAAAAATTCCAGATTCAAAATAAACATGAAGTAATATCGTAGTAATAAACACACAGAATATCACCAACAATGCATCAAACAACATACGCAGTAGAAACAACAACGCCAGGACAGTATCACGAAGAACAATACCCAGAATATCACGAAGAACAGCAAACAAAAACATGTCACGAAGAGCAGCAAAAAAAAAACGGTAAATGAAGAGGGTAAAGCCGTTATACATGAGCGATCCCGGGCTGACCCGATTCAGACAGATCCGAACCAAGCTCCGGTACCAATGTTGAGAATTGGTCCGAATCGGGTGAAGAATTAGTACAATAATTATAACGAATATAACTATTACACAATAGGAATTAGGAATTACACAACTTCTAATTAAATGAATTAAAATACTGAAAATTTAGATAGGATCAGAGAAATCGCAAACCAAACGAATCGAAACGATTCGGAAGTGATGTCACTGTTGAAGAACAACCCGGCTCAGTCCTCTGTCTCAAATGCCCACGTCCAGGACACACTTAGTCGCGGCCAGCACCAAAACGAGACCCAAAATCCGACCGGAAGCTGCTCCTCAGGAAGAACCGAAAAACAAAACAAGGATTCGAATCGAAGACCCACCAAGAAACACCAACCTCTGATCAAAGCCCCAAAGACCATCTCAAATATCTCCGATTTTAGTTCACAAGAAGAAGAAATCGTAGAGAGTAAACAGATTACTTTTTGCTCGTTTTGTGTATCTCTCAACTCTCCCAAAATGGATATATATAGATATATCGGAGTAGGGTTAGCAGAGGGAAAACCGGAACTGCAACCGGGATTTCCATGGCGGAAGACCAGGAAAGAGAGCAACAGTCGGGAGAGAAAAGGGGAGAGAGAATCGGGCAGAAGACAAAAGGGAGGCGGAGGGTTGGAAATAGGGCTAAGGTTTTTCTGGGGATAGTTTTATAAGGTGAGTAGGTTTCAATCGAAGGGCCATGATTAATTGGGGCTAACAGATGGCTGAGATTAATCCAACCTTAAGATGGATTTTGGCTGCTTCCATGGATCGGGCTGAGTCAACATTTGGTGGACTGCAGGAGATAATAAATTTGGGCCTGTTTCAGGAGAAAGTAAAATACTGTAAATATGAGTCAATCAATTATATTCATAACACTGATAGAGGGGCCTTTATATAGGCATTACAATGAGAGTCCTTCCATACATAGGATTCCTAAATAAAGTAAGACATCTAATAGGATCCTACTACCTCTAGAAGGATATAGAACCTTCCATCTATGTATCTACAATCAGTATTAGGTAAGACACATCACAGGAATAATAATTCCCGGAACACTCCCCCTATGTCGAGCACTAATACAACAATAGTGCAGAAGATGTTGCCTTCGTAAAAACCTATTCCAAGCCAAAACAAAACCCCATGGGAAAAATAAAGGATTGATGAGGAAAAGATTGCAACGAACCAACATAACATGTCATATACTCCCCCTGGTGTATACATAATGACTTCCCCTGATGAGTACCTCAAATCATAGGAGTCAGATGCCAAGTTGCCCTCACAACTATACCAAGGAAAAACCCAGCGAGAAAAATATCTCTTGGTCTAAGTTGAACAGAAGTACAACGATCACTGTATGGATGTTATCATAGGTCACCTCGTTAAAAACCTTACCAAGTGAAAACCCAATGGGAAAAAACAAACGTTGGTCTAAGGACAAAAAGAGCGCGACACATCCAAAGTGCATAGTCTCTAAAGACTTATCAAGTTTTCTAAAGTCTTGACCTCCATGCATTAAATCATTCATAACTTCTTTGATTCAATAGGTATCGAAGAAACTGTAAGAACGTACGAAAACTAGACACCCATAGCTTTTCATTCACATACAGTACGTAACCTAGATCGACCTGAGCAGATCACAAAGCTCTATCGAAGTTGACTCAGCAAATTACCGGACATATCTTGTCCTACTTTGCAACAATAGTCATATGTCACTCAACATGATGGATGTAATCAAATGGTTGGTTTACTTGGAAAGTAGACACAAACCTTTCCAATGGTATCAATTTCACCATTTTCCAGCAAGTGAGCTACCCTGTAGGTCATATGAGAGATAGACCAATACATTCTGGGCAGATTCGGGTATCGATATTCCAGTGTCCTTTTATCGAGATAGAGCGAGCTTCAAGCTTCTTGTCAATCACAGACATTGCGTGAGCGCATCCTAGGCCAGCATCACAGTGGCTTTACCGGATTATTACGAATGAGTACATCGAATCAAACATGAGTACATAGTACCGTACTTTTCTCTTAAGACTGCATCATCACTTAAGTGAGCTAAGTCTTATTATGACTTCGACTAGTCATTGGGAATCATATAGGCATTACTTTATCATCTCTTAGGGAAACCGTCCCTTATATTGCCTTAAACCGATTGATGAATATGCATCATCAAGTGTTCCCAAGATCCTTTCATTCTTAACTTTGGATTTAGCGGAATCTCTTAGTCTCACAAGAGTATATCACTATAAACCCTTAGTTTTACATGAAAAAGCTTCATGTCTCTTCCAAATCAAGTATATACTTAGTATGCATTCCCGACAATCACTTGTCGACGCGCTCCGTGGTCAGGAGCCATTTGATTTGAGTCTGATCCATCACGAGATCCTTTTTATCACTTAACTTAGTTCCCCACTAATATAAGATTTAACCACGAGTTGCACGTCATTTTTTAGGAAACTATCTAACTGAAAAGATAGTGGATGCTATAACATCCATTACGATAGCACAACTAAGTTTTGTGTCATCGTAGTCGATTCCAGTGCGTTCATGAGAAACCTCGCGCCATGAGGTGAGTTTAACTCTTTCTCTCACTCGCTTTAACAAAGTATACAAATAGATCTTATCTTTGGAGTGTCGGCACCACTTCAACAAAGGGCTATCACTTTGTTTATACTGGAGTCGCATATGTTTCTATTTTTAGGCCAAGACTATAATGTTGTAGATTTTCAACGAAGTATGGTTCGATTAAACTCATATTCCATGTCCTCATGTACCGGCTTTATTCATAGAGTACTCTTTATGGATTGGCATTCATTGAGGCGTCCCCCAATGATGACTATAATCCAGAATCACATGAGACGGATGAGTTCATTTGATCATATGATCAAGTTTCATGTATCAAACCCGCATACATTCTTAGCGAGAGTATTTATCGAACCAAGTGGCATCCCAATACTCGATGAGATCCACGGCCTAGTAACACCATCTACCACAATTTGTGGTGTTACCATATCACCATTTATAGGTGACGATCGTCCATGACTGGACACAGTCCTTGCAGACATGTTTGCAGCATGTATTTAATCTTGTCACTTTAGGGAACTTGGTGAGACACAATAGGGACAAACTACGACAATTCCAAGTCGTTCTACTCGAACGTGATCATTCGCATCTCCCCCTAATGGCGGGAAGACTGGCTCATCAAAGTGACTTACGAGATCATCTGCCAAGGTATATTTTAAGCGGACTATGAGTGAAAGCGCATGTCATATTCATTATTTATAACCCATCATAATGCGTTGTGGTGACGCACTATGGCACATGAATATGTGGACGATAAAGGTTTTTATTATTAACACAATCCAGTTAACAAAATGCATATGGTTACACTTGCAACTAAGGATTTGAATGATGATAGAATAGGTGAATATGACATGTTGACCTATGCTACATAACCGTAGCTGGTCTTGAGAATCCAACAAAACCGCCACCATGCACCACCAGGATCGAACATAAAGAAACGATTGAACCGATGATAGGCCGTTGGTTTTATCGAACCTCTAGTGCTTTCTTGAAGAGTTCACTCCCTTCACCAGCCCCGAACACCTCAAAATTTCGTGAGCATGTATAAACGGGTGTTCGGATTCCAAAACCATCAACCTTGTGGTCAGAAACCGGTCGAAATGACATCAAACTGGTTGATAAGACGGCTGGTGGTATGTGAAAACTTTATTTAAGTGGTTCACCTCCTTCCAAGTCTCCAAATGGCACCATAATTTGTGAGAAGGTGGCCTTGGATGTGAGGAAGTACTCGTAAAAATTTCATTTTAAGACTTGGTCTAAAAGTGGGTGAACCGACCTTTACAATGACTGGTCCGCAAGTTGGACAACCATAAACTCAGGTTTCATAAACTTATCAATCATTGTCAAAGGAACCACATAACATATAAATGTTATTACTTGAGTACGACCATTTGTGAACACCATCATAGTATCATAAGCCATCCAGGCTAATACTTATGATCATGTATGTATAAGGACTCGGTGAAAAGGGAGGACTCAGCAGCATGCTTATGCGAGTCGCTATATTATTCTCTTTAGCATAGGAGGGTGTCATCTCCTAATCGTGCCAAAGAATAGGCTTAAATCAATGAACATGGCTAAGAAGGATCATTGGGGGGGGGGGTCTTTGGCGTCACACATGCTTATGAAAGCAAGATGCGGATGGCATAAATATCATCATCGGTCATGAGCCCTGCTCACGACTCCACCAACGTACTTTGGTGTCTTTGATCCAGCTAGTTTCTTTGTTCAAAGAAAATGATGTCCATGACAATACCGTGGTATATGGATCATCAAACTGTCCAAACTCCGGACTATTAAAGCCTAAATGTGTCAATGTCTCAATACATCTTCTGGTTACAAAAACCGATGCAAGCCGGACCATATTGACTCATGAATATTTTTTCTTTTCACATATCCAATATAAATGATGAATAAGATTTTATTTCTCACAAATCACAATGAGATGCTATGAGTGATACACTTTGGCATATATGTCATCGAGTCATAACATGGTTCAATTGTTACGGAACATATGTGACTAGAAAACATCATTCGGCATTCAACAACTTGAGCATTATGCCGCTCATTGATTGTGATGACATACTCATCATAGTCACAATGGATTTATAACACGAAATCCAAAAATATTGTGTTCCTTGGAAATAGCTTAATATGTACTCAATTTCGCTTGCAAAATTTTACAAACATGAGCATAACGAACACTATAAAACATAGAGATTTTATACCTGATACGATCAAAATGATCTATCATATTGAGTGCATAACATGGCAAGGTTATATGCCTAAGGGGCAAAATTACGACACAAGCATGGTGTAACACTACCATGCACACGCTCGACCTTCTTATAAGGGTGCATATTTTGGGCTTGCCCAAGGAAACTGTTTTTCAACATTTGAAAGATGATATTTTAGCGTACAATGCATACCAAAAATTGCATCATCTATGGCAAATTCGGCCAAAAAAGAGGTTGAAAAACATGTGTCATAAGACCACTTGCAAATTCAAGATGGGAACCAAGTTGGTTTTGAACAAAAGTTAGCACAATCGCTGGAAATAAAATTCCACGCAGCTTGACCTTTGTTCACTAAAACAGTGATAACTCCCTTGTTAGAAAGGCTATGGACGAACGGTCAGATGTTCAGGAAACTAGACTTCCGTATCTTTATATCCATATGTTGTACATCACACGTACCATTAAACTCAGATCACAATGCATGTTTTAAGTGGCTGCTTTAATATTTCCCAAGTTTAGTGAGAAAACAAGGTTGAGGCCATATCCAATGGCATAAGTGTTGATGCAAAAACATGGCAATGACAGCCATAGGTGCGTTTAAACGCAGTAGGTGTTCGATTTCTTATCTCGACTAATAATCCTTTCGGTAACTCCAACTTGGTAGACTTGCAGAGAAAGTAGGAATGTCGGTACAGCTAAGGCTGTTTAAAAACCACTAATTCCGTTTGAACTTTCAAAGCATAAACAAATACCAAGGAGGATGCGCCTAGTCATGATCAAAGTGTAGACAAAATCCACCAATGTTCATCAAATCAACCAAGTATTTTAATTCTCAATTTGCAAGTGTACGTCATAATAGTCATGTTATATGGATGCAACGCGGTGCATCAATATTAAGCATTTTGAACTATGAGACATAATGAATATACCATAACCAACTCGTCTTGACCATCCAATAAGATCGACTAAACATAGCCAAATGTATAAGGCACATGCCTTTAGAAATACTCGGAAAAGTATTCGGACCCATAGTCATACGAACTATAATCGAGGTCAACGAATTCGTGTATTTACCGCAATATGTCATTGCTTTACATGTTAAAATTCATGAGAATTACTCGTACATTCTTTCATATATCATATTACAAGGAGACGGTGCATGACTACACCCACATACAATATTTTATTTTAATAGGATGAAAGGTGGAGTTTTCTAAGTATGGGATTGGTCAAGACCAACGTGGTGGTCGCTCAATTCAACGTGACAAATCCGTCACAAATCGATTTTAACCACGACATATCCGTCGCAATCGATGTTTGTCCCATTTGTACGTCACAAATTTGTGACTAATCATGAACAAGTCATAACTTTACCGTTACTGACAATGTTCATTTCTTTTTCAATTGTTGGTTTAAAATCGACAAAACGGCGATGTCAAATCGCACCCAAAACGTGGTGTATGCAACAACCACAAATATCGACTTTCAACAATTATATGTGACTCCCCCAGGACCGTCACACAGTTTACTTCGACATATGAGAGTGATACCACCTCTCATAGTCTCATCCACCGCAAAGTAGCGTGGGAGATAAAGAACCCAAATACCCAATTCCCCAAAAAAAATTTCCCAAAAGAGAGGAATTGAAAAACGGGAACTTTAATAAAATCTTACGGGTACTTGGTTACGTATTTGCTTTGATCCTTGAACCGGATAATAAATATGGCTTCTCTCCATATGAGCAACATATTTCCGTGGGTACTCCGTTCTATATTTACTTTGATCCTTGAACGGGATAAAAAATATGGCTTTTCTCCATAGCGTGCAAATCATCATGAGCAACGTATTTTCCTATATGCACGTAAAACATAAACATGGTAAGATTCATAAGTGTACAAATCAATGAACAAATGAATCATTAAGTAGAAAAAGATGGAGAGTTGAAAAACGCCCAGAGAGGGCTACTGAGCTCGATAATCGGGAGAAAAAGGACTCGGGCGCGTCGGTGCAGCAGCTCGGTATTGGATGAGATCGGATCTCCAAATTTCCTTATAAAAATCTGCTTCTGTTCGGCAGCAGATTCAGTAAGCAATACTAATCAGAATCTGATCTCCACCATTGAATATATAGATATTTGTGTTGGGAAGTTGCTGTCAAAATTTCACAACGATCCGACGGTTAACGAATCGGAAAATATGATTTTGGTATGATTGCGCTGTGCAGAAAATTTACGCGCGGAAATTCTCGTTTCTCGTTTTTTTTTTGTGTGTAAAAATCTGCTTCTGTTCGCGTACAGTTTCGTCGATAAATATTGTTCCGAATCAGATCTCCACCATTGAACTTGTAGTTCTGTATATCATTAGTTGGGCTAAAAAATGATTGAAATCTTTCGGGTGGGCAGCAACTGGGTCAGGTACAAATGGGGCGGGCCGAACCCGGTCTTGACGAGTAGGTCGAGGCTCTACGGACTGGTTGCAGCTTGGGGATCCGGCTGGTGTCTACGGATCGATCCATATATAGTATGCGAGGCTGTCGAATTCTGGCTATTGAGGAGGGGAGAGATCCTTTTTTTTTTCGGCCGACAGCAAGGCCACCGCTCCCATTGGTCATCACGGTGAGGCATCACTGAGGAGTTAACCATCCAAACACAGGGAGATTGTCGTCATATGCCGGAGCCGTCGAACCCATGGATTAGATGTGGCGTGCGGGTTTCCGATGCGGCATTAGAGAGAGAGAGAGAGTTTCAAGGCGGCGTGAGGATTAAAGTCCCTCGATCGATGCGACCTGGGAGAAGGTTTTAGGTGAAGGAGGCGGCCTATGCAGGTCGGGATCGGAAGTCGGAGGGGTCACGGGTCTGGAGCAGATCGGGAATCGGAGGTGGGAGCGGCTCGGATGGCGTCCGATCTGGTTTGGATCGCCGGTGGCGGCGCGGCGGGAACTAGGTTTCGGACGCATATTTTTTTTTTTTTTGTTTTTTTTTTGAATTTCGGATTTTTCAGAAAATTTTTGGGCAAAATTATTTTTGAAATTGCTCAGATGGAAGGGTACGTGCTCATAACGTGTTTCATGAGAACGTAAAATACTGTAAATATGAGTCAATCAATTGTATTCATAACACTGATAGATGAGCCTTTATATAGGCATTACAATGAGAGTCCATCCATACATAGGATTCCTAAATAAGGTAAGACATCTAATAGGATTCTACTACCTCTAGAAGGATCTAGAACCTTCCATCTATGTATCTACAATCAGTATTAAATAAGACACAACACGAGAATAATAATTCCCGGAACAAGGCCATCATTTTAAATCACTTTTAGCCGACATAAGCCAACACGGCTAAAAAGTGAAGGCTGCTATATATATTTATTATATAATCCAAGTTGCCTCTGACCTTTCTCTTAGTTACGCCAAATCTCATCAACTTTCTCCATTCCACCCCTTAAATAAACAGAAACCTGCAACTACATCCTCTCTCTCTATATATACATATCGTTCACGCAGATGGATACATATATATAACTATATATACACACGCACGCTGGTATATACTGTATACAGGCATGCCTTTAAATATTAGAAGTATTTACAGCAGCTAGAGTATTTAATATGGATGAAGAGGGATGAAAAGTGACTAGAGGAAATACAAGTATTTGATGCTCGGTAATTATTTCAGCTCGAGAGGGATTGCAGTTTCGATGGTCCTTTTAACGGCGTCCCTCTTGTTGCTGCCGCTGCCTGTGCCGGCGCCGCTTCCACCGCCGCCGTTGATACTTCTCCTCATCCCAGTCGCTATTATGGCCGTGCTCATTTTCTTGGCTCTCACGCAGCCGCACCTTCCGGCCGCTGGGGTTGGTCTCGGTCCCATTCCCATATGAAGAATATGGATTATGACTACGTATGTGTGTATGTGTGTGTATATATACACATAATCAACTCACTTTTGTTTAGGGCACATAATCAACTTACTTTTGGCCTACGAGTTTGAATCAAACTCGTAGTTATGCGTCCATGACGGTACCATTCATGGAGAGACTCCATGTAGTGCATCTCCTGCCGGATGCACTACACGTGGAGTGCATGGACGGTGCAGATCGATGCACCATCTAGTGTATCAATCTACACCGTCCATACACGCCACGTGTAGTACATCCGACAGAGAATGCACTACACGAGGTCTCTGCATGAACGGAACCACTATGTCTTACTGGCCAATTTACCTTCCACATCCGTGTCACGTAGTAGAACTATGTAGGTGGCTCGTGATGTAGAAAATATCAAACTTTTTAAAATAAAAATGAAAATAAAAAATATGAGAAAGTGTTTATCCCAATTTAAGCTGTGTTTATCTTGTCTTCTGCTTTCCTTTTTTATTCAATATTTTGAGGAAAACTTGTTTTGTCTTCCTACATATAACAATATTTTTTTATCTCAAATTTGACGACAACTTTTTTGATACCTAAATTATCAAAATTAATCTTTAGTCGAATAAATTCGAGTCAGGTATTATAATTTCGAGTAACATGATTTCGAGTTAACTTTAAAAAATATACAATATTGAGGAAGGTTGACAATCGAGTAACACAATTAGACAATCGAGTTACCCGATTCTGGGTTATCGGATTAGATACGAGTTACCCGTAACAAAATCGGGTAACTCAAATCAAATTCGGGTTACTCGAATCAGAAATTCGAGTAAAACTTCGCTTCGAGTTAGACAACTTTTCGGCGGTGTAGTGGCTTTCCCTCTTTTTTTTCTTGGGCTCCGATACTTTTTTTAGAAATGGCAAAGCAAAGCAAAAAAAAAAAAAGGCAACAGATTTTCGGGTAACACGAATTCTGTTTCGAGTTACCCGATTCAGATTCGGGTAACATTTTTGCAAGTTGACTCGAAATTACAATATATGGCTCGAAGTCAATTCCGACAATTTGGATATCAAAAGAGTTTGTACTAAACTCGGGACAAAAAAGAATAATGATATATATATAAAAGGGCAAAACAAGTTATTCCTACCAATGTTTTTCACATCACCAACACCTAGGCAGTTCTACGACGCGACGCAGATTTTTGGAGGGTAGATTGGCCAACATGGCATAACCATGAACACATCAGCGCATTGCATGTAAATTGATATCAAAACAAAAGTGTAGATGCAGAACGTGAGAGTGGAAGTTGGTGAATAAGTATTCTTGCTATATTCATAGTATTATCAACATCAAAGATTTTTGAATATCATGATTCGTAATCTCAATGAATCTCTATTCAAACATACTCTAAGATATGTAGTATTAAAAATTCCAAAGAAAATTTTTAGTTCATAAAAAGGCATATACCACTTGATCCGGTTTTAGTTTTAAGAGGATAACTATGGTATTAGAAACATGGAGGATTTTTAATTTCTTCTTCTTATTGAATGGAAATAGGGCTGTCATTCGAGCCGAGCGAGCTCGAACTCGAGCTTTTTTTACGAGTCGATCTCGACTCGTTTAGGTTAACGAGCTCAAAGTACTGATCGAACTCGACTCGTTTAATTACACGAGTCGAGCCGAGACGGCCCGTTTAGCTAAACGAGCCGAACCGATCGAGCAACTCCTTTAAAATTATACTTAAACGAGCTTAATCTTGTGTCCGAGATCGGCTCGTATTATTTATAAACGAGTTCGAGCCGAGCTGGCTCGTTTAGCTAAACGAACCGTATTCCATGTTCGAGCTCGACACGTTAACGGGCTCGAGTCGAGCCGAGTCCTGATAAACGAGTCCGAGCTCGAGCTGCTCGCGAGCAGCTCGGCTCGAATTACAGCCCTAAATGGAAATGTATAATAATCACACTTTATTCCTCACTCATATCTACATTCCATCCTCTGATTTCCTACATTTTCATTTCCGCATCCACTAAAATATAGTAAAGCTTCTTTCTCTTTGTCATACCAGCTCATAAGCACTCAACAATGTCACCAACCGTTGTGCTTCACCTCGTGGCGATATCTTGTAGCAAAAAAAAAAGTGAAATCCCTCGCCCCCAGGGCCCCCACCCCCAGTCCGAAAGAGATTGGTGGAAGAATTCAATCATGGTGATTCAACGGCCCACTAGGTGGGAGAAACAGTGTGCAGTGCGCGAGGAGGTATCACATATGGAGGGATAAAACTCCCATAATTTCATGGCAGACTCGAACTGCGTCTCAGTAATCTGCCACCTGAGGCAGGTTGAAACTGCTCATCACGGACTCGTGGCGATATCTCAACCCCAAGATGATCATGTCCATTCAATTTTTCCACTTCAAGTTTGAAAATTACAGTTCATATATAAAAATATATGTATAACTATGCAATTAACATGCACATATGTCAGAGCTTAGACTTACAACCTCTATCCCAATTAGACTTGACAAACGGGTGGGCTCGACCCAAACGGGTCGGGTAAAAATAGGCAGGTATTTTTTTGTCCGGGCGAAAAAGGCCCTTTTTTTTGGACTAAAATTATTAGGCTCGTGGCCCGGCCCGGATGGGCTCTGTCCGTTCGGTGGGCCTCGACTTTTTTTATTTTTCGAAATATTAATTCTGAATAAATATACAAATATTTTTCAATTATTATATTATTCACTATACTACCACAATCAGATAAATAAATATACAATTAATTTTATTTGATAATTACATTATTTACTACACTACCACAATCAAAAGACAAAGATACAAATACTTTGATTTGATCATCAAATCATTTATCACTACTATTTTTTTATAAAAATCATAATAATCACGAAGTCCCATAAAAAAATAAAATTATATCAATAGTTAACATATACATATAATATAATCTAACAAATAAGGAAAAATATTTTAAATATTGTAATTATATATAAAGAAAAATTGGGCCGGGCGGACCGCCTATGGGCCGGGCCTCCACGAGCGGGCCAAATCTGGCCGAGCTAAAAAGGCCTTTTTTTTTGGGCCAAAATATGAAATCCAATGCCCGCTCAAAAACGAGCGGGGTGTCCCGACCCACGGACCTAGACCTATTTTATTGGTTCTAATCCCAACATCGTCGTCACGTCTAGCCGTATTTTTTACACTTATCACCGTCTTCCAACACTGTTCAAGCCTAATAAAAACATAGGCTATGATGCCAAAACATGTCGCATATACCTCCAATATCTGGAAGGGGATCTGGTGGAGTACAGCACCATGCTGTGCTGCACCCCACCGTCGGATCACACACACCCGCACGGGTGTGTGTGTGTGCGCGTGTGTGATCCGACGGCGGATCTGGTGCACAGCATGGTGCTGTACTGCACCAGATCCGAATCCCCAATATCTATATAGTATAATATCTATAGGTATATTTCACCACATGAGTAATGCTACTTTCCCCATTTCATTGACAACTAGTTTGACAATTCTTGATATCTCGCGAGATATGAGAAGGCAAAATATCGCGAGATTTTGACCAAAGAAAAACACATTTAATTACAAGCAAATTAATAATGGTTCATTAAATTTCTTCCAGCTAAATAAAACTAGGGTACGGCCCTGAAAAACTTTTTCCTCTGTGAAGACTCCCCACCAACCGGAGCTCCGTCATATTTTCAGGCGAAGACGACAGCACAATTGCAGGCGAATATTTTCAGGTGAAGACGACGCCATACTTTCAGAAGTCAGAGGAAAAAAGGTCCACTAGAGAACAAATCTAAGAAAACAAATGTATGTCATTCTACATATTTTTTTATTCATTATTTTTTTCTTTATATTTACTAATTTTAACTTATGATTGAAATGTAGGGAAATAAAAAAACAAAAACTGTGGATACTAGCTCTTTTTTACCGAGTGGATCATCACAAGTATGGGGTAATGAGGCCAACCGGATCATACCTACATTCGAAAGTCAAGTTTGTTCGTCATCATATGCTACACAACGTCCTATAAAATTTTTATGAATTAGTGGTCATATTGTGTAATATGTTTTGACTATTATTATGACTTGATTTATGTAATCTGTTTTTGGAATTTTTATGATTTGTTTTATGTCATAATGGAATTATGTAATATGTTTTGGGAATTTTTATGACTTGATTTATGTCATAGTGGAATGATATAATCTGTTTTGGTAATTTTCCCAGTATTTGCTCCTTTTTATATATTACTGCTCATTAGTAGAATTTTCTAAGAATTTTTCTAAGATTTTTCAAAGAATTTGCTACATTTGATACAGTAAGCACAAAAAAATTTGAATAATTAAAATTTGATACAATATGCAGAATTTTTATACTGTTTAAGCATCTGCAGATTTTAGGTCATTACTAATTAGCACTTGATACATTATGCAAAAAAAAATTTGAAAAATTTGATACACTTTGCTCATTAGTAATAAACAACCAACAAACTTCATTATAACAGCATTTGAATTAAAGTACCCTACTAAAAGGTAATACATCGTGGTCGAAAACATCACTAATAAAAGAACAACATCACTACTAAAAGGTAATACATCGTGGTCGAAAACAACAATACTAAAAGAACAACACGACTAAAAGGTAATACATCGTGGTCGAAAACAACATCACTCCTTTCATTTATTCTTTCCGCTTCTTTCAGTTGGTCGAAATGTAACCACAGTCACTTCAACCTTCTCTTCATCTGATATACGTGCACATGTCTTCAATAGATGCGCTAATCGGTCTGTCTCTTGTTCCATCTTTTCGTCGGTCTTGTCATTACCTCGGTTGCTTGACACATCGTGCTCCCAAACAAAATAGCGACAATCCTTTCGAGAACAATAATAGAATAACTTCCCCAAGTTCTTTGAAGAAGGTTTTTCAACCTCAAACAACATAATTATTCCTTCAACACATACTGGGCATTTCATTTTGGTTGGACATTCATCCAACCAATGGCCCGATTGCCGACAACCGTGACAGATTCCATAATTCTTCCCCTTCATTTTATGTTCCTTTCAACACCTAACAAGTTGTACAATACTGAAAAATATGGGTGAGAAGCATATACAAATCTTAATTTTTTTCAGCAGCACAATCAATCTGTTAACTTGCAACAGCAATGAGGAACTACGGTTTCGATAAATTAATATACATATAAACATTTTTTCAGCAGGACAAATCTAAGAAAAAAAAATTAAATGTTGCAGAACTGGTGCGAAAAAATTAAAAATGAAACGGGTCGGATGTAGTACACGAACAAACAATTATGTATATACACCAACAAATGGGTCAGATGTAGTCCACCAAAAATGAAACGAGCAAGAAGAATTACATCGAACCAATGAAACGGGTCAGAAGAATTACCTCGAACCAAAAACCCTCGAACCAGGTTGAAAACCAAAAATCATTGTTGGGCGAAGATAACACAAAACCCTCGATCTGTCTATCTTTTCATAACTCAATTACAATTTTTTTTTTATTTTCGTAAAGATTTTCCCCCAAAATCCGATTAAAATTGGGAAAACGGTAGAATGGGGATAGCATTACTCAGAATTTTGGAAAACGATAGGATGGGGGAAAGTAATGTCCTTTTGGTGCCTTTATTAATTGTTAATGAATTGGGAGGGGTAATAATGTAATTTACCTTTAATTGTCAAAGTAGTTGTCAAGGAGATTCGGAAAGTAGCATAATTGTCACCACATTCACTGAAAACCTATGCTAATTTTATGGTGCATTGTATACCGTGATGTCACGTTATGATGCTTCGTATGTAGGGGTGGTATATCGTACCGTAGCAAAAATTTTTATCGATACCGTATACCGTATCGAAAATTTCGGTACAACAAAATTCATACTGATACCGTACCGAAAGTTTCGGTATACCGAAATCCGATATACCGAAATTTCGGTATGGCTTTAGGTCCATACCGATATCTGATCAAATTTCGGATATCAATTTTATTTCGGTATCGGTATATACCGAACTTATCGAAATACCGAATTACCAAAATATCGAAAAAATCTTGATATACCGATATATACCGAAATACCGAATAAAAAAGATACCGAAAATATCGACATACCGATATATATATTGAAATACCGAATTTTTTTCGGTATCTCGGTATATACCGAAATACGGAAAATAAAAAATTTCATACCGTTACCGTACCGAAATTTTTCGGTACGGCATCATACCGTACCGAAAATTCGGTATACCGAAATTGCCAAAAATTTCGGTAATTTTTCGGTACGATAAATTCGGTATTTCGGCATTTCGGTATATTTTGCCACCCTAGTGGTTAAACTACAACTAATTAAAATAGTAAGTAAAAATAACAATTATGGGATTTAAATCCCACTTTGTATGAAAACTCTTTTAGGCTAATGAATAAGATAAATAAGTATTACAAAGATAAATCTGGTAATTCGTCCGTGTCGTGTACTTTCGTGTTGTGTATTTTGTGTAATTAATCCTCACATGATTTATAACTCCTAGATCAGTTGAGGGTAGGGCTGAGAATCGGGACATCCCGAGGTCCCGGTCCCGAGTCTCGAATGTCCCGGTCCCGAAATGGACCAATTTGGTGGTCCCGGTCCCGGTTCCGATCGGGACTTCGGGAGTCCCGATTCCCGAATTGGGATAAATTTAAGTCCCAGTCCCGGTCCCGATCCCGATGATAATTTTTCGAAATGTCCCGAAATTAAAATTTGCAATCGGGACTTCGGATAGTCCCGATCGGGATTTCGGGACTCCCGAGTCCCGAAATTACCAAAGTTTAAGGTCCCGGTCTCGGTCCCGAAAAATTCGGGACTCGAGGTCCCGTTTTCCGTCGGGACTCGGGACGGGACCCAGACTCGGGATTTCCCGACGGGAAATTCTCAGCCCTAGTTGAGGGCCTTGATTTATCTACAAAATTGGCTCAAATCAGATACAATTACGAACCTTGCATATCAAAGAAAATATGGAGTAACAAAAAGAAGGAGATCGTTGAGAAGAACATGCTCAAAATAATTAGATTGCGGCATTTATGATGGTCAATTGATGATTGTCATTTTGAAATATGTTTTTTTTTTGTTTGTTAAGGGAGAGACGAGAAACTCCCCACTTATATCAAAGGTTTCTTGACTAGACGGGTGTTAAATTGAGGGATATGCACTAATGGCTAGGGGTGTTCAAAAATATCCGATATCCGATCCGAAATATCCGAAAATCCGAAGTTCCGGATATCCGAAAATTCGGATATCCGAAGTTCGGATATCCGGAACTTCGGATTCGGATATCAGATAGTAATTTTCAGAAAAATCGGATATTCGGATATCCGAAATATCCGAAAAATCCTAAATTTTTTATTTTTTTTATATTTTAAATAATAGAAGGTATTCGGATATTCGGATATCCGATATCCAAATCTGAATATTTTTTTCGAATATTCGGATATCCGAATAAAATTCATATTTTTTCCGGATATCGGATATCAAAATCTACTATCCGAACTTTCGGATATCCGAAATTTCGGATATAAAGTCTGGATATCCGATTTTGAACACCCCTACTAATGGCAGCCCTGCAAGGGAAAGGACCAACGAGACACGAACCCAGGAACAAACCTTGCAATATTTCAGCAAAGTATCATCACCACACGGATTCGAACCCGTGATGTCGGAGTGTTTCCACCCCAATCACCTTGCAACTTACTATCAGTCTATGCCCCTGGGGACGAAATATGTTTTTATTGTCTTAGATAGTGATGTATATAACTGAACTATGCATTTTCAGCCTTTTGAACTTTTGAACCATATCTTGAATGTGGACATGTATGAACTAAGCAAAATAAGGTCCCGTCTGGTATTGCTTAACTTTAAAATAATGAGTTTCTTGTTGGAATATTTTATTCCATACATTCATTAATAGCATTTTGATGATTAAGTTGCTAAACAAAGCAAAACAACAAAGAAGCGAAACAAAACAGCGAAGGAGTCGAAGACGCAAAAAGTTGGACAAAAGGACTATTAATGTACGCTATACAGATAGCTTAACGTACGTAATAGTGGAAGATTAACGTACGTAACACATGTTACTTAACGTACATAATGGAATGTTTCTGAGTTCAAACGAGATGAACGTTGGAGATGATGTCATGGCATAGGTCAGTATGCAACAGACATACTGACTTTATATAACGTACATAATGGGTGTTTGGTTAACGTACGTAATGATCAAAACAAAAACTACTGGACTGAAACTGAAAGATGTTAACGTATGTAACTAAGATGAGCTAACGTACGTAACATAGCTACCGTACGTAAGGAGGAGGCTTTAACGTACGTAATAGAGTCACAGAAGGCTAGCGGCTAGTTGGAAGAGAAATGGCTATAAATACCACTTCTAATTGTATTCATCCAACAACAACGCAAAGCAAACGACTCAGTGATCATAAATTGTTATACACATTCTTCTTGTTGTAATTGTGCTTATATTGATAGTCTGAGTGTTTATACATTCAACATATACACGAGAGGTAAAAGAAAAGATACGATTGGATTCGGTGTTATTAGGATCAAGGATCCGGCATTGTTAGAATCGCAATCGATATCTAACTGAGGTTTATCTAGTACCGATAGAAAACTAGAGTGGCTGATTCCTTGTCCAATAGAAAAGAAAAACGGTTTAACTTGGACCGACACAAAGACAAGTACACACGGTAATTTCTCAACCGATAGAAGAGAGATTGAACAATTTACTCAGACCGATAGAAGACGAGCTTGTAACGGTTATCCCTCGACCGATAGAAGAGAGGTGCATAGGTTGATCTTCAACCTATTGAAAAAGATACCGAGAGAGGACGTAGGTACGTTTGGTCGAACCTCTATAAATACTTGTGTCGATTTATTTTCTGCACTTTATTTAAATCGCTTCCGCAACGCGAAGGAGTTTCACAACTCTATCTCTAAATGGCGATACCGACCAATATTGCTCCAACAATTGGTATCGGAGCGGTACCTCCAAGAAGCGACTTAACATCTGAGGAGAAGATCCAAATGGCGTTCCAATTTGCTCCGGTCGAAGGTCTTGCTTTGAACCGACCACCATTATTTGATGGATCAAATTATATGACATGGAAGAAAAAGATGTCGATCTTCATTCGTGCCTATCATATAGAGATTTGGAAGATCATTTGTCTTGGCCCGAAAGTTCCAATAAAAACCGACGGATCTCTTAAGAGTTTCGAAGAATATAATGACGAGGATTGGAAGAACGACCATCTAAATCGTAAAGCCACTCAACTTCTATATTGTTCCTTAAATCCAGAAGAGGTCAATCGTATCTCATCGTGTGAAAGTGCTAAAGAGATATGGAAATTTGTTGAAATCACACACGAAGGGACAACTCAAGTCAAGGAGACGAAGATCAATATGCTTCTCCATGACTACGAGCTATTCATGATGAAGGGTGACGAGTCCATCACCAACATGCTCGACCGATTTGCGGTCATCACAAATGGACTTGCTTCGTTCGGTAAACCATTATCAAGTAGTGAGAAAGTCACGAAAATCTTAAGATCACTACTTGCTGAATGAGACGGCACGGTTACGGCGATAATGGAATCTAACGATTTAAACAATCTTGATTTTAGTGCTCTCGTTGCTTCACTTATAAACTACGAGATTGTTCTAAAATCTCGAAACGCTAAACCAGAGCCAAAGGAAAGATATCGATAGCCTTGAAGGCTAAGATGTCAAAAAGAGAAGAAATCCCGGTTGATGAAAGCGACGAAGAATCGGCATATTATGCCAAAAATATTAATATGTTCCAACACTTATTGAATCGGAGAAAGAATGACATCCAAGCGGGTGAATCTAAGAAATTCGATATTTCTTGTCGATTATGTGGAAAACCAGGCCACTTTGCGAAGAATTGCCGAGTGAAACCCAAGAATGAGGTTTTAATTGCAACATGGAGCGATGAAGACGAAGATGATGATTTTAACAATCAAGATATTCTCGCTCTCATGGCACGAAGCTCATTCGACGATAGCCACGTCGAAAGTCAGGTTAGTACATCGTCTCACGATGAATTATTTGAAGCATTTGAATTAATGCATACCGATTTTCAAAATGCTTTATCCGAGATTAAATCCCTTAAATCTAAATATAAAACATTGGAAATTGAAAATCCAAAATTCTTGAAAAGGGAAAATTTATCGAGACCAATCATTCAAAATGCATTGAAAACGAAAATATTTTAAAGGATGATCTCTTGAAAGTTCAAATCGAGCTCAAATATTTAACAAAGAAATTCTCGTGTGGAAACGAGAAATTTGAACAAATGCTCTCGGTTCAAAAATATACTTTGAATAAACAGTGGTGGAATTCAAACAACTTTCTAAAAATGAATCCGTAAATTTTAAAATACCCCGATGTGAAAAATATTTGAAAATTGGGCATCATATTTCTAATTGTAAAAGCCCAAGACAGACGATTAAAATAAAAAAGATTTGGATCCCAAAAGGAACTTTTATTCCGAACATCGTCTATGTCTCTAAAGAAAAACCAACTATAGGTTGGGTCCCCAAAAATTAATTTTTAACAAATTATATTTTACTCAGGGGGAGTATATTTTTTTAAAAATTGATATTTTTTCAGGGGGAGTTATACTCTTATCATGCACACTTTTCCATCAATTGGTATCGCATATTTTTATATACATCAATTGGTATTTTTATTCGTTTCACACACGGCCGGCATTTAGCGCCGTGTCCTCGCGCGTATTCCGGAAGAGACCGAGTCACCAAAAAACGGCGCACAACACGAGGCAAACTGGGCCATTTTTCATCGCCGTTTTTCAGCAGATGCCATGCAAAATTAGTCCACTTTTGACCAACTTGTGAACTCAACCACAAGATATTTTTTTGGTCAAAAATCTGAAAATTCAAAGACATGGGTGAAGTGTGAACAAAGAATTAAAAAAATGATATTACAATAGATATTTTGAATTAAATAATCAATTGTATTCTTGAAAATCACCTATAAAAGGACATCTTCATCCATTGCAAAATCACCAATACCAATTACCAATTCTCAAACTCATCTTCTTGCTAAGAAATACTCCTTTCTTTTAGCAATATATTTTCCTTAGAACTTTCAATTTTAGTTTGTATTTTATTTTTGGTTTGAAATTTTTCTTTCATTTAGTTTGTAATTGAAAAGTGCTTGATCAATAAGCACTTAGTATTTTACTTTCAATTTTTGTAAGCTTGTAACCTTTAAACAAGTTTGAAGTTATATTTTGAAGTTTGTTTCTTGCACTTTGATTCATCATATTCAAGTAAGTTTTATCTATTGTCATTAAGTTCTAGTAATTAAAAGTTTATATATATATATATATATATATATTCAAATTTCTAGTCGGCCTTGGCATAATCTCGAGTTGGAGCGTATTTACCGTTGATCTGCTCGGTCCTTCCGGTCTGCACATCGGGTCGGTTTTGACGTCTCTGGCCGGTCCGGCCTTTGACGGGTTGTCGTTGATCTGCTCGGTCCTTTCGGTCTGGGTATCAGGTCGGCTTTGACGTCTCTGACCGGTCCGGTCTTTTGACCTCCCTCCAATTCAGCTGCCTGGAGTGCTTACGTGGATGCCAAGACGGATGGGACGTCTGATTTGGTCAACGTCACGTGTGCTGATCTGGACGAATGGATCGAAGCCACGTAGAAAATAACAAACAAGATGAAAAGGATTAGATCACTAAATTTTATTAATGACCTTAATATGATATAGAGCCGAGCTGAATATTTTGGGTCGGTCTATATTTTTTGCTTGCTAATTACAAGTCTTATTATTTCTCTTTTTCTCTCTTTCTCTATCTGTTTTTTTTTACTAAATTTCCCAAAAGTCCTTTCATTGTTTGTACACGTTCTCTATATATAGATAATCTCAGCCAATTCGGAGATGACAGTTGGAGAATGTTGGGGAATATGCCCAAAACACTTGTGAGAGTGGAAACATGTCATAGACACGTGGCGGCTTCTAAGACTTGCTTCGGGAAGGGATGTGACAGTAAGCATTTACTGTCCTGTATGCCTGTCCCGCATGCTTCCGGCGATGCTTATCCGGCGGGGTCGGACCTTGGGTCTCCCGCCGTTCTGGTCGGCCTTGGCATAATCTCGAGTTGGAGCGTAGTTGATCTGCTCGGTTCTTCCGGTCCGGGTATCGGGTCGGCTTTGACGTCTCTGACTGGTCCGGTCTT
Source organism: Orobanche coerulescens (assembly GCA_033398695.1). Classification (NCBI taxonomy): domain Eukaryota; kingdom Viridiplantae; phylum Streptophyta; class Magnoliopsida; order Lamiales; family Orobanchaceae; genus Orobanche; species Orobanche coerulescens. Next base: position 3,398,571 of record CM065810.1, read on the forward strand.
TTGACGTCCCTCCGATTCAACTGCGTGGAATGCTTACGTGGATGCCAAGACGGATGGGCTATCAACAGCTCGCGAGAAGCTCAGCTCGAATTACAGCCCTAAATGGAAATGTATAATAATCACACTTTATTCCTCACTCATATCTACATTCCATCCTCTGATTTCTTACATTTTCATTTCCGTATCCACTAAAATATAGTGAAGCTTCTTTCTGTTTGTCTTACGAGCTCATAAGCACTCAACAATGTCATCAAATGTTGTGCTTCACCTCGCGGCGATATCACTGGTTTTAATCTCGATCCTTTGTTCATGTGCAATCTCAATATCTCAACCCCAAGATGATCATGTCCATTCAATTTTTCCACTTCAAGTTTGAAAATTACAGTTCATATATAAAAATATATGTATAACTATGCAATTAACATGCACATATGTCAGAGCTTAGACTTACAACATATATAAAAATATATGTATAACTATGCAATTAACATGCACATATGTCAGAGCTTAGACTTACAACCTCTATCCCAATTAGACTTGGCAAACGGGTGGGCTCGGCCTAAACAGGCCGGGTAAAAATAGGCAGGTCTTTTTTTGTCCGGGCGAAAAAGGCCCTTTTTTCTGGACCAAAATTATTAGGCCCGTGGCCCGGCCCGGATGGGCTCTGTCCGGCCGGTGGGCCTCGACTTTTTTTATTTTTCGAAATATTAATTCTGAATAAATATACAAATATTTTTCAATTATTATATTATTCACTATACTATCACAATCATAAATAAATATACAATTATTTTTATTTGATAATTACATTATTTACTACACTACCACAATCAAAAGACAAAGATACAAATACTTTGATTTGATCATCATATCATTTATCATTACTACTTTTTTATAAAAATCATAATAATCACGAGGTCCCATAAAAAAATAAAATTATATCAATAGTTAACATATACTCCCTCCGTCCACAATCTATGTTCCCCAAATTTTTGGGTTCGGGTTTTAAGAAATGTTAGGTGAATATGATGTGAGTTGAGTCCCACATTAAAAGTAATTTAATGTTAATATGTGGGTCAGCCTAGTAAAATGTGTGAATATATAATAATTATAAGAATATTTTAGTAAATTGTATTGTGGGGTAGTGTTTAAAAATAGAAAGAGAACATTTTTTGTGGGCATACCAAAATGGCAAAAAGGGAACATTGATTGTGGACGGGGGGAGTATATATAATATAATCTAACAAATGAGGAAAAATATTTTAAATATTATAATTATATATAAAGAAAAATTGGGCCGGCGGACCGTCTATGGGCCGGGCCTCCACGAGCGGGTCGAATCTGGCGAGCCAAAAAGTCCTTTTTTGGGGGGCCAAAATATGAAATCCAATGCCCGCTCAAAACGAGCGGCCCGACCCACGAAACTGAGCCTATTTTGTCAGTTCTAATCCCAAGATCGTCGTCACGTCTAGCCGTATTTTTTACACTTATCAGTTATCACCGTCTTCCAGCACTGTTCAAGCCTAGTAAAACATAGGCTATGATGCCAAAACATGTCGCATATGCCTCCAATATCTATATACTCGTATATTAGGTATATTTCACCACATTCATTGAAAACCTATGCTAATTTTATGGTGCTTTGTATTCCGTGATGTCACGTTATGATCACAAATGCACACACAAATGCACACCCCTACTTTGTAGGGGTTGTACCCTGCATAATAGGGATTGTACCCCTACACAACTCCTACTATCTATAAAGTAGGGTACAACCCCTAATACGTAGGGTACAATCCTTACAAAGCAAAAGTGTGAATTTGTGTGTGCAATTGTGTGTGTAGCATTATTCTGTTATGATGCTTCGTATGGTTAAACTACAACTAATTAAAATAGTAAGTAAAAATAAATCCCATTTTGTATGAAAACTCTTTTAGAATAATGAATAAGATAAATAAATATTACACAGACAAATACACCAGCATTAGTTAAAGATAGACCTGGCAATTTGTTCGTGTCGTGTATTTTGTGTACTAAAAGTCCAAATACATACACGACGCGAAATGAATTCGTGTTATGTCGTATCGTGTATCTCGCAAATTCGTGTCGTTTCGTGTCGTGTTTTCGTGTCAGGCACCTAATATAAAGTAAATATTAAAATATTATAAAAAATAATAATTTTAATATTTTAATATTATTTTTATAGGTTTTAGTAGACGAAATGAAAAGAATGGCAACGAAAACACGAATGTTTACACGTAATTTATGAAAGTTCACGTTATATTTTCAAATTTTAATGTTTAGTACAAAAAGAATTCATAAAATGTATATTTTTATAAAATTAAATATGAAATATTGTATATATTTATTTATTTATTTATTTATTTCGTGTACCTCGTGTCGTGTCGTATACCCAAAGGGTAAACACAAAACCGACACTAAATCTCAATCGTGTACTTTCGTGTTCGTGTATTTTTGTGTCGTGTACTCGAAATCAAAACCCAAACACTAAATTTTCGTATTATTTCCGTGTCGTGTTTTCGTGTCGTGTGGTAAATTGCCGAGTCTAGTTAAAGATGTGTTGACAATCCTGGTACAGTTGCTTCTCAGTCCGGTTTTAGCACCAGGAAGAGAATAATTAATCCTCACATAATTTATTTAACTCCTAGATCAGTTGAGGGCCTTGATTTATCTACAAAATTGGCTCAAATCAAATACAATTACGAACCTTGCATATAAGCCTACTTCCGTGAAATGGAATAGTTTGAAAAATCGAACAAGATATTGCATAATTCGGGGCTTTTATTTCATATCTCAAAACTAAGTTGATTAATCCTTAAAGTTTGGATTCCACATATGTATTTTAGTGGAATTTTTTTTTTTTTTTTTTTTGAATTATGGAGAGTTTGATCAATTAGAGAAAACATGGAGAAACAAAAAGAGGAGATCGTTGAGAAGAACATGCTCAAAATAATTAGAATGAAGCATTTATGATGGCCAATTGATGATTGTCATTTGAATTTTTTTTCTGTTGAGGGGGAGATGAAAAACTCCCCCAACCTCGTAGTGCGCGATCGACGAGTGTTAAATTGAGGATGTCAGACTAATGGCATTCTGCTGAGAGGACCAACGAGACACGAACCCAGGAACAAACCTTGCAATATTTCAGCAAAGTATCGTCACCACACGGATTCGAACCCGCGATGTCGTAGTGTTTCCACCCCAATCACCTTGCAACTTACCATCAGTCTATGCCCCTGGGTAGGGTTGCAAACGAATCGAATCGAACCGAATACTGAGACATTTTATTCGAATTGGATCAAGTTGACGAATATTCGAATTCGAATTCGATATTTAGTCGAATTCAAAATGCGATTCGTATTCGATTCGTTAAAAAAATTCGAATATTCGAATATTCGATTCGATTCGAAATTCAAAATTATTTATATATATGTATATTCCAAATAAATTATTTAACTAAAAATAAATATAAAAACTATATTATAAAATAAAATTATATTTAATAAATACATAACATATATATTCTCTATATATTTATTTTATATAATTAAACTATATTGACTAGCATATATTATGTATTAGAAAACTATATAACTAATATATATTATATATTACAAATATTACATAAATAAACGAATCGAATATTCGAATACATCGAATCGAATATTGGCATATTTGTATTTGTATTCGAAAAATCTACGAATACAAAAAATTATTCTTATTCAAATTCGAATTCGATTTTTCCGAATACGAATCGAACAATACGAATACGAATATCGAATCGAATCAAAATTATTCGATTTGTTTGCAACCCTACCCCTGGGGACGAAATATGTTTTATTGTCTTAGATAGTGATGTATATAACTGAACTATGCATTTTAAGCCTTATCTTGAATGTGGACATGTATGAACTAAGCAAAATAAGGTCCCGTCTGGTATTGCTTAACTTTAAAAATAATGAGTTTCTTGTTGGAATATTTTATTTCATACATTCATTAATAGTATTTTGATGATTAAGTTGCTAAACAAAGCAAAACAACAAAGAAGCGAAGCAAAGCAGCGAAGGAGTCGAAGACGCAAAAAGTTGGACAAAAGGACTATTAACGTACGCTATATAGATAGCTTAACGTACGTAATAGTGGAAGATTAACGTACGTAACACATGTTACTTAACGTACGTAATGGAATGTTTCTGGGATCAAACGAGATGAACGTTGGAGATGATGTCATGGCATAGGTCAGTATGCAACAGACATACTGACTTTATATAACGTACGTAATGGGTGTTTGATTAACGTACGTAATGATCAAAACGAAAACTATTGGACTGAAACTGAAAGATGTTAACGTACGTAACTAAGATGAGCTAACGTACGTAACATAGCTACCGTACGTAAGGAGGAGGCTTTAACGTACGTAATAGAGTCACAGAAGGCTAACGGCTAGTTGGAAGAGAAATGGCTAAAATACCACTTCTAATGGTATTCATCCAACAACAACGCAAAGCAAACGACTCAGTGATCATATATTGTTATACACGTTCTTCTTGTTGTAATTGTGCTTATATTGATAGTCTGAGTGTTTATACATTCTACATATATATGAGAGGTAAAATAAAAGATACGATTGGATTCGGTGTTATTAGGATCAAGGATCCGGCATTGTTAGAATCGCAATCGATATCTAACTGAGGTTTATCTAGTACCGATAGAAAACTAGAGTGGCTGATTCTTTGTCCAATAGAAAAGGAAAACGGTTTAACTTGGACCGACACAAAGACAAGTACACACGGTAATTTCTCAACCGATAGAAGAGAGATTGAACAGTTTACTCAGACCGATAGAAGACGAGCTTGTAACGGTTATCCCTCGACCGATAGAAGAGAGGTGCATAGGTTGATCTTCAACCTATTGAAAAAGATACCGAGTAAGGACGTAGGCACGCTTGGTCGAACCTTTATAAATACTTGTGTCGATTTATTTTCTGCACTATATTTAAATCGCTTCTGCAACGCGAAAGAGTTTCACAACTCTATCTCTAAATGGCGATACCGACCAATATTGCTCCAACAATTGGTATCGGAGCGGTACCTCCAAGAAGCGGCTTAACATCCGAGGAGAAGATCCAAATGGCGTTCCAATTTGCTCCGGTCGAAGGTCTTGCTTTGAACCGACCACCATTATTTGATGGATCAAATTATATGACATGGAAGAAAAAGATGTCGATCTTCATTCGTGCCTATGATATAGAGATTTGGAAGATCATTTGTCTTGGCCCGAAAGTTCCAATCAAAACTGACAGATCTCTTAAGAGTTTCGAAGAATATAATGACGAGGATTGGAAGAACGACCATCTAAATTGTAAAACCACTCAACTTCTATATTGTGCTTTAAATCCAGAAGAGGTCAATCGTATCCCATCGTGTGAAAGTGCTAAAGAGATATGGAAAATTCTTGAAATCACACACGAAGGGACAACTCAAGTCAAGGAGACGAAGATCAATATGCTACTCCATGAGTACGAGCTATTCATGATGAAGGGTGACGAGTCCATCACCAACATGCTCGACCGATTTGCGGTCATCACAAATGGACTTGCTTCGTTCGGTAAACCATTATCAAGTAGTGAGAAAGTCAATAAAATCTTAAGATCACTACTTGCTGAATGAGACGGCACGGTTACGGCGATAATGGAATCTAACGATTTAAACAATCTTGATTTTAGTGCTCTCGTTGGTTCACTTATAAACTACGAGATTGTTCTAAAATCTCGAAACGCTAAACCAAAGTCAAAGGAAAGATATCGATAGCCTTGAAGGCTAAGATGTCAAAAAGAGAAGAAATCCCGGTTGATGAAAGCGACGAAGAATCGGCATATTATGCCAAAAATATTAATATGTTCCAACACTTATTGAACCGGAGAAAGAAGGACATCCAAGCGGGCGAATCTAAGAAATTCGACAATTCTTGTCGATTATGTGGAAAACCAGGCTACTTTGCGAAAAATTGCCGAGTGAAACCCAAGAAGGAGGTTTTAATTGCAACATGGAGCGACGAAGACGAAGATGATGATTTTAACAATCAAGATATTCTCGCTCTTATGGCACGAAACTCATTCGACGATAGCGAAGTCGAAAGCCAGGTTAGTACATCGTCTCACGATGAATTATTTGAAGCATTTGAATTACTGCATACCGATTTTCAAAATGCTTTATCCGAGATTAAATCCCTTAAATCTAAATATAAAACATTGGAAATTGAAAATCCAGAATTCTTGAAAAAAGAAAATTTATCGAGACCGGTCATTCAAAATGCATTGAAAACGAAAATATTTTAAAGGATGATCTCTTGAAAGTTCAAACCGAGCTCAAATATTTAACAAAGAAATTCTCGTGTGGAAACGAGAAATTTGAACAAATGCTCTCGGTTCAAAAATATACTTTGAATAAACAGGGGTGGAATTCAAACAACTTTCTAAAAATGAATCCGTAAATTTTAAAATACCCCGATGTGAAAAATATTTGAAAATTGGGCATCATATTTCTAATTGTAAAAGCCCAAGACAGACGATTAAAATAAAAAAGATTTGGATCCGAAAAGGAACTTTTATTCCGAACATCGTCTATGTCTCTAAAGAAAAACCAACTATAGGTTGGGTCCCCAAAAATTAATTTTTAACAAATTATATTTTACTCAGGGGGAGTATATTTTTTTAAAAATGGATATTTTTTCAGGGGGAGTTATACTCTTATCATGCACACTTTTCCATCAATTGGTATCGCATATTTTTATATACATCAATTGGTATTTTTATTCGTGTATATTATTTACACTTTTTGCTGATGACAAAAAGGGTCGAATGAGATAAAAAACTTTATGGAAGAATGACGAGAAAAATAAAATGCAAAAAGGGGGAGAAAAGAACAAGACGAATAAGTCGAAAAATATAGATCTCGTGAAAAATAAAAAGGGGAGAGAAAAGTCGAAAAATCAGAAATGACAACGAAGAAGTCGGAAAGGACAGAAAAAGAAAAGTTGGGAGAACTAACGAAACGATCAAAGCCGAAAACTTTGATTCGTAGAAATATACATATATTTTATTTTTGCAGGTATTTATCCACTCAAAGGGTGTTGTTTTGTAATCATCAAAAAATGGGAGATTGTTGGAATATTTTATTTTATACATTCATTAATAGTGTTTTGATGATTAAATTGCTAAACAAATCAAAACAACAAAGAGTACGAGCCACCTCTTGAATCCTACATCGCCCAAGACATTGTTCACATTTGACAAGGACGTCAATAATTTAAGTGAGGGAGATTGTAATGATCCATCCCCCATCGAAAAAGTGTGGGATTTATATCTTACTTATAGATTTTCACCCACTACTATTGAGCACCAATATCATCCATCGACTTTTAGGTAGGTTTGTGGTTATGGATGTCAACTTTATCCGTACCCGATCCTACACGTCGGATAAACGCAAAATCGGGTTGGGTATCGACCGAACCCGAAATTTTATGATCGTGTATGGGTAGGGTATGTGTAAAGTATATTACTCAATTCCCGTTTGAATTATAAAAATATATTATTATTATATCAAATATCATATTTTAAAAACTTATTATACTAAATTGAGTTTATTAATTGCATTATATGTATATATGATATATTAAAAAATATTTATATTCTTAAATATAGGATATACGGGTACCCAAGAACCTATTGGGTATCCTATTACCCGATGGGCAATACTCGAACCCGATCCGAATCAAATAGGGTAGGGTATGGAGAAGACATACCCGTACCCTACCCGACCTATTGACATCTCTATTTGTGAAAGGACTAGTTGATCCAACATGTTGTTTGTCTACTCGACCACTATATTAGCTACATGTAGCACTTCGGGATTTCGAACTCGGGGTGTTACATGATACAAGCGGTGGGTCCCGATTTTGATTCTTCGTTTTTTATATAAAAACGAGACCGGTCCCAAGTCTAACATCAATATTCTAAGGGCATGTTCTACCAAAGTTTATTCGGTAGTTGTTGGCTGCCACATTAAGGCTCCGTTCTTTTGGACTGAATGAATCTGCACTGAACTGAACTGAACTGAAATATATATTAAGAGTAAACAATAATAATAAAATAATAAATAATAATAATATAATAATAATGTTATTATAATAAATATTAAAAATAATAAATATAATAAAATAATAAGAAAAATAATAAAATAATAATAAATATTATAATGTAATAATAATATAATTAATTATAATCATAATAACAAAAATAAAAATACTAATAAGGGGAAATTACAATCAATTACCCTATTAGATGGCCTCTTTACACTTTAGTCCCTATTGTTTCATAAATTACAGCGAAGGATAAAAATCTGAATTGGTGTTGACTTCAATTAAAAAGACGAAAATGCCCCTCTATTTACTTGAATAAAATATTTCTTTTAAAATACATTTCATATTAAACAAATAGCTTATAAGTTATTAAAGTGTTTGGCTAATATATTTCTTTTAAAAAATATTCTTTTTTCATAAAATATTTTTTTTTTCGAAATATAAATTTTTTTCCAAAAAATATATTTTTTTCGCAAAAAAATTTTTTTTTTTAATTTTTTTCCAGAAAATAATTTTATTTTTTCGAAAAAATAATATTTTTTCAAGAAAATAATTTTATTTCGAAAAAATATTATTTTGCCAAAAAATATTTTTTCCTCCAGTAAATAATTTTTTAATTTTTTCAAAAAAATATTTTTTTTATTTTTTTTCAGAAAATAATTTTATTTTTTCGAAAAAATAATATTTTTTCCCAGAAAATAATTTAATTTCGAAAAAATATTATTTTGCCAAAAAATACCTTTTTCTCCAGAAAATATTTTTTTTAATTTTTTCAAAAAAATATTTTATTTATTTTTTTTCCAGAAAATAGTTTTATTTTTTCAAAAAAATAATATTATTTCCAGAAAATAATATTTTTTCGAAAAAATAATATTTTTTCCAGAAAAAAATATTTTTCCAGAAAATAATTTTATTTCAAAAAAATATTATTTTGCCCAAAAATAATTTTTTCTCCAGAAAATATTTTTTAATTTTTCGAAAAAAATAAAAAATCCATGAAATAATATTTTTTTCGAAAAGATAATTATTTTCCCAGAAAATATTTTTTTTTATTTTTTTGAAAAATAATATTTTTTTTCAGAAAATACTTTCTTTTTTGGAAAAAATATTTTTTTCTAGAAAGCTTGAAGATTTATTACACTGAAGTCCAAACGTGTTATATATATTACAATGAGGTCCAGCATGTGCCACCCGCGTGAGGCGAAAAATAAATGGGTAGACAAGGAAAGGAAAAATAAAAGGGCAAATTCGGAATATCAGTACTCTCTCTCCAGTGACATCATCTGAAAATTTGACTTTTGTTCTTCGTTGTAAATATAGTTTCTGGACAGTGCAAAGTTTGTCCTTCATTGTAATATCTGAAACAATAGGGACCAAACTGTAATTAGACCATCTAAAAAGGTAGTCAGACCCAAATATCCCAAATGTCACAAAAATATCAAATGTCACAAATAATAATAATAATAATAATAATGATAAATAATAATAATAATCAACAACAACAATAAATATTATTATTAATAATAGTAAATATTATTAGTAATAGTAACAGTAATCAAGAGCAACAACAATAATAATAACCAAGATTATTATTGTTATTATTATTAATAATAATAACTTAACTTAACTGAACTGGACTGAATTGACCTAAACTGAACTGAACTGTATTGAACTGAATGGACATGAATTGAACTGAACTGAACTGAAAAACTGAAAAATAAATTCAAAAGAACAGGGCCTAACTCTTAACGGTTAGATATGCCTACTCGAGGTTAAGTGTCAAAATAGACTCTTAAACAATTAGTATCCGATAAAAATAGAAGTGTTAGTAAAATAAAAAAATGAACTTTATTCCATTTTGTCAAAAATCATATATATTGAAAGATTCACCCAAACAATTCATTGATGAGGGGTAATGACACCAATTATTATGATAAAAATTCCATGCCAAAGGGCAATAACTTAATGAGGGGAAGATGAAGGGTCACATATGTCACTTTCGGTACATTTCTCAAGTCAGTTTAATAGACACGCATGAAGAAGTTTGAAGTCAGTCAGTCTTGGGGAAGATGAAGGGTCTACTGTGATTTGGAGAGACCGACCCTTGGTTTATTGCTGTGTCTATTATCTATAAATACCGAGGCCAGATTCAGATATCATCAGTTGTGTTGTTTTTCAACATTCACATATATATATATATATATATATTATACATACAAGATGTCTAATAATTATGTCAAGTTCAACTTGAAAGTCGTCACTAATAAACAAAAAACGAAGTAACTATATGCAGAAGTCAACAACGATTTTGCGGAGGTATTGTTGAGTTTCCTGACGCTTCCATTGGGGACGATCGTGAGAGTCTTGAAGAAACACAATCAGGGAATTGGCATCGGAAGCTTAACAACATTGTACAATGGCTTAGAAAATCTGAACAGTGTCCATTTTCGTACAGAGAGTTGTAAGCAAATAAATGTTGGGATTGGGAATGCGAATTGTTGCTGCAGATAAATATTTGGAATTCGAATTGAAGTCCTTTATGAAATCAATTTATGAATATTGATCACAGGTAAATGTTGTAACCAATTTCAGTAGTTACAATCTCTCTGTATCCTGAATAGTTACACATTACAAAGTATAAATAGTATAGTTCAACACATCTCATTTTAGTCATCATGGCATGCATGAGTCGTTGATGAAGAAGGTTATTGAAAAATTGCTGTGATGTATATTTTATTTGTTTGAATTGTTTCTTTTGGTAATGTGATATGGTACTAAGTTTAGTTTTGATTGTTGTCGTGTGTAATGAGCAGCTCCAAAATGATTAACGTCATTGGCAAACATATTTGTTTGTGATTGTATTGTTAATGATTGATTATTAGTAATCTTATATGTACTGTTGTTATTGCATGATAGGTTTGGGTAGGGGTGTGCAGAAAAACCGAATCCAAAATCAACCGAAAATCCAAAATCCAATTCAACCGATCCGATCCGATGTCTTGGATCGGATTTCGATTAGAATTTTACAGATCCAAAATTTCGGATCGGATCGGATTAAATCCGCGGATTTTCTGATTAATCCGATTGATCGAAATATATAAAAAAAGATTTTTTTATTTTTAGGTAAAACGCTTAAAAACTTGGATCGATCGGATTAACATGGATTTTCAATTACTCCGATCCATCCGAAATATATAAAAAAATGAAATTTTTATTATTTTAGATTATGATTTTTATTATTTTTATTAGTTTTTAAAATTTTCGGATTTTTCGGATTAAATCCGATCCGATCCGATCTGGATTCGGATTGATCCGAATCCGATCCGAACGATCGGTTCGGATTTCGGATTGAGCAAAAGGTGATCCGAAATTTCGGATCAATCCGAATTCGGATCGGATCGGATCGGATTGATCCGAATGCACACCCCTAGGTTTGGGCAAGAAGATGGTGTAGGAGATGATATCTTCGCCAACAACCGTATGTCTTCTTTCATTCCCTTTTACAAAATATATTTATATAAGCAAACACATACACACGTAAAATGTATTTGATTTTATTTAACCCCTCATGTATGAGGAGGGGGTGGCCAACTCAAATTCATTCATTTCGTTTTCTTAAAAAAAAAATTGTGGGGGATAAAGTTAAGTTCTATTGTTCTATGTCTTATCGATTTTCCAAATGTTGCTACATATTTGCCATCATCGTCTTCTAACAATGATGCAGATTGTTAGGTGATGAAAGATGATTACGACAGTAATTATGAAGGCCAAGAGTCTGCACCAACATTACGTAAAAACACGTAGATATTAAACCAAAACACAGCCGGTGCATCGCACGGGTTCTTAAAGCCTCATCCCGTGATAACAAACACAAATCACAGACTTATTGAACAAAAAAAAAAAAAAAACCTAATACATTACATATAACTGATTATATAAAACTTATATTACAAATATTGACGCAACCTTGATAAAAAGTATATAAACATCTCCACAAACATTACGTACAAAACACGTAGATATTCAACCAAAAGTAAAGCCGGTGCATCGCACGGGGGTCTACTGTGATTTGGAGAGACCGACCCTTGGTTTATTGCTGTGTCTATTATCTATAAATACCGAGGCCAGATTCAGATATCATCAGTTGTGTTGTTTTTCAACATTCATATATATATATATATATTATACATACAAGATGTCTAATAATTATGTCAAGTTCAACTTGAAAGTCGTCACTAATAAACAAAAAACGAAGTAACTATATGCAGAAGCCAATGATTTTGCGGAGGTATTGTTGAGTTTCCTGACGCTTCCATTGGGGACGATCGTGAGAGTCTTGAAGAAACACAATCAGGGAATTGGCATCGGAAGCTTAACAACATTGTACAATGGCTTAGAAAATCTGAACAGTGTCCATTTTCGTACAAAGAGTTGTAAGCAATTAAATGTTGGGATTGGGAATGCGAATTGTTGCTGCAGATAAATATTTGGAATTCGAATTGAAGTCCTTTATGAAATCAATTTATGAATATTGATCACAGGTAAATGTTGTAACCAATTTCAGTAGTTACAATCTCTCTGTATCCTGAATAGTTACACATTACAAAGTATAAATAGTATAGTTCAACACATCTCATTTTAGTCATCATGGCATGCATGAGTCGTTGATGAAGAAGGTTATTGAAAAATTGCTGTGATGTATATTTTATTTGTTTGAATTGTTTCTTTTGGTAATGTGATATGGTACTAAGTTTAGTTTTGATTGTTGTCGTGTGTAATGAGCGGCTCAAAATGATTAACGTCATTGGCAAACATATTTGTTTGTGATTGTATTGTTAATGATTGATTATTAGTAATCTTATATGTCGTTGTTATTGCATGATAGGTTTGGGTAGGGGTGTGCGTAAAAACCAATCCAAAATCGAACCGAAAATCCAAAATCCAATCCAAACCGATCCGATCCGATGTCTTGGATCGGATTTGATTAGAATTTTACAGATCCGAAAATTTCAGATCGGATCGGATAAAATCCGGATTTTCTGATTAATCCGATTGATCAAATATATAAAAAAGAATTTTTTTATTTTTAGGTAAAACGCCCGAAAAAACTTCGATCGACGGATTAACTGGATTTTCGAATTAATCCGATCCATCCGAAATATATATATATAGAAAAATGAAATTTTTATTATTTTTGGATTATGATTTTTATTATTTTTATTAGTTTTTAAAATTTTCGGATTTTTCGGATTAAATCCGATCCGATCCGATATGGATTGATCCGAATCCGATCCGAACGATCGGTTCGATTTGATTGAGCAAAGGTGATCCGAATTTGATCAATCCGACCGGATCGGATCGGATCGGATTGATCCGAATGCACACCCCTAGGTTTGGGCAAGAAGATGGTGTAGGAGATGATATCTTCGCCAACAACCGTATGTCTTCTTTCATTCCCTTTTACAAAATATATTTATATAAGCAAACACATACACACGTAAAATGTATTTGATTTTATTTAACCCCTCATGTATGAGGAGGGGGTGGCCAACTCAAATTCATTCATTTCGTTTTCTTAAAAAAAAAATTGTGGGGGATAAAGTTAAGTTCTATTGTTCTATGTCTTATCGATTTTCCAAATGTTGCTACATATTTGCCATCATCGTCTTCTAACAATGATGCAGATTGTTAGGTGATGAAAGATGATTACGACAGTAATTATGAAGGCCAAGAGTCTGCACCAACATTACGTAAAAACACGTAGATATTAAACCAAAACACAGCCGGTGCATCGCACGGGTTCTTAAAGCCTCATCCCGTGATAACAAACACAAATCACAGACTTATTGAACAAAAAAAAAAAATAAACAACCTAATACATTACATATAACTGCTTATATAAAACTTATATTACAAATATTGACGCAACCTTGATAAAAAGTATATAAACATCTCCACAAACATTACGTACAAAACACGTAGATATTCAACCAAAAGTAAAGCCGGTGCATCGCACGGGTTCGTAAGGCCTCGTTATCTCAAAAAACGACACCTACCAAAAAACTAATTATTTTATTTTTTAGAAGTCTACTCCAATAAAACTATCTTAAAACATTATTTTAGCAATAAATTTTTTTATGGCAAAATTATCAATTAGGGATATAAACTTTATCAATTTTTTGCTTTTGTGGTAACAATTTTTTTTGTATCATTTAGGGGTATGAACTTATTGCCGTCCAACCAAATTAGAGTATCCGTTAAAAATCGGTCAGTTAAATCTAACGGATTTTCTGACTTGTCCGTTAAGTGACACACGTCACCTGACTGGTCCACGTATTAACAATAATAAAATAATAAAATATACAAAAGTCTAACAAATATAAAAATAAAAAAAATATTTTTTAAAAAAAATCCAAAGTTATTTGTTTTAAAAAAATTAGGAATATTAATATTAAAAATCGGATGTTTTTATTTAAAGCTCGAAAATAAAAAATAAAAAAAATAAAAAACTTTTAGAAATCGGATATTTGTATTAACCTTTTATCTGGTTTTTAGACTTTTTTTTTAAAAAATAAAATAGTTTTTTATGAAATGTAAAAAAAAAAATTACGAAACAAAAACTAGCAAGTCATGTTAGATTTAACTGGAATTTTCACGGATACCCGATCTTGATTGGATGGAACCCCTAATTTATTATATAAGTACAAAATTCAAAAAATTTTATACCCATAATTAGTAATTTTGCTTTTTGTTTTATTTTTATTTTGATAGAATGGTGAGTCATATTCATCATAGCCATAAGACTACGCGGCTACGCCACTAAAGAACATGCATTGATGGCTTTATGCGACTACGGCGACTTTCATAAAACAAAAATAAAGAATAATATATTATTTTATATAATATTATATATTTATATTGATATTTATATATAGGGTAAATTACATTGATAGTCCTTCTGATTTTATCGGAATTTTATATTTAGTCCTCGTTTTAAATTACACTGATAAATTCTCGCGTTTGGGATAAAGACACATTTGGTCATTAACACTTTTAAAATAACAACACCGTTTAGTTTTTGCCTGAACACCCTTTAACTAAAATTTTTATAACTATCTACCAAATATCTAAACACCTCCCATATTTAGCCTTATTTTTTTTTATTTTTTTAAAACACTAAGAAAAATAAAATAAAAATAGTAGTATCTTAACATTATTGCTAATACATGAACCTAAAAATATAAAAACCCTTTGAAGCGTAGTATTATAAATAATAAAATGATATAAGAAAATAAGATTCTTGTCTTGACGAATATCGTAAGTAACAATTACAAGTACTATAAAACCAATTATTATGCATATTGAAAATTGATGACACTCATTGTTTTTCTCATATATATACCCTTTTTTATATGAACCAATACTTTAAAAAAATGATAAATATAATGTCACAAAAATTTGAATTACCCATTGAAGAATCCTAATACATATTATATAACTTATCATTCAATTAAAAATTGAGATATATATTTTAAGGGTATGAAATATGAATATTATATATATTTAGTTAAAAATTAAGATACATATTTTAAGGGTATGAAACTTAATACAATAAAGGCTTTATCGAAAAATACAGAACCAGCAGTGCAAAAATGCTATTTCTTAAACAGTTGATACTACTATTTTAATTATATTACTACCTTTCAAAGGGTTATTATATTTTTAGGTTCTCATATTTGCAATAATATTAAGCTACTAGTATTTTTATTTCATTTTTCTTAGTGTTTTAAAAAAAGAAAAAAAATTAGATAAGGCTAAAGATGGGAGGTGTTTGGATATTTAGTTGATAGTTATAAAAGTTTTGGTTAAAAGGTGTTTGGACAAAAAATAAAGGGTATTGCTGTTATTTTAAAAGTGTTAAGGACCAAATATGTACTTATTTAAGAACTACAAGGATTAATAGTGTAATTTTTAAAACTTAAGAGATTAAATGTGGAATTCCGGTAAAACCAGATGGCCTATCCATGTAATTTACCCTTATATATACATATAGAATGTACAAGAAAAGAGAAAAATAAAGTCATCCCCTATTCTTCCTCTTTCCTTACAAATTCCAATTCATTACCTTTTCATCATCTCCCTTCTTAAAATTCATGGCGTCCGAAAACCCTTTAGTTCATCAAAGAAACTCAAAGAATTTGGTGTAATCATACGCCGTCGTCGTGAGATTCTGCAGATCTGGTACTTTTTTTTTTAATTTGATTTTTATATTCCTTTTGTTAATGGACGATAGCTTTTTCGACTCTTTAACTATTCTTATTGTTATTTGTTCAGTGTATGATGTTTGATTTATTAGGGTTTTGAATTGTTTGAGTTGCGGATTGTTAGTCATGATGTCTCTATTTTTAATCGGAAGTCTTGCGGTAGTTTGAATTTGGTTAATTAGGGTTTTTTCAATTGATTGATTTGTGGTTTGGTATTCTTTTATCTCTTCTTTTGATTGTAGTTGAGTAGGGTTGGGTTTAAAAGTTTTGACAGTACGTGTTTATATATGAAATTTGAATGTACCAATGTTTCTCTTGGGGTGTAATTATTGGAATTGGGTTGGTAATACATATTTGTTTTGGCAAATCTTTTATGTATTGAACGAAAACTTTATCTTAAATTCAGTTTGTGGTGAATGTTGTGATGAAACATGGTGTTGCAGTTAGTGAATCTGACAGTGGACAAATATTCTTATCGGTTGTTCCGTCGGGATCTTTTAGAATGCGCCTCATGGTAAAAAGGTAGATAATGCTTAATAGGCATTTGAAGAGATTGGGTTTTTATGAGTCGGAAGAGGTTGATAGGTGTAATTTGTTTTGGCAAATAGCCGAATCTGATATGTTTTGCACGGCAACTTTTTCCTAGATTCTAGTTATGGCAAGTGTGATCATAAAAATTTATGTCGTGGGAAACATATTTCTTTGTGTTCTGTTGTGTTCTTTTAGAATTGCACTCGTGCTATAAAGGTAGTTAACTGATAATGGGCATTTAAAAATGTTGGGGCTTTTATGAGCTGAAGATGGATATCTTTGGGCTGCTGGTGTGTAATAGGTTGATACACTTGTGAAGTAGGGCAGAAAATGAAATTGTGACCTGTGTGCATGTCTTTCCTTTTTTTTTTGAGCAACTATTACGCGAAAAAATATTTTCTTTTCCTTTTCAGCATAGGTAAAATATGTGGTGCATGCATGATATTGGGGGAACGACAGTGTATTCCGAATGCACATTAAAAGTTTGTCGTTTCGTTTTTGTTTTGTTGAAAATTAATTTCTAATAATTATGTTATTCTACAGGCATCTCTTGTGGATTAAATGTCGTATATTCCTACTGAGGCTGTATATCTTCATTCTTGGACCCTTTTGTTTAAAGAAAGATGACCATGATGATGGACAACGACGAAAAAAAATCAACGATAGAGCGTGTTCAGCGCCTCTTCAGCAAGGTATTCATATGGCTCTTTTGTGGTGGATTTATTCGTTGCTCGGATTTTGTGAATGTGGATCAGAAAAAAAAATCCTTGATGGAAATTTCAGGAATTTTTTGTTCTTTTTCTTCATCTCTCCTCCTTTTTGTATTCTCTCTGTTTTTTTAATGGGTTAGAGTATATCTTTATCTTGTTGATATGCTTGGCTTGGTGGAAAACTTAACTGTATGTGTTGTGCTTCTTTATCTTGTTGTAGAATGTTGAGTTGGAGAACAAGCGGAGGAAGGCAGCACAGGCCAGAATCCCTTCAGATCCCAACACATGGCAGAATATGCGTGAAAATTATGAAGCTATTATTCTTGAAGATCATGCTTTTTCTGAACAACATGATGTGGAATATGCTCTGTGGCAATTGCATTATAGGAGGATTGAGGAACTAAGGGCACTCTTCAATGCAGCTCTAGCTTCTTTGGCATCCCAAAATGGGAAAGGCCCTGTTCGTACTGGGCCCGACCGAGTTATAAAGATTCGTTCCCAGTTTAAGACGTTTCTTTCGGAGGCGACTGGATTTTATCATGATTTGATGTTGAAGATAAGGGCGAAGTATGGACTACCATTGGGATATTTTTCTGACGATCAAGATAATGAGAATTCGATGTCAAAAGATGGAAGTAAATATTCCGAGGTGAAAAAAGGCTTGATATCATGTCATCGTTGTTTGATCTATCTTGGGGATTTAGCTCGTTACAAAAGCTTGTATGGGGAAGGGGATTCTAAAGCTCGGGATTTCGCAGCTGCTTCTAGTTACTATATGCAAGCTTCTTCAATCTGGCCTTCAAGTGGCAATCCACACCATCAGGTGCTTTTATATAATTTTTTTGTGATGGGATTTTGTTGACTTATTCCTTTCAGCTTTAGTTAGTTGGTTGGTATTCTTGCTTATCTAACTTGAAGTTAACCCATGCATTTTTCAGCTTGCGATATTGGCTGGATATTCAAACGACGAGCTGCTGACAATTTATCGCTATTTTCGTAGTTTAGCGGTTGATAACCCTTTCGTTACTGCAAGAGACAACTTGATCATTGCATTTGAGAAGGTATGTTCATTATTTACATGACTTATAAATTATGCCATTTTACTGTAAAATATGTTTCTTCGGTCGCTATTGGTCATCATGACTTTTATTGTAGCTGCTTGACTTGGCAAGTGGTAACTACTTCCAGGGAAGTGTAGATGTGGCATTAAACCTTAAAGTCAATATTTCTGTTTTAAATATTGTTCCATACAATCAGAAGGCAGATTTGCAACTTAAGTGTAGGCTAGCTTCTATTCTTTTATGTTAATCAGCATGTCATTGCCCCCTCTGCATAGTTTTAACAGTTTCTGGAGGACAGTGTTGTTATTGTGTCTTCTGGTATTGGTTGTAGCAGTATGTTACATTAGAAACTCTTATATTGAGTTTAGCCGTTGGCATGCTTTTGCAATATCCGGGTTTCATTTTCTTGTGAAAGACACGATGCATATAATGTAGTGACAGTGAACATAATATCATGATGTTTTCAACATCATCAATCTTTATTTGATAAGTCGTTTTCCTCTACTTTGCAGAACCGTCAGAATTATACCCAACTACTTGGTGATGCTAAAACTTCTACAATGAAGACGGCACCTTCAAGGGTACCCGGTAAAGGTAGAGGCAAAGGCGACACAAGGCCTTCTTATAAAGATAATGAGGTGGAAGCTAATGCAGTTGAGGAAAAAGCTTCAAACAATTCCGAGCTCTTCAAAGCCTTTGTGACACGATTTGTGAGGCTGAACGGCATTCTCTTTACTCGCACAAGGTTCGTTTTGAAATTTCTACAGTGTTAGAGGATTGTTACTGCCAAAATCATCATTTACTGATACTTCTCCTTTTGATTTGATTCCAGCCTGGAAACATTTGCCGAAGTATTCTCGATGGTTAAACATGATATATTGGAACTTTTTTCTTCTGGGCCAATAGTGGAACTCAACTTTGGTTCCGATGCTGCTGAGTGTAGACTTGCAATTGTCAGGATGATCGCTATACTAATATTCACTGTACATAATGTGAACAGGGAAAGTGAAAGCCAATCATACGCCGATATCTTACAGCGTTCGGTCCTTCTTCAAAATTCCTCTACTGCAACCTTTGAATTTATGGGCTGCATTCTTGAACGGTGTGACCAGTTAACCGACCCTTCATCGAGCTATTTACTGCCTGGGATTATGGTTTTTGTGGAGTGGTTGGCATGTCGTCAGGATGTTGCCATTGGCAGTGAAATGGAGGAGAAACAAGTGAATGCCAGGTCCTTTTTCTGGAACAGATGCATCTCATTTCTGAATAAACTCTTATCTAGTGGATATGTTTATGCTAATAAAGATGAAGATGAAACATGTTTTTCTAATATGAGCAAGTATGATGAGAGTGAGACTGCTAACCGTCTAGCTCTCCCCGAGGACTTCGAATTGAGGGGATTTGTTCCTCTTCTTCCTGCCCAGCTTATCCTTGATTTTTCTAGAAAGCACTCTTTTGGAGGTGGTGATGGAGGCAATAATAAAGAACGGATGGCCCGTGTTCAGAGAATTATCGCAGCTGGAAAGGCTCTTGCTAACATTGTACGAAATGGACGGGAGGGTATGTATTTTGACACTAAGGAGAAGAAATTTGTGTTCGGTACTGAGCCTCAGAGTTCTGATGATTATTTGTTGGAACCCAGTTTGAGTGTTAGCTCGATAGATGTTTCAGTTGGGGGCCAAATGGCGTTAAAGACAGAAGTGGATGTGGAATCTGAGGATGAGGACGAAGTGATTGTTTTTAAGCCGCCAACTGCTGAGAAGCATAATGTCGATGAGTTCACTTCAAAATTGACTTACATTGGTGAGATTGATTCTAGGAGTGAAACTAGGTCCTCTGTTGCAAATGATAGCTTCCTCCTACATGAGGCAAGCTTGAAATTTTCCGACACTGTTTCTGACGACACTCATCAGTATGTGCAGCCAGCCCAACCCAAGGTGTCGAATTGGCCTGCAGAGCACGCTCCTCTTGCGAATGGTTTGGCCCACTTAAATATAGTGGAAAATCGGTCCTTGCTGAAATCGGAGATGCAGGATAAGGTTGGAGTTTCTCAACCTGCTTCATCTTTTTCCATACCTTACCCCCAGTTTGTGAGTACCGGACATAGACAAAATTATTCCGTTCAGATTCCACAAGCTGCTGTGCCGTCGAAATTCGACTCGATTGTGTCTTCTGGAGCATCTGTTGATGGGTTTTCCGTGAAACCATCTTTAATCATGCCACCAGGCTCAAAGAAGAATCCAGTGGGTCGGCCCGTTAGACATTTTGGTCCACCGCCTGGTTTCGGTTCTTTGCCTTCTAAAGCTGCAGAGGAGCCTATATTCAGCACGGCTTTGAAAAACGAATATCCTCCAATTCCGCAAATTGATGATTACACCTGGCTGGATGGATATCATCAGCTGTCTTCATCAAATCAAAGTGTTGGATTCAGTAATTCAATGAATCAAGTGGGCCCTGCTACTGCATTCCCTTCTCCGAGTCCAATGGAGATAGCAACCTTTCCTTTCCCTGGAAAGCAAGTTCAAGTCCAGAGTGAAAAGCAGAAAAGCTGGCAGGACCATCACTTTTCAGGACACGTGAAGCACTATGAGGAGCAGCATCAACAATTCCAGAATGGAAACCAACAGCCTGCCGGGGCCCCACAGCCACAGCAGTATCAGGGACAGTCTATCTGGGAAGGTCGTTTCTTTGTGTGAGATGATTAAGAGAGAATGGATGGGAGGTAATTTCATGAAGTCAAAGTAATTGACTTATCTTGTGGAGGTTTTCAACTCAAGTATCTTTATCTAATTATTGCTTACATGTATTGAGGTTGTAACTGATTTAATGCAGCAAATGTCCGTGGCTGGATGCTGTTACTACTACATCCGTTGCTGTTGCAGAGTGGCCAATGTTAATAAGTTTTTAATGGAACATGGTTGGTCTAGGAGTGTTGCAGGCACTTGCTGTTGAATATGGTCTCTCTCTCTCTCGCTCTCCCTCCCTCTCTCTCTCTCGCTCTCCCTCCCTCTCTCTCTCTCGCTCTCCCTCCCTCTCTCTCTCTCTCTCTCTCTCCCTCCCTCTCTCTCTCTCTCTCCCTCCCTCTCTCTCTCTCTCCCTCTCTCTCTCTCTCTCTCTCTCTCTCTCTCTCTCTCTCTCTCTCTCTCTCTCTCCCTCTCCCTCCCTCCCTCCCTCCCTCCCTGTGTGTGTGTATGCGCGTGCGCGCACACTTTCGTTTACGCTCGTTGAATTAAGTTGTTATTTTGGTTTACCTCAAAAGTACTAAATTACGCATGAGCTGTGGTCATAGCTTAATAATCGGTTGTTTCTTTTTAGCTTCTGGTCCGGGTGCATCTTGAGTTCAGTTGGAACGTTGTTTATGATGTGACATGGCTTGGAAACTTAGTTCAAACCTTGCACCTCGCAATTTTTTGAGATATATTCCCTCCCCTCCAACCATTTCTCGTATCTAGTTAAGAAAAATTTGTTCTTATTTTATGTTCTCTGCATACGCATATTTGATTCTTAATGCATTCTTTGCTATGACTAACTAGAAACTGGCCATCATTTCATCCGTCAGCCCTGGATGCATTTTAACCACATAAATGGTTATGACGAACTAGATATATAACTCATTCTTCATTTTAGGCACTTGTATGGTTAAGACTTCACTTTAGTATAGAGAAACCGACTCCATTTATTTTTCTACTCTACGTGGAAACATAAATTGTAATGTCAAGTTGTGGTTATGGGGAAGTTGTCCTGTATAAGTGATTCTTCAGTTTTCATTGTTGACGTTTTATGATTCCAAGTTCCGATTTATCTGGAAGTTGTGGTGTTGTCTCTGCTTTCCGTTTATATTTCGTGGCTTTTAATGTTCTATTCAGCTGAAATGTGCTGTCTGATCCATTTTTAATTTGACTCCCAACTTTTCATGTTTTACAATTCAAGCTTTTACTCATGCAGCCTGTGCCGAGTTTTACCAGATTGGTCGAATGGGAGCTTATGATTTCAATAGGTGAAGTTACGTACGTGGGGAGATTTTATAAGCTTGATTGCGTTTCTGTGGTTTTGAATCAGTTGGGATATAAATGAGTCTTGAAGGTCGTCCAATCATGGCCGACAATGGTGGGCATCTTTGGCCGGTGATGGTTTTTCGTCTGGAAATCAGACCTTTTGTAGTGTCTTGCCATAAAATGCCAATGGTGGATAAAGTTTCGGAAGCTAAAAAGATATATTTTATGATGTAATAATTTATATTGCTCTGTTCTTGAAAAACGTCTTTTACAATGGGATATGGTTTAGCTAAGGTAGATCTGAATAAGTATGCGATCGTAATCGCAGCAAAGTTAATTTCAGCGTTCATGGTTTATGTTTCCGTCCCAAAGTCCATGTCAGCTGCACCTTGTGTGCAAGAGTGTGGGGTTTTCGTTTTAAGAACATCTTTGCTTTGCTCTCTCTCTCTCTCTCTCTCTCTCTCTCTCTCTCTCTCTCTCTCTCTCTCTCTCTCTCTCTCTCTCTCTCTCTCTCTCTCTCTCTCTCTCTCTCTCTCTCTCCCTCCCTCCCTCCCTCCCTCCCTCCCTCTCCCGCTCCCTCTCCCTCTCCCTCTCCTCCCCTCTCTTGCCCCCTCCCTCCCTCTCTCTCTCCCCTCCCTCCCTCTGTATGTGTGTGGGGGTAAGTCCTCATTTTTGTTATTAAATTAAAAAGGTTAACAAACCCTAGAATTGCCTATATTGACAATCATATTGGGTGCAATATGTTGTTAACTGCATGGTATAATACTAAATCTGTGGTTCTGTATAACATTTATTTAGGTCTGCATGTGTATATATGTATGTGCAGTTTGGTCTCTTTTATAAACTCCCATTATCTTTTAAAATGATGAAACACATTCTTAAATTGTTGTAAATACATTATAGAAAAGTGGTATTCTACCTTGCAGTTATATTCTCTTTGGAGTAGCGGTGAGCAAAACCGAACTTGACCCGCAGAAATTGAGACGAACTGATTGTAAATGGTGGTTCGTCCTTGAAACCAAACGGTTTCCGTTTGGTTTTTAAACATAAGAATTTTGGTTTCTCAATGC
The DNA here is from genome assembly GCA_033398695.1 of Orobanche coerulescens. Classification (NCBI taxonomy): domain Eukaryota; kingdom Viridiplantae; phylum Streptophyta; class Magnoliopsida; order Lamiales; family Orobanchaceae; genus Orobanche; species Orobanche coerulescens. Next base: position 3,422,362 of record CM065810.1, read on the forward strand.
CTGTATTTCTATTATTTTTCATTTGCAACCCTTGTAAACAACTAGCAAAGGGTTTGAAAAATATCATTTTTTACACTAAAAGGATATACTAACATTTAAATAACAAAATGATAAAACCGGACCGCAACCCATTGAATGAATTCGATTGGGTTTCGTTGTTAAAACTTGTGCGGTTCGATTTTGGTTTTTACAATCACATAAAACTGGTTTTTGATTTTTGATGATCCGGTTCGGTTCTGAACCGAACCAACCTTTTTGCTCACTGCTATTCTTGAGGGTACTGCAATTCCTAACCCATAAATAAAGTCAAAGATTCAATTTAGAAAATTCAATAGTCTTATGATATTTAATTTTATTAAAAACTTAGTTAAATGAGAAGTTTATTTTTACTTAATAAATATAGATATCTCGAAGACATTTCAAGCATAGACTTACTAAAATAATGATGATGAAGAGGCTGTTTTGGAATCAGATGATAGTACTGTTGTTCCTGTTGTGTCGTCAAAGGATGCATTTCAAGCAATAACAATCTTAACAAATTACTTGCTACAGCACGAGCAAAATATTTCGGAATTTATTTATGCTCTACAGAAAGTTAAGGATGTGCTCAACTTGGGATTAGATGAGAAGAAAAAACAATCAACTATAGATGCATATTTTCAGAGAAAATGATTAATGTACTTCTACCGTAACTCTTTGAAAGATTCTGGACTATATATATATATATATATATATTGAATTAAATTGGTAATTATTACTATATATTTTTATTAGCCCTTAAGGATTGATTTTTTAGGGCCGATTACATGTAGTACCCTTATTGTTTGGTTCAATTATATATCAATAACATTCACACCTAAATTTCACCTTCAATGTTGACTTTTGGACGAATTTATAATTATTTAAACTGCTTGATAACGCGGATCCTTGTTTGAACAATTACATTCACACCCCAATCTCTCATCCGACGTTGACTTTTTGACGAATTTGTAATTGTTCAAACTGTAGGTACTAATCTGATTTGGACACATTTAGCAGGGCTGGAATATGTAATTATTCCATTTTCTTATTACTTAATGCATGCACTGACCCAAGTTGATACCGGACGAAATTATTATATAAGCGAGGTTATTACTTTATCGAACATTACTTAATGCAGCTGGACGACTTATTCGTACGTTCGAACTAAAACCGAGTGATTTTGTAATCTCCTATGTACGATAGAAATTTTCCATCATTACCGAAATTTCAACAACAAAGATAGTAAGTACATGATTATATATATAGAATGTACTAATATTTAGTGAGATTCATTTCAAGAACTTGTAGGTCATGCTCATATCTTGTTGAGCACTGCAAGAAGAAAAACAGTAGCAGAAGTGATGGCAGGGATGAACACTTCATTTGGGATCAAGTTTGGCACCATTCTTTGCTTTAAGAAAAGGGCAGTGGCTGGCACTCCAAATAGGTAGAACAACATGTCTTTTGCACCAATGTTTGTAACTCCTGTGTCAAGAATCACTTCTTTGAGGATCTTCTCAAATTCTTCCTTTGTCAAGAGTTTTCCTTTGCCCTGGTGATGATTCTTACACACACACACACACACCAAAAAAAAGTTAAAGAGTTTCATTAATTCATGTTATTAGGTGTGTTTTTTGTAAATACTTCTACATGTCGAAAAAAGAAAAGGCGGATAGGGGAACCGGTCATTAGTAATTTAGTTTTGTTGAAACGTCATGTCCAATGGAGATTAAGAGAATTACGCTCTCGGGATATAAAAGTTCGCTTCTTGCAATAAGCCACGATTGAAGGTCCATTGCAGCTCGTCCTTTTGTTATTGCAATGTTTGAACGTTTATGCTGTTCACGCATTCTCCTTTTTGATTTACACGTAAGGAAAACTATAGTCATGTGAGATCTTATTAGATTCGTGTTGATATGTACTTTTAAATATCAACTTTTTATACTTCATTCGTCCCGCTTGAAGAGGGTACATTCAAAACATGATTTTCCCAACAGGAAAGACTTATTTGTATGATTTTACATCTCATGCTCCGACTTGCATAATTATATGTGGTCCAAAATGTATTCGCAACTAATAAGTAGGGATATACTTGAAAAAAGAAAGTAAAAAATTAAAAAAAATTACTCTGTTTATTGTACCTTGTAATTAATAAAAAGTTATACATTCATCAATGTAATCTCTTTAAGTGGGATGGAATGAGTATTTTTTATTAATAAATCATTAAACATTAATAGTCAAAATGGTGTATTGGCAAACCCGAAAGTCCAAATATTGCAATTATAAAAGAACGGAAGTATATTTTAAGGGTAATTGCAAATCTAGCCTAATAATTTAGCCTAATTACAAAAAAGAAAAATCTTTCAAACTTAAAATTACCCCTGCAGATATGTTTCTCTTTTTACAAGCCGCATGCATCATCAAGAAAGGAGATATTTATTAGATAAAACAGACCTCTAACAGCATACAGTTAAACCTCGATAAATGAATATTCGATAAACGAATAATTTCGCCAGATGAATAATTTTCTCCGGTCCCAACTCTTTATAATTTGTTCAAATTTTCTTTCGATAAATGAATAATTTCACTAAATGAATATTTTTTTCTGGTCCCGATCATATTCATTTATCGAGGTTTTACTGTACTTGTAACTCCTTAACGGGGCATTTGTAATTCTCAAAAATAACTTGAGTCTTTTTGTAATTAGGCTAAACCTCAGCGTGGGTTTTTAAGTATTCCTAAAATTTATGGAGAAATTGTTTGTTTAATGTCTGAAAAGGCCTTTTTAAAGAAAAAATAATCTATTATTATATTAAATATTCAGAGAACCAAGGGGTTTAGCCCACTGGCTACCGGGTTCCTCCTTTAGTGGAAGACCCGGGTTCGATTCCCGTTGGGAACGAATTATATATGGAGTTATTAGGAGGCTTGATGATAAAATCTTGAATTGTTCGGTACTCGGTGAACTAACTAATAACATTTAACGATCAAAAAAAATATATTAATTATTCAAAGACTAATTCAGTTCAATTGATATGTATATACTTACTTTGTATGCCACCTCAAGTGTTCTTGTCTTTGGTACCCGCAATTGAGTGCTCCCAAGAGTTTTGTTGATCTCTCTGAAAAAATAAATAAATGAACCAAAACAAACGAACAAACACTTAAATTGCCAAAAAACCCCTCAGTTTTGAAGAAATTGTATGGCGCCCCATCAGACAATAAGGGCTACTTGGAGTGCAAATCAATCCAAACGAGCTGAACTTATGCTTGTTCAAATTTATTTGAAAATTTATCAAATTTTAAACGCTATAGTTGATCTTGATTGGATTAGTAGTCGAGCAAAGCCCAATCGAGCTCTAAACGAGTCGAATACGATTCATGGCATTATACAAATTTTTTATCTAAATCGGGCCGAGCTCGACTCGGCCTTTATATCTAACAAGAAAATATCGTGTTCAGACTTGATTCGTTATATGAACGAACCGAGCCCCAACGAACTTCTTACTGATTGAGATCGAATCGAGTATCGAGCAGATTGATTTGAACACAAATTAATATGGATAATTATTATAAATAATTAATTAAATTACTCGATGGTTTGGCAAATTGCATGATAGAAGTCTGTTGAGCTCCAATCTTTGGTGTTGGCAAAGTATTGATCATAGCATCCTTCAATAACGGGCCAAATTTCTTTCTCCATTTTCTCCTCATTTCCTGTAAAAAACAAATAAAAAAATTTAGAAAAATTACATAAACACCCAATATGAATTTTTTTAATAGAATAATACCTAATTTATTGAGGGTTTGACCCATATTAATTAATTAATTAATTAAAAATAATTGGGTGGATCTATTTCTCTATTTCTTTACAATGGGTGGATCTAGATTTGAGGTTTTGGTATATGAGGGAAGAGTGTGTCAAATATCAAGGTTTGAGCATAAAGCAAAGAATATGTCTTTTTTTTTTCAGACTTTAATCTATATAAATATACAGATAAAATATATATATAGAGAGAGAAAGAATAAATGTATGTGTTGGAATACAAATCATCATATTTTTTTTCTTTGGAGATAAAATGAAGGATGTTTTTGGAAATGCTCTTGAACAGCTGTAGAAAACTAGGCAAAGAGACTTAAAATCTGGACCATTTCAATCTTGTAAAAAGTGACTTATAATAAGGACCATAGCGAGTATGGTGTAACGGTATGATTTTTTTAAGGGTATTTTATGGGAACCTTTATTAAAAAGAAATTTGAAAAATTCGAGCCGTTAAAGAGAACTGATATTTTTCTAACATAAAGTTGAAGAAAAGGATGGTTTAATCTCCAATACAAGTATACAACCATAAAATTTTAGTGGCAGAACTAATTATAACCAAACCAAACCAAACATATCCAGTATATCCCACTCAGAGCAGGGTCTGGAGAGGATAAGATGTACGCAGACCATGCCCCTACTTATTACGGTAGGGAGGTTGTTTCCGTGAAGACACTTCAAATGTGCGACAGCAGACCTGTGATAAATACAAAGGAAAGCATATGATTCGAAAAAGCTCGAGACCATACCTGAGCCCATGGCTTGATCCACATGGGACTTACCTAAGCGGAATTTGGCTACTTCACTCCCGATGAACGCTGCTCTAACAAAAGAGAGGTTGGCTCTGCGCACAGCTCCCTGTCAAAATACACCACACGCAAAGACAATAGGATAAAATATACAATAAAAGTAAAAATGCTCCACTTGAGATCCGAACGGAAATTAGATAAATAAATGACATTTGGAATATCATATTTCCGTTTGCGCTGCTATCTCGCTGCTCGATATTTTGATTAACCTGAAATTTTGTCATAGGGATTGAGATGAGCTTCCTGTTGCTCGTGTGAGTATCACATATCAACACTAATTACAGTTCATAAAGGAGGGCAGACACCGCATGAATAATTGTTATATCAACTTATAACTTGAGCATATAGACATGTGACTGCATGTAAATATATACTGGTAGTTGATATGAAAAATATCTAACATAAATAAAACACATCACCTATACAATCTAAATAGGACAACTATAATTGATAAATAATAATTTCCACCTGTAGTGAGATGTCGTGAATATGTAACGCTTGAATACTTATAAATCGTCGTAATCGTGCTCTTGACTCGCGTATCCCGTTTTATTTGTATTCTCGATGTGTATGAATTTGCTGTGTGAGTTTTGTTATGGGATTTCTGGGAGTAGAAACGTGAGTATTGTGTGTTTCCGACTCATGTCCAAAAAAATTAACTGCAAATTTCCACAATGTCAACCCCCCAACCCCCACCCCACCCCCCTAATATATAGGGCTGGGACCGGTTCGGTTATTGGTAAAAAATTAAAGAATTAAAACCGGTTTTTAAATACATAAACCGATTCGGTTTTTGACCACTTTTTTCAGGAACCGAATTAGGAATCGAAATCGAAAAAACCGGTTTTTTCTTCATGAACCGAATTTAATGTGTAAAAACCGAGTTTTTCGGTTCTTTTAGGAACCGAATTGTGCAAAAAACCGAATTTTGTAAAAAAAAACCCGAATGTTAAGTAGAAATCGAATTTAATGTGTAATATTTTGAACAAAATATATTTAATTTGCTTTATTTAATACCTATATTATGTAAAAATGTATATATAATATTATTTTTCTTATTATATATATATATAATATATATAGAACCGGTTCCAAACCGATTTTTTCTAACATCATAAAACAGGAACCGGAACCGGAACCGAATTATTAAAAAGGAACCGAATTAAGAAACGGAACCGGTTAATAATAAAAAACCGGAACCGAAACCGAATTTTTCGGTTCGATTCTTATTAAAATTCGGTTCTTCGGGTAAAAATCCCAGCCCTACCAATATCCATCGTGAGAATGTGGGTTTTTTCCTCAATCTGCTGATGTTGGTGGAGACATGTTTGGAGAGACATGTTCGGCTCAAGACTTGGCCAAATCCATAATAATTAATAAATTTGGGTTGTTGGCCCAATATGTTACTAAGTTGATTTTGGTGAGAATGATTGAAAGTGAACTGGCCCAATCCATAATAATTAATAAATTTGGGTTGTTGGCCCAATATGTTATTAATTGAATTTAGGTGAGAATTAATTGAAATTGAGCTTCTTAATCATGAGCTAACTTTTGTTCACAAAAAAAAAAAAAAATCATGAGCTAACTAGGCCTAAATTAAATGTAGGGTAAGAACTAATACATTTTACTTAAATATTATAATAATAACATCAATAAGAACTAATTACACAAATAACAAGTATGATTATTTTAATTACATAAAGATATATACAATTATTATTCCTTGAAAACTGTCTTCTCTCTATTTGTCTCTTTATTTTCTATTCGCTCATTCTTTCCCTTCTTTATCCCCTCTCTCCCTCTCCCCATCTCTCGCTATTTCTCAATTTCTCTTTGAAACACCACACCCTCCATAGCACCTCTATAAATTCTTAAACATTACAGATTTATTTTAGTAACTGTTGAAAACAAAATTCAGATTTGCTGTCTAAGGAAAATCGGACTTTGAAAACCTGGGTTCCCAACCCAACTGTTCGTTTTGCACGGCAAAAGGCTTGGAGACTCATTTTCAATTGGCAAGCATATGTACTGTGCAACGGATGAGGCGGAACGGACGACGACGACGGGGAAGGGTCGGAGAACGCGATTCCCTTGACAGAATCGCATAAGTCTGCTCATTGCCCGGACTCCTGCCGCCGCCGGAGTATGATTTTCGGAGTACAAAGCCGTCGTGTGTATAGCAGCGACTGGCTGCGGCGACAGGAAGGCTGGTTGTGGGGGGGGGATTGAAGACCATAATTTCAGATTTGAGAGTTCGGTTGATATGTGTTCGAAATATATGTCATGTAGTGTACTTTGTACTTAAAAACTGGGTTGTCTGTGTTTGAAATATAGTCAGTTACTAACTGATATATGACTGATTACTCGATTAGAAGATGATGGATACTCGAATGATTCATTTCTTAATCACTCAAAATATTTTAATTTTCTTATGGTATCGCAATTGGATACTAAAAGAGCCATAAATGGATACATGAATTAATGTACATGGTTATTTTTATTTTGGGTTCACAAAAATACATATCTAGTGACCCATTTATAGAATAGTGAATGTTCTTATTTTACGACAAAGTGACCAATAAATATTTGAAGTATTGATATATAAATATTATTCATTATTTTAAATTGAGTTGTTTAAATTTGAAATGTCAATTACACGCCTATGGATACTTGCAAGTAGTTGGTTACCTGATCTTCCATATGGATATCAGTTATTCACATTCGTTATATTATTTTTATTTCAAAAAATGGAGGTACATAACTGTGGATATAGCTGTTTAGTATGGTTATCTAAATATGCACATTTGGATATTTATATTAAATAAATATTGAGTTGTTTAAATTTATAATGCCCAACTACAAGTACTTGGTTACTTTCAAGCACTATATTGGTTACTTAAACGTTGGTTACTCCAGATCAAGTTATTTAAATTTGCAATTCATATTAAAAATATTGAGAGATGCTGTGAAACTGTATTTGGTTACTTTAACACAGATATATTTGGACCTTTATAAATGCTCATTAATATACTCATAATCAACAATGAAAATTTTGGAACTAGAAAATTTCAAAAAACTTTTAAAAAAAAATTAATAAATGAGATTCTCTTATTGATATAAAAATATGGATTAAGTCATAAATTCAAAATTCAGTCTCCGCAGCACCACCACCCAAACGACGCACTCCTGCAGATTCACATTTTTGGACACTAACATGATATATTATGGTTACTTAAATATACATATTTGGATACTTTCTGAAAAATGAAATAAAGATCAGATTATTTTTCTGATTTAAAACAATGGAGAAACCCTAAGGCTACAAGTTATTTGTGGCAACGCCACTGCCTAGAACTGTTGCACTCCGGCAGACCAGCACATTCCAAACTCCAACAACATAAAATCCGACCCGCCACGCCACTGTAATATCCGTACTTTCTATTTTTAGTAATTTCCATTTTTAGTGTATTTTCATTTCAGAAGACTCGTTTGTTACTGTTTTTGGATTCTGGATCTATTGTTCTTGGAGTTTCTACATTTGGACGAGTTTCGGATATGTTTTTACGTAATTTTATTTTGAGTTATGTTTTGTCACATGTACGTTCGATGTTCGTAAAACTCGCTCGATTTCGCTGTTTCTTGGTTTCCATGAGTTCGTATGGTTGAGTTGTTCATGTTGTGAGTTTCGAATTGTTAATCAGACGTCGTATCGTGACTCTCGGGCGTTTGGGCCGTTTTGTAATTTTCTATAAGTTTAGGGAATTTGTCTCCCTTGTCGTGTTTCAAACTTCCCAATAGTCGGAATCGTGCATTCGATTGAGAGTGTGTGCTTGCAGGTTTTTTGTTTTCTTTTCATGTCTCGTTGTCTGCTGGCATCTGTCAAGTTTTCGTGTCGTTCGAGTCGGATCCAGTCTGGCCGAGTCCTGACCGTACTCTGTGCAGGAGCCGTTAGCGCACGCTAACGTTTTTCCGTAGCGTGCGCTATGAGGGTAAATCTAGCGCACTCTAGACTTACATTTTTACGTGCGCTAATACGTCTGGGCAGAATACCCTGGAAGTGGAACTGGACAGAAGATTCAGTATTTCAGAACTAAACCAGTTAGCGTACGCTAATTGAGTGTTAACGTATGCTAATTTCTAATATTAGCGCACGCTAATCTTGTGTCTGCGTACGCTAACGGGAGGACAGAAGTCTCTGACTATTTTACGCACCCCGATAGCGCAAGCTAATTCTTAGGGCGTAGCGTGCGCTAAGCCTGTCCGATATATATAGGACAACAAGAGTCAACTTCGTCATTTTTCCATCCTCACCTCTTCTCTTCGGCTTTGGCCGATTCTAGACGAAGGATAGAACCGATTTCGACCAATATTATCATCTACTAGCATCCCTGCATTCCTTGTGCGAATTCATCAAGTTCTTAACATCTTTCGCCACCCGAATCAAGGTAAGAATCCCTAAAACCCTTGTTTTGAGATTTTGGGGGAATTTTGGGGGTTTCTTGCGATTTGACCCTTTTCAATCCGATTTATCATAGATTATTACTAGACTTCAATTGTATACTTGTATTTCTTCGTGGTTCTTGAGGATTTGTGGATTAAACTCCGATTTTTCCATTGTTCGTCATTAAATCGATGATACCCTAGTAGTGTACGACGAATTATCCCATTGGGTAGAACTAGAATGAATTCCTATGTATTCACAATATTGAGATTTGTTGTATATCGTTCTTGTGTTAGGAACGGATTTGTGAAGATTGTTCGGACCGAAACCTTTTCTTTCGTCGTTTCTTTCGCTTCATTTTATTCAAGGCAAGTACATGTATTACATTCTGTTATATGTGTTACGATTTCGATATGAATGATGAATCTTGAACTTTTGGGTGTGTGAGTTACTTGTTCCTTCCACCCGGAGCGTTCGACGGGACGTCTGGGGGTCGATACTAAGGGGTACGACCGAGGAAGTGGACTTGGGTGCGTCTGTGGTTGAACTTCCACCCGGAGTGTTCGACGGGGCGCTTGGGGGTCGATACTAAGGGGTACGGCCGAGGAACTGGACTTGGGTGCGTGTATGGTTGAACTTCCACCCAGAGCGTTCGACGGGGCGTCTGGGGGTCGATACTAAGGGGTACGGCCGTAGAAGTGGTTTCTCACCCGGAGCGTTCGACGGGGCGCCTGGGGGTCGATACTAAGGGGTACGACCATGAGTTACCAGTTGTGAATGTTTGTGATATTGTGATGATTTCTTAAACTGTTTTGAATGCCAATGCGATATTCCGGAATATGGCTTTTCAAATGTTTTCTGAAGGAGATGACTGTGTAAATCGTATCTGTGTATAATGTAGTGTAATTGTGTACTTGCACTAACTATTCGAATGCTAACCCCTTAAATGGGGGGAATGCGTCTTATGCATTTTAGGTATTGGTCGAGTTGAGGAGCTGACACGGGATACGCATGCAAAGGATGGACTGGCATGATGATGAGGCTCGAGTCTGTAATAGATGTTTTGTTATTATGTCTGCTTGGGTGTTGGATATTATTTGGTTTCTTTAATCTTGATTAAAGTCCCCTGCGTGGGCAATGAACTCGTATTAACTCATACTTCTTGATGTCCGACTAAAATGTTTTGGCCGAGGCCACGGCCCTATTTTACTATGATTAATATGCCTTATGAAAATTGTTTGTGTATTTTGTGTCATGTGTTAGCCTGGTAGACCTTATGAAGGTTCTACGGCGTGGAACGTCCCTTAAGTGAATTTGGGGTGTTACAGCCACCTCCTCCACACAACACAGAGGTTCTTGCAGCAGGCATACATCCGTCACGTCCATTATCACAAACAAGGCCAATTGAAAATCACCTGAAAATACGTTGCTTGCCACCGCCGTATGGATTAGATGTGTGTATGTGTTTGTGCCAAAATTGTGTTGAGAAGGGGGACTACAGATCTGTAGGGAGAGAAACTACATATCTGCAGTTTTGAAGAAAAAGCGAAATCATGAGAGAGAGAGATGAACGTTGCTGGGATGTGGAATGTGCTTTTTCTTTTTTATTATGAGAAGTGTTATATGTGTAAATACTTTTCTTTTGTTTTATTTTGTTAATAATTTTGTATAAGTTGTATGGTTACGTAAAGTTCCCTTAAATGTATGTAATGATGTTTGAAATGAATCTGCGCTAATATTGAGTTCAATGAACAAATATTGATCTAATATGAAACTAGAATTAAATCATTATTTAATATGTGTAATATTATTACTAAATAAATAATATTATAAATTACTTCAGAAAGTAGTTCAACCAATCCATCAACTCACAATTTGTTACGGCACACGAAAATGACACGATTTCTTTCGTGTCGACATGACACGATTACAACACGAGCACGATTAAAACTGATTTTACGCGATAATGACACGAACACGATTAAAATTTTGAGAAATAAGAGTTTCTTTTTAACTTGTGGAAGGAAAAAATTAAATTATAAAACTATAGGGTAAAAAATAAATTTTATTAATTAAATAATTAATGAGTAATAGAAAATAAAAATATTAAATAAATATTATCGAATTATACGAACACGACATGATAAGGCTTGATACTAACCCATAATATAGTACGTATTCGTATTGGGTTATCGTGTCGTGTCGAAAATTGTGTGTTTAGTATTTACCCACTAATATATTTTATTTGTTTTTCTAACCCTACACTTTACACATCATTGAATGTAACACTATTTATTTCTTGTCTTTCCCACCAGGCACCATGTGAGCCATTTTCCATTTCTTTTTTCAGCCACCATCAGCAAAAACCTGCGGTCCCTTCGGTGGAAACAGTCGTACGAATTTCTCTTTCTCCATCACACACACACACACACACACACACACACACACACACACACACACACACACACACACGCACGCACGCACAAGAAAACGCATGCTTGTCTTAAGATTGCATGCAATTGGCTTTATCCTGAGTGATACTCGCCTTCTCACGTGTTTTTCCCTGTTTCATAATTTTTATATAGGTCTGAAAATGATGCATAAATGCCTGTATGTGTGTTTAGGGTACCAGGTGTTTGAGAAATGGCGACTGAGAAGAGAGGTTCATCGGAGTATTTCTTGGAAGACGGTGCATATCGTGACGATGGCAGTGACACGGAAGACGGCATAGAGGAAGAAGACGAAGAATATGATGATGAGATGACGGGCTCTGTTGATAATGAAGGTGGTGGGGTTTCTCGCTCAGGTTCTCTAGTTTCTCAGCAGCAATGGCCTCAGAGTTTAAGGTATCTGAGCCGATAAGCAGGGATTTTTGTTTCATTGAATGCAAATTTATGTTCCTGAAAAATTCACAATTAAGGGGTGCGTTTTTTTTTTTTTTTTTTTTTGGCAAATTTCTGGTTGTAAGCATATTAATATTGTAATATTTGTTGATTCCCACGTGGAAGAGTAAAAGATGCAATTTGTTTGGGGCTTTTCTACCGTCAGGCCAGCAAAACTTGGCCTGACGTTAGGCCGGTGTTAAAATTACATATTTTTTTTCATATTTATCGATTCCAATCCGCAGAGTTCAATCCTAACAAAGAAGAATATACAACTTGAATCGACAAATATGAACAAATATGTAGTGTAATTAAGATGTATTTTCTTATCGTCAGGTCAGGAAAACTTGGTCTTGTATTAGGCCGGTACTAAAATTGCATATTTTTTTTCATATTTGTTGATTTCAATCCGCACAGCTCAACTCTAATAAGAAGAATATACAGATTGGAATCGATAAATATGAAAAAAATATGTAATTTTAACACCGGCCTAACGTCAGGCCAAGTTTTCCTGGCCTGACGGTAGAAAGGCCCATTTGTTTGGGACTTTTCTGGATACTCAAACCAGGAATTACCATGGCAGTGTCTCACCACCATGACGTTCCTTTTAGAGTAAATTGCAAAAATCGTCCTTGTGGTTTGGCCAAATTGCACGTTTCGTTTTTGTGGTTCATTAAGTGCAAAGATCGTCCTTATTTTGCACTGTTACATGCACTTTTGGTCCTTCAACAGTGAAATTTGGCAAACCACAAGGACGATTTTTGCAATGATGGAGGACCAAAAGTGCACGTAACAGTGCAAAATAAGGACGATCTTTGCACTTAATGAACCACAAGGACGAAACGTGCAATTTGGCCAAACCATAGGGACGATTTTTGCAATTTACTCTTTCTTTTATTTGAGGAGATTTCTGAATTAATAAATTTGTAGGTTCTGCGGATTTAGTGGCACCTAACCTAAGTGTGAATTTTGAATGTTCAAGAATTATTGGTTATGTTACTTGTTAAGGAAATAAGTAGCTTATATGTCAACCCTATGAGTTCCTAATTAAATTTGATGTAGATTGAATTAAGTTATCATTAATCTCTTAAGGTGAATCTTTCACAAATGATGACTTTCTTCTGGTTAAAACTTTTGCATGTAGACCTCTTCCTTTCCTCTAAATAATGGCTTTCATCATTTAGTAAGTCCATGTCCAGGATTTTGTTCTTTCCTGAAACAGATAGAAAGTGAGTAAATTATAAATTTATAGCAATGATCGTAAAGAGGGTGTTTGGGGTTCAATCATGATCCAGTTACATCGAAACCATCAGTAGTTATTTACAGATTTATTGTTTATTTTATAATGACTGGTGTATCTTACTCCTTTTTTTCCCTTCTAGAGAAACAACTGATATCTATTCAATAGCTGCATCACCAAGCTTTGGGACATTCTTTCGTGCGGGTTCCTCAGTTATCAGTCAGAATGACTTGAATGACAGGATGCCCTTGCTTACTGATTATAAGAAAGGGCATCAAGCAGAAGGCTTCGACAGATTAAGAACACCATCATTGTTGTCCGATAAGACTTCATCAGTGTACAAGCAGCCGACAGGAGAATTTCCTCTAAGCCATGAATGTAGCTTTGTTCAAACCATATTCAACGGTGAGCTTAAGATTCCAGATTTCTAGAATATTCATTTTGTGGGGATAGTTACAAAAACTCTATTGGAGGTTTGGCCAAATTACCAAAAAAAAAAAAAATTCCAACTAACTTTGAGAATTTCCAAAACCACCCTTGAGGTTATATTTATCTTACATTTTGCACCTTCCGTCGGTGTAGTTGATGGAAATTGCAGAAGTTATCAAATGTTTTTACTATTACATCCCTCATTTTTTTTTCATAAAACTACAAATAACCCCCACTTTGCATCTTACGTTACATTTACGCCCTTCAGTTTATCTCTTTACTACAGATAATCAGACGAGAAGTTGAGTCTGTTTGTAATATTTTGAAAAGTTGAAGGATGTTATGCTAAAATAATTGATGATGTTAGTAAATTCCGTTATGTCAACTAACGGTTGCGGAAAAATGTAAGACGGAATCCAACCTCAAGGGTGATCTTTGTTGTGAATACCCCAAACCTTGGGTAGTTTTCGTAATGATCTTTTTCTTTGATTTATTTGCATCTTGAGACAGACAAGAAAAGGCCAAAATTTATAATCCTGCTGAAAAAAATATGAGCCGTAATTTAAGACACTTTTTCTTCCTGGTATGAGCATTTTTAAAGTAGTTATCTTCGTTGAGCTTACAGTTTATTACAAACACTTTCTTTCTACAACTATGGTATCTTAGGAGACTTCCAATTGTGATATGGCACAGGTGTTAATGTTATGGCCGGTGTTGGGCTGCTATCCACACCATACACAGTGAAAGAGGCTGGCTGGGCTAGTTTGCTGGTTCTTGTTCTCTTTGCGTTTATTTGTTGTTATACCGCTACTCTTATGAGACATTGTTTCGAAAGCACAGAAGGTATATTGACATTTCCTGATATGGGAGAAGCTGCATTTGGGAAATGGGGACGCATTTTAATATCAGTAAGTTTTATACTTTATACAACCATTATTTTCTGGAGAAGGTATTTGAGTGTTTGCAAAATCTTACGCTTTAAGAGTAAGTGATTGTCTGTAGCAGAAAGTTGAGAACAGTTGATAGTGTTTGCAAACTAAAGCTATAAGTTGGACAAGTTAAAAGAGATTGGTGAATAATTTGTAAAAAAGTGTTTTATCTGTAAAAGCTTTTCGATTTATCAAGAGCAAAAATGACATTCGATGACAATAAAAACTATAGTAAGGATTACGAATAATCACTTTGTCTTCAAATGCTTCTAAACACTCCCGTCATATAGTTACTACTGTGTGGTATGATATATTCTTCTGTTGGTTTTCAACATGGTGGTGTTATAGCAGCCAATGAGCAAATCAGTGACTCCGGAAACTCGGTTTAGATGAGCTTCTATTAACAGTTTGGCTGTTCTTATGTTCAATGGATATATAAATGTATCTTATTGTGGTTTCTTCGTATCTAATCATCATCGGCAATACTCTGCATGTAGGACGGGAGTAATGAACAAGGAGATAGATGATGTGAATACCAAAATAAGTAGTCTGACTATCTCTCGTTCTATGGATTTATCTACGGTTGTACTAAAATAAACCTTGTTTTTTATTGCAGATCATATTGTACTCGGAACTATATGTAAGCATATTGTTTTGTCCATGCTTTTGCAGATTAGTCCCCTTGTATGTAACACTTGTCTGGATTTTAACACGTGAAATGGATACAGGCTTCTTGCGTGGAATTTATCATCTTGGAAGGGGATAATCTGACACGAATATTTCCTGGATCATCTTTAAATATATTTGGCTTCCAGCTCGATTCAATGCATTTATTCGCAATTCTCTCCGTTCTACTCATTTTACCAACTGTTTTGTTGAAAGACCTTCGCTTGATCTCTTACCTTTCAGGTATCCTGGAGTACTCATCTTCTGCATCCTTTTAATATTTTATATTATTTTGTTATTTAAATAAATTTTCATTTTTATTTTTGGTTTTAAATGGCCGCATTTTGAGTGTTTTTGCTGGTCTGGCAGCTAGCGGAGTCATTGCAACAATAGTGGTAGTTCTCTGTCTTTTATTTATTGGCACCACAAATGGAGTCGGATTTCATCACAGTGGTAAACTTGTACATTTTAATGGCATTCCTTTCGCCATTGGGGTCTATGGATACTGCTACTCGGGGCACTCGGTATTTCCAAATATTTACCAATCAATGGCTGATAAAACAAAATTCACTAAAGCAATAGTAATATGGTACACCAACTATGACCTTTTCGAAATTCTTGTTGTGCGTTTTGTATATGTATAGAAGCATAATAGCTTATTTGTTATCCCTGTCATGAATTTTGGGTTTTATTGTGATGCAGTTTCCTTATATGCGTTGCGCTTTATGGTGGTGCTGCAGTCATGGGATTTCTTATGTTTGGCCAAAGCACACAGTCACAAATTACTTTGAATCTACCACCTCATACTGTTGGTTCTAAAATTGCATTATGGACAACAGTGAGTATCTATGTCGACTATTTTGATACATGGGCAAGCACCTAATTTTAAATCAGTATAAAATTATTGTAAAGTTTTTTCTCTGTTATTTTGTCACAAACATAAGTTGTGTCCTCGTATCATCTTGTCTCAACTCTCATTTATGGTTAAGCTTTGAAATTTTTTATATCCTGTTTAGTTTGCCATGTGTTAACGTCCTGATTTTCTTTGGA
Organism: Orobanche coerulescens; assembly: GCA_033398695.1. Taxonomy (NCBI): domain Eukaryota; kingdom Viridiplantae; phylum Streptophyta; class Magnoliopsida; order Lamiales; family Orobanchaceae; genus Orobanche; species Orobanche coerulescens. Next base: position 3,438,649 of record CM065810.1, read on the forward strand.
CAGGTTGTCAACCCGCTAACCAAATATCCTTCCTGAGATTACTTTCATCCCACATTATATGTTGCGATATTATAATTTGCATCGATAAAGCCATTATTATTCTTTCCTTAGCTGGAATTAAGTATGCCCTGTTAATGAATCCACTGGCGAGAAGCATGGAGGAGTTGCTGCCCCCTAGCTTGTCTAACAGTAACTGGTCTTTTGTTCTTATACGGATAGCTCTCGTCGTGTCTTCTCTTTTTGTCGCATTTATCATTCCATTTTTCGGTAAGTGTGGTATCTTAACATAGTACACAATACACCTTCGAAGAATCAATATAAAATTGTCTCGTACGTCTATGATTTGTACATTCAACTTAACATCTTTTTTCTGTGCAGGAACCGTGATGTCTCTAATTGGTTCTCTCTTCAGTGTTCTTATGGTAAACTTTGTTATGGGGCTTTATACTAACTAATATATCGTTCAAATCCTGTAATGATACATGAGTATAGCAATTATCTCAACTCATCGTCGTCTCGTGATATTTTCCATGCAAGCGGGAAACTTATGATGACGGTGGTTTTGGCATTACATCCGGTGTAAAACTTTGCTACATTGCTTTGTGCATAAACTTATATTTTTAATTAAATTTAGAGCCACCTACATAATAAAAGTGACAATTCAATGTTTATTGTCTTCCATTTGATCACAATATGCTGTCTTTCTAAACTACTAACAGCCTCATCAACGCACCGCTTTTGCCTCTCCTCTTGGTTTAATAAACAAAATTTACTGTTGCGTTTCCGGTGGTCAAATATATATTTTACATATTTTACCTGTGGTTTTGATCCAGGCTGTAATACTGCCAGCTTTATGCTTCTTGAAAATTATGGGAAAGAGTGCCTCGACAATGCAGGTAACAGTGTATCTAAAAGCTTTATAGTTCCTTTCTCTATCTTACATGCTCTCGTATACTTTTCTCTTCTTCTAAAAAGAGACGATCGTTTTTACTTCAAAGCATAAAGAGATGGAAAGTTAGGTATGAAGATTGCCCTTCGTTTAGATGTTACTGAAGTCCCGGTGTTTACATGGAAATTGAAGTGCTATTTATAATATACTATTTTTTTTAACTCCCCTCCGCGAAATTTTGATTTTTCTGCATTAATAAATATTGCAAAAATAAATAGACTTAAACAAAATATCCATCAACAAATAAATAGACTGTTTTCTCCTCCAATCCCCTTATTTTTTACTTCCCTCTGATTATCAGTGTTTTCACTTGCGGCCAATTGCGCACTATATTGCGCGCTATTGCGCAAAAAATATAGAAAACGCGACCAAGCGCATGGCCAGTTACTCTCGATCTAGGTTTGCGCACGCAATTTGATGACGTGGCAACGCAATCGCGTAATTACCTGCGCTATTTGCGCGATCGACCCTCTTGCGTGCGCTATTAGGGTTAATTTTTGAAAACCCTAATTAATTAAAACCTTCCAACTTAAGACAGCGGCAGACGACCTGAAACGGAATTTACGGGCGAAAAATATTTCTCTGGATTCTGAAGCAGGGCTTTTTTCATCGACCGATCTCTCTCTCTCTCTCTCTCTCTCTCTCTCTCTCTCTCTCTCTCTCTCTCTCTGATGAACGGAACAGGCATAAGAGGTTTTTCATTCCGACTTTCTTCTCTGTTCGAGTGTTCAGAATTTTTATGTGTTTGTAGGATTGAATATTTTCATAATTTGACTTATCTGGTTTTATTATTTTTTATTATTATAAGAATTCTAGATTTTTTTGTTTATTTGATTTTATTTTGTGGCTATTTATTTTGGTTATTTACCTATTTATATAGAAATATTATTTTATTTGTTTATTTTTTCATGTTCAAATTGCCTACGCTACGCTATTTTGCGCGACGCAATTTCATACAAAAACGCTACGTGTCTGCGCAACGCAACTGAAAACACTGCTGATTATACAAGCAAATATTCTACCGGGTTAAGTACGAAAACGACCAAATTTTTTTGTAATTTTGAATCTTGGATTTTTTTGTAATAACCCTGATCCTCAGGGATAGTTCTGATAATTATCCCTAAAGCAAGTTATGACCTGAATTTTGATGCATATATAGCAAAATTCCAACCAGCTGGCAAAGTTTCAATCAGCAGCAGCCTTTGGGTTCCCGTTTTTGTGCCGATCAACATTTAACCGCAGATGTTGAAAATAAATCGATTTTTACGGTTATTATTACTTAGGGGACCTGATTTTTATTTGTCAGGTTGTGCTGAGTACCGGCATTGTTGCGTTGGGGGCCGTCAGTGCCGCTTTGGGGACTTACAATTCATTATCAGAACTTGCAGAGAAGTACTGATATGTGTGCATGAAACCTGTGAAAGCCTAATTAGCTTGAATTTCTGACTTCATGTGGGTTTTGTTTCTTCAATGCTTTCGGAGGGGTGTTTAAGACATTCTTGTTTATGGTAGAATTGTCACTTATTTAATTGTATCTTATAGTCGAGGGTACTTAGTTGAGGTACAATTTTTTAATTTTGGTTATTTAAAATGAAGGTATAACTCCTTTTAAACTATCAATTTTCGCTTATTTTTTTAATTTTTTTTTCCACTTAACTAATATTTGTAATTTATGTAACGATTTTTTTTTTTTATAATTTTCAGGAATATGAATAACTTTTGATTAGATGTTAAAAATTCTCTTTTGAAAGTACTCATTTTTATTGCGAATATTCATGTTTTGGGTTACATGTATTTTTTTTTAGGAAAAAGATTTTTTGACATAATGTCTCAGTGCTATAATATTTTTAATTTTTTTTCCATAATTATATTTTATATATTGATTAATATACCCTTATGCTATTATGGATGGAGTGGGAGTATATTTTTGCATTATTATATAAATATTTAAATGCAAGAAAAATATATGAAAAGCTATTTTTTCTTTTAAATATTTGGTCGAAATTTTGTAGCCAAAATATTTAATATAATAAAAAAGATATGCTGATTTCGACCACACCTAAATTCGTCGGTTAGTATTCCTCGCGGACGGCCGAGAACGGACACAAGGCCTCTGTGGGGAAACTATTCGGAATACATAGACGATTACACAACAGCGAGGTAAACAAATTACAAATAAATTCCCGATGCAAACGAATTACACAGCAAACGAATTACACGAAATAAAAACAGGAAAAACTAATTAATCCCGAAAGCGATTAATGCAGCAGAAACAAAAAATGCCGAATTCAAACCGAAAGGATCACAAAGATCCGAACACACGGTGGACGGTGGTGAGAGATGATCGGAACTTGGCCTCGGCTCGGTCCTCCTCTATCAAGTACCGCGTCCAAGGCTCGTGCGAATCCGCGGCCCGGCCAGAGACGCACAATTCCGGACTCACCACGGTGGTTCCAACTCTCCGAAAAACCCCCAACAAATGCCTCAAGAAGCTTTTCACTCGGAAAAGGTTTTCACTCGGAAAAATTGTTCACCAAGAAAACACAAATCGATTTCTTCCTCACTTAGAAAAATTAGGGTTTTATTTTCGTTCGTTTTTTCCGTGTCTTTCCCTCATCCCGGATCGCCGGCCTTAAATAGGCAAAACACCAATCGGTCGAAGCCACCGATTTTAGGGGATCGAATCCAATCATATCAAAGGATGATACGGGTTTCGATCCCCTTCCAAATTGGGGCCGCGGCCGAGCAGAGAAAGGAAAGAAAATCTTTCCCATGGCGGACGGCGGGTGGGTGAGGGGGTGAGGGAAAACCGAGAGAGAAGTGAGGCTAGGGTTACGGGTGGGGGGTTTAAATATGGGGAATGGATGGTAGAGATAGGTCAACTCACATCCAACGGGTGATAAGAGAGGAGCCGGGAGTAGTATTAAAACGTCTGGGCCGGGCTGCAAGAAATGCCGGCCCATAACATTAAATAATCATTTGGGCCAAAAAAGTTAACAAATCTCCACCCGGACCAAATGAGCCATCGGGGTACTCTCGTGATAGGGAGGTCATCATCGCCGAACGTCACACCACCTGCACACCACACAAAGTTAGTACAAGTATAAAGACATTAAACAATCACTAAGAAAGGAAAAAACTAGGAGTCACAGAGAAAACTAGCAAAGCTATCACAAAGATAGCGACAGGATGAGTCTTCAGTTGAAGGAGTCGATATTAAGTATCGACTTGCAAGATCTGACTTTCTCGACTGGTAGGCACTTCGTGCCCATATCTGCAGGGTTAGACTGGGACGGGATTTTCTTCAAATCAATTATGCCCTTTTCGACTATATCACGGATGAAATGTCGCCTGACGTCAATATGTTTTGTACGATCATGGAAAACAGGATTTCTGCACAAGTGTATGCTAGATTGACTGTCAGAAAAAATCACAACATTGTCACGAAGAACACCAATTTCATTAAGTAAACCTTTCAACCAAATAGCCTCTTTAAAGGCTTCAGTAGTGGCAATATATTCAGCTTCGGTAGTAGACAAAGTAACTATATGCTGAAGTTGAGATTTCCAAGAAATGCATGAGCCACACAAGGTAAACACATATGAAGTTGTGGACTTACATTCATCCCGATCATTGGCATAATTCGAATCAACATAACCTTTAAGGTTAACCCCATCATTAGATTTAGAAAACACAAGTCCATCGTAAATGCAATTCTTTAAGTACCGAGTAACCACTTAAGAGCCTCCCAATGAGGCTTCCCGATTTGCCATATACCTACTTAAATGACTCACGGATAAGCAATATCGGGTCTGCATCACCATAAGGTACATGATGAGATCCAATAGCATTAGCATAAGGGATAGCTCTCATTTCTTGAATTTGATTCCGTTTTGGAGACCGTGATTTGGATAACAAGAAATGAGAAGCCGTGGCACACTAATGATTTAGCATCGACCATAGAAAATTTTTCCAATTTTACCAATGTAAGAGGACCGATTTAGAAATAAAGTGCCTTTCGATCTATCCCGCACAATATTCATACCTAAAATCCTTTTAGCATCCCCCAAATATTTCATGTCAAATTGTTCACCTAAGCGATTTTGGACATGATTAATAGATTTAATGCATGAACTTATCAAGAGCATATCGTCTACATAAATAAGAAGGAACATAGGAACATCACAATCAATCTTGAAATAAAGGCATGGGTCATAAGCACTTCGGCAGAATTTCAAAGACAACATGCAATCATTAAATTTTTTGTTCCATTCTCTAGAGGGACTGCCTTGTGCCATATAAGGTTTTATTCAACAAGCACACATAATCCGGATGGTTAGCATCTATAAAACCTTCCGGTTGTTTCATGTAGATGGTTTCTTTTAATTCACCATGCAAAAAAGCCGTTTTTACATCTAATTGTTTCAATTCCCAATTATGATGAGCAACTAATGCAAGCATGATGCGAATAGTGGTGAATTTAACTACAGGAGCAAAAATTTCGGTATAGTCAATACCTTCGCGCTGAGTGAACCCTTTAGCTACTAACCTAGCTTTGAATCTGATGTCATCCTCATCCTTTTTGACTTTAAATAACCACTTACAATCAATCAAAGAATGTTCTTAGGTTTTGGAACAAGTTTCCAAGTATTATTAGCATGCAAGGACGTCATTTCTTCATTCATAGCACTTAACCATTCATTTGATTTATCAGACAACAGAGCGTCATTGTAAGATTTAGGTTCATTTCCATCAAGCATATCAAACACATTGAAAGCAAGAGAAGCCATGTGGAAATCATCTAAATGTATAGGTCTTCTAACATTTCTTCTAGACCTATCCCTAGTTAGTTGATAATCGGACAAATCAGAACAGATTCTGACTCGTCTCCATTTTCGATTGATTATCGGGTTGATCATTAGAGATTTCAGGATTTTCTATATTATCGATTCAGACGTAACTCATTATCACTAAGATGCTCCACCCTAATCGAACAGGGTGGGAGTATTTTCAAGGCTAACACAGGAGCGGGTAATGGATTATTAAGACAAGGAAATTCAGTTTCATTGAACACCACATCCCTACTAGTGATCACTTTCAACCCGGGTTCAGATCTGACCCATAATCGATAACCCTTAATACCATCAGGATATCCAAGAAAAACACATCTCAAGGATCTCGGCTCAAGTTTATCGACACTTTGATGCACATAAGCGGACAACCAAACACACGAATGTTTGAAAAATCAACGACATGACCCGACCACACATACTCGGGATAATTACCATTCAGAGGTATAGAAGGTGATCTATTTATAAGATAGGCGGCGATTAAAAGAGCCTCACCCCAAAAACTTTTGGATAGTCGAAGTGGCGAGCATAGCCCTAACCTTTTCAAGGAGGGTTCGGTTCATCCGCTCGGCCACCAGCTTACATTGAGGGGTGTAAGGGTATCTTATGCCTAAGGATGCCGTTTTGAACACATAGTATCAAACCGAGTATTGCAAAATTCAAGACCGTTATCGGTCCTTATCTTTTAATCCGCTTTCCGGTTTGATTTTCCACTAAAGTTTTCCAAGTTTGAAATTTTTCGAACACATCGATTTCAATTTGAGTAGAAAAACAAAAACTTTCCTAGAATAATCATCAATGATTGACAAGAAGTAACGGTTTCTCCCATGAGTCGGGACACCGTTTGGACCCCAAACATCGGCATGAACATAATCAAGCACATTGGTATCGACACGCTTTTTGTGTAACTATCGCAAGTGCACGATATCGTATCAAGTAGTAAAGTGGACTTTTTGAGTCCGGTTTATCGATCCCACAAGGAAGTTATGTTATAATTTGAATTATACACTATTAGTCTATTTTTATAGATACTTAAGATGAGTGAAACACACAATTAAAAGTTTGGTTTAATAATTGCAAAGAAATTGCAATAATAGTTCTAATATTATAAGGAAATAAAAAGATAGCAATAATAATAGATTGATTATCGATAAAATGAAATAGTTGGGATTACAAACTTAGTTCGTCATTAGTTATAAAAGATGTATTGGAGATCATAAGATGAATTTACTTATTATGTTGTGTAGATTCGATTTTCCTTAAAAAGACGGTTTCTCTTTCGAACTATAAACGCCCCTTACATATTGAATCAATCCACTATATTTCTATGTTGATTGGCTTCAATACATAGCATTAGGATTTGTGAAAATAACTCAATGAATCATCTAAGGACTAGGGGTATATTTCTATCCCCTAGAACAACTTAGAGTGAAGATCATTTGATCTAATCAAACATATTTTCTTTCGAAACATATGAAGATCATAAATATCTTCATTAATTGGCCAAATAAATAAAGATTGTTAAAACAATGAAAATCACACACGATAATAAGTAATTCATAATATATCTTTATACAAACATAAATAACATGACTAACCTTGTTTATAATCCCAACTTAAGAAACTTAGCCCATAAAGGGTTTATTACACATATTACAAGCTTTGGTGGTCATGTTTAGTTGAATCAAGAGAAAGAATTGATCCTAACTCCCTTAGTAGATAAAGGAGATAGAAACAATAAACTCTCTCGAACAACATATGTTGTACCACACTAACAAAGATCACTCAAGAACACAAGTGTGTTCTTCACACAAAAAGAAAAGTTTACAAGAAAATGGAAAATTATATGATGAATGGTGAATGATGAAGGATCTAAGGGGTCTATTTATACACCTAAAGTCATCTAATAGCTCCAAAACTACAGATTATTACATTATATCGGATCAATGCCACCATCCCCTCAATAATACACAAAAGTATAAAAATTAGACAAATCATAGCAATCTGTCAAGAGTTACTAGTAACATTCGGGAGTTACGGCCGTAATCGAAATGACTTACGGCCGTAACTTCACGAATGTTACGGCCGTAACGCTTCGTAAATTTGCTCATTTGAAGCTTTGATAGTTACGTTTTCAGCCCAGAATTCCTCAGACTTTGCGTTTTTGCCCCAGATCTTCTTCGGATGATAACTTTTGATATATAACTCTGATTTTGAATCCGGAAAGACTGCCGAATTCGTCTCGGAAAGCCCTACAACATGAATATATCAAAATTCAATAAAGATAATATTTATTAAACATGTTGTTTCTTGAGTAATTCAGTTATTTAATCCGATCATCATCCAATAAAAATAAAATTATTAAAACTAATAAATTAAAAGCAAAAAACGAGTAGACTAGCTCAATGATGGGTGAATTTTATCGATACAAACCATGGATAAGTGTACAAAAATGACACTTATCACACCCCCAAACTTGAATTCTTGCTAGTCCCGAGCAAGACTCTTTATTATTCACACTCCAAAAATAAAAAAAAAAAAAAAATAAGAAAATTAATACACACATAAATTAAAACATAAAAAGAGAAAAGGAGATCAAAATTCCATTAATAAACAACAACCAGCTTTTTTAACTAGATAGAAATGAATCAATATTCAAAATAAATCTACTAATATTTTTGAAGTTAAAACACGGTTTTTATTTTGTAATTCCAAAATGTAAGGTTTTCCCCAAAAGGTTGATTATTTCTTTCCCACTCGTGATACACACGACTCCCTTTAATGGTTGCTCTCGATCACTCGTTTATTTTTCGACTCAATATGAAGAAGAATTTCATTGGCGTCATCAAATATTGTGATTTTTACAAAATTGAGTGTATTGAAATTCACCGCTAATTAATTCAAATCTGCTCATAAACTACATCCCTTTTAGTGATAGCTTTCACACCGTTATTTGCTAACGTGTAGCTCTTTTCACTAACACAATTTCTATCTCATTTTTTTCGTAAAAAGGTGATAGCTTTCACACCGTTATTTGCTAACATGTAGCTTTTTTCACCAATTTTTCTGAGACTAGCGACTACGCACCAACAATGGTTAGTCCTTTATTTTTCGCAAAATTTAAGACTTCCAAAATTAGGCGGTATTCCGCTCAACACTTCTCCTTTTCGTCATTTATTTTTTTAGGTGATAGCTTTCACACCGTTATTTGCTAACGTGTAGCTCTTTTCACCAATGACTCCTTTTTAGGGAATAGAATTTTTGCGAGAAAATCATTTTTAGTTAAGCATGAAAAATCAAAAACTCCACAAATTAAGTAAATTTCAGTTTTATTTTTCATTAACCAATTGATTCTTCTTTTCTCAAGGTAACGAATGACTCGATTTTATATGATAATTACAAGGCTTGGAAAGAGAGATTAAGGCTCAAAAAAAAAATTTGGAATATACAATTTTTTTAAGTTAAAACGATTTTAGAAGTTTGTATATAGCTAATTTATTGGTGTTATGGCGAGATCTAAAATCTCGAAATCAAAATACTATAAATATATAGTATATATATATATATATATATATACTAAACCTAATCAATGCCAAATATTAAAAACACACCACACAATACACTAATCAAAACATACCACAATGAAAATCCAAATAAAAATCATAGTTCAAAAACCACAAAATAAACACACAAGTACGAAAACATCACCCCCAAACTTATAAGTAAAACTGTCCTCAGATTTTAAAAAAAATATAATAGGATGCGAGAAAACTGAAAACTCCCTGAAATTTTAGCTTTGTGATCCTCCAGGTGTGTCGTCGGGGATGTTTAGAAAACGGAAAAGCTTTTCAAAGCGCTTCTCCGTTTCTAATTGTCGCTCGAGTATTTCATTCTGATTTCTCATAATTTCAGCCTGGGATGTTCCTAATCCCTGAACTCTTTCAAGCAAATTTTCCTCAAAAGCCGTCAACTCATAACCAGCATCTTCCTCGGCCTCATATTCCTCTTCCTCGCTACTCGTCTTAGGTTCCAAACGTGCCCGTTTGCTTCTCAATTGAGTACTTGAAAAATACTACTCCGGCCATTCAATCGATCCCCATGTGTTAAAATATCACCCCTGCCGAAATTTTGACTCTCGGCTCCTGCAAATACCGGTGATAAGGGGGTATGGCATTTTACGCCTAGGCGGGACCATGCCGGCATAGTGACAAATAGTAGTGTAAATGTGAGTACCCAAATCCATTTTTACCCTCGGCGGATAGCATATAAACCTCGCAGTGGCCAATGGAAACCGTCGTCAGTCGAAGTCGGGTAAATACTCCCACGCCCACATCCATAAATACCAAGCATCATCCATAAGGTCCGCTTGGTTGTATCGGGGTTTGATCATCCCAATCTTGTCATGCAACTCGCTCACTAACGCCAGCGTAAAACTCTATCATCCGGCACCTCTTCATTAGGCAAGATATTAATGTCAACCGCGTTAGTACTATTAACCCCAAAACTTGTTAATGACATCCGGTGAAAAATTTATCGATTTCCCATTCACGTAGTCCGATGATAAGTAGGTGACCCTACGCCCAATGGACTTGTTGAAAGAATTGTAAAAGTTTAGGGTCAAGGTCGGGTTACCATTTGGGAGATCGGAAACGAACTTCTCGGCCGTTGTCTAAGAATTTTTGGATGAAAGGGGTAGTGATTGTGTTTCTATCCGCATGGCCGATGAAATCATCAAGATTGAACAATCTTTCCTTAATGCACTTCGTGTTTTGATTTCTTTGTGGCGGTGCGAACCTTGAGATGACGAGCCGACCTTTTCTTTTCCTTTTGTTGATTTCTTCGGTGCCATCCCCGAAATTGAACAAAATCAACTTCTTTTCATCACACGACTATAATCATCAAGCAAAACCAATAAAAACATAAAAAAATTCAAAGATTTTCGTTGTGGCATTTCGTCGGACACCTTGAGTTCATAGTTTTTAACAAGTTTTCTTATTCAAACTCAAATCCATAAAGCCACCACAAATCAATGAATCAAATAACGATACAAATGTCAACAATACTCACAAATGAACAAGATTTAATCAACGAATCATACGGAAATAAGAATCGAAAAACAAATATGAAGAGAAAAACTACAAACTAAAACTCAAGAATATATAAATTGAAACAAGGATTGAAAGAGAACCTGATGATTATGTGTGAATGTTGATATGTTAATGAATTGTATTGATGAATTTGAGTTTTTTAGCAAGTAGGGATTGATAGGGGGAAAAAATTGCTCTCCCGGCCGCTTGTGTCTCGTCTGGTGTGTGTGAAGTGTTTTAAGGACGGTTTTTTTTTATACAGACTACTAGTTACGGCCGTAACATATACAAGTTACGGCCGTAAGTTGCTTTCGTTTTGCAAACAAGTTTTAAGATACGGCCGTAACACAAAGAAGTTACGGCCGTATGTGACGTTCGTTTTTTTTTTTTTAAGTGGCAGTTTTTAAAGATACGGTAACGCATACTCAGTTACGGCCGTAATGAGCTTTCGTAAAAATATAATTGGACAACATACGGCCGTATCTAATAACTTACGGCCGTATTTATTTATATTATTATTTTTTTTTTTTTTTTAAAAAAAACAAGATTATAATTATTATATGTTTGAGAATAATGAAAGAAAGACTCCCTGGATTTTATGAACGATCTGATCCTTGCTGTTGTTGTTGAATCCTTCCGTGTTACCCCCAAACTTATTTGCGAAATAATAGAGATTGGGTTGCCTCCCAATAAGCGCTTTGTTTAACGTCCTTAGCTTGACTTCTCGTCAGATTAATTAGGTATTTCCAGCATTATGATTGATTTTGCTGTCGAGAATTCTCCTCCCAGATATGGCTTTAACCGTTGACCGTTTACTTTGAAACTCCCGTCGGTTGTATTATAAATCTCCACAGCTCCATGAGAAAACACCTCTTTGATCGTGTAAGGGCCTGTCCATCGTGATCGTAGCTTACCCGGAAACAGACGATCGTGCATTAAAAAGCGTAACTTGGTCTCTGTTTTAAAATCTCTTCTTAGAATTTTGTTGTCATGCCATCTTTTCGTTTTTCTTTGTAGATTTTGGCATTTTCATATGAGTCTAGTCGGATTTCATCCAACTCATTTAATCAAGCAGAACCTTTTCTTTCCACCAACCTGCTCACAAAGTTTAGTTTTTTTATAGCCCAAAAGCTCGATGTTCAAGTTCTACTGGCAGTGACAGCTTTTCCAAAACCAGACGAAATGGAGACATGCCTATCGGTGTCTTATAGGCCATTACGTAAGCCCAGAGCGCATCATCCAGCCTTTTTCGACCAATCTTTTCGAGATGAGTCGTTGTCATCTCAAGTATACGTTTGATTCACGATTGGAAATTTCGACTTGTCCACCGGTTTGTGGGTGATAAGAGGTAGCGACACGGTGTTTTACTCGAATTTGGTCAATAGAGCCTTAACTCGGTGATTGCGAAATGAGATCCGCCATCACCGATAATAACTCTCGGAGTTCAAGCGAGTGAATATATTTTTCTTTAGAAAATTTACCACGACCTTAGCTTCGTTTGTTGGTAATGCAAATGGCTATACCCATTTCGATACGTAGTCAATGCTACAAGGATGTATTCATTAGAGAATGATGATGGAAAGGGTCCCATGAAATCAATTCCCAAACGTCGAAGATTTCAACTTCAAGGATGAAATTCATTGGCATTTCATTTCTTTTGACATGTTTCCATGTCTTTGGCACGGTCACACTTCGAGACAAGTGTATGTGTATCTTTGAACAGAGTGGGCCAATAGAATCCTGCTTCAAGAATTTTGTCTTTGCTTTTGAACCTCCAAAATGTCCTCCATAGTGAGAGGAATGACATCTTTCTAATACCTTCTCCATTTCTTCTTCCGTATGCATCTCCGGATGATTTGATCAGTCCTCGTCGAACAACGAGAGGATCTTCCCGGTAATAGTATTTCAACTCGGAGAAGAATTTTTCTTTTGATGATGGGAAAAATTTGGGTGAATTATTCCACTAACAAGGAAATTAACGATGTCGATACCATGGTGCATTTTGTTTTTCTGGATATTAGAGATTTGGAATGCTTGTTCATCCTAAATACTTCATTTATTTCCTTCTCTTGAGCATTGTTTTGGTCGAGTCTAGAGAGATGATCCGCCACTTGGTTTTCTGCTCCTTCGTCTCTCGATTTCTATGTCGAATTCTTGCATAAGTAGAACCCATCGGATTAGCCTTGACTTTGCATCTTGCTTTGTCATTAAATATTTCAAAGTGAATGATCGGTGTAGACTATGACCTTTGATCCCGATAAGTAGGATCGAAATTTGTCAAAGGCATAAACCACCGCAAGCATCTCTTTTCGGTTGTTGTGTAGTTCGGTGAGCATCATTCATAGTCCCGCTAGCATAATGGATCACTTGCATCATTTTGTCCTTCTTCCGGCCCAAGACGGCCCCTACGGCATAATCACTTGCATCGCACATTAAAATGAAAGGAATAGTCCAACTGAGAAATGATGATTGAGCCGATGTAAGCTTATCCTTCAAAGTTGCAAAGGCCACGTGGCATTCATTTGTGAAAAGGAATGGTGTATCTTTCTCAAGCAAAGAACAGAGAGGTTTTGCTATTTTTGAGAAATCTTTTATAAACCTCCGATAGAATCCGCATGTCCGAGAAAACTCCTTACTCCTTTCACCGAAATTGGTGGAGGAAGTTTTGCAATCACTTGGATCTTTGCCTTATCGACTTCAATTCCATGTTGTGAGATTCTATGGCCAAGTACGATTCCTTCCTGGACCATGAAGTGACATTTCTCCCAATTGAGAACTAGATTTGTGTCTTCACATCTTTCCAAGACCATGCCTAAGTGAATTAGGCATTTATCAAATGAATCTCAAAACCGAGAAATCGTCCATGAAAACTTCAATGAATTTTTCAACCATGTCCGAGAATATTGACATCATGCATCTTTGAAATGTGGCTGGAGCATTGCACAATCCGAATGGTATTCTTATATCGGCAAATGTTCCATAAGGTCATGTGAATGTTGTTTTCTCTTGATCTTCGGGGCTATTACGATTTGGTTGTACCCTGAATAGCCGTCGAGAAAACAGTAGTAAGAATGTCCCGCCAATCTATCTAGCATCCGATCAATAAATGGGAGTGGAAAATGATCTTTTCTTGTCGTCTTGTTTAGTTTCTGTAATCAATGCACATTCTCCATCCTGTGATCGGTCGTGTTGGTATAAGTTCATTGTGCTCGTTCTCAATGATCGTGATTCCACTCTTTTTGGACACCATATGTACGGGGCTCACCCATGGACTATCCGAGATTGGATAAATGATTCTGCGTCAAGTAATTTAAGAATCTCTGCCTTCACAATTTCCTTCATGTTTGGATTCAAACGTCGTTGATGCTCAATTGAAGGTTTGCAGTCATCTTCCATCAAGATTTTGTGAGTGCATATAGAGGGGCTTATTCCTCTAATGTCTGCAATAGTCCATCCAATTGCTCTTTTGTGATTCCTCAATACCCTTAGTAATTTCCCTTCTTCAAGTTTGGTCAATATGTTAGATATGATGACCGGAAGTGTTGAGGAAACGCCCAAGTAAGCGTATCTCAAATGTGTGGGTAGAGGTTTGAGATCAAGTGTTGGAGCTTCTTGTAAAGAAGGGAGGGGTTTAGCGGAGCTTGTCCCCAATTCTTCAAAATGTGGATGCTTTCTTAAGGTTGGTAGTGCTTCCAGATAGTTAACTGCTTCGCCAAGTGATATTCTTCTTCCATCTTTGGTTAGAGAATTTGCTATACATGTCTCAAGAGGATCTTTAGATAGAATTTTCTCTAAAGACTTGTTCACCATGGCTTCAATTGTGTCTATTTTTAGACAATACTCATCTGTGGAGGGTTGATTCAAAGTTTTTAAGACATCGAAGATGACATGCTCGTCTTCCACTCGAGAATTAGCTTTCCTTCATAGACGTCAATAAGAGCACGTCCGGTTGCGAGAAATGGTCGTCCTGAATAATGGGAATATCCGGATCTTCTTCCATGTCGAGGATGATAAAATCTGCTGGGAATATGAATTTATCAACTTTGACGAGCACATCTTCAACTATCCCACGTGGATATTTGATTGACCGATCGGCTAATTGTAGCGAAACTGTTGTTGCTTTTGCTTCTCCCAAATTCAATTTGTTGAAAATTGACAGGGCATCAAGTTGATACTTGCCCCTAAATCACAAAGAGCTTTGCCAAAATTTACTTCACCAATTGTACGGGATTGTGAAAGTTCCGGATCTTTTAGCTTGGGTGGCAACTTCTTTTGTAGTATTGCGCTACATTCCTCAGTTAGCATGACAGTTTCGTATTCTTCAAGCCTTCGTTTGTTTGAAAGAATATCTTTCATAAATTTGGCATAGCTTGGCATTTGTGCTAGAGCATCGGCAAAAGGAATGTTGATGTGTAGCTTTTTGAAGATTTCCAAGAATTTTCCGAATTGAGCATCGAGCTTGTGATTCTTCAACCGTTGAGGAAATGGGATAGGTGGAACATAAGTTTTTGTAACAATTGGACCTTTTTGAGATGAAGGTCCTGTATCAGATTCTTTTTGTTTATTTTTTTTTTTCAGATGGTTTTCCATAGAAATTTCGGGCAACTGCACTCCACTTCTTGTTGTGATAGCTTGGACATTTTCCCTTGGATTTACCTCGGTATTGCTAGGTAACATGCCTTGAGATCTTTCTGAAAGTATTTTGGCCATTTGGCCAACTTGTGTCTCCAGATTTTTAATTGAAGCATCATTGCGTTGTTGATACTTCAGTTCTTGTTCAGCTAGCTTTGTGATTGATTCTTCCCATCCGGGCTTCTTTTCTTGATGCGTTGGATTCAACACATTGTTGTTGTTTGCATAAGAAAAATTTGGATGATTTTTGTATCCTGGATTGTATGTTGGCCCGTAAGGATTGTATGCTTGCCTTTGGAAATTCTGAGCATACGCCACTTGTTCTGGTGGTGGTGGTGACTGTTCTTGTTGCACTAAGGGACATATAGTGCTGTTGTGAGTTGCTCCACAAATTTCACATGAAAAAGCTGAAATTTGTGGAGTTTGCACCGTCTTCACAGATTGAGGAGTTGAAAAAGACATTTCCTCGACTTTCTTTGATAGAGCTTCAATTTTTGCCAACATAAGTGAATAAGAATCCACTTCAAAAACACCATTTGGTTTCTTTTGGATATTTCTGTCTGGCCATCTTGCACTTTGTTCACTTATAACCTCAAAAAGATTATAAGCCTCTTTCATAGGTTTGTTTCCCAGTGAGCCATTTGATGATGAATCGACATTGGCTCGGCATGAAGGTAAAATTCCGAATAGAAGTAATTGACTTGTGCTCCCAAATTGAAACCATGGTTAGGACATTTTCGTAGCATATCCTTGTATCTCTCCCATGCTTCGTGGAATGATTCTGAATCTTGTTGACGAAATGTAGAGATTTCGTATTTGAGTTTCGCCACTTTTATTGGTGGAAAGTATTTAGTGGTGAATTTTTGGACAAATTCGCCAATTTGTTATGCTTCGTGGTGGCAAAGTATCTAGCCACTCTCTTGCTCGTCCTTCAAAGTGTGCACGAAAAGTCTCATTTTGATCGCCTCGTCATTTACATTTGGATATTTGAAATTTCCACATATTTCCACAAAACGGTTAATATGGAGATATGGATTTTCGTCGGTTCTTCCATAGAATGAGTTGTTGTTGGAGAAGAGATTGATGACATCTAGGCGAATTTGAAAATTGTCCACTCCAAATGGTGGATAGATTACACTTGATTGAACGCTCAAAGATGGGGGGTTCATGAATTCCCCAAAGAGCATGTTGTCTTCATCTATTTCCTGATAATAGGATATTGTTGATGTTGAATGTTTTGAACATTAGGTATTCCCCCCACCGGAGGAATTCTTTCGTTATCATTTCCTTGGGGGAGACGTGGATTTAGTTCGTCCGCCATTGATGGTGAAGAAATAATGTTTTTCTTTTGTTCTCTTCGCCTTCTTCTATATGTGGCTTCGATCTCGGGATCTAGTAAAACTAAATCGCGATTGTATGTCCTTCGCATAGACAAGGGTAGGGGTGAAAACTGGGCGGATATTTCCCGCCCGATCCGGAGCCGTATCCGATCGGGATCGAATTCGGGATGAAAAATAGGTATCCGGTCGGATCCGGATACGGATCCGGATAGTTGAATTCGGATACGGGTTCGAATTCGGATAATGCAATATCCGCCCGTATCCGAGTTTTCCCATATTTTATCGGATATTATCCGGATACCAATCCGGATAATAAATTCGGATACCAATCTGGATAATAAATCTGGATATCCATATTTTTAAATCTTAAATATACTTTATTATATATATATATATAACACATATCGACATCAGTGTATTAAATTTTTAAACTTTCAAGAAAAAATATATTTTTCAAAAAAACTATTTTCTGGAAAAATATATTATTTTTCGAAAAAAATATTTTCGAGAAAAAAATTATCTTTTCAAAAACATTATTTATGGAATTTTTATTTCTTCAAAAATTAAAAAATATTTTCTGGAGAAAAATTATTTTTGGCAAAAATATTTTTTCAAAAAATTATTTTCTAGAAAAATAAAATTAGTTTCTAGATTTTTATATTTTTGAAAAAATAAAAATACTTTTTGCGAAAAATAAAAAAAATTATTTTCTGGAAAAAAATTATATTTCGAAAAAAAAATTATTTTTTGAAAAAAAAATATTTTTTAAAAGAAATGTATTAGCCAAACACTTTAATACTAACTTATAAGCTATTTGTTTCATATGAGATGTATTTTAAAAGAAATGTTCTATTCAAGTAAATAGAGGGGCAATTATATATATTATAATAATTGTTAAAAACAATTAAATTACCACTTTTAGTCTTTGCTAAGTATGGAGCTTATGTTTTTATGGGAGAGACTGAATAAGTAAAAATGAGAGAACCTTATTATGAAACGATTTTTAAAAAAATTACTATAGTTTGCATTAGAACTTTTATGAAAAATTGTGTAGGTAGTTTTTTTATATGCTGCAATCACTTCCAAACGATTTTTGTATGACACGTATTATCCGATTATATTTATTCGAATCCGGCCCGAATCCGTCCTGTATCCGTCCCGTGTCCGTATCCCGAATAATCCGAATTCGTATCCGTATCCGGCCATCCCGTATCCGACTCCGAACCCGAGAGAAAAATATGGGTTAGGATACGGGAAGAGCACTATCCGCCCGTATCCGATCCGTTTTCACCCCTAGACAAGGGAATCTACAACAAAGAAAAAGTTGTATTTATAACAATAGTTAATAATGTAATTTTTTCAAATATAACTTATATCACTTAAGAACGGCGCCAAAAACTTGACACGCTTTTTGTGTAACTATCGCAAGTGCACGATATCGTATCAAGTAGTAAAGTGGACTTTTTGAGTCCGGTTTATCGATCCCACAAGGAAGTTATGTTATAATTTGAATTATACACTATTAGTCTATTTTTATAGATACTTAAGATGAGTGAAACACACAATTAAAAAGTTTGGTTTAATAATTGCAAAGAAATTGCAATAATAGTTCTAATATTATAAGGAAATAAAAAGATAGCAATAATAATAGATTGATTATCGATAAAATGAAATAGTTGGGATTACAAACTTAGTTCGTCATTAGTTATAAAAGATGTATTGGAGATCATAAGATGAATTTACTTATTATGTTGTGTAGATTCGATTTTCCTTAAAAAGACGGTTTCTCTTTCGAACTATAAAACGCCCTTACATATTGAATCAATCCACTATATTTCTATGTTGATTGGCTTCAATACATAGCATTAGGATTTGTGAAAATAACTCAATGAATCATCTAAGGACTAGGGGTATATTTCTATCCCCTAGAACAACTTAGAGTGAAGATCATTTGATCTAATCAAACATATTTTCTTTCGAAACATATGAAGATCATAAATATCTTCATTAATTGGCCAAATAAATAAAGATTGTTAAAACAATGAAAATCACACACAATAATAAGTAATTCATAATATATCTTTATACAAACATAAATAACATGACTAACCTTGTTTATAATCCCAACTTAAGAAACTTAGCCCATAAAGGGTTTATTACACATATTACAAGCTTTGGTGGTCATGTTTAGTTGAATCAAGAGAAAGAATTGATCCTAACTCCCTTAGTAGATAAAGGAGATAGAAACAATAAACTCACATAACAAAATATGTTGTACCACACTAACAAAGATCACTCAAGAACACAAGTGTGTTCTTAACACAAAAAGAAAAGTTTACAAGAAAATGGAAAATTATATGATGAATGGTGAATGATGAAGGATCTAAGGGGTCTATTTATACACCTAAAGTCATCTAATAGCTCCAAAACTACAAGATTATTACATTATATCGGATCAATGCCACCATCCCCTCAATAATACACAAAAAGTATAAAAATTAGACAAATCATAGCAATCTGTCAAGAGTTACGGCCGTAACATTCGTGAGTTACGGCCAGAATCGAGGTGACTTACGGCCGTAACTTCACGAATGTTACGGCCGTAACGTGGCTTCGTAAATTTGCTCATTTGAAGCTTTGATAGTTACGTTTTTCGAGAATTCCCTCGGACTTTGCGTTTTGCCCAGATCTTCTTCTGATGATAACTTTTGATATATAACTCGATTTTGAATCCGAAAGACCGCCGAATTCGTCTCGGAAAGCCCTACAACATGAATATATCAAAATTCAATAAAGAGAATATTTATTAAACATGTTGTTTCTTGAGTAATTCAGTTATTTAATCCGATCATCATCCAATAAAAATAAAATTATTAAAACTAATAAATTAAAGCAAAAAACGAGTAGACTATCTCAATGATGGGTGAATTTTATCGATACAAACCATGGATAAGTGTACAAAAATGACACTTATCAGGTACTCTTACCAGTTTTTTCAAAAACAGGATCAGGGGAATTGGGAGGTTTCGGAAATTGGGTTTTATGTTGTTTGCCATACATGCAAGAGTCACAGAAAGACAATTTAGAGATTTTATCTTTTCCAAAACACTTTTGTTTATGCAAGATATCTAATCCCTTTATGCTCATGTGTCCTAACCTATTATGCCATAATTCGGTTTTATCTGCACAAACCAGGTTGGAACATGCAGCAATTTCAGTTTGGCAAATATATAAATTAAATTTCCGGATTCCTTTAAACAACATTAAGGAACCTTTGCAAATTTTCATATAACCATTTCCCCATGAACCCCTAAGACCCTCATCTTCCAAAGTAGTGCAGATATCAAATTGTTAGACAACTCGGGATATGTCGACATTTTTAAAGTAAATTGAGTACCATCAAGAAATTTCAAATAAACATTCCCAACCCCGCCACAACCCGTTTCATTTTATCAGCATATACACATACCGATCACCAAGATTAGTATAACTCGTAAAATGTTGTTTATAAGGTGTCATATGGTGAGTGCATCCAGAATCCAAAGAACCATTCATTTTCACTTAGACGAAAGCACAGAATTCACGAGAAAGATGCATATTATCAATAAGCGTAAAGACATCCCAGCAGAAAGTTTGCACGATCATTTGGTGAATTCTTTTTAGGTTTGGTGCATTCATGTATATAATGACCAGATTCACCACGCTTATAGCATTTGCGGTTTTTAGGCCGGAACTTAGACTTATCCTTCCATTGCCCCTTTTTCTTATTAGACTTTTCAAAATCAGATTTGATAAACGGTTTCTTTTTAAGGTGTGGTTTAGACCTTACAAAATTGACATCGGAAACCGGTTTATGGACCTTATTAACTTTCAAGTCTAATTCCTTACTCTTCAAGCCACTTATAACAATATCTAGGGTCACAGAATCCCTACCATACTTAATGGCAGATTTCACATCATTATAAGCATCTGGGATAGCATTCAAGAGCACAATAGGGGAATAATCATCAATGTTTTTATCACCAGTTTGTTTTATATCTTGAACTAACTTTGTAAAGGTATCAAGATTGCCATCAATATCTTTATTCAAGTCCAGCTTGTAACGGAAAAACTTTTCGAGGAGGAATAATTTATTTGGCAAAGATTTTTCAGTAAACGTTTCCTCAAGTTTATCCCAAAGATGTTTAGCATTATCTGTTCTACCTATTCGTCTAATCACAGAGTCAGACAGGTTCAAGATTATAGAGGAATGAGCAAACTCAATTGATTCCTCTCGTTTTTCAGAAGACACATCGGATGGAAAAGTACCTTCAATGGCTTTAAAACATTTTTGTTGGACAAGTATAGATTTCATTTTTTGTTGCCAAATTCTAAAATCTCCTTTACCGTCAAAAGGTGCCATTGTAAATGAAGTTAGAGAACCCATTTTAGTATTTAAAAAAAAATCACACAAGATTTTTAAAAATACCAGCACAAGGTATTAATTAAACTGGAAAAACAGAGATGACAGATAAATATCACGAAGATACCACAACGAACGAAATCACACCAGATTTTGGAGTCGAATACCAATATCACACAGATAACACACGCTTTAAAAAATCACACCAGATTTTAAAAGATGAAACGAAATGGAATCGTATCCCGGAGCCCCCACAAGATCCGAGGAACACTTACGGTCCAGGCAAGGGGGTTTGGTATGCCCAGAGATAACGAATTCAACAGTCTCAACACAAGGTATCAAAAAACCGAAACAACCACAGTCACCAAGATAGAAGCAGACGGAAGCTAAAAAACTAAATACCGAGGAGCAGCAACTCAAAAATACCGAAAACTAAAGGGAGAGTGAGGAGTGTAATACCTGAGCGGATTCCTCGGCCGGAACCCGTATGCCCTTCCGAATAGAAACCCCTTTTAAAGGGCTTCGATACCACTGTGGGGAAACTATTCTAATACATAGACGATTACACAACAATGAGGTAAACAAATTACAAATAAATTTCCGATGCAAACGAATTACACAAAGAAACGAATTACACGAAATAAAAACAGGAAAAACTAATTAATCCCGAAAGGCGATTAATGCACGTAATGAAACAAAAATGCCGTAAATTCAAACCGAAAGGATCACAAAGATCCGAACACACGGTGGACGGTGGTGAGAGATGACCGAACTTGGCCTCGGCTCGGTCCTCCTCTATCAAGTACCCGGCCCAAGGCTCCGCATTTAATCCGCGGCCAATGCCCAGACGCACAATTCCGGACTCACCACGGTGGTTCCAACTCTCCCGAAAAAACCCCCAACAAATGCCTCAAGAAGCTTTTCACTCGTAAAAGGTTTTCACTCGTAAAAATTGTTCACCAAGAAAACACAAATCGATTTCTTCCTCACTTAGAAAAATTAGGGTTTTATTTTCGTTCGTTTTTCCGTGTCTTTCCCTCATCCCGGATCGGCCTTAAATAGGCAAAACACCAATCGGTCGAAGCCACCGATTTTAGGGATCTAATCCAATCATATCAAAGGATGATACGGGTTTCGATCCCCTTCCAAATTAGACATGGCCGTTTAGCACGAGAAAGGACAGAAAATCTGTCCCATGGCAGACGGCGGGTGGGTGAGGGGGGGTGAGGGAAAAAAAACCGAGAGAGAAGTGAGGCTAGGGTTACGGGTGGGGGGTTTAAATATGGGGAATGGATGGTAGAGATAGGTCAACTCACATCCAACGGGTGAGAAGAGAGGAGCCGGGAGTAGTATTAAAACGTCTGGGCCGGGCTGCAAGAAATGCCGGCCCATAACATTAAATAATCATTTGGGCCAAAAAAGTTAACAGCCTCGATCAAATCTTGAAATTAAATAGATGATGTGCATTGATCAATTAAATAGAAAGCAAAAATAATTAATCAGAGCAAAACTACGAAAATTAGAGAATATCAATATTTTCTAGTGGGTGATTTGCAAGATCATCTCATTGAAGCATTTCACCGAACATATGAAGAGCATCATAGTATTGTTTCACCTTCACCGCGCACTCAACAATTAAGGATTTGGACGAAGTTGCTGCTATTCAAATTGGACAAAAACTTATGTTGAGGGAGATGATGGGTGACGGCTGTCGACGCCTCCGAAATTGAAGGGCGGCGACGGCGGATTCGCCGGAGGGATGGAAGACGTCGAAATTGAGAGTGGAGAGAGAGATTCAAAGAGAGAGAACGAGAGTATGGAAAGAGAAAGAGGGAGAGTGTTTGGATAAACAATCCTGTTTTGATAAAATGCCAAAACATACAACAAGTAGATGTCCTGAAGATGATCGTACAGTTGAATAATCTATCCCGTATCATGCATTGATAACTGCCGAACATACAACAAGATGACAATTGCCCATCATACAGCAAGATGTTCCAAGAGTAATAAACACCAAGTATGGAAGTTGTTCGGGAACATCAATACAGCATCTCCCATACAGTGATAGCCTACAACGTTGGATCCTACAACAACATCATTTAAGACGCAACGTGTTGGATACAACAAACAAGCTATAAAGTGTTAGGATAATCAACACTTATCCAACAGGACTGAAGACCGTTGTAACGGAATCTACTTTATACGCTAAAGTCAAGCCACCGTTCGAAAAGAAGTATTTAAATACTGACTGGATAAAGTATTTAAATACCAGCCGACAAAGATCTTCAGACAAGGAGCAAAATCAGGATCTTGTATTATGCAAGTCAATCAACACGTTGGTAAGGGGGGATCGGATGTACGCATCTTTATCCCTGTCTTAATACAGAGAGTTTGTTTCCGGATGATCCAAAATGAAAATTGTATCGAGAATTGCATGAAATGACTAGTACTTCATGAAAAAACGGTCAGTTTAATGAGTCATTTTGTATTATTGGTTTTAGATTGATTTGGTCATTAAGTTTGTATTAGCTGTTTATATTATTGTTTGATTATTGACTGTTTATAAAATATATTTTGTAGAATCAGGTGTTGGTTGTTGGCCGTTCATGTAAAATAATTTTTACAAAAATTTGATGAGTATCCTGACCACAATTCAAATACAAAAGTTCAATTTTATTTCAATTAGGTTCCGACTTTTAAATATCCAACTTCGAACCCAGACCATATTTTTCTGTTTGGGCTTTTACGGGTTACCCTGTTATAATCGAATTTAATTATATCATACTTTCATCATCTAACTCCGCCTGTGATTGTGGTTATGACATTCACTGCCGGTTCCAAGCCCGGATAAAGGAGAAGGGTTGCGGTAGGTCTGTGGCAGCCAGCGTAAAATACAGCCGCATTTGATGGACATGAATCATAATTTAAATATCGTTGGGGCGTTTTCTCAGTTCACCTATCGCTTTGCCTTTTCATAGAAATGTTTTATTGGAGACAACTTGACGATTTCAGAGATTGATTCATGTTAGCCGACCCCAAATTATTTTGGGAATAAAACTCTGATGTTTGTTGTTGTTGATACTTCCATCATCTACCAACAATCCTAAAATTCTAGTTTAATAATCTCTTACTGCCTTGGTTATCTCATTATAGTATGGAAAGATAGATTTTAACGGAAAAATGGAGAGAAAAAATGTTACTTTTTCGTCTCACTTGAAGATAGTACTTTTAGAAAATAATTTGTCCCAACAAAAGAAACTCATTTCTAATTTTTTACCCTTGTGTGATTATGTGTGTTCCAAAATTTACTAGGATTAATAAGTAAGGATATAATTGGAAAAATAGTAATAAAAATCTTATTTTGTCACATTGCAATCAATAAAAAAATCTACATTCATCAATATGGTCTGTTCAATCGAACGAAGGAGTATAACTTTTGTAAGATCCAAACAACAAGTTATACGTGACTTTCAAATTTATAAACCCCTGCAGCGTAAAATTTCGTATACGTTTTTTTTATTATTCTTTTCAGAGTAAATTACACTAATAGTCCCTGTGGTTTACACTAAATTTCACCCGTCGTCCCTATCTTTTTAAAATTACGTTGGTCATCCCTATTTTTGAAACTAGTTGCGTTCATAGTCCCTATTTTAAACGCACGTTTATTTGTGAGGTCAAAACACATCACGTGCCATCCATACATGAGTATGGTTGTAATTTCCTCATTCTCTTTCTTCGATTAATATCTTCACGGGTAAATTGTTTCTTCCAATCACTTTCAATTTTAACTTTTCATCTTCCCTCCCATCATGGTGCTAACCACATGGAATATTCGTGAAAATGACGAAAAGGAGTACAATCTGAACGATGTTTATGGTAGATAAAAACCCTAACTTTTCATCTTCCCTCCCATCATAGTCCCTGTTTTTTTTTTATGTTAACCTAATTTTATTTTATTTTTCAGTTGGTAATTCTGGTATGTTTTCGATGAGGATACATCATGGTGGATTTTTCACAAAATTTCCTGGGAGAAAGTATGTCCAAGGGAAGGTAAACTATGTTGATTTGGTAGATATTGGTGTGTTTTCAGTGATTGAACTCAATGGTATGATAGAAGAGTTGGGTTATAATGATGCCAAACCCATGTACTATCACTTTCAAACCCCTAATAGTGATTTAGATGTTGGACTCAATGCCTTACGTAGTGACAAAGATGTCCATCTTTTGAGTAAGTATGTTTATGATCATAAGCTAATCAATGTGTATGTTGAACATGAGAAATGGGTAGAGAATAGTGGATTTGAACAAGTTAATACTAGAAATGAGGCTGACCATGATAATGAATTTGAAAAAGATACTGATGATAGTGATTACATGGTTGATGAAGATAATCAGGTTGAAGAAGTAGAAGTAGACATGAGTGATTTTAAGAAACATATAGACTCACATCTTGAGTTCATGGGTTGCCAAGATAACATACCAGAAACTGAAGAACAATTAGGTAATCAAGAAGTCCATGTTGTGGACAATGAGTTGTTTGATAGTGCAACAGATTCAGATGATAATGAAATTGAAAAGAGAAGGGCAAGAAACTTGAAGAAATTAAGGGCACAAGGTGTTGTGCAACATTCTCCCTTTCATATTGGGCAAACTTTTGGCAATGCAAATGAAGTGAAAGAACTAGTTAGAAGGCATGCAGTTGAGAGTAGAAGAGAGTTGAAGCTCATTAAGAATGACAAAAAAAGAGTGAGGGTTGGTTGTGAAGGGAGCATTCCAGTATTTAGTGTTCAAAAAGATACAGAATCACCAGTGGGACCATGGCCAAAAAAACAGGTCCAAGTAAGTGTTGAAAGGGTTCAAAAGGAAAAAATAAGTGGCAATGTTGGTAGTGGTGATGCAAGTGGAAAGGATAAAGTCAAGTCCAAGGGCAAGAAAGTAATTTTAAATGGGAATAATTGTCCTTGGGTTTTGCATGTGAGTAAAGTTAAAGATTCTGAGACATGGATGGTAAAGACATTTAAAGATGTCCATAAATGTCTTCAATCTAGACATATAAAACATGCCACATCTGTATTCCTTTCCAAGCAGATCGTTGAACAAGTTGAAGTAGATCCCAAAATCCCAATCAAAGCTATTCAAGACCAGCTACAAAAGAAACTAGAATTGGGTGTGTCTAAAATGAAAGCTTTCAGAGCAAAAAAGAAGGCAGAATTTCAACTATCAGGTGATTATGTACAATAATTTTCAATGTTGAGGGATTACTGTGAAGAGGTGTTGGCCAACAATCCAAATTCAACTGTAAAA
Organism: Orobanche coerulescens; assembly: GCA_033398695.1. Lineage (NCBI taxonomy): Eukaryota > Viridiplantae > Streptophyta > Magnoliopsida > Lamiales > Orobanchaceae > Orobanche > Orobanche coerulescens. Next base: position 3,465,213 of record CM065810.1, read on the forward strand.
ATTCAGACAGAAGTGGAGCCAAATACAGAATCACCAACAAGACAGTTCAAAAGGATTTATATTTGCTTGGGGGCATTAAAAGAGGGTTTCAAAGCAGGAAAGAGGGACCTATTGGGGTTAGATGGTGCCTTCATGAAGGGAAAATTTTCAGGGCAGATCCTTACAGCAGTTGGACTTGATCCAAATAATAGAATATATCCAGTGGCTTATGCAGTTGTAGAGGCAGAGACAAAAAATTCATGGACTTGGTTTTTAACATGTTTGGGTGAAGATTTGGATCTGGGCACTATGTCAAACTTCACATTCATTTCTGACAGGCAAAAGGTTCAATATCTTTAATTTGCTTTAGTAATTGTGCAACTTTTAACCATGTTTACTAGTTGAACTTTATTTATGGCAGGGCATTATACCAGCTATAGCAAGTTTGTTTCCATGTGCTGAGCATAGGTCCTGTCTTAGGTATATTCATGAAAACATGAAGTTGACTTGGAGGGGGAAAGCATACAAAGACCTTCTTTGGAAGTGTGCAACATCCACAACTGTCCAGCACTTCCAAAGAAGTATGCAAGAGTTAAGAAACCTTAATGTGGATGCTTTTCAATGGCTAGTTAAAATCCCCCCACAACAATGGTCAAGAAGCCATTTCAGAGGTAACGATTACTTTCAAATGCACTAAGTTTGTTACTGTTTTTGCAATTAATTTATAGTTTGACTTTAGTCTTATGTGTGTAATAGGGAGAGCTCATTCAGATGTGTTGCTGAATAATATGTGTGAAGTGTTGAACAAGCAACTAGTTGATGCTAGAGACTCACCCATCATAACATGTTTAGAGTATGTCAGGGAGTATTTGATGAAAAGGATTCCAATAGTTCAAAAGTTGATTGCTAATTGTGATGGTCCACTAACACCTACTGCCACTAAGCTGTTGGAAGGAATAAAAAAAGAAGCTACTCAATACACAGTAGTGTGGAATGGTGGAGAGAAATATCAAGTGAGTGGACCATGGGGGGACCAGTGTATTTTTGATGTAGGTTTAAGGGTATGCACTTGTAGGAGATGGGAATTAACTGGAATCCCATGTAAACATGCTGTAGCAACCAACTGGAATATGGCATTAAACAATTTGAAAGTGGGTTTACCAGAATCTTGGGTCCATTCTACTTATTGGCTTGAAACATGGAAGCAAGTTTACAGTTTCAAAATTGGACCTGTCAATGGTAGGAGCATGTGGCCAAAATCTCAGTGTCCAACAACCTTAATACCACCTGTACATCACAAGGCAATAGGGAGACCAAAGAAAAAAAGAAGAAAAACTGCAGATGAAAAGGATAACATGGTCAGGGGAGGCAAACTTTCAAGAACTTTGAGAACAGTAACTTGCAAAAGGTGTAACACTGGAGGTCATAACTCTAGGACATGTACAGGACAAAATGTTGGAAGTCAAGCAGGAAGTAGCAGTCAGGCAACAAGAAATGTTGGAAGTCAAAGAGGGAATGCTAGTGGAAGTCAAAGAATGAATGGTTGATTTTGGTTGATCGTGTAACTTTGAACTTGTATCTTGGTAACTTTGAACTTGTATTTTGGTTGATCGTGTAACTTTGAACTTGTATTTTTGTTGATTTTGTAACTTTGAACACATGCTTGTGCTGGAAATGAATGACCCTTCTTTTGGTATTTTGGTTGATCAAGTAAATGGCAGGAGCTTTTGTGTGAAGTATTTTGATTGTGTTTGTAAAATGTGATGTTTTCAATGTTCATGATGAATGGCCCTTCTTTTGGTATTTTGCTGGAAATAAAATGTGATGTTTTCAATGTTCATGATGAAAATTTGATGGAGTTGAATGTAATATTAATTAGAATTGGATACCTGATAACAGGAGAATGCTGCAAGTGAGGATGAAACGAATGGCTACACAGAGCTTTGAGTTTGCCATTCAATTAATTCTTCTTTGATGTAAATTTTTGGTATTGAGGATTGTGATGTAAATTTTTGGTATAATGAAGATTGTGATATTTCCCTTCCAAAGATATTGTCTTAACAACAAAATGTAGCAACTTTTATACAAAATTACTTCAGAATTAAGAACAACAAACTAGCATCTTTTATAACCATGTTCTTCAAAATTACAACTTACTGCCAATATTAAAACTGCAAATTAGAACAATTACAACTGACTACAAACCTATTACAACTGAGAGTAAATTTTACCTACTGCCAATATATCAACTTACTTCAAAATTACAACTATTACAAACAAAAAAAAGGCCAGCCAACTCATAAACAAATACAACTTCATTCTTCTAACTTCTGCTTTGGATTCTTTCATTTCTGCTTCAAGTCGGTTCTTTGACCTCAATAACCCAGGTATGATTTCACAAGAACGAGGGCACATTACCGGATCAACCCAACCAATGAATCTACAACTGGATCCCTGCAACAAAAATTACAAATAACATTTAGATTGAGCAATAATCCTTTTTTTATGTTTTACCTTAGATCTGTCAAAATTTTCACCCTCTGAGGACAACTGTAGAATCGCCGACCGGGGTTCAAGGAGGTCCAAGATGTTCGAACAATGACATGTTTTCCACACCAGCAATTCACCATTTTTATTTGTTTAAATCAAACCCGTCACTCTTTTTTTGGGAATAAGAAGATGTATGTAGGGAGTTATGTAGGGTTTTTATTGAGAAGAAAGACATACGGCCGCTAAAGATATAAAGAGAAGAAGGAGAATGAGGAGAGGACAAAAATACCCATGTTTTGACCTCACAAATAAACGTCCGTTTAAAATAGGGACTATGGACGCAATTAGTTTCAAAAATAGGTATGGCCAACGTAATTTTAAAAAGATAGGGACGACGGGTGAAATTTAGTGTAAACCACCGGGACTATTGCTGTAATTTACTCTTCTTTTCATAAGAAATTAAGAATAGAGAATATTTCACCTTAAAATTTGTATACATTTATAACCGTAAAAATTTATAACTTAATTCCGATCGATACGATTCGTTTTAGTTTTAAAATCGCCAAACTTTCTAAAAAAATCATATTCTTCCCCACAATCCGAATTGGTTCGATTCGATTTCAAATTTCAATTTTTTTTTACGATTCGATTCGATTCGATTCGATTCGACGGGAGACGACAATTCTCGGATGCTCCATATTTGAGAAGTGGGGCCGAACCATTGCATCAGTAGAGACAGGAGACTTGAGAAAACCCCCCATTCATTGTTTGTGTTTCATAAAGGAGGCGCTTTTCTTCAATTGTCCGCTGACGCACCAAAATTGACCCGACGGGCTCCCGAATTTCTCCAAAAACATGCTCCAATTCCTTCGCTAACCAACTGGAGGGAAAAATATTATTATTATTATTATTATTAATATTATTATTATTATTATTCGGAATTTGTTTTTTAGGGGGGATAAAAAAAAATTGTTGGGTAATGCAGATTTTATAGAGTCCATTTGCAGTTGGGATTTATCGCTTATTTCTAATCGATCAGAAAGGGAAGCTCGTGATTCGTGTGTGTGTGTGTGTGTGTGAAGCAGGAGCGCAAAGAATACAGATTTGGATTTTTCATATATAATTTGGTTTTATTTCCGATTAAATGTCTGAATTGGTGGCTCGAACTGGTCGGCATCAGCAGCGCTACGAGGATGGTTACCGTCTCATTGCTGGGTAATTTTTTCCTCTTTCGTCCCCCCCTCTCTCTATATGTAATAAATATATGGCGTGTGTGTGTGTGTGTGTGTGTTTATTGGTATATACATGCATGGTTCTTTGTGGATTGGTGTTTGTTTGCATGAGGAATTTTGTTCTGCGCTTCCGGTTGAGTTAATGTGGACATATTGGAGTTAGTTTTGGGATATGTTCTGTTTTTTTTTTTACTGTTTGGACAACATTTAGTTTTTTTTTTTTTTTTAAATCAAGGAAATGTAAGATTTTTATTTTTGGAGTTTTGTTAATTGGATTTTCGAAGGAAGTTGTTGCTACTTGGTTTTTTGTTTAATTAGGAGAATAAAATGAGGGAAGTTTTGGTGAATTATCTGTGAAATTAAAAATTTTACAAGTTTGTCGAACTTGGATTAGAATTTGTACAAGTTTATCGAACTGGCACGGTGTTTTAGTGGTGAAGGTGCAGAAGAAATTAATATAAATCAAAACCCGAGTCTCTTTTTTTTTCGTATTCCTTTTGGCGATTTCGGAAACTGGAGAAGTATAGAATGTTTTATGTCTGTATTTGAGGCCTCAGTTAGGGTAATCATTTTATCGTATATTACACGTGCTAACCAGTAGAGCCATTTCCCAGGTGTATTCCCTTCAGATATAGGAATGTGAAAGAAGATGGCGATGACACGTCCGGGAAGATAGTTGAAGTACTAATGATCAACTCAACTAGTGGACCCGGTCTTTTATTTCCAAAGGTGAGAGTTGTGGATACATTCATCTATTAGTCATTAGAAGCAGATTGCTTTTCTCCTTGTGTGATTAAAATGTCCCCATTGTTTCTGATAGTGTTTGTCACTCATTGGAAGTATGTTTAAACTAGAAGTTGCTTTGTACTTTATGACTTGTGAGTTGTGACTAGAAGAAAGGGAAAACACTTCCATAGCCGTCGTATTTTCCTAATGCATCTGGATTCTGGAAGTTAAATGTGCTTCTGACATTGTTTTTCATGGGTACATTGAAATAAAACAGTCAACTCAACTCGATTTGCATAAGAGAAAAGGATAAAGAAGAAAATAAAAGAAAAGGGTTATCTCCCTATTAACTTTACGTGCGCTTTTACTTTCTTAATTGATTCAGATTAATGTTTTGAGGTTAATATTTGACATGGGGTTGTGATGTTTTTCTTTCTTCCGCCTGGGAGCAAGCATTGAGCGTTTCCGGGTACAACACAGACTTGCACATGAAATTGGTAGCTGTTATTTAGGTTACCCGCTATTCAACCCAACTAAATCCTGCTTTTACTATAAACACCGTTTGTTTTTCCATAGTATCTTCAAATCTGAACAATAACAAGGCAAGCTGTTTAAACGCTTCAGTTTCCTGATCGAACCTACTTTATGTTTTCAATTGTTATACTTGAGTACAAGAACTCTTGATTTAGTATTCTATATACCTATACGTCAGGTTAAAGTTCGGGATAATATCTAGTATGTGATTGGACATTTGGATTTTGAAGCTTTCCATCCATCCTATCATCAAGCATACCATCGACAGATAGTCTCGTTACCTCATCTATATAAGGAGATTACCTTCTATTTCTTACCCGCCTTTTGAACTCCGACCTAGTTTGCCTGTGATTGCGCCCGTCGTATGAAAGACTTATGTATGGGTATTTACATATTTCTCAGTATTGAAGCTCAAATATGGTGCAATTTCTTGGATTATTTCACATTGAAACGAAAAATATTTAGAAGATATCAAATATTATGTGTTTGATTTCCCATTTATTTAATTAGCCATTGAACATTACAAATTTGTTTTGTTACCCATGAAATTTGTTCTTGATACATATACGTGATTTTATATGAGATGAACTTTACATTATGGCTACTATGTCGACGGACCTGAAAAACAAACTGAGTTGGCTTGGCTGTTCAGGTATATTCCTATATTTCCCTGTATTTAACGGAATGACATATTCTTGTCCCATTCTGTACTGAAGGTCAGACTTTTTACATAATGGGCGGAAAAGGCTGCTAATTGTAATAAATTAGCTTTGTGTCTTAAAACAAAAGGTTGAAGAATCCGTGACTCCTATATATGTGACTATGTCCGCCTCAATTCACATATTGTTTGTGTAATTGACATGTGTCTTCACCTTATGCTGAGATGAGTGCATATTATAAATTTTATCAACACACCCTCACTATCTTGCCCTTTTTGGTTTTCAATAGGGCGGGTGGGAAAATGATGAAACGGCCGAGGAGGCAGCAGAAAGGGAAGCAATGGAAGAGGCTGGAGTTCGAGGAGATTTAATGGTAAAAATATCATAACCTCTATATGTCCCGACTGTAGGGTGGTAATGCTGTTAGGACCGCCACCACCACCACTCTGTCACATTAGTATGATATTGTCCGCTTTGGGCCAAGCCCGCACGGATTTGTTTTTGGGCTCCTTCCCAAAAGGCCTCATACTAATTGAGTGGTGGACTTTATTATATAGAAGACTTCTTTTCTTCTCTCTTCCGATGTGGGATGGGTTTGCCAACCCCAACAAATGCATCATTATTAGTGGTAGTTACCATGGGTGCTTTATTATGATTTACATAACAAGCATTTGTTGATATTGCAAGATTACCCTTACATGACAACATCAACTATTCTTTTTTACTTTTATTCTCTCTCTCTCTCTCTCTCTCTATTTTTTGTTTCTTACTCGAACTTGCTGCCTATTTGTGGTAAAAAACCATAGAATCTGTATGAATATATAATGCTTACCTGAGAATTTTTTTTAACCAGAGGAGAAATGGTATCTCTCTATGATTCAGACCTCTATGGAATAGAATACAGAGAAAATAGGTTGCAGGATTAAATTACAAAAACTCCCCCCCGGGGGTTATACTCCATCCGATTCCGTCCCACTTGAAGAGTCCTATTTGATGAATGTACAAGTTTTTAGTAATGCAAGGTACAATACATAAAAGAGGCTTTTTGTACCATTTTTTTTTCAATTTATATCCTTATTAGTTGTGAAATTAACTTTGAACCATACATATTCATATAAATAAGGGTATGTATGAGATGTAAAAAATAGAAATAGGACTCTTCTATTGGGACATGCATATACACATATTTCAAAAACACAAATACCACCGTCGTGTAGAGGGGTTTTTTGTAATTTAACCTATCCTCGAGGTTATCTTTTTCTTTTGTTTTTTTGTAATAAACCCTAGGTTTCATCTGTTCAGGCTTCCTAACGCTATTACAGCTCACGTGACTAGGCCGACTTTACCAGATTAATACCTTTTTAATCCTTTCCTCCGTTTTTTTTTTTTTTTTTTTTTTTCAAATCTTTCTTGTCAGCATTTCCTAGGATGTTATTTTTTCAAGAGCAAAACACTCCAGGATGAATATAGCCCCGAAGGTTTGTGTAAAGCTGCTATGTACGCTTTGCATGTGAACGAAGAGCTAGAGTCGTGGCCGGAGAAAAGCCATCGGAAAAGAAGTTGGCTGACTATACCCGAAGCAATCGAACAATGCAGACATGCATGGATGTGTGAGGCTCTCGAAAAAGGTTTTTCAAATTGGTACGCCGGTGGCATGACCCGCACGTTGCCAAGAAAGGGTTTCTCCGATCAGTCGTCCAGTTAGCTTTGACTGTTTTTTTTTTTTTTTTGAAGAACTGGTAGCTGTCCCATTCCAAGCTGATTTTGGTAACTGTTTTGTTTCAGACCTTACAAATTTCCTTTGGAGAAGTAGGAAGTAAAACGGTAATATGCAAATAGTTCTGTTTTGGTTTAGGTGTTTACAATTTTATGATAGACACATTTTTGGTTTCCTTTTTGAAGAAGATTATATTATATATATATATATATATAGGGGCGCTTTATTTTCAGAACTATCTTAAGTGCGAGAACTGCGAGAACTCCTCTAAACCAATGAGATTTTTTAAAATATTAAAAAATATTATTAATTCAAAAGGGTATTATAGTAAAATACAATTTTTATTACGGGAGATAACCCCTACTAATAATAACCTCTACTATAATAGCCCCTACTGATGATAACCCCTACTATATATATATAACCCCTACTATATAGTAGGGGTTATGATCAGTAGAGGTTGTATGCATTGACATGATGTATATTATGTATTATTAAGAGTACAAAAGGTGGTTCTCGCAGTTCGGGTTCTGAAAATAAAGTTACACTATATATATATATATATATATATATATACAACAAAAAAATTATATACCTTTTTAGCGGTAAATGCGAATCTGGCTATAAATTCTACTACTCTTTACTTCCCGATTTAAGTGGTTCAATTCTCTTTTTGCCAATTATTAAGGATAGCAAATTTAGGACCTCATAATATAACACTCTTTCCCACTTAAAGCGGGAGGTTTCACTTTTTTTAAATAATAATTTTTTCGTTTAGATCTTATTCATCTTTATACTAAAATTATACATATTTAGATAAATCATTGTACCTCACGAAAAAAAAATCATATTACTGCTATTTTGAATTGCATCTTCATACAATGTATTTTCGATCCATTGACTCGAGATGTTATTTTCGACCCGTTTTATAACTGGACATTGTTTTCTTACTCATTTTACCCCACGATGTGATTTTCGACTCTTGTGCTCCAGGATAATAGGGCTGGGAATTTTCAACCTGAAACACGTGGAACCGGTCGGAATCGAATCGAAATTCTCGGCTCAATTTGGTTCCTAATGTTGAAAATTAGATACTTTATTGTTTAGAAATTTAAAGTTAAGTCTTGCTTTTGAATGGACTATTGTTGTTTAAAATTGAATTTTTTGGAGCAGGTGAATAAATTCATATAAACATGAAAAAATGAAATCGAAATATTGTCGGAACCAAACTGAAAATTTCGGAGGTTATGTTCGGTTTTGTACTTTTGTATGAAAAAAACGTGAAACCGAACCCGAAATACACAATTCGATTCGGGTTCGGTTCCTACCAAAAAAAAATCAAAATCGAATTTTGACAGCCCTACAGGATATTATCTTCGACCTGTTTCGCTCTACGATGTCCTATTCGACCTGTTGGACGTGGTGTTGCTTGCGTTCTGCTCTATTATGGAACATCATTTTTTACCTGTTTCACGCGAGAACGTTATTTCCGACTCATTTCACTATTTGACGTCATTTTCGATTGTTTGCTATAGGGCAATATTTTCGACCTATCTCGTCACGGGAAGGTATTTTCGACCCATTTCGCCATTGTACCTTATTTTCGACCAATTTCGTCTTGGGACGTCATTTTCGAACCGTTCCGTCTTGAGACATCATTTTCGGAACGTTATTTTCTACTGTTGCCGCCTCGGGATATTATTTTCGACCTGTTCAGCTCAGGAACGCCATTTTCAAATGTCTTCGTCTCGGGACGTCATTTTACCTAGGGGTGGTATACCGTACCGTACCGAACTCATTTGTCAATACCGTATACCGTACCAAAAATTTCCGTACGCCAAAATTCACACCGATACCGTACCGAAAGTTTCGGTATACCGAAATCTCGGTATGGGTTTTGATCCATACTGATACCGTACCGAAATTTCGGTATACCGAATTTTATTTTGGTATCGGTAGATACCGAACTTATCGAAATACCAAATTACCAAAATATCGAAAAAATCTTGATATACCGATATATATCGAAATACCGAACAAATAAAATACCGAAAAGATCTATATACCGATATATATATATATATATATATTGAGATACCTATTTTTTTTTTGTATTTCGGTATATACCGAAATACCGAAAATAAAAAAACTTCATACCGTTACGGTACCATACCGTACAGAAAAATCGGTATACCGAAATTTTCGACAATTTTGGTAATTTTTCGGTACGGTAAATTCGGTATTTCGGTATATTTTGCCACCCCTAATTTTACCTTGGGGTGTCATTTTCGTCCCGCTTCGTCCCGATGTGCCGTTTTCGACCTGCTTTGACCACAGGGCGAAACAGGTCCAAATAACATGGGACGAAAACAATCTAAAACGACGTCCCTGGATGTAATTAGACGAAATGACGTCCCAATTCCAAAAATGACGCCCTAAGGCGAAAAGGGTCGACAATGACGTTCAGGGAGGAAAGCAATCGAAAATTGTGTGGGGAGAAACAGTCTGAAAATGATGTTCCGGTGCGAAACATGTCGAAAATAACATCTCATAACGAAACAGGTCAAAAATATTGTCTCGATTAAAAGCGGTCAAAAATATCTTCCTGAGGAAAATAATATTTTGAAGCGAACGAAGGACGAGATGGGTCAAAAATAATTTCCCATGGCAAAATTGGATAAAATTATCGTCACGTGTCAAAATGAATCTAAAATAATATTCCACGGTCGAAAATAATATCGCGATGCGAAACAGTATCGTCCCGGGTTGACGTTTGCAAGCGGGAGCTAAGGTGCTGTCAGCTTCTCTTTTGAATTGATGGGTGGGATGTTTCGGCCGTTAGATCTCCAACAGCCAAGATTATTCTGGATTTTTTTTTTTTTTTTTTTTTTGAGGATTTAATTTAGAAAAAATAGGGAGAGAATAAAATCCAAAATTAATGACTGAGATTATTTGCGTTGGTGATGTACGCTTTTTTCTCCTTTTTTTTTTTTTTAATTTTGATAATTATTTAAAATTCAAAAGAAATTCCAGAAAAAAAAAATCATTAGTATTGCATTTTTCATCACGTTTTTATTTTAATGTAACGTTTTTTTAATTGATTCAACTGTTTGCTAGTTTTTATTAATTATTTTAATTGGTTTTATATTAATGATAATTAGTTCAAAATCATATAAAATAGAAAAAAAAAAACTCCCCTTTTACTGATACCACTGACGTCAATAAAATAATATAGCTGACGTCAATAAAAAGGGTCCCATTCTGGCCGATTGCCTCGACCTAATTGGCACCGAAGCCGGTCACCTCGACCTAAGGGCACCTAAGCCGATCACCTCGACCTATTCAAGTTCAACGAGCAAACTCTGTTTTGAGTATCAAGTACATTACCAAAGAAAAACAAAAATTAGAAAGAAAAAATAAATGAGAAATCAACTATAAAACTAAAGTGTCAAAAATAAGAAGAAAACTACGGAGGGCTTAGAGACCCGCAGCATGCTCCGATTTTCATATTTTCACACGATATACAAAATGTAACAAGACGGGCGTTACTGGAAATTCAAGCTCGACTAGCAGACCTATTGCTCATGCTTAACACGTGCCTTTAAGATTCCGGGTAGAGGGGGTGGTGAGTTGGGAGGCCTACCGGCTACACATGACCTTGAAGGATTAGGTAGTCGGGGTTGGTATGCATCAGCCACGCTTGAACTCTCGCCTCCATTGGTGGAAATATTTCTTGGCGTGCCATCGTTTTGTGGATTTTCACAAAATTTCATCGCCTTGAGAACGTAATTGTCATCGTGTAGCTCAAAAGGAGTGCTGCAGTTGAAACAAAGTGACTGTGTTGGATATGAAATAAAATTATTTCTTTTAGGTATAATATCAAAAATTACGGTTGCATTTGGTCTAATCCCATAAACCTAGTTATCTTTTTAGGGTGTCACTTTGTATAAGACAAATAAATCTAGGACGCTTATTTGTAATTCTGAAAGATAACTGGGTTCGTTTGTAATTAGGACAAAACCTCAAAGGTAGTATTGTAAATATCCGGTTCTTTTATATATATCCAACAAATTTTGCATTACGGAAAACCATCTCAAAGCAAAGTTGGCCAAAATCCTCATTACCATAAGAGTAGGTTCTATCGTGAGACGGTCTCGCCGTGAGACCGGTCCACTAAAACTAAAGTTTGAAATAAAAAAAATTCCAACAAGGAGAGAACTCTAGAGAAAACTAAAATTAACTAAAATACTAGAAATGAACTCTAAAAACTGAAAAAAAGAAAAAAAAAACTAAAAACCCAGAATCCCCCCTAAAAACCCTAAAAAATAATTAATAAATAAATAAGAAAACCCCAAAAATGAAAAACCTTAAGAAAACTATAAGAACTACAAAAATGGAAAAAACAAAAAACTAAAAACAAGAAGGAAAAAAACAACTAGAACTAAAATCTAGTCCGTGAAACGGTCTCACGTGAGTTTTTTGCCATAAAATAATGTTGGATGTTACCCCCAAAAAAAAAAAAAAAAAAATCCCTCACAGAAACTTGCTTGATAGTCAATGATACTTATGATATGATATCACACTCAATGCTGGTAATTTAGTCTTAAATCATTGCCTTACCTGTTAAAATCAAAATGCACCAACTGCATATCTTCTGATATTTCCACCTCCACCGTGGCATGAGGGCGAGTCTACACTTACAAAAATTCATCATTGAGTGGTAACCAAAGGTTTGGAATGAAGATGTTCTTGATGTTTTAATGATAATGATCATGTTACTCATCTTGCTGGATGTATTAACATCAGTGGAACAATGGTAATCATTTAGCTTCATCGTAGTTAAGTTTAATCAATGGAATTGATATCATAGAAGTGTTAAAACACCATGTTAGGTATATTTCCTACCTTGGGAAGAACTTGATGAATGTTAGAGATTTAAAGAACGCATTTACCAGATATTTAAATATGTTAGAAAATCTCAGAAGAAAGAATCTAACAGTTCATTTTCAGAACCTGAAATTACAATTCCACATTAATAACAAGAGAAGAGCCTAATGTAAAATGTAAAAGTTCTGTTTGTGGTGAAGTTCTTTTTCTTTATGAAATAATATTTATGTAAAAAACACGCGACTCTACCTGGACCAAAATAAAAGGCAATGCAACTCCACCACTTGGAGCATTTCCTGAGCCATATAGTTGCTTATTGCGCTGTATGAGATTTCGAAGACCTACGTACTGCAGCAAAACAACATAGGACCGGACATATAAATTATCAGTCCTGACACTATGATCAATATCGTAATGAATGATGCACACAAGGCAACTAACTTCATGCGAAACACAAAAACGAAAGAATATTCTTTCAAAAGCTTTCTTACTTGTTCCTCAAGCTCTTCCAGATATGCTGCTTTCTTTTCGATACGATTTCGAAGTCCGTGACTTTCAGTCTGCAAATAAGTATATTGAGATTAATCTCAATTGGAAAGGGAAAAGAGAGAGCTTTGATAAAAAGAACAAGTCTGACCTTGAGTTCTTCAATGTCATCCAAAGTAGTCCGAGGTAGACCCTTCCACTGTATTTCCTTTTTATCTTTAGAGAGTATATCCATCGCCATTAGCACGTTTAGAGCATCATATACCCTCCGACGAATGTTTTTCTCATCATATTGTTGCTGTAGGATTTATTTAACCAAAAAAAAAAGGAAAAAATGGATGAGTATAGGCTGAATATTGTGTTTCAACTACTGCATGCACAAAATGTGATAATTAGAACTGCAATAGACCTGGTCGGCTGATGAAAGACTACAGCTAGGATCAGCGAATTCAGCTACAAGTTCATCAGCCACCTGGAAAGATAAAATTTATGTCATGTTTTAACGATAATAAAAAGCATTTCAACTGCAAATATGGCAAATTATCCAATATCACAAAATGGAAGATATTATGGAAATGCAAAAATGGTCGAGCATCATAAGACTCCATACTGTTTGTTAATCACAAAAGGAAGCATTACTAGGTGTATCAGGAAATGACAAAAAAAGAACTCCGACCCCCCCCCCCCCCAAACCAAAAAAAAATCACAGAAAGGGAAAAAAGAGAAGAAAAGAAAATACCAAAAAAGAAGGTTAATGTAGGTAGAGAAAAAATGTAAATGAAAAGCATGAAACTTCTGAGAAGTCGTCTAACGACAGAAATACATTTGTAACTAACTGCGACAGTCCACAGTAAAACTAGCTTCAGCTGACAACTAAAGAAAATGATGCTTCGGCATTAGCACTCAGAGGAATATGAAGACTATTGCTATAAGTGGGATAGAAACCAAAGGCAAAGAGACAAAATATGTCACCTTTGCAATCAATAAAAAGATGTGGCCATGTTAACTCAGCCAAGTGACATTTAGGGTTTGTGAAAAATACAACACCATTGAAAAGGAATGTACTAATTGATCATATAACAAAACTGCACTGCGAAGATCTAACCTCATTATATGTAGTTCTTCCTTTGCTTTCTACTTTCTCGCAGACTGTACACAAGAACAAAGAGTTAATCACTATGGCATCGTTTGGAGTTGGTTCAGTTCCAGACTTAAAGTACTGATGTCTCCACAAAAAACAACTCCATACATGTTTGGGTTTAGTTTTGCATGTTAATATATATTTATAGTGAATAAATTACAAAAACTACACGAGGTTTAACCTAATTACAGAAAAAAATATCTTCCAATATTACAAATAACTTCCCTCATACTTATCGTTATCTTGCAAAAGTGCATCCTCAAGATGGGTCAAGAGGAGGCTATTTGTAAGGTAAAAACAAAAATCAAGGGGTTAATCATAATTTTAGAAACTTAGTTGTTCTTTTTGTATTAAACTAAAGCTCAGTGGTAGTTTTTGTAAATAACTCTATATATGTGTATTTAAATGTATATAAGATGATATGGATACAAGTAAATTTGTGTGTATTGTTGGGTTGTGGAGCCGGAAGTACTATATACCAAAGCCAGATATCGCCGATCCAACTTCTTGGGGGAGGGGTATATAGGGTATTTACGTGTATTAGGGTTTTCTGGTTTTTTGGCTATAAATAGGCCCATTGGCACCAGTTGTAAATCACACCAAAATTGTAAACTCTCTCTTTCTCATACTTAGTGATATTCCTGGCTTGGTAGCGCCCCCAGACGTAGTCATTTCTGACGAACTGGGTTAACAAATCTTCTGTTTTTTTATCCTTTTTCAATTTTCTTTTTCATATTATCCCAGTAAATCCTAACATGTGTGTGTGTGTGTGAATATATATTATATCTATGAATAATAATGATTAGAACTTTCTAAACTACTTTTGGAAAGGATTAAAACGGTTTTGAAGGATCCAGTATTTGACATGAGGTCTGATGTTTCAAAAACACGCAACTAACTCGTGCAAATCTTCAACTGATACTGAACTTTGAAATTCCCTTGACGAGGCTCGGGCAGACCAAGAAAATGATTTAGAATGCAAATGTTTTTTAAACTTTCTTTATTTGATTCTACTTTATTTTTATTTAGTTATTCATTTATTCTGGTATGCCGCGAGATTCAGCCAAACTGCAGTAACACCAACAGGCCCCTGAATGTTTGAAATTTATGCCATCCTCCCCTAGACTTCAAGACTATCCTCCAGAAAGTCCCGTTTCCAACTACAATGACGAAGATGTCATAAATTATTAAATAACAAAAACCAAAAACCAAAACCACTCTATTTATCATATATATTCTAAGTTACACTGTTCCTCACAATTTTCAATGGAACACCAACTACATCCATAATGTTTGACTTCTCTTCATCTACTAAGGAAAAGGAAACGCCGTTAGTTCTGTCATATATAATATAATGCTGGTTATGAAGATATCTCAAGAGTAGATAGAAGTTTCCTTAGCAATTTGGAGCGACCACAAAATATAAAAATCAACTGAAACAATCCGAGAGTATTATCTTACACAGAAAATTTACAAAGCACACTAGCCAAGGGTTTTAATATACAACACGCCCTTGTAAAGAAAGGCAAAACAAAGAGATATGAGAAACAAAAACCTTTCATGCTAAACTGACGAAGCCCTCGACCATTCTTGTCACCTACAACTGCACGTTGTCCTCTTTTCTTCCTCCTGTTACTGTTCACATAATTATAATAATTAAATTTGAAGCGGGAGAAGAAGATGATATTCATAGACAAGAATATGCCTTTAAACATGCATGGTCCATACTTAAAAGACTTTTGTCAATGTAAACCAATCATAACAATAACTTTGGCCACTCAAAGTCAGAGCAGATATTAGTTGGCACATAACATACTCTTACAGAACCTCATTCATAAATCATAATCATCATTATCAATTGCACCTTAATCTCAATTATGTTTGGGTTGGTGCCTGGTGGAATGAAGATTATAGTGTCAATTAAAGGTCTAAAATTAATCAACACTATAAATTCATGCAAATAACAAAGTAGCAAGGTTTTACGCCGGATGCCCTTCTTGTCGCAACATTCATACGAAGGAGAAATGAGATGACATTTCAAAACCATTGTCATCATAAGTTTTTCCACTTGTATGGAAAATATCATGAGACGGTGAGTTGAGATAAATGTTATAGGCATGTCCTATTACAAAAATGATTTATTAAATAACCAACATGTATGTCGTGGAAGATGACGAACCTACAAAACACCATTGTCGACCAATTTCCCATTTGATCTACAAATTTTTTATTTGCTTCACTTAAAAAACTAACAGCATAAAACATTACAACTTCTTTAACATAATATACACCATACCATTAAGTAACACCAAAATGAAACCATGTCAATCTCCCAAACACCTAAATAACTCGATTTAAAGAAGTCTTACTCATATTACACCTAAATGAACCTCCAATCAGCTCCATCATGGTTAATATTCTTTGTTAAACCGCTACCTGTAATATCTTTCACAAATTTCCTAAAATGCATCCATCAGGTGCTAACAAGGTTTTCTCCAACTAAGACTTAAACTATAATACCATAACACACTGCCTAATCAAAACAATCTATAAAGCAACATATACAATCAAAGTGAATTCATTATCCATAGTATATTAGCTGCATAGGAATTTCAGTAATAACTGAATCAGAACAAACACACACACACACACACACACACACACACACACACAATGAAAAAATAAAAATACGAAGATGACTAAGAAAATCTCACCCAGCAGTTCCCTGAGATCCAGCATCATCCCCTTGGATAGCAAGATTGTTCAACAAGAGGAATGTGCTGTCACCAATGGTAGGCGCCATTGCCGCCTCACTCTGGCTGGAGGGGGACCCCACGCTGCCGCTGGTCGACATGGATTGACCAGAAACAGTGGTGCCCCATGACCTGCTGGCTCCACCACCACCGCCGCCTCTAGTGCCGGCTGTTGGGTTCCTATTCTCCTCTTCATGATTACTACTTCTATTATTGCTACGGTTCGCCATTTCCAACAAAGTTTATTAGATTAAACCACCAAAAAATGGTTGGCAAAATAGTATAGTCAACGAATGAATTTCTATGAATAAACGAATTCCACAGTATAAACCCAACGCAAATCAACGAGAAGAAGTTCAGAAAATTCTCGAGGTCAGCTTCAGAGCCGAATAAGCACAATTCTACAACAGAGAAATTAGATTTTCAGAGGTATATATCATTCCAAAAAAAAAAAAATCTGGGTTCTGAAGAATGGGACTCACAATATACACCAAGTAGTGTGTGTGTGTGTGTGTGTGTAAAATCACTTCAAATTTTCTCCGGGTAAAATAAAACCGGAAACCACAGGCGCCACAGTTGAAAAATAAATCTCGTGAAGTTTTTGTTTGTTCTGTTAATGGCGAAATTTCAGTTGATCTGTAAAAAAGGGGGAAAAGGGGGAAGTGAGATAAGTGACTCTGTCAAGAAAGGTGTCGAGGAGGGAGGGGGCGGCAAGGGGTGGTACCGAATATTTTTTTTTTTTTTTATACCGAGGTTCCAAGTTTACAACTTACTAGTCCTCGAGATAACAGCTCCGACCCCTACAGTACTGATACCAGTTAAATCGCGAGATGTACATCTGGCTCCCAAGTTCTTAAATATCCTCAACTACCGCGCACAAGGAGTCGTCCTTCAAGTGATTGCTCCATACTGGACCCCCTCAAATCCAACTGCAGGGTCCCACCGAGATCTGGCCTCCCACACAACCGGTTGAAGCCCTCAATATTTAATTGTTCCACCAGCGTACTTCGGAGGGTTAGCACCTAATCCTTAGTCAAAAATTAAGGGATTATTGGGCCTTGAGAAATTCAATTCCAAAGTGTTGCCACTATAAATTGAATCCCTGACCTCCAACTAAATTGAAAGTCAGGTGGCCAACTGCGCCAAGACAGTTGATTGATACCGAATTTTGTTGCCGATACCGTTTACCGTACCAAAATTCTTGGTATAATAAAATTCATATCGATACGGTACCAAAAGTTTTGATATATCAAAATTCGGTATACTGAAATTTCGATATGGCTTTCGATCTAAATCGATACAGTACCGAAATTCATTTCGGTATCAGTATATATCAAACTTATCGAAATACCGAATTATCAAAATATCGAAAAAAATTTGATATACCGATATATCCTGAAATATCGAACAACTAAAATATCGAAAAATTCGATATATTAATACATATATATTGAAATACCGAATTCTTTTTAGTATTTTGGTATATACTGAAATACCAAAAATTAAAAAAAATTCATACCGTTACCGTATCGAAAATCGATACCCTACCGAAAGTTCGTTATACCGAAATTTTCGATATTTTCGATACGATAGATTCGATATTTCGGTATATTTTGCCAACCCCTCAATTCTCTAGGTTTCTTTATATTGGATTAATTGATTTATTATTCATCATAAGCAAATTGTAGAATAATATATGTTGCTAATATTATAATAAGCTCAACTAGGAAATTCAAGATTATTATCGTTATACCTTTTAAATATATATTGTATTATTTATTCAATTATTTATTTTTAAAACAAATACTATGAAAAGTTATGTCTTATTAATCTCAAATGAAATTATGGAATTGGAATAAAGTAATAATATATTTCTTTCTACTTGATTTTTTTTTTAATCAAACTGTCCGGAAATTTATTTTGTCATGGTTCTGGAGATTTGCAATTGCTCATACCGAAAACCAAGTCGAATTATACCGAGTCGACAAACTGAAATTGAGAATCGAGTCTAAATATTTATAAATTTATGAATATGTAGTACTTATATTTATGTGTATATTAAATTAATTAGTTAAATATTTTGATGAAAATTAATAATATATATAATATTATTAACTAATTTACATTACAAAATTATCTTAAGGCCCAAAGGATATGCTTAACAGCCGCATGCCTCGTTTTCCTTCCGCTTTTCATTACACAAATTTTACAAATCTTAACTCCCTATCTCACCTTTTTTTTTTACCGACACCCGAGTTAATGGTGTTCGTAAGGTTTGAACTCGTGACCTTTGCGATCAAATCACTTTATCACATATATCCACTAGAATGCCCTATCTCACTTACCATTGTCGCCGCTAAAATGAAGTTCGGACTGTTTGGGTTGTACAATGCAAAACATATTTTATATTTCCGGTTTTATTTATAAGATTATTAATTATATTTTCGTCATATATTTTGCATATTATTTTATGCATGTTATATTTTGCATATTATTTTATGATAATGTTGTGTATTGCATATATAAATAATTTACTATCTATATAATCTTAGATAATATGTGAGAAGTTGTAGTGTATGCTTGAGATCAGTTGGTTTTGACTATTATACGTTGCACTTGTACAGTGAGATAATTTCTTCCGTACTGACTAAATGAAGAATGAAGATCTCGAATAATTACTGCTCTGATTATTGGTGCATCGAACGAACAGGGAAAAAGAATATTGAAGGCCGAGCTAAGCCTCTGGCAAGTTCTGACGAATGCCGACAATCTATTCTATATTTAGGTTCTATTTTGTATTTTTTTCACTCACTTTTGAAATACATAAATGTATTTTTAAATCCCAACTCCGCCACCGGAAGTATTAATAGAATATACTGCAAATAATTTTATAAGTTGAAACTCTCTCTACCCCATCCTGAATTGAGGAGTGAAAGTTCGATATTGGTGATATTGATTTCCTACGCTCATGATCCGCTGCCCATGTTTTCATATTCAACAATTCTTTCGAAATTAGTTTCGAACATTTAGTTAATTGGAACGCTTGCTAACTTTATATTTAGGATGCACTCAAAAAATTCATCATATTACACAAATATTCAATAAAGGAAGCAAGCATATATGAAAAATATTGAGATTGAAAAAAAAATTAAAATAATCTAATTGAGTTCACTCTGACCAAAACAGATTATACTAAATTAGGAAAATTTTACAAACTGATCGGAGGATCGTATGAGAGTAAAATAACTCGACTCATAAATCAATTCACATTTTCAAGCTTTTATTAGGATGATCATGAGGGATGAGCTTCCTTTTAGGTTTGTGAAGAGTAATGGTTTTAAGGACTTCATCAATATTGAGATTCCTTTGTTTATAATTTCATCGATTTACGATTACTTGAAATTATTTTTCTTTTGTTTATTAGAGAAAAGAAAATATTAACGACTGTACTTCAATGATCAATCTTGGTGTTGAGAGTTTTATTAACCACTGATATTTTGACAAGTATTCAGAATGTTAATTGTTTATGCTTGAGGGGCCATATTGGTGAACTAGAAAATGCAACAAAAAAAAAAAAAAAAAAAAAAGAGAGAGAGAGAGAGAGGGAGAAATATTTTGAATTTTTGTTGCATTAAAAGTCATAAAGGTATAAATATTGAAAAGAGTTAGCTACATTTTTTATCCTCGTGGTTTGTGGGGTATTTCACTTTCAATCTAATTTTTAAAAAAGTTTAGGGTTTGGTCCAAAAGTGAAATGGGACCAAAAATATATTTAACTCTATTGAAAATGCTATTGATTGGACCCGACAATTTGCCACGACACGAATACACAACACGAAAATGACACAAAAATTTAGTACTTGTGTTTGCATTTTTACACACGACACGAAAGTATATAAACACGAAAGTACACGACCAACTAGTGTCGGTTTTGTGTTTACCGTTTGGGTACACGACACGAGGTACACGAAATATATATATATATATAACATAATTTAAAGTTGTATATTCAATTTTACAAACACATATTTCGTGTACCCGTTCGTGTTTGTTTCGTGTAAATTTCATGTTTTTTCAATCGTTTCAATTTCGTGTACCAGTTCGTATCGTTTTGTTTTCGTGTACATGACAAGTACACGAAAAATTTTGTATACTTAGTGTCGTTTCGTGTCTGGTCATTTTTCTACCGTATCGTGTTTGTGTCAACAGACTGGGTACACGACTTGAAATCGTGTTGTTTTCGGTTCCACCCACCAAGTACACGAAATACGTAAATACACGACATGAACAATTTGTCAGGTCTATTATCGATTTCTGCATGGAGGAGTGGGGTAAATGTTGGAAATTGTATTGATACTATTAACAATATGCCAAGAAGAGATTGATGAGTTTTTTTTTTTTTTTTTTTTTTACTTCGAAGAGAAGAATCTTCAACAAGCAACAATAAAAGATGATTTAGATAGGTATTTAGAAGAGTTTTCTGAAAAATATACACAACAAGATTCTAAATCATCTTTTAACACGGGAGGCCGGGCTTTGGACCGCTTTAGGAGGTCCCTAGCTAGCCCCTACCAGGACCAAAGTCCTTATTTTCGAAAATATTTTCGAGATTTGTACCCAAAAAAACTGAAAAATACTTTCTTTGTTAAACGACAAAAAAACACCGAACATGATTTCGTAAGTAACAAAACCGAAAACATTTTCACTTTATGTAAATCTTTGAATATTTAAGTGTACTAAATGATTCTCCAAATGTAATGACAACAATTCATATAATCTAGTGATCATCATAACATAAACTCCCACACATTGTCTTTCCCATTAAAGACAAGAACAGCAATGGTGCAAAATAATTCCAGCATAAATTGTCACCTCAAAAATAAAATAAAATAAATTCATAAATGAACTTTATTTAAAACCATCTAAATAGCACACTGGCACATAGAACCAAAATGCCCCCCGCCCCAAGAACCATCCACGGCTTACCTTCATTCCAACAGCTCAGACACGGGCGATTTCCTGAACGCATCCGATCGAGCCAAAAGTCCATTCAACGCCTTATTCGGGATAACATTATCTCCCTTCAATCTCTCACTGAACCCATAAGCCGGTGCTTTAGCATTTATATACGCATATAAAAGCGACCTGTAAGGCCTAACCCTAGATGCATAGCCAGCTTGTTTCATCCAAAGAAATATCTTCTCAGCATTGTGAATATCACCTTTATTTGCATACCCATCCAAAATCACCATATAAGAAGTCGAAAGGGGTTTGCCCTTCTTCTGTTTAAGCACTTTTTGCAGTATAGAATCGGCCTTTTCAACTTCTCCAGCTCCGGCATAAAGCTTCACGAGCGCATCCCAACACAAAGGCCCAACAGTGCACCCGCTTTCTGACATTCTTTTCACGAGGTCTTTCCCTTTATCCAACATTTTGTGATCCGCGTAAATTTTAATTAGAGCGGCGAAATGCCTCGAGTTCGGCCTTTTGATTTTTTCCATCAGCTTATCAAACGCTGACTCAGCATCTTCGATTCTCTTGAGCTGTCCGAAAGCTTCAATAGCAGCCAAACACTCTTCCAGGCGCGGATTGGATTCACATACGCTCCAGATCCTCTCAACCTCGTCGTCCTTGCCAAGGGAAGCGTAAATAGGAAGCACAAGTTGACAGGCCCAGCGGTTTTTTACGATATCACCCCCTTCGATTTCTTTCAAAATGGCTTCGGATTTATCTGTCAGCTTTTTAGCAGCATAGTGTCGAGCCAAGATTAATTGGATTTTCGTATTGACTGCAACGCCTTCGGATTTCATGGTCTCGACCAGTTGCTCCATCCCACTGATATCATTAGACTGCCCCTTCGAGTCGATTAGAATCTGGTAAGTGAATTGGGTCGGTTTCACATTTTCTTTTTCCATTAATGACAAAACATCGCGGATTTTATTCTTGTCGGACCTCTTGTAGAGGAGGAGGAGCTGGTTGCAGGAGAAGGACGTAACAGGGAATAATTTCTTCATTTTATCGAAGAGTTCCTCGGATTTCTTAACATTGATTGCCAAGACACAATTTGCTAATAGGGTTTGGTAGACTTTTTCACCCCTAAAAGATTCGGGTAGCTGCCGGATGTACTCTTCTGCCTTGTAGATGCCACGCACTTTGGCGAGTAAATCGACACGGGAAGCGTAATTATTTTCAGTGAAAACAAAGTGGTTTGTTGACTCCAACCATTCTGACAGCTGCAAAATCAGAAGTGGGAAAAGTGATTCTCCCTCTAAGGTAGTGTTTGCCAAAAAGAAAGAGAAACGTTATTATTAGCTAAAATCTGATGTTAACTAGAATTTTTATATAAAAAAAAAATAAGTGATTTCAAAAGCCAACTTTTGCTTTTGATTCTGAGTAGGGCTGGCAATTCGTGCGTGTCCGGTCGTTATCGGGTCGACACGATAACGACACGACACGATAAGGCCAAACACGAACACGACATGTTAAGTATATGCCCGACACGAACACGAACACGACACGAAAGGTTGAAACACGGACACGACACAGACACGACACGAACACGATATGACACGATATTTTTCGTGTTGACACGACACGCTAACGACACGATACGACACGAATCGATAAATTCAAATAAAAAAATTAGAAAATAAACTTAAAATATTTAAAATGACAATAAAATTAATGCTAAAAATATATAAATATTACCGGGTTACACGAACACGACACGACACGAACACGAACACGAAAGTTATCATGTTACACGAACACGACACGAATCCGACACGAACACGACACGAAATTAGTGTGTCCTTATCGTGTCGACACGATAAGGACACGAACACGATAAGGCCAAACACTAACCCATTAATTTCGTGCGTGTTCGTGTCGGGTTATCGTGTCTTGTCGGAAATTGTCAGCCCTAATTCTGAGCAATTTAATCGGAATCTAAAAACAGGGGGGTACTTCAGAATGACGGGACATAAAATTCATTAAGGGGGTGTTGTATTAGCACTCGAAATCTAGTACCCGTTTGTTCTATGACTCAAAATTTAAATACCCAATCAACATCTTCTTACACATAATATATATCTACTTTCTATCACATACTTTATATCACATCATTTCCCTCTTTGTCGTTTTTATATTTTAAAAATAGAACTACTTTCCTCCGTCCTATTTCTATAATTGAAAAAATATAACTACTTCCATCTCTACTCTTTTTATAGTATTTAAAAAAATACTACTTTCCTCTCTTTTTATACTTAAAAAAGTACGACTACTTTCTCTCTCTCCTTTTTTATCTTCAAAATAATTTAACTAACTACTATATAAGAATACATCATCTACTTTCTCAGACATGATTTGACATACAAGGTAAAAAGTAGGATTCTCAATCCTACAAAATACAAGGATTTCTACTCGTCACAGCATTTGGAATACCCAAGATTCTGAATACCAATAATTCTAAATCCCAATGAATTCTAAAACAAACAACGCCTAAGGTCCCCTTTTTTCATTCTTATAATACATGAGATACACCAAAATGTCCAAACACAACATTGTTGGTAGGGTTAATTACAAAATGCCCTTGTAAATTTAGTCTTTCGAAATTACAAATACCCCTTTGATATTTGTTCTATTTTACGAGCTGCACCCTCGATATGAGAAAATTCAAGAGAATGCACTCAATGGGGTGTTCGTTAAGTGGGTATTCATAATTTTGAAAAGTATTTATGCTCTCCTCTTATAATTAGGTCAGATCACAAGGAGGATTTTAGTACGTGCCAAAATTCCAACAAAAGCTGTAAAGAAGACTGCACAGGATGAAATCGACACACACCTGCAAGGCCTTGAAAAACATTCTCCGCCTACGAAGATGAAACACGGTTAGTGCAATTTCGGTTTGTGTTACTTCATTTCCTTCTTCGACCCATTTCTCCACAACCTTGTTCAACGGTAAAGTGGGAGCCGCCAGTATAGCCTTAGTCATTTTCGAAATAGGGATCTTGCGAGATTTTTTCTCTCCGGCATCAGTCTCGGTGTCTATGGTCGCCAACTCGTTTGGTATATCATCAACAGTGATATCGCCTTCAGAGAGTTCGGATTCAGATACCGACTCGTCGTCACTTTCATCCACCGAAGACGTCTTACGGACCGTGTCGTGCGGACTTTCGAGCTCGGAAAAAGCATCCTCCAAATCGTCATCTTGGTATTTGCTCTTAGCTCCAGCCTCCGAACAAAAAGCGCGAGCTTTCACGTACGAGTTCGAAGAATTAAATGAGGTGTTGTATGATCTCGCTAGATTTAGCACTGTCAACAATGGTCCTTTGCGAAATTTGACGATCCCAGCAGTGCGATTTTCCAAATAACGTTTTTCTATTGCCGACTTCGGGCAGAAAATGAGGGCGGTTCCTGAACTTAATCCTCGACTCCTGGATAAAAAAAAACATACATGATTTCAACTAGATCAACGAGAAGAAAAAAAGAACATATATATGCCGGTGATAATAACACAAACAGCAAGACTGGCAAAAGAGTCCTCTAAAATTGTAACCGAAGATGGTTTTTCATTGACAGTTGCTTCGCCTCTTATCAATAGACAAGGATTATCCAAAATAACAAACCTGTCTAAGGCAAACACTAACCAGGTTTTTTCACTGATAAAAAAAAATGGTATGTGGTAGTTTGAACAAGCAGGTAAATTACGAACAAGTGTGACGAAAAGAGTGAAATAAACTACTTCATAAGCAAATTAATTAGTATCCAAACCACTGCAACCCCCTCCTGTAAGAACACAAAGCCTCTCTCTCTCTCTCTCTCTCACACACACACACACACACAAACAGTAGGTATGAGATAATTTACTGCCCAATATACCTTTTCGCCTTCTATTAATTCAGTCACAGTAACCATCATTTAACAAGAAAACAGAAACCACAAAATACAGCAATTCCTCGTCAATTTTGCTTGTTTCGCCAAAAAAAAAAAAAAAAAAAAAAAAACTCCCACACAATGTAAAGAAATGGCCGCAACTAACAGATTAAACACACAACCCAAATCACACATATAAAGCAGATCATGAGCCATACATTAACAAAAAGAACGCAATAATCAGCAAGTCGACAAATATATACGCACACAAGAACCGAGAGATGGATTAATTACTTGAGCTGAATCGAAGCTCTTCGAAGTGCCCACATGCTGATTGTCGAAATTCTTCGATTGCTGATGACGAGAGATAAGCAACGGAAATGTGAAAAGAGAGAGAGAGAGAGATGAGGGGTGTGGGAAGTTCTAAACCCTAAAACCCTTCCACATAAATCAAACGGGTTAAAGAGCGCTCCTTTACATCAGATTTATAGATTATTATTTTCTTTTAATTTTATTTATGTATTTTATTCAAAATACAACTTCTTTTTACCCCTCTATATAATTTTTAAGAAATGCTACGCATACACATATTTTTGTACTAGCATGTGATAATTTAAAATATGAATTGATAATCTATATTAAGGTATTTTTTAAAGACTATATGATATGTGGAAAAGTGAATTTCAAATTATTTTTTTTAAGGTATTTATTCAAAATTACTTTATACCAGCTTTTCTTAAAACTCGTGTCATCCCAACTGAAGCAAGTTTTTGGCGGACGAATGAGTTCTTATTTATATATGATTAATATATATGATATTTATTTATATCTATACATAATTTCATTTATATAATAATATATATAAATAAATATTATATATATATATATAAATATATTTTTGTATTATTTTGGTCATTTTTACTATTTCATTCACAGATTAAATACAAATTTCTATCGGCCAAACGTACACTCAAATTCCATCAAAGTCCATTCCAATTCATTCAAAGTCAAATTTCTTTGATAAATTCCAATTTCATTAAATTTCATTCTGCAAACGAAACCAAACCAAACCAAACGAAACATACACAGTATATCCCGCTCAGAGCAGAACACCATTCTGCAAACGAGACGTTCCTAAATTATGGGGCTAAATTACACAAAGGAAAGTTAAGGGGAGGAAAATCAGAAATCGCAAAATTAAGTGGACCAAAACGCGGAGAGGTGAAAGTTATGGGGGGCAACATACGCCCCCTCCTCCCCCAAATCAGTACGGCGGACTCGTTCCCCTAGTGTTTAAAGGCTCCTTTTATCTGTCATAATAGCAACACATAAAACGTACCGCCCAAACCCAATCTCATTGTCTCAATCTCTCCTACTCTAGTTTTCGCATATCTCACATCACATTCATTCTATCTGAAGCATCGATCGATCCGTCAATGGCTTCGAACGGAACAACGGCGCCAGGGCGGTCAGCCTCGGACTACAGCGAACTGCAGGCGAGCCGCCTCGGTGTCTCCCTCCCGCTACCGGAGGTTCTCAGAAGCTCCTTCAAAGTCGTCGATGGCCCTCCTAGTTCGGCGGCCGGAAATCCAGGTTAGTGCCGTTATCGATTTTCTACATGTTCGAGCATGGATCAATCGTCGATCCGCACGTCGTTGCATGTGGTACAGTGTTCCGGATCAATGCATATTCATTGAATTATTATTATTTTTAAACCCAGGCGGTTGTACTTCGCCGAGGACTCTATGTGTTTGTGTTTTTGTCTGTGTGCGCCCGCGCGCGCGTTGTTATCGGTGTTTCCCTTAATGTGTTCGTTTCCGCCTGCAGCGTGCTTCAAGATATAAATGTATAGGACTATTTGATCCAAACTTAGCAGATATGAAATCTTCAAGCAAAGAAATGCTACCGAGTTTTTAATAGAACTAATTAAATTTAAGCATATCAAAATTATCCTCTCTTAGTTTAACTAAAAATTCATACAAGCAGAGTTGGATCCATGAGATGGATGCTACTCGTTCACCGGGCAAATTACGGAAAGAAGTCCCCGCGCGACCGTTCGACCAAATTTTTTTGCTATATTTCGATTATAATTGGTTTCATACTCCCATGATCCTCTAGACCTCTACCAATAGTTTCAAATTCGATTTCTTTATATTTTTTCAAAATATAAATCTAAAATTTTTATTCAAATTAATTGCATATGAAAATGAAATAACACATTACAATAAGATGGCAGGCAAACGGGCAACAAGTTGCGCCGCAACCCCCTTTTGAATGGCAAAACCAATCCTACTAAAAATGAAGTTATGTTCCTTGAGGACCGAAAAATTACTTTGCACCACCCGTTGAACTCTGGACAAAAACTTCACTGCTTCAGGAGCTAAGAAACCAAATGTATCAAAGGCAAAAGGGATGAACACGCTCACGTAATGTGTTCACACACTCACGTAAACATTAAGAAAGTATTAAAAAGAAGCAATCATTTAGAAAAAATTTCAAGAAAATAGTTAAAACAATTTAATTGAGCTCTCCCCGATCAAAATAGATAATATCAATTTAGGCATATTAGGGTTTTATAGGTATATAATTTACCAACTAATCGGAATAAAATAACTCAACTCCTAATTCAAACACGACCAAATAAAAAATAACGGAAAAATGAGAATTGACATAAGAAGGGGATTGTCTTCTTAAAAAATACTACCTCCGTTTCTTTTATAACTCCAACATCTGGAGTTTCACGCTTGCCAATGCACAACTTTGATTATTAATATCTTCAATTCTTTATTTTTAAAAATTATAAGACGTTGATATTTTGAAAGTATATTTCGAGATGAATCTAATAAGATCTCACATGGCTATATTTTTTTCATATGTATAAATCACAAAAGATGGTCAAAAGAGAGTATGTGAACAGTGTAATACTCAATAGGTTGCAATAATAAAGTAACGGAGGAAGTATGGTGGTGCATGTGCGCGACCATGATTCACGTGCATCCCCTATGCCTGCAAGTTAGCACTTTGCATATTTTTTGGCTTGTGTATATACTCATCAGTTAAATATATAATAACAAAACATTTAAGAAGTTAAACCATAATATATTCTTAACGCGAATCTATGAGTATAATTTCCATTAATTTATGATTATCTTTTAATCCCTCAGTTTCATATTAAATGACGCTCTGTTCTTTTCAGGTTGAACTTTAACACAATTTGTCTTTTAATAAATAATGACAAAAAATACTACAAAGTATGTTATAAAAATATTTTTGTTCTGCTAATCTGGTGGTATTATTTTTATAAATTTATTATTATATATTATGAGAAAATTTATGGTTGAAGTTGAAAAAAACAAAACGACACTTAATATGAACGGACGGAGTATGAGATAATCTGTGGTCAAAGCAAATAAAAAAGACAAAACGACAATTAATATGAAACACATGAGTACTAGTTTGTGATTTCTGCAATGTCGGACATCAAAGTGATTGGTTAATGGAGATTGATTATATTTATACATGCCAATATTGATAACAACAACAACAACAACATTACCCCAATGCCTCAACGGCTCCCGCAAAAAGCGGGGTAAGGGGGGATCGGATGTACGCAGCCTTACCCCTGTCTTAACACAGAGAGGAGGCTGTTTCCGGATGATCCAAAATGAAAATTGCATCCAGAATTGCATGGAATGACTAGTACTTCATGAGAAAAAGAAGTGCAACCAGATTAGTGAGTCATTTTGTTTTATTCCATTATAATCCAGAACCAAAGAATAAGGAGTCTTTGACTCTATTGGAAACAATGGAAACACATGCCAATATTGATAAAAGCATTATGATTATTTCTCATGTGAAAATAAGAATTTGGCAAAGAAAGAAAGCACAACTCAATTCATGTTTATAATTTTTCAATAGATGAAATTGCAAAGCTTTTCCCAAGCCTCTTTGGACAACCATCAGCAATGCTTGTGCCTGGTGATGCATCTGCTTCTGTTCCAAATCAAAGCTTAAAAATTGGTGTTGTCCTTTCTGGAGGACAGGCACCTGGCGGCCATAATGTGATATCTGGACTCTTTGGTGAGCAGTGAGCTCTTCAGTTGCAACATGATCGTAAAATTCTTGGTTTTTTTTTTTTTCTCTGATGCTTTTTTGTTGTCTTCAGATTATTTACAGGAAAGAATAAAAGGTAGCACATTGTACGGTTTTAGGGGTGGTCCAGCAGGGGTCATGAAGTGTAAATACTTTGAATTGACAAAGGACTTCGTTTATCCATACAGGAATCAAGTAAGATTTCCTTTTCGCCTTTCGGTCTTGGCTTGTGATGTAGTCTTGACAAAAAAATGAGTTTTCAGTGATAAGTTTATCCTAGATGACTGCTAAAAGTTTTATTTTTCGTGGAAAAAAGGTTAAGATAATTTGATTTGCTAATGATAACATCAATATTGAAAAAAATTCATTACAGATGTACTCTTATATTGTTTTCGGATTTTGTTATTTAGTTCTTAACTTGTGCAATTCTGACATGTCTCCAAACATCATATTTCTAGAAAAAAGATCATCACATATTCTTATCACGTCAGTTTAGTACTAGTATCATGTCCAAACTTTAGAAAAAGTAGCTCCAAAATAATTCTAAAAGGTGAATCTTATTTCTGTGTATTTGTTAAAAGCTGAAGAAACTGGTGGCTAGAATATTCCGATAGATAGTTTTACGTAGCAACAAAACTATCAACATTATTATTTTTTGTCGTTGTTAGTAAAAACAGTAAAAATCAGTAAAAAAAATTAGGGGATGTTTTATTCAGCTTATTACTCGTGTCCTTATCATCATCATCATCATCATCATCATCATCATCATCATCATCATCATTATTACTACTGTTGATATAATTTGTTTTTTGGTTTGAGCATTCATGAATATAAGTTTCCAACTTCTTTGATAATACATTCTTTTCCTAACAGGGTGGCTTTGACATGATCTGTAGCGGGAGAGACAAGATAGAAACCCCTGAACAAGTAAGTCATAATCATTTCCTACATTTTATTTATCCATTTTTATGACACCTTTACCATTTTCTTTCCTAATGCAAGTAATTAAGTTTCTTTGACCATTCGAAACTATCTGATGGAGAATGCACGTAGCCAATTCGACAATGCTAGCAGGACATTTTAGTTCCACGTAGCGCTTTGTCAGTAATATGAAATGCTCAAGTAATGTAATTGTGTTCAGGTTTAGGAAATCACTCAATTGGTTATATTCCAACGAAATGCAATCCACTTTCATGGGTATGGATAAACCTCGCCAAATTTATGCTAACATTTCTGGGCAGGATAGAGGATATCCCTTTGAGCCTATAGCACATGTAAACAACATACTTGAGAGTGCATGGTTCTCCTATGTTCATCTATATTCACTAGTTTAGTTGAATTGCTTCTTATTGCCTAGAGGCATGATTGATGGCTGTCCCTACATTTTTTTGTTCCAAACATCATAATTTTTCGTTCATAATCAGTTTATTAGTGGGTGACTGGCGAGCAACCTTACAAGTATCACGGGGAAAAATGTACTGCATGGAATTTGTTTTTTCTTACGGGTGACTGTTGTTATATTGTGTCGCATTTCAGTTCAAGCAGGCTGAAGAGACAGCGAAGAAGCTTGATTTAGATGGACTTGTTGTCATTGGAGGAGATGATTCGAACACTAATGCCTGTCTTCTTGCTGAGAATTTTAGGTACAGAATATTCCTGTTGGATTTTTGAAGTTTGTTTTCGACTTCACCCCGCGCTTAAATATTTTCAATCATTATACACATTTCAGGGGAAAGAACATGAAAACCAAGGTTATCGGATGTCCCAAGACAATTGATGGTGACTTAAAATCGAAAGAAGTTCCAATAAGTTTTGGATTTGACACAGCATGCAAGGTGACCTTATCTTTGCAATGGTTATTAGTTACTTATTCGTGTTTTAACATAGTGAAATAGATTCATGTTTTTATGTTTTTGTCATTAAGTCCCGATGATGCTTTTACGATTTTTTTTTTTCATGTTTGTGAGCTTATTAATAATACAGTTGGGTCATCAATGTTTACGATACGGTATCAGTGTATCACTAATCCCAACAATTTATTTCCTTCTTGGGTTTGCTTCTATGTTGTATTTTGCCACCTCACAAGTGGATGCTCTCTATTATTAATTATAGGATGATTTTTAATGATGTCAGGCTTGTCGACTATATAATCTCTTAGACGAAGAAGTTCTGGCGTTCATCACATATTTAATTGCTCTTTCATTTCTCCTTTTCACACTGTTCAGTACTAATGACTTAAAACTTGCTTTTATCCTTTTTTCTAGCTAGATTTCTTTCCTCCGAGTGTATTATTTTTATTATCAAAAGCTCTTAGTATCTTTAATTTTGGAAAATGCAGATATATGCAGAAATGATTGGAAATGTTATGATAGATGCTCGCTCAACCGGAAAATATTATCATTGTAAGTCTGTGATCGCATATTTGTCTACATTTGCTATTTTCAAGCTAGTCTGTCTATTTTCAAACGGTCACCTTATCTTGTGATTAATTGCTTATAGCCTGTTGCATTTTTTTTATCCAACTTAGTCTATATCCTGTGTAGTTGTGAGGCTTATGGGCCGAGCTGCATCTCACATAACATTGGAGTGCAGTTTGCAGACTCATCCTAATATCACTATTATTGGTGAAGAGGTAAGCTTTAACTATTTTCTTCCATATCCTATATTTCTTTCTAGGGATTGACTATGGTGGAAACCCCCTTAATGGTGAAATCTAGAAACCAATTGCATTATTAAGCAATTTCATTGCATATTTGTTGCATCAAGCTGGTCGCAAGTATATGCAATAATAATACAATAAAAAAATACATAAATGCATATAATTATACTCATCTACAGCCGTTAGATCACTAATATCAATGGCCTACAAAAGTTTCTAGATTTCACAAGCTAATTAGTTTTCATATGATCTATTTACTTTCTATAAATACTTAAAATACAGTAAAACCTCCTTAGATAATATTCTTGTTGTTCTTCTTTCCCTTTTATTTTGATTTTTTTTTTCTCATTATATTTGGCTCCATATCATGTCTATATCTTATGAATTATATATGATATTGCCTAATTCTCCTCAAGAGCTCATGGCATCACAATTCAAGACAACACTGATAAACATTATATCAGATTTATATAATCTTGTAGTCATTTCCATTATTTCCAATGGAGCCAAAGACTCCTTATTCTTTGGTTCTGGATTATAATGGAATAAAACAAATTGACTCACTATACTGGCTGCACTTCTTTTTCTCATGAAGTACTAGTCATTCCATGCAATTTTCGATGCAATTTTCATTTTGGATCATCCGGAAACAGCCTCTCTGTGTTAAGACAGGGGTAAGGCTGCGTACATCCGATCCCCCCTTACCCCGCTTTTTGCGGGAGCCGTTGAGGCATTGGGGTAATGTTGTTGTTGTTGTAGTCATTAGAACCCTTTTATGTGTTTAATGGCAATTATATATATACTTTGCTGTAGGTTGCGGCCAAGAAACAGACCTTGAAGAATGTTACAGATCATATTACGGATGTGATCTGTAAACGTGCTGAACTTGGCTACAACTATGGGGTTATACTTATACCAGAAGGCTTAATAGATTTCATCCCGGAGGTCTATACTCCCACATTACACTTTTATATGCTATGCTTTCCTTTTGACTTTGAGAATCCCATTATTAGTTTCTAACGTGAATGAAACACTCTATATGTATCCACGGAGAACTCCGGGAAGTTTCATTTTTTTGACTCCACCGAAGAGACAACGCCTTGTAACTTCGAAACACTTCGAACACGAAATTTAGTTTAACTTTATATTATTTTCCAAACCATTACAAAAAGTTCTCGAACGTTCCAAATTTTCTGAGGTTCGAAACATGACACAAAACCGGAATTTTAATCTATGGTTTCTAAGTCATTGAGGGGGAAGTTCCATATAACTGCTAGCTGCTGACATAATAGTTTCCTTGCAGGTGCAACAACTGATTGCAGAGCTGAACGAAATCCTCGCTCACAGTGCTGTTGATGAAGGCGGAGTGTGGAAAGAGAAACTTGGGAACCAATCCCGCCAGCTTTTTGAATTTCTGCCACAAGCAATTCAGGAGCAATTGCTACTGGAAAGAGATCCACATGGAAATGTGCAGGTATTCAATTAATGTTGCCTCTTTATCCCTTTATTCTGGAATTATTTGCGATTTTACCTCTGAGGTTTAGCTTAATTACAAAAAAAATGAATCTCTCTTTCAAGATTACAACCACCTCCTTAAAGTGTTAAAAAAAACTCTTGAGTTTTCATTAACTAACTAATACCCCCTCTTTTAGGTATGCATTTTGTAAAAAAACAAATTTCAAAGGTGTGTTTGTCTAATTTGTACAATTTGCTTTTCAAACTTCAAGCTATATGTTTATCATTTTCAATGTTATTTATTTATTTGTTATTATATTTTCAATTGCCATCACATATTTTCCCCACGGAAGTGGAAAAACTAATGATGATGAAGATTTTGGAATTTCATCTTATTTATTCTCCATACAAAAACTGTGACAGGGAGGGGACCTGGCAAAAACTTTGCTACTTTTTCATTTTTCATAATTTTATAGCGATATCTCACTTTTAATGTTATTCATTCATCTATTTATTATGGTATTTATTTTCATGATATTTCCCATGCAAGTGAAAAAACTTATGATGACACTGATGGAATTTATCTCATCAGGAAGGGCGCTTCCTACCGTTAAAGTTTGCTACTTTGCATTTTGCATGATTTTATAGTGTTAGCTAATGTTGACCATTAATTGACAATAAAATCTTCATGCCACCGACCCCAGACGAGTTGGGATTAAGGTGCAGACAACGATGATGATTTTTATTTATTTATGTAGGTTGCTAAAATAGAAACAGAAAAGATGCTTATTGAAATGGTGGAGGCTGAACTAGAGTCCAGAAGGAAGAAGGGCTTATACAAAAAAGAATTCAAAGGACAATCTCACTTTTTCGGGTAAATTCAAAAATTCGTGCTAGCAGTTTAAGACGGGCTAACAGAATATGACATCACATTTCCTCCTTCGATGGCTAAAATTTAACATCTTGATGTAATATCTGATTCGTTTTCAGATATGAAGGAAGATGTGGTTTACCTTCAAACTTTGACTCCAACTACTGCTATGCATTGGGCTATGCTGCTGGAGCACTCCTCCAATCTGGGAAAACTGGCCTCATTTCATCAGTTGGTGGTTTCATTCTCTAAATGTTGAAAAAAAAAAGGATTTATTTAAAAAAGCACCATTGATATCTAGTATAGATTCCCACAACAACAACAACATTTAAGCCTTAGTCCCAAAATGATTTGGGGTCGGCTAACATGAATCAAACTTTGAAACCGTCAATAATCGTTACATAAATAACATAAAAGGAAAAAAGAGGGAAAAAGTAGAGAAAAAAGCAAATAAAAAAAAAATCCTGAAAAATAAATTAAAAGATAACATGAAAAAAAAAAAAAAAAAAAAGAGGAATCAGACTCCATCCACCATCCGTATTCTTTCCCGCCACATTTGCCTCTCCATCGCCATACTTTCTCCAATTCCAAGAAACCGCATATCATTTTCAATCATCTTTATCCAAGTTTTCTTAGGTCTTCCTCTACCTTTCACAACATTACTCAATAGCCCTTTCAGAAAAAAAAAAAAAAAAAAAAAAATCAAATCAACTACCTTTCAGAAAACTACCAATAGCCCTTATGTTTGTTTCTATTTTACAAATCGCACCATCAATAGCTGATATTGTTAAGAAAACGCAAACCTCAAGGGAGTTTTTGTAATACTTAGAGGGCTTATTTGTAATCATGGAATGTAATTTTTTTTAATGTCAAACCTCAACGAACTTTGTAGTGATCTCTAAAAAACAATTCTTGGAATAATATTATAAATTAAAATTTTAAATTCTGTGTGCATGATTTAGGTGGGAAATTTGAGTGCTCCAGTTGAAAAATGGACTGTTGGTGGGACGGCATTGACGTCCTTGATGGATGTCGAAAGAAGACATGGTAATATTTCCTCCCTATAAGCAAATTACATGCTACTAATAATATCGTCTTTCCCGAAATAATTATATATGTATATTTATACGGTCATTTTGACTTGATTGGTTGTTTTGACGTACGAGCTTTGGTTATGATGCATGTATAATATCGACAGATTCTCATGTGCAATTCGTTTCTATTTGCTAACCATACACCTATCACTAATGCAGGGAAGTTTAAGCCTGTCATAAAGAAGGCAATGGTAGAACTTGAAGGTAAACTTCTGTTAACAGATATTTACATTTTAAGGCACACTCGTATTAAATCGTCTGGTCTGGTCCGATACTAATACAGACATTAGTATCAGAAATGATACTGACAGAGTTCTGTTTATTACAAAGTACTCTATCCGTCTCACTTGAAGAGTCTGCTTTTAAAACATTCCAGTAGAAGAGTCTATTTTCGAAATAAAACATGAATATCTAATTAAAATTTATATAATACTGGTTAAATTAATGTTTGTTGTTATATAAATAAGAATAGTAGTTTATTGGGAAAAATTTAAAAAATAAGTGAGAATATGTGGTTTAAAAAATATCTAAAATCAAAAAATTGTACATTAAACAAACTCGACTCTTCAGAGGGAGTATCATTTTTAATTTTGACGGTACCATTGTCGTATCATTGTCTGGCGGTTTGATTACAAGTTTTTATGTTACATTTCTTAACTCATAACTTGGGCTCAATTGTATTTTACACATTCTTTAGGTGCTCCTTTCAAAAAGTTTGCATCCATGCGTGACCAATGGGCTTTGAAGAATCAATATTTCAGTCCAGGTAAATAATTTAGGACTGACTGGGGTATTACTAAATACCGTCCTAAATTACTAGTCACCGCCCTTAAATATTACATTTTTGCCCTTCATTACTATTGAACCTCTCTCTCTTCTCTCTCACTACTTTTCTCTCTCTTCTCTCTACCCGCCATCGCCACACCGCCGCTGTCGTGTCGCCGCACCACCGCCGCCGTACCGTCGCACCACCACACTACTCTTACTTCGGTGAAATTGACGCAGGCGTCTGGAATTTCCGCATGTGGTGCGCCTGCGTCAATTTCACCGAAGTGCTCGTGTGGCGATGCGACGGCACGGCGGTGGTGGTGCGACTGCACGGCGGCGGTGTGACGGTGATAATGGCAGGTAGAGAGAAGTGAGATACAACAGTGACAAAAATAGTGATAGAGAAGAGAGAGAGGTTCAATAGTAATGAAGGGCAAAAATGTAATTTTTAAGGGCGGTGACTAGTAATTTAGGGCGGTGTTTAGTAATTTAGGACTGATGTTGTGTTTGTTGAACACTGGGTCTTTTTGTAATTAGACTAAATGTCAAGGGTATTTTATATAATTACCCCCCCTCTAAATCTTATGGCAGGTCCTCTTCAGTATGTTGGTCCAACATCAAATAACACCAATCACACACTCATGCTGGAGCTTGGTGTCCAGGCTTAGTAATTTCTTTGGTCATGGACCAAAATTCCAATTTTTCGGTTCAGATATTTATTAAATTAAATTAAACTCTGTGATTTTATTTACATTCAGGTCTATAGACATGTTTTGAACTGATATTTTTAATAAGCCCCAATTTTCCATTGCTTGGTCAAAATAAGAGGTGATATGTATGTACCCAAGCGATAACCCGTGTCATAATGAAAAGATGGCGGTGTCGCAATTGAATTAAAGTAATCAAATTACCGGCTTATCTTGGTGAAAAAAAATGTTGACATCGGGAGATCTGCCCGGCAACACCCAAAAGAAAAGAGAAAAAAACGATCGTCGTTGGAGGTTTGTCGGCGGCGGCTCCAAAAAGAAAAAACACTAACTGGAGACCTGTCGGCAGTCGGAGGTGGCTCCGCCGATGCACAGACGCGGTCGTACCCATTAGTATCGGCCCCCAGAGGTCCCGTCGAATCGTCCCCGGGTGGAAGAACAACAATACACTCACACGTTTTTCACAAATCATCATTCATGTTGAATTCATCATACATAACATAGTGTAATACTTGTACTTGCCTCTGTTATTTCGACGCGAAGAAACGGTAAACGGAAAGGATTTCGGTCCGAACTCCCTCCAAGAATACGTTCCTAACACATAACAATATAAAATCAACCGCACATCTTGGAAACATGAGGAATCACCCCAAGTTATGCCCCTTGGAACAATTTATCGGACATTATGAGGGCATATTCGACTATACTTGACCAACGATGTGACCATGGGAATTTATTCTACAAAACCTCAGGGAATACAAAGTATTACGAGTGTACGATCATAATCTTACTACAAATTAATCTAATTCGAACTAGAAAAATGAAATCACAACAAAACCCCCCAAAATCCCAAAAAACTAGGGTTCTAGGAATTTACCTCGAGTTGGACGGCCAGCAGCACCAAAAAAGAAATGGTTGGTCGTCGCAGGTCTACCGTCGATCGGCGGTGCCAAAAAAAAAAAAAAATGACCAGTTGCCATAGGTCTTTTTGTAACTAGACTGAATTTCAAGGGTATTTTATATAAAACCAATGTGGAAAGTGGACAAGGGATACATGATCAATACACCAAAGAGAGAGAAACAACTTCAGCTCTGATTTATTTTTATAGCCTCAATACATATCATTCTGTACAATCTGCTAAAAATCCCACAGGCTGTGAAAGAATAAATTAAAAAAAAAAAAAAAAAATGCTGGAAATCGCTACAAGCTTCGACACCTGACTGCGCCAACCAAAAAAAAAAAAATTCAACTTGTCGTTTGGACTTCTTCTCGGGCCATCCGACAAATGAAAAGTCACCCAAAGATAGATTAACCGGCCTTCTGAATGGATCGGGAGGACACTCCATGCAGTAGTCTTACAAAACCTACGAAGCTGAGCTTCCCGTCCAAATGTCGTATCCAATCCTGCAGAACTACGTGGACGGGAACTGACGGACTAAGTCCAAGTTCCTGTATCATGAAAAAAAATGACCGAGTGTCGGAGGTTTTGTTAGGCCCTGTTCTATTCAACTGAATTTTTGTTGTTATTATATAGACCGAAACTGACTGAAACTGAATCTACTGATTAAAAACAAACTGACTTTTATTGATTCACCAGCATATTTCTATTGTGTGAAGTTACTGTTTTCGTTTTTTTACTAATTAGAACCGAATTTCACTGACTGAAATAGATTTTTACCATACAAAACTGATTTTAATAGAGAGAGAGAGAGAGAGAGAGAGAGAGAGAGAGAGAGAGAGGCATACAGAGGCAAGTTCCTCTATCATAATCGACCTATTGCCATCATTTTCGAAAAATTCATACGCATTGCGCGCATGTTGCTCCCAACTGCCCGATCCTTCCAACTGATGTACACTTACTGAAGCAGCACAAAATTCTTCGAAATCCAATTTTCTGTACTGAAGAGAACTCACCTGCATGACACACATCACTTGTAATATTCAGGGATAATTATGAAACGGGTTTATTTGCAAAACTGGTCCCTTAAAATATGCAAGGTAGCAATTTCAGTCCTGTAACTTTCGAGTATTGGTAATACTGGCCCCACCCAGTGCGGTTTCGTTCCTATAAATTTTTCAAGCTGGTGCAATTGTGGTCCGAGAAATTATTGTTTCAATGTTTGATTTATTCCGAAAATGCCCTAGGAGGATTACAAGAGTGAAAATCACTTATTTTAACAAAAATGGCATAATCGTCAATGACCCAAATTGCCACATCGATAAGTTAAAGGACTAAAGCTGCCAATCCCAAAGAGTTTAGGACCAAAATTGCAATTCAGCATTACAATAATTACAAAAATGTATCCGTTCTTATATTTTTTGAATTACAAATATGCCCTTGAGGTTTGCGTTTGTATTTGTAATTGTCATAAAACTTGATACGTTTTCCAACAAAAAAAACGATTAAAAGTTTTACCACATTGACATAGTCTAAAACCCGTGAATCCTTCATTGCATCAGTCGCGCTCTTTGTCATAGCCTGCAGACGACGTCGAGTACATTACCAAAAAAAAAAAAGAAAAAAAAGATGCTGCAAGTGAAGTAGTGAACACACACACACACAGAGGGAGGGAGGGAGGGAGGGAGGGAGGGAGGGAGAGAGAGAGAGAGAGAGAGAGAGAGAGAGAGAGAGAGAGAGAGAGAGAGAGAGAGAGAGAGAGAGAGAGAGAGAGAGAGAGAGAGAGAGAGAGAGAGAGAGAGAGAGAGCTGACCAGTTTGTAATTTTGTAGGGATATAAAACCACTTTTACTCGGCCCTAACAATGTGAACTGTTCTCGAAGATAGGCTAGCTGCGGCGTCGTTAACGTTTTAGCTAGAGCCTGTTAAAAGTTTGAAACAAAATAATTCGGCCCTTTTCTCTTCAACTTAAAAAATTAATATTAAGTAATAAGTTTCAATCAGTTAAAATCAGTAGAAATCAATTTTTACCAAGTAAAAATCAGTTTCATTTGATAAAATTCAGTTCTAATCAGTAACTTCAGTGAACCAGCAAAATTCATTGTTAACGAGTAAAAATCAGTTTCAATCAGTACAAGTCCGTATTAATCAGTTAAAATGAGTTTTATTCAGTAAAAATAATTTCAGGTGCAACTGAAGGATAGTGGTTGCGGGTTCACCGTCCAAAAATAAAGAAAGGAGAACGAAAACGAAAAGAAAAACGGGAACAAAAATAAAATGTAGACATACCTTTAAAGCTGTCTTTCTCAAAGAAGAAGAACATACATAAGCTTTCACAAGCTTGTATATTATCATATCCAGAGGGATTTTCAAGTCGTGATGTTCGACCAGCCACGGATGACCTAGACATAACCAATTGGATTAGGATATTATGCTACCAAAGATAGAAACTTCAGCTTAGAGGTGGTATCTGGGCCGGTCGCAGAACAGCCCGGCACGCTTAAAAACCGGCCGGGACCGCCCGGACCGGCCCATGTACATTTAAGTTATGTGGGCCTTAGGGGCCATTGTTTTAGAGGCCCATTCCGGACCGGCCCGTGAACCGGGAAGGCCCGAGCCCGTGTTAGCCCGTGAACCGGCAAGGCCCGATCCGTTTAGCCCGTCTAAAGACCGTTTCATCTAAATGTTAATTTTGGATTTAGTCCATACCAGAAGTCCAATTGAAAAATCC
Source organism: Orobanche coerulescens (assembly GCA_033398695.1). Taxonomy (NCBI): domain Eukaryota; kingdom Viridiplantae; phylum Streptophyta; class Magnoliopsida; order Lamiales; family Orobanchaceae; genus Orobanche; species Orobanche coerulescens. Next base: position 3,505,966 of record CM065810.1, read on the forward strand.
AACACCAAGCCCAAAGCCCAATAGGGTTTTATCTTCTTTCTTTCCTATCAATTCAACCAAACCCTCCCATCAATAGCCAAACCGGAAAGCCCCAACGACTGGATCGTGAATAGGCCCGCCCGCCCCGCCCCACCCGACCCGACCCGGCCCATGAACACAGTGGGCCGTGCCGGGCCTTGTGTTTGTTAAAAAAGACCGGCCCGGCCCTTAAATGGAGTGGGCTTTAGAAGCCCGTACCGGGACCGGCCCGAATGCCACCTCTACTTCAGCTTCACATATTGTTGAACTCTTTTAAAATTACATATTCCCCCCTTATAGCAAAATGAACCCCTTGAGATTTGTATTGATCTTACAAATCACCCGTCAATAGGTGATATTTGAAAAACGCCAAGAGGGTGCTTGTAATTTTGAAAAAAAAAAAAAGGTAATTTTTTTTTTTGGTAATTAGGCTAAATCTCAAGTGTAGTATTTGTAATTATACCTAATAAAGATATTCATAGTTAATTACAAAATCTACCCCGAGGTTTACTCTTATTAAGAAAAGCTCCAAGAATATTCGAAATTACAATCACCCCCTTGATCTTTGCTTCTATTCCAAAAGAACTACACTTTAAAGAGGCATCTGTAATTTCAAAAGATAATGGGAGTTTTTTTTTTAAACTGAGCAAAACTTTTATTGAGAGTTTTTGTGCTTACTTAGAGCCTGAGCTGCGGTTAGCCGTTTACGATAGTCCTTGTTCAATAATTGTTTCACAAAATCCACGGCATCGAGAGACAAAGAAGGCCAAGGGGATTCATCAAAGCTCGGGTCGCCCTTTAAAATAGCTCGGAAGATTCCGGATTCCGTCCTCGACCAAAAGGGCCGGCTTCCACATAGAAGAATATAAGCAATGACACCAATACTCCACATATCAGCCTCTGTTCCGTACGATCTATGCAAAACTTCAGGCGCCACATAATAAGCACTTCCGACAATATCATTCAGCCTTTCGTCTGTCGAGAAAATAATTTTTTAGTAGTAAAAAAACTCAAATCCGCCATATTAGGGAGAGAGAGAGAGAGAGAGAGAGAGAGAGAGAAACGAGAAAGTAATGTGTGCTATCAGACTTAACCTGGCTTTACATAATCAGAAAGTCCAAAGTCGATGGCTTTTAGAGGCGAATGCTCGCCTTTCGAAGCAAAGAGAAAGTTCTGTGGCAATGCAGGAATATTTATTGGTAGCAAATCTAAAAACTCCGAGTCCATAAATGAAAGGAAAAGGAAATTACCTCAGGTTTTAGGTCTCGGTGAACGACACCTTGAAGATGAAAATATGCAACCACACTTAAAATCTGTACAATAACGACTTTAGCATCTTCTTCCGAATATTTTCCACCACTGGTCCAAAAAATACGAAAATTACTTAGAGGCCCTCACGAAGCATGACGACATTGTCCTAGATGTTTAAAACATTGAACATACCTAGATAGAATATGGTCCAGTAGTTCTCCTCCTTTGCATAACCTAGAGGAAAGTAAAAAAAAAAATCATTTTAGATTTAAACATCTAATTATCACAAATCGACCTCAAAATACTCATACAAAATCAGTGGTAAGAAGTAAAAAGGCAATAAACGGAACAAAATAGAGCTTTATTATTGGTAAAGCATGTTCACCATGTAGCATTAACCTCAAGGTAAATACTTTCTGGTAATTACCAAGTCCAAATAACGGTAAAAATTGAGGCGGTCAAAAAGTTCAAACTTACTCCATCACTACATAGACATTATCTTCATCCTCATAGGCATCATAGAATTGCACCAAGTTCTTATGTCCCGTTAGCGAACGCAACATTTTTACTTCTCTCCTCACGTCCTCTATGGCAATTGCTGTAGTCATCTGCAGAAAATACAAAATACGTCATTTGAACCTTTTTTTTTTCCTTTTTCCGATAATCATTTTATATGATCCTTTTTACTATTATAGCTATTTTCATAGCGAGAGCACGCAGACATGCACACACACACAAAGGAAAAGTAATATCTCAAATGTGAAATTGTGCATTACTTGAAAATAAATGAGTATGATCGATTTCAAATTCTTGGAATTATACGCAACTATGTAGTTTCTGAGGCGTAGTAAAAAAAAACATGATATACAACGGAAAGTCCAGAACACACATCACAAGTTCATCGTCATCGTCATCGTCATCGTCATCGTCACCGTCACCGTCACCGTCACCGTCACCGTCACCGTCACCGTCACCGTCACCGTCACCGTCACCGTCACCGTCACCTTAATCAAAACTATGTTGGGTCGGTGGAATAAAGATTATAGTATCAATAAGTGGTCTAAAATTAGTTAAAATATAAATTCAAACAAAGAACAAAGTAGCAAAGTTTTACGCTAGATGTCATTCCTGTCGCAACCTTCATAATTAAAAAAAAAAAAAACGAAAACTCAAAATTACTAAGTATTTAACTTCTAATTTATTAAAAAAAAAAAAGAAAAAAGATTGACCTTTGATTTTGGGATGACTTTAACAGCCACATCTTGGCCTTTCAAGCTCCCCTTCTTCCTTTTAGCAGAACAAGTATACCCAAAATGCCCTCTACCCATCTCCTCCCCAATCTCATAACAGCTGCTAAAATTCTTCAAGAACCCAAAATTTTTATCCAATCCAATTACCATCTCACACTCACTCCCCTCAGGTATGCTGGCCTCATTAGGCTTAACACTGCCATGTCTCCTTAGAAGGAATGCCTTGATATGCTTAGCTGGTGATGGTGGAGGGAAAGGGCGCTTAAGGAAACCAAGAGGGGTTGAAGGGACACTGTTGGAAGTATCAGGTGAGGTTTTGAACAAACTTCTCAATGGGCTTGGGCTGTAAAATGGGAAGAATCTTGGTGTTTTTCCACTTGAGGGATTCTGGGCTTGTTCATTCTTTTTATCAACTGGGGTTACTGGATTTTCAGATGGATTTTGTGGGTCGTTAATGGGTTTTCCAGAACAAAGTCCCATGGCATCAAGAACCCTTCAAAGATCAAGTGAAAAAAAAAATCAAGAAAATTAATTAAATTTAAAGTTGAAAATCTTCAAGAAGGGTTCTGTACAAGAATGTAATAAAAAATTAATCTTTGGCACAATTAACTCAAGAAAAGTAGAAAATCTGTTAATCAGCAGAAAGTAAGAAATCCAAGGAGGTATGAATGTAGAAAAATAGAGTAAAAATCTTGTCAGAGAGGAAAAAAAAAAACAAAAAAAAAAGGTTTCTTTTGTAATGATCAATGCCACAGAGGGTGATTTCAGTTGAGAAATGGGTAGAAATATAGCAAGTTTGGGAATCACTCAAAGGAAGAGAAAGAATTTTAGAGAAGGAAAACAAAAAAGATGAAAAAAAAAAAAAAAAGGATGGATATTACAGACAGTAAGGTAATGGGGACTTGGTAAATAAAAAAGAGCAGAAAAGTAAATAAAAAAGATGCTTAGCAGAGGGTGCAAGAAAAGAGATGGAGGCCCAAACCCCCTTTCTTCCCCTGTTTTTTTGATTTTTTTTTTTCTTGTTTTCTAATTTACCTACTTTAATTTATTCCCTTCTTTTATATTTTATTTTTGGGAAAATTCTGATGAATGGAAAATTCTCAATTAGCCCCAATGTTTAGAGTTTGTGCAATTTTTCTCCCTATGTTTAAAATTTAGGACTTAGGCTCTGTTCTTTTGGACGGACTGAACTGAACTGAACTGAATTGAATGAAACTGAACTGAAATATATATTAAGGGTAAATAATAATAATAATAATAATAATAATAATGGTAAATAATAATAATAATCGTAATTAACAACAACAACGATAATAGTAATATTATTAGTAATAATAACAATAATAATAATTAAGATTAATAATAATAATAATAAGAAGAAGAAGTAATGAAATTTGAATCAATGAATTGAGCAATGAATGGATCGAATCGAATCAATCGAATCCAGGCCCAGATGAATGGACTGAATCGAATCAAAATTGAAAAATAAGTCCAAAAGAACAGGGCCTTAAATTCTTAAAGTTTTTTTTAGCATGTGTGATTTATCCTATTCGTTAAGTTTTCATCTATTTCGACTTACCATTTGTCGCAGGATGGGAGATCTCAAGCTCGTGATGTGGGTCCTCACACCCCGAGACCAATCTATCCGGGCTACATATGCATGCCAATTGATTTCGTCCTGCCATGAGCTCACCAGAGAGGCGGCAATAGCTCTGGATCGGTTGTGCCCTAACCGGAACGATCCCCTTCATAGTCAAGTCATCGACCAGCGACAAGCTCTCCGAACTAAATCGGGTCGGCATGCCTACCTCGATCAGACCGATATATCCGGGCAAACAATGCACTAACGCTAATGTCGCCCCCTTTACCCATCTTGTGGCAAAGGTAACCAGAAGGCACGCTACATTCGGTCGATCAACACGGTCACGACATTCCGGATCTTGACATTTTGTTAAGTTCATTTTAAGAAAAAAATTCAAATATTCTAGATTTATTTATTTAAAAATTTGAAAAATCAAAACTCTTAAGTGTAAATAAGAATAAATAGTTATCTAGAATGAAAATTAAAATGCTTTGTAAAATCTTAAAGCTATCTAGAATCTAGTAAAAGTCTTGATACAAATTAAATATTACTTAAAAATTAAAAAAAAATCTAAGACATTGAATAAATCTAAATTTCTACATAAATTTGGAAACATATTTAATAATTTTGAGAATTGTTGCATAAAACCCCAATAGAATAAAAACTTTAATAATAAATTTAAAAATGACTTTATTAAATTAGATAATTTTGAATAAAAAATTCAAAAATAATATTTACAAAGCAAATAATATAAATCATAATTAATGAAACTCAAAGAGTTAGAAGAAATTATTTTTCAAGTATTAACTTAATTTTAATATTTATAGTCTATCATTTTTGCGTTGCTTTTACATATTTTCTCAATTTTGAAGGCCTATTTTTAAATTTTTGCCTAGGGTAAGGGCACCGTCAGGCACAGGACCGGCCATGCAGTTGTTGAGCAAAAGTCGATTTACATATTGACGGAAACATCAAGCACTTAGTACTATTTAATGACTTTTATCATTGGTTATTATTCACAATACTATAGTTATTTTTTTATTCTTTTTGGATTTTATTGAATATTTTTTTAATTCTTGATGAATTTTTTTTCTTTTTCTGCAAAATTTATAATTTTCTATATTTATATACAATTTTAGATTTATTAAATATCTTAGTTTTTTTTTAAATTTTAATATACATATTTTAATTTGTATCAATATTTTTCCAGACTCTAGATAACTTTTAGATTTTATAACGACCTTTTTGGTTTATTCCGAATAATTATCTAATTTTGTTTTCTATATTTTACATTTTTCCTTTAATTTGTATACCTAAAAAATATTGAATATGTCAAAAAAAATTAACAATTTAACAGCTAAAATGAATGGAAACTGAAAAAAGAAACTACATGCTAAAAATAAAATGTGGGGGAGAAATCACACAAAAAACATTAAATCTGGGGCTAATTGCAATTTCTTCTTAAATTTGTGGTGGTTTTTGGTTTGGATCCTGTCAGCCTGTCAATGAGAGAGAGAGAGAGAGAGAGAGAGAGAGAGAGAGAGAGAGAGAGGATTTTATCCTGTTTACTTTTTACTTAATTAAACATCTTGTCGAACTTAATCAATCGGTATATTTTGTTGTTTCTTTCTACTTAATGATCTTAATAATGTCTTTTTTATTAAGAACTTTTGGGGTGTCCTTACCATTAAGGCAAATACTTCGATATCCAAAATTACATCTTTAATAATAAAAGAATTGAGTATATATAGTATAAATTATCATATAATCTTAATTATAATTAAGTATATATAATATAAATTTAAAATATATATTAATATTATACATTTAAAATTCATAAAATATAAGCTATTTATTGATAAAAAATTAATATAACTATATATTAAAATATAACTTAATATATTTATAAAAATATTGTCTGATTATTTAAATATAGCTGAAAATTATAATATAATTTATGAATATAAGTATATTATAATATAAATTAAAATATATATTATTTTATTTATATAAATTGATTTTTTTTATATTGACTATTAAAAAAATTAATATAACTATATATAATAAAATATAACTTAATATATTTATAAAAATATTGTCTGATTACTTAAATATACCTGAAAATTATAATATGATTTATGAATATAAATATATTATAATATAAATTAAAATATATATTATTTTATATTATATAAATTAATTTTTTTATATTGACTATTAAAAAATTAATATACCTATATATAATAAAATATAACTTAATATATTTATAAAAATATTATCGATTATTTACATATACCTAAAAATTATAATATGATTTATGAATATATATTATAATATAAATTAAAATATATATTATGTTATATTATATAAATTGATTTTTTTATATTGACTATTAAAAAATAATATAATTATATATTAAAATATAACTTAATATATTTATAAAACTATTGTCTAATTATTTAAATATATCTGAAAATTATAATATAATTTATGAATAAATATTATAATATAAATTAAAATATATATTATGTTATATTATTTAAATTGATTTTTTATATTGATTATTAAAAAATTAATATAACTATATATATATATATATTAAAATATAACTTAATGTATTTATAAAAATATTGTTTGATTATTTAAATATATCCAAAAATTATAATATGATTTATGAATATATATTATAATATAAATTAAAATATATATATTATGTTATATTATTTAAATTGATTTTTTTATATTTACTATTAAAAAATTAATATAACTATATATTTAAATATAACTTAATATATTTATAAAATATTGTCGATTATTTAAATATACGAAAATTATAATATGATTTATGAATATATATTATAATATAAATTAAAATAAATATTATGTCATATAATTTAAATTGATTATATAAACTAAAATCTTCAATCCGTCCTTTATCAAAAAGAACTTAATTCATATTGAGGGTAAAATGGTCATTTTTGTCATTCGGATAGTTATTCAGAAAAGAAAAGCAATGATATTTTTTCAAATCGAATGATTAATCCACCTGCATAACTTAATCCATTCGGTATTAATGGAAAAAATGCTTATTTTCATTAAGTAGCTAAACTACCTTTTGACCAGCTTTTTTTGCTTTTTGAACTTTGAATTTTTAGACTTCCTAAAAGAAATCAATTTTAATCCTCTATAAATCTAAACAAAACTTTCCAATTATATGATGTGAGAATCAATTTCAATTCTAATTGATAAATTAATAAATTATATAGTTTTGCTAGTAAAAATAGAAGTTATTGATATTATTTTACTTAAAAATAATAAAGTACTCTTACTCTCCACTGAATGCGCATTGAACTTGAACTTGCCCATAATCGCTGCGCACGATCGTCTCCCATCGTGTGCAGTGATCGTGTCTTTGCGCACGATCGCTGCACACGATCGTATCTAACTGTGTGCAGCAATCGTGTCCAAAACATAGACTGTGCTTCGATCGATTTTAAGGGTATTATTCTTTTTGGAATCAATAACTTATATTTTATAAATAAAGATATATAACTTGTATCTTTTATTAGTTGATATTAAAAAAGATAGGACCTTGTGTTTTTCTAATTGAATGTATGTACATGCTTGAAGTTTCGACTTCAATGTACAGATATAGATTTCTTCACCACAAAGTTATCATATGATAATCTTTTATGTGTGGTGATCAACAAATGGTTACAAAGATACCATGCTATAATATGTATTATTCATAATTATTTATGTGTTGATTTAAATAATTGATGTAGATTGGTTTGGGATTTAAGAGTCGATTACCTGAATAATCGAACCAAAATGGTAAAAAGATGGTTCGGTTCGATTATTGAAAAAATTCGTGAGAATTTTAGATATGGGATCGTCCTTTAAAACTGAATTCTGATAATGAATATTGATTTTTTCAAATACACACAAATCAAAATACCCGGTATATAAATTAAAATAACCGAAAATACCGATTATATATATATATAGAGTCAAGGTACTATATAAACTCATAACTTCAAAATGATCTGCTATATAAATTTATTAAGCCAAATTAAAATGTTATATCAGCAAGAGGCTTTCGTTGCAGGTAAAATAGTGAAATGTGTCGTTTATAGTATATATATTATATTGCATAACCAAAAAAGTACTCGATACTCCGATTCGGGTACCTTCGAGTAAGGTAAAAATTGAGAAATCGTATTCGAAAAATTTAATATGATTGGAGCAATAGGTACAATTATTTTTTTCAAATAACCAAAAATCGACCGAGATGTAGATCTATTTTGGGTCACAATCCCTTATGAGTTCGCTATATAATTAAAACAAACATTTACGAAAATTAAAAAATTAGTTATTATTTAAAAAATAAAATTATATATATATATATATATATATTTCTTGAGTTGCTAATTTATAAAAAAATATTAAATTATTATTTATGCAAAAAGATCGATATTACTACGAGTTAATTAGCAAATTAGTTGACAAATAGTTGTGTATGTAAACTAAACGATATGTGCCATATTTTAAGGAGCATGGATAGATTAATGATAAATAGGTTACATTAATACTATAATTTTGATCTAATTATTCTTTTTTGAACCACTGAGGCTCAATTTGATATTATCGTGATCTATAATTTTGATCTAATGATAGCAGACTCGTTCCTACTTGACTCTATTTTTTGAACAGAATATAGTAATAAAATCGGATAATATTTTGAATGTACATAAAAATAAATTAAAAAAATCTTGATTTTCACGTATAATGGTCACACAGTAATTTGATAGTGCAAAAGTCGTGAATATTGAAATTTGTTACAACTCTTCAGGTTTGACCAGAAATTCAAAAGTACTTTTTATTTGAAAATGGTAAGTTTAATGGTGTTCTGAATAGTGATTTTGATCATTTTTTTTAAATAGCGATAAATATTTCAATATTCTGCAATGAATTGGATTAAAAATACTGTTGGGAAACGAGTCTGATACTCCAAAATTGAACATGATCGATTATACAGTAGATTACCGAATATAACTATTACAAAATATATTCTTACGGGACAGGGTTTAAGGATTACAGGCCAAGTAAATAAACCTTTAATTGTAACCAATATAATTATATCAATGAACCCGAAATATGATGCTGCGGGAATTGATTTTAACCGTCCAGAACAAATCTGAAACACAAAGTACAGATTCAGTTAACACTAGCAACAGTAAATAACGATTGTGTATAGGCAGCAAATTATGTATATAAATATAACGAATATATTTATATATATTATAATATATATATATATATATATATATATATATATATATAAGGGAAAGTTAAGGATCAGAAAACCCCCCTTTTTGAAACGTGATGAGTAGGCTCAGATCTTCCGAAAAAAACCTTTAGGAATTGACACCAACACGGACGTTTTCCACAGAGGAAAGTCTGAACCACCGTCGGCCGGAATAAGGCCCGAAATACCACAGTCGACCGGCAACAGGGAACCCGATAGCACCTTCACAATAACCCAGAAACCCCAAAAACCTCTTCCCGATTTCACTCACAAATATCACAGCAAATATATCACAAGATTTCACTCAGATTCTCAAGATGCAACTCGGTATTCGATTTTCAGTGTATTTAACTCAGCTTCCCGGCCGAGCCTCATATACACACCAGGATGGGCCAAGAAATCCTGAAGATCCATTGCAATAAAGGCTCGGCGGGGAAAATAAGGTAAGTAGATCGGGAGTAGGATACCGAGAAGAAAGGAAAGGAAGCTCACGGGAGAGAAAGGTGAGAAGAGAATGGAGGCGGTGAAAAAATGAAAGGGAGATGGTTAGGGTAGACCTGGCAATTCGTTCGTGTCGTGTATTTTCGTGTCGTGTACTTTCGTATTTTGTGTACCAAAAATCCAAACCCATACATGACACTAAATGAATTCGTGTCATGTCGTGTCGTGTACCGCGCAAATTCATGTCGTTTCGTATCGTGTTTTCGTCTCAGGCACATAATATAAAATAAATCTTAAAATATTATAAAAATAATAATTTTAATATTATAATATTATTTTTATATTTATTAGACGAAATGAAACTAATGGCAACGAAAATATGAATGTTTATATGAAATTGATGAAAGTTCACATTATATTTTCAAATTTTAAAGTTTAGTATAAATAGAATTCATAAAATATATATTTTTATTAAATTAAATATAAAATATTATATTATATTTATTTATTTATTTATTTATTTATTTCGTGTACCTCATGTCGTGTCGTGTACCCAAATGGTAAACACAAACCCGACACTAAATCTCGGTCGTGTACTTTCGTGTTCGTGTATTTTCGTGTCGTATACTCAAAATGCAAACCCAAATACTAAATTTTCGTGTCGTTTTCGTGTCGTATTTTCGTGTCGTGTGGTAAATTGCCGGGTCTAGGTTAGGGTTAAGGTATTAATAAGGATAAGATGGGTGGTCCAGATTAGAAGTGTCTTAATACATTTGATCGGACGACTCCCATTAAAGAAGGGCTGCCTTGGGGCCGGGCCGGCTCTAAGTGGTATGAGCCACACTTAGGAGATATATATTTGGGCCTAGTTGGGCCAAAATTATAATATTTCTCCACTTTTTGGTTCAACCAGTCAAATTGTATTTTTGGATTTCGGAGAAGATTTATCATTGCCTAGTTCCGGGGTACCTGCATTTACACTTAAAGTAAATATGTTAATAGTAATCTCAAAGAAGACTCCATAACAAAGATAACCCCTTAATAAACACAAAGTTTAAAAACTTTTATTCGACTGAATCAAAATTCAGTCTTTTCAAACAAGATTTAAATTTCTCGACGGGTAGACACTTAGTACCCATATCTGAAGGATTAAATTGGGAGGGTATTTTTTCAAGATAGATTATACGTTTAGCAAAAACATCTCATATGAAATGAAAAGGAACATCAATATGTTTAGTTCTATTATGAAAAAATAGATTCTTGCATAGTTGAATACCGAATTGACTATCCGAAAAAACTTCGACTTTATCCTTTAGAAAACCGATTTCTGATAAGAGTCCTTTTAACCATATAACTTCTTTTAATGCTTCTATTATAGCAATATACTCAGATTCTGTAGTGGATAAAGCAACTATAGTGTAACACCCCCAAATCCTATTGGGTTATTACAGTGCCGTGGACCCCACACCAGGAGATCCACCAGGCTAACACGACCAAAAATACAACTAACTGACCAAAAGGGGAATCACAATCCCTATACTGACATCCAACATAATATTCCGATATGGAATTTCAATGACAACAGTGGGCCTACATGACCCAAATAAAATACAACGACATCCACGAGCCTTGCTCGGATAATACAAAATGACAATCACTGACAAAACTGGAGTACTCCAACTGCCTGACTGGCATGAACACCAAAACATCTCGGACTAGTATCGCTTGAATGCCTCGTCGCCACCGTCATGCCCCTGTGTCTCAACTCTCTCCTCGCAAACACCTAAAACATGAAAACATGTTCCGCCCCCACGGTCGATCATCCAGATAATGATTATCAAATACATGTACAACATGATATGCATCCAAAGGGCAGAATGAATAGTATAGTAATGGTAATACGAGATGCTCACAAACCAAAGTAAGAATCGAGCATTCGTGGAATACTATGCCCACGACATCCGATCAATACCTACTCAACAGGTTAGAACATAAGTGCCCAACGGCGAATCATCAATACAGAACACAACAATACATCACCCGAAGGTAACCCAAGCCAAACACTGAAATAGATACGAATCACAACGCCCGAAGGCTCAGGCAAGAATACCGATACATCACAATGGCCTTAATGACAGGAACATCCCGAAGTGTTTATCATCATAATACCACAGATGTCACTCACCAAGTTCAATCACCACAATGGCGAAGCCAAAGCTCATTTGTATCAATGAGGGCCTAAGCCACGGCATGAAGCCGTATCACAATGAGGGCCGAAGCCACGGCACGGCCGTATCACAATGAGGGCCGAAGCCACGTCACGGCCGTATCACAATGAGGGCGAAGCCACGCGCGGCCGTATCACAATGAGGGCGAAGCCACGGCACGGCCGTATCACAATGAGGGCGAAGCCACGGCACGGCCGTATCACAATGAGGGCGAAGCCACCGCGAAGCCATATCACAATGAGGTCATCCAATGGCCGTGACTCGACTGTTGCGGTCTTTGGGAAACCAACCGCGAAGGTTCAAGCCCCAGACTTACCCATAATGAGATCACCCGGTGGCCAGTAACCTCTTGAGCTAGGTATTGGGAAACCAACCGCGAAGGTTCAAGCCCCAAACTTACCCATCGAGCACTAGCCGAGACTAGCCTCCAAAACGCAATCAATCACAATAGTAACGATCCCAAGACTACCAAATTCACAAGAATAATAGTGTGCTGCCTTGAGTCGACCAACACGACAACAACAACTCATGGATGGGCACCGTCCACGGCGGTCCCAATTCAAAATACCTCGACTGCCTTGGAATGGCCAATCGATCACAACAACTCAACGGATGGAAACTATCGCCAGCGGTCCCAATTCAATACATCGATTACCTTTAGTTCGGTCAATCGATAACGATGACACAACGGATGGGAATTATCTTCGATAATCCCAATTAAATACATCGATTACCTCAGAACGGTTAATCGATAACCAATGATACAACGGATGGGAATTATCTTCGATAATCCCAAATAAATACATCGATTGCCTTAGAACGGTCAACCGATAACCAATGATACAACGGATGGGAATTATCTTCGATAATCCCAATTAAATACATCGATTACCTCAGAACGGTTAATCGATAACCAATGTTACAACGGATGGGAATTATCTTGATAATCCCGATTAAATACATCGATTAACTTAGAGCGGTTAATCGATAACCAATGATACGGTAGAGTAGATATCGGCGTTCTAAACCGACCACCGAAGCAGATATGATAACGAATATATCAAACGCCTTCAATCGGCCAATGCAACATCATAGTAATAGTTCGATTCGATAATAACGATTCAACGATGCCTCAGAACGACATTAGCGTTAACAATAATAATCGATACATCGATACCGCGAACCGACTATCGACAACAAGAATCTCAATGCCTTAAACCGGCCGTTAACGAATAACAATCACAACTGGTAAAATCACCGAAGGGTATTGTATCAAACAATCCCCAAATATCAATAAATCACGAAGAGACTATGTCTCGAAATGATACAACACATTCATACACATATATGATAACATTAATCTCATTGACCAGTACAAGTATAAAACTTGCCTCAAACCGAAGGCGAGAAAGTCCTTCCACGATCTACGTCCTGGCACGAAACGACGAACGGCGCCTCCCGACGATCACAAACACTCGAACAACCTTGAATGAAAACGATTCATTCAAAAACACAAAATCAATAGAAAACAACGACAAGGACAAAGCCCGATTCAAACACGAATCGATCACACCGCATACGAGCGAATATCATAGTCCTCAACTATGAATCCTAACATTCTCCATGATCAATTAACATGATCATTACGTTCTTAACACTTGTGAAATCCATTCAACAAGATTCATTTAAGAACAATCATCAAAACAAACATCTCAAAGTGATAATATCACCAATATCATCAAATTGCTCCTCCTACAATGATAATATTATCAATATTATCATTATCACCCCAAGAACATCATCAACTCAGTAACCATGATGTTTGAAACAAAAATCCTTCATCAATACATCATGAATTCGGATTAAACAACAAGATTCACTCAACCATTTCCGAATTATGATAATCATCTCCTAAATCATCATGAATCCTTACTAAAATGGTTAAAATCTTTCAAGAACACCACCAACAACAATAATCATCTCAAGACTTATGTTAATCATATAACAATCTTAACATAATCCTTCCTAGACATGATTAAAAACCTCCCAACAATCTAAAACACCAAGAACATAATCATACTCAAGCTATACCAACATGTTCTTCATCAAAAGTTTATCAAAACCATGAAGAATCATGATATACTCCATGAATCAAACAATACCCGAAGAAAACAACAACAACTCGAAAATCACTTGAAGAACAAGAGATTGAGGAACTTACCAAAGAAGAACAAGAAGAAGCCTCCAAACACCAAAGGGGCACCAACAAGCTTCCAACTTCAAGCTTCAATCCAAGCTAGGATGATCAAGATCGAGTTGGAAGAGGCTAAACATCAAGAACAAGTCCAAACGGACGGTTCTAGGGAGAGAAAAAGTGTTTTGGTTCGTGAGGAAATGAAAGTCGAAACCAAGATAAATAGATCGATTATTCATTACGTACGTTATACACTATGGTTAACGTACGTAAGAGGCATTACGTACGCTATACTAAGACATTAACGTACGTAATGAAAAATCCAGAACTAACTGGACTAAAATACGAAGGCCTTAACGTACGTAAACAAGAACTTATTATGTACGTTAACAAGACCTATATTACGTACGTAGAGCTCACCTCTTAACGTACGTAAGGGTCCGTTGACTGTAATAGTGAGATCCGATCGGAAGATGCTCGGGACCCACCGACCGAAAGTGACTGCGAGGAAGGTTCCTGTCACCTACCAAGTATGACGTACGTAACCTTACAGGCATAACGTACGTAATACTCAGCCCATAACGTACGTAAGTCTACCCATGTAGCGTACGTTAAGGCTAGTGTACTTAGCCAAAAATCCAAACTCTCCAACCATCATTCAAACGACGAAACTAACCCGACGACAAGTATAATATTTCGATCCCGAAATACTCCAATACAATATACATTGTATCAGTCCAAAACAACAACACTTGTAAAATTCCAAATGAATACGTACAACTCAACAAAGAATACGAAAAAAATTATCCGGATATTACATACTCCCCTTAAAAGAGTTTCGTCCCCGAAACTCGGGTGCAAAAACACGGGGTACGAACTATCCATCAGGATAAGAAAACAACATCTCCAGGAATACTCCTCACTGCGAACCACTTCGCCTGAGTAATCGGTCCAACCCCACGGGTTCCCGCGTCTCCTCGTCGAAAAACAAGGGATAAAATACTCAATCAAGTGCGAGATCAATCGAATCATAACTCCTCCGTCAGAGACCAGCCAGGAAGTCGCACCACCCGCAAGACTCGTAACACCGGCGTACACACCCTGCGGGTGCCGCCGATTATACATGTCTACAATCATCGGTGTACACTCCCCAGTTCTCATCGGCATTAAACGCTCAAGCACACACTGACTCATGCCACAAAAGGAAAATAACAACGCACGTGTGGTCCTCGGGGCCATATCAACTGCACACCCAAGTCCTCACGACTCGGCGTCTCGGATTGAAATGAACAATTACCCAGATTATTACAAAATCTCGGGTATAACACCAAAAAGGAAGGAAAAACACATCACACGACCTCAAATCCCAAGATTCTCAGATACAATCATTACAAGATAGATCAACCATAAATGGTTCGTAACCACAGTACTAAAGTACAGACCGAGTCAAACAACAATCCGAAAAATAAAGAAAGAAATTAAGGCTACATCTCAAATGTATCTAAAATCAACATCCTCCGAGTCATCGAACTCCTCGATCTGATCGACTCGAGGAAGATCCAAATCTGAGCTCGCCGCTCCTCCTCGGGTGTCCATACTTCTGGCTCCCGAAGCCCGATACGACCCCTTGGATGGAGTACGGACTGAAGCAACAAAATCTCTCGAGGCCCGTGAGCTTCCTTGAGATCTTCTGGCATTAGAACCCCTGCAGTATTTCTGAAGGTGTCCCGGCTTCCCACAAAGAAAACAAACAATAGCTGGCACAGTACAACGGGTGCTAACGTGCCCCGCTGAATCACAATTAAAGCAAACAACAGTCGAACTCGTTGCCGGAGAAGAATATGATTTCCCAGCACGAAGACGACTAGAAGACGACCTCTTGGACGTCGGAGCCCGATGTCCTTCTGAACGAACCGGCATCCTAGTCCTCTCACCGGAAGAAACTGAAGGGTTCTTCCGAGCAAGCTCCTTGATCAAAAGCTCTGCTCCAAGAGCCTTCTCGATGAATTCACCAAGTGAATTGCAATTATGGTTGAACAACTGCATCCTCAACTGCGGGTTCAGCCTCTTGCTAAAATACTTGATCTTATCCGCCTCAGTACGGATAACAGATGAAGCAAATCAAGGAGTCCACGAAACTTCTCGCAATAACAATAACACCCTCGTCCTCGGCCAGTTCGGGTTCAAAACCTATGACAACTTAGCTTCACAGTGGGCCGGATAATACCTCTCTAACATGAGAGTCCTAAACTCACTCCAAGCACAATCACGATCGGTGGGTTTCTGGAAAGCCACCAAGAATAAGCGCCTTTACTCAAATGGTAAGCCGCTACTGCCACCCTACTCTCTTCCGGACACTGTACCATGTCGAAGAGTTTATCAAAATGTTCAAGCCAATGAACAATATCAGTTGGTTCCGACGAACCCTCAAAAATAGGCGGCCTGTGACGAGAGATGTCGCCGATAATCTGACTCACTCTCTGGACATCCATAAAACGGCACCTGGGATCCCTGCTGCGGTGGACCACGAACCACTGAGGTCTGTATGGTTTCCATTATCTGCGTCATCTGAGTCATCATGCCCTTCATAAGCAAGAAAGGGTCGATGTCAGGCTGATCGACTCCTCGAGTATGACGTTAGAAGGGAACCCGGTCGCATAAGTCACATCTCCGGCTGAATTATGATCCATATCGGCACCGTCGCGTATAAACATGAGGTTAAGGTTTCGGCCTGCTCTGCATCCTTTACCCCCTCTGCTACATCCTCGGATTCCTCTTTCCATACTGAAAGAATAACGTTCGATCATGAACAAAGCTCAAATATGCCTCAACGGCCAATCCACAATGCTAAGTCATTAGCCAAACGTGAATATACATACTCAACAAATAAACAATCACTTCATATATGCTAATTATAGCCAATACTGGCCCGACACGCTCCAAAGCAATTAATCATGAATGGGTCGTAACACAATGTTACATACAGATTTCAACAAAACATGCATAATCAATGGCATATTGAATGTATGAACATACAAGAGAATCGAGTCCTTACACAGGTCATACGAAGCTTCAAGGTCTTGCGATACTAGTCTTCACCGACGACGACTCGATGAAAGAATGACTCATACAGTTGTCCAACTATCACGACTCACAAAACCCGACTGTCCAGATTGTCATAACCTGACAGTCCACTACTACCGCGTCGGTAGAACCGCATAACTCACATATCAGGGTATCTCACAACTGACTCTCGATACCATCTTACGTAACACCCCCAAATCCTATTGGGTTATTACGGTCTGTGGACCCCACACCAGAGATCCACCAGGCTAACACGACCAAAAATACAACTAACTGACCAAAAGGGGAATCACAATCCCTATACTGACATCCAACATAATATTCCGATATGGAATTTCAATGACAACAGTGGGCCTACATGACCCAAATAAAATACAACGACATCCACGAGCCTTGCTCGGATAATACAAAATGACAATAACTGACAAAACTGGAGTACTCCAACTGCCTGACTGACATGAACACCAAAACATCTCGGACTAGTATCGCTTGAATGCCTCGTCGCCACCGTCATGCCCCTGTGTCTCAACTCTCTCCTCGCAAACACCTAAAACATGAAAACATGTTCCACGCCTGGTCGATCATCCAGATAATGATTATCAAATACATGTACAACATGATATGCATCCAAAGGGCAGAATGAATAGTATAGTAATGGTAATACGAGATGCTCACAAACCAAAGTAAGAATCGAGCATTCGTGGAATACTATGCCCACGGCATCCGATCAATACCTGCTCAACAGGTTAGAACATAAGTGCCCAACGGCGAATCATCAATACAGAACACAACAATACATCACCCGAAGGTAACCCAAGCCAAACACTGAAATAGATACGAATCACAACGCCCAAGGCTCAGGCAAGAATACCGATACATCACAATGGCCTTAATAAACATGTACTGACCGTTTATCATCATAATACCACAGAATGTCACTCAAAGGCCGTCAATCACCACAATGGCCCGAAGCCAAACACTCAGTCAGTATCAATGAGGGCCTAAGCCACGGCATGAAGCCGTATCACAATGAGGGCCGGGCCACGCACGGCCGTATCACAATGAGGGCCGAAGCCACGCCACGGCCGTATCACAATGAGGGCCGGGCCACGCACGGGCCGTATCACAATGAGGGCCGAAGCCACGGCACGAAGCCGTATCACAATGAGGGCCGAAGCCACGACACGAAGCCGTATCACAATGAGGGCCGAAGCCACGGCACGAAGCCGTATCACAATGAGGTCATCCAATGACCGTGACCTGCTGAATTGCAGGTGCTGGGAAACCAACCGCGAAGGTTCAAGCCCCAGACTTACCCATAATGAGATCACCCAGTGACCGTGACCTACTGAACTGTAGGTATTGGGAAACCAACCGCGAAGGTTCAAGCCCCAAACTTACCCATCGAGCACTAGCCGAGACTAGCCTCCAAAACGCAATCAATCACAATAGTAACGATCCCAAGACTACCAAATTCACAAGAATAATAGCGTGCTGCCTTGAGTCGACCAACACGACAACAACAACTCATGGATGGGCACCGTCCACGGCGGTCCCAATTCAAAATACCTCGACTGCCTTGGAATGGCCAATCGATCACAACAACTCAACGGATGGAAACTATCCTTGACAGTCCCAATTCAATACATCGATTACCTTTAGAACGGTCAATCGATAACGATGACACAACGGATGGGAATTATCTTCGATAATCCCAATTAAATACATCGATTACCTCAGAACGGTTAATCGATAACCAATGATACAACGGATGGGAATTATCTTCGATAATCCCAAATAAATACATCGATTGCCTTAGAACGGTCAACCGATAACCAATGATACAACGGATGGGAATTATCTTCGATAATCCCAATTAAATACATCGATTACCTCAGAACGGTTAATCGATAACCAATGTTACAACGGATGGGAATTATCTTCGATAATCCCAATTAAATACATCGATTAACTTAGAACGGTTAAGCGATAACCAATGATACGGTAGAGTAGATATCCCGGCGTTCTAAACCGACCACCGAAACAGATATGATAACGAATATATCAAACGCCTTCAATCGGCCAATGCAACATCATAGTAATAGTTCCAATTCGATAATAACGATTCAACGATGCCTCAGAACGACATTAGCGTTAACAATAATAATCGATACATCGATACCGCGAACCGACTATCGACAACAAGAATCTCAATGCCTTAAACCGGCCGTTAACGAATAACAATCACAACTGGTAAAATCACCGAAGGGTATTGTATCAAACAATCCCCAAATATCAATAAATCACGAAGAGACTATGTCTCGAAATGATACAACACATTCATACACATATATGATAACATTAATCTCATTGACCAGTACAAGTATAAAACTTGCCTCAAACCGAAGGCGAGAAAGTCCTTCCACGATCTACGTCCTGGCACGAAACGACGAACGGCGCCTCCCGACGACCACAAACACTCGAACAACCTTGAATGAAAACGATTCATTCAAAAACACAAAATCAATAGAAAACAACGACAAGGACAAAGCCCGATTCAAACACGAATCGATCACACCGCATATGACGAATATCATAGTCCTCAACTATGAATCCTAACATTCTCCATGATCAATTAACATGATCATTACGTTCTTAACACTTGTGAAATCCATTCAACAAGATTCATTTAAGAACAATCATCAAAACAAACATCTCAAAGTGATAATATCACCAATATCATCAAATTGCTCCTCCTACAATGATAATATTATCAATATTATCATTATCACCCCAAGAACATCATCAACTCAGTAACCATGATGTTTGAAACAAAAATCCTTCATCAATACATCATGAATTCAGATTAAACAACAAGATTCACTCAACCATTTCCGAATTATGATAATCATCTCCTAAATCATCATGAATCCTTACTAAAATGGTTAAAATCTTTCAAGAACACCACCAACAACAATAATCATCTCAAGACTTATGTTAATCATATAACAATCTTAACATAATCCTTCCTAGACATGATTAAAAACCTCCCAACAATCTAAAACACCAAGAACATAATCATACTCAAGCTATACCAACATGTTCTTCATCAAAAGTTTATCAAAACCATGAAGAATCATGATATACTCCATGAATCAAACAATACCCGAAGAAAACAACAACAACAACTCAAAAATCACTTGAAGAACAAGAGATTGAGGGAACTTACCAAAGAAGAACAAGAAGAAGCCTCCAAACACCAAAGGGGCACCAACAAGCTTCCAACTTCAAGCTTCAATCCAAGCTAGGATGATCAAGATCGAGTTGGAAGAGGCTAAACATCAAGAACAAGTCCAAACGGACGGTTCTAGGGAGAGAAAAAGTGTTTTGGTTCGTGAGGAAATGAAAGACGAAACCAAGATAAATAGATCGACCAATTCATTACGTCGTTATACACTATGGTTAACGTCGTAAGAGGCATTACGACGCTATACTAAGACATTAACGTCGTAATGAAAATCGAGAACTAATCGACTAAAATACGAAGGCCTTAACGTACGTAAACAAGAACTTATTACGACGTTAACAAGACCTATATTACGACGTAGAGCTCACCTCTTAACGCACGTAGCGGTCCGATCGTAATAGTGAGATCCGATCGGAAGATGCTCGGGACCCACCGGCCGAAAGTGACTGCGAGGAAGGTTCCTGTCACCTACCAAACATTACGTCGTAACCTTACAGGCATAACGTCGTAATACTCAGCCCATAACGTCGTAAGTCTACCCATGTAGCGTCGTTAAGGCTAGTGTACTTAGCCAAAAATCCAAACTCTCCAACCATCATTCAAACGACGAAACTAACCCGACGACAAGTATAATATTTCGATCCCGAAATACTCCAATACAATATACATTGTATCAGTCCAAAACAACAACACTTGTACAATTCCAAATGAATACGTACAACTCAACAAGAATACGAAAAAAAAATTATCCCCGGATATTACATACTCCCCCTTAAAAAGAGTTTCGTCCCGAAACTCGGGTGCAAAAACACGGGTGCGAACTATCCATCAGGATAAGAAAACAACATCTCCAGGAATACTCCTCACTGCGAACCACTTCGCCTGAGTAATCGGTCCAACCCCACGGGTTCCCGCGTCTCCTCATCGAAAAACAAGGGATAAAATACTCAATCAAGTGCGAGATCAATCGAATCATAACTCCTCCGTCAGAGACCAGCCAGGAAGTCGCACCACCCGCAAGACTCGTAACACCGGCGTACACACCCCGCGGGTGCCGCCGATTATACATGTCTACAATCATCGGTGTACACTCCCCAGTTCTCATCGGCATTAAACGCTCAAGCACACACTGACTCATGCCACAAAAGGAAAATAACAACGCACGTGTGGTCCTCGGGGCCATATCAACTGCACACCCAAGTCCTCACGACTCGGCGTCTCGGATTGAAATGAACAATTACCCAGATTATTACAAAATCTCGGGTATAACACCAAAAAGGAAGGAAAAACACATCACACGACCTCAAATCCCAAGATTCTCAGATACAATCATTACAAGATAGATCAACCATAAATGGTTCGTAACCACAGTACTAAAGTACAGACCGAGTCAAACATCAATCCGAAAAATAAAGAAAGAAATTAAGGCTACATCTCAAATGTATCTAAAATCAACATCCTCCGGGTCATCGAACTCCTCGATCTGATCGACTCGAGAAAGATCCAAATCTGAGCTCGCCGCTCCTCCTCGGGTGTCCATACTTCTGGCTCCCGAAGCCCGATACGACCCCTTGGATGGAGTACGGACTGAAGCAACAAAATCTCTCGAGGCCCGTGAGCTTCCTTGAGATCTTCTGGCATTAGAACCCCTGCAGTATTTCTGAAGGTGTCCCGGCTTCCCACAAAGAAAACAAACAATAGCTGGCACAGTACAACGGGTGCTAACGTGCCCCGCTGAATCACAATTAAAGCAAACAACAGTCGAACTCGTTGCCGGAGAAGAATATGATTTCCCAGCACGAAGACGACTAGAAGACGACCTCTTGGACGTCGGAGCCCGATGTCCTTCTGAACGAACCGGCATCCTAGTCCTCTCACCGTAAGAAACTGAAGGGTTCTTCCGAGCAAGCTCCTTGATCAAAAGCTCTGCTCCAAGAGCCTTCTCGATGAATTCACCAAGTGAATTGCAATTATGGTTGAACAATGCATCCTCAATCGCGGGTTCAGCCTCTTGCTAAAATACTTGATCTTATCCGCCTCGACGGATAATGATGAAGCAAACTGAAGGAGTCCCTGAAACTTCTCCGCAATAACAATAACACCCTCGTCCTCGACGGATTCGGGGTTCAAAACCTCTGACAACTTGGCTTCACGGAGTGGAGCCGGATAATACCTCTCTAACATGAGAGTCCTAAACTCACTCCAAGCACAATCACGATCGGTGGGTTTTACAGAAAGCCACCAAGAATAAGCGCCTTTACTCAAATGGTAAGCCGCTACTGCCACCCTACTCTCTTCCGGACACTGTACCATGTCGAAGAGTTTATCAAAATGTTCAAGCCAATGAACAATATCAGTTGGTTCCGACGAACCCTCAAAAATAGGCGGCCTGTGACGAGAGATGTCGCCGATAATCTGACTCACTCTCCTGGACTGTCCATAAAACGGCACCTGGGATCCCTGCTGCGGTGGACCACGAACCACTGAGGTCTGTATGGTTTCCATTATCTGCGTCATCTGAGTCATCATGCCCTTCATAAGCAAGAAAGGGTCGATGTCAGGCTGATCGACTCCTCGAGTATGACGTTCCGAAGGGGAACCGGTCGCATAAGTCACATCTCCGGCTGAATTATGATCCATATCGGCACCCGTACGCGTATAAACATGAGGTTCTGGGTTTCGGCCTGCTCTGCATCCTTTACCCCCTCTGCTACGTCCTCGGATTCCTCTTTCCATACTGAAAGAATAACGTTCGATCATGAACAAAGCTCAAATATGCCTCAACGGCCAATCCACAATGCTAAGTCATTAGCCAAACGTGAATATACATACTCAACAAATAAACAATCACTTCATATATGATAATTATAGCCAATACTGGCCCGACACGCTCCAAAGCAATTAATCATGAATGGGTCGTAACACAATGTTACATACAGATTTCAACAAAACATGCATAATCAATGGCATATTGAATGTATGAACATACAAGAGAATCGAGTCCTTACACAGGTCATACGAAGCTTCGAGGTCTTGCGATACTAGTCTTCACCGACGACGACTCGATGAAAGAACGACTCATACAGTTGTCCAACTATCACGACTCACAAAACCCGACTGTCCAGATTGTCATAACCTGACATTCCACTACTACCGCGTCGGTAGAACCGCATAACTCACATATCAGGGTATCTCACAACCCAACTCTCTGATACCATCTTCTGTAACACCCCCAAATCCTATTGGGTTATTACAGTGCCGTGGACCCCACACCAGGAGATCCACCAGGCTAACACGACCAAAAATACAACTAACTGACCAAAAGGGGAATCACAATCCCTATACTGACATCCAACATAATATTCCGATATGGAATTTCAATGACAACAGTGGGCCTACATGACCCAAATAAAATACAACGACATCCACGAGCCTTGCTCGGATAATACAAAATGACAATCACTGACAAAACTGGAGTACTCCAACTGCCTCGACATGAACACCAAAACCTCTCGGACTCGGATCGCTTGAATGCCTCGTCGCCACCGTCATGCCCCTGTGTCTCCACTCTCTCCTCGCAAACACCTAAAACATGAAAACATGTTCCGCCACGGGTCATCATCCAGATAATGATTATCAAATACATGTACAACATGATATGCATCCAAAGGGCGTAATGAATAGTATAGTAATGGTAATACGAGATGCTCACAAACCAAAGTAAGAATCGAGCATTCGTGGAATACTATGCCCACGCATCCGATCAATACCTACTCAACAAAGTTAGAACACAAGTGCCCAACGGCGAATCATCAATACGTAACACAACAATACATCACCCGAAGGTAACCCAAGCCAAACACCGAAATAGATACGAATCACAACGCCCAAGGCTCAGGCAAGAATACCGATACATCAATGGCCTTAATAACCCAATGTACCAAGCCGTTTATCATCATAATACCCTGAATGTCACTCACCAAGTCATCAATCACCACAATGGCCCGAAGCCAAACACCAAGTCAGATCAATGAGGACTAAGCCACGCATGAAGCCGTATCACAATGAGGGCCGGGCCACGCACGAAGCCGTATCACAATGAGGGCCGAAGCCACGCCACGGCCGTATCACAATGAGGGCCGGGCCACGCACGGCCGTATCACAATGAGGGCCGAGCCACGCATGAAGCCGTATCACAATGAGGGCCGGGCCACGGCACGGCCGTATCACAATGAGGGCCGGCCACGGCACGAAGCCGTATCACATTGAGGTCATCCAATGACCGTGACTGAATTGCAGTCTGGGAAACCAACCGCGAAGGTTCAAGCCCCAGACTTACCCATAATGAGATCACCCAGTGACCGTGACCTACTGAACTGTAGGTATTGGGAAACCAACCGCGAAGGTTCAAGCCCCAAACTTACCCATCGAGCACTAGCCGAGACTAGCCTCCAAAACGCAATCAATCACAATAGTAACGATCCCAAGACTACCAAATTCACAAGAATAATAGCGTGCTGCCTTGAGTCGACCAACACGACAACAACAACTCATGGATGGGCACCGTCCACGGCGGTCCCAATTCAAAATACCTCGACTGCCTTGGAATGGCCAATCGATCACAACAACTCAACGGATGGAAACTATCCTTGACAGTCCCAATTCAATACATCGATTACCTTTAGAACGGTCAATCGATAACGATGACATCGGATGGGAATTATCTTGATAATCCCGATTAAATACATCGATTACCTCGAGCGGTTAATCGATAACCAATGATACAACGGATGGGAATTATCTTGATAATCCCAATAAATACATCGATTGCCTTAGAACGGTCAACCGATAACCAATGATACAGCGGATGGGAATTATCTTGATAATCCCGATTAAATACATCGATTACCTCGAGCGGTTAATCGATAACCAATGTTACAACGGATGGGAATTATCTTGATAATCCCAATTAAATACATCGATTAACTTAGAGCGGTTAATCGATAACCAATGATACGGTAGAGTAGATATCCGGCGTTCTAAACCGACCACCGAAGCAGATATGATAACGAATATATCAAACGCCTTCAATCGGCCAATGCAACATCATAGTAATAGTTCCAATTCGATAATAACGATTCAACGATGCCTCAGAACGACATTAGCGTCAACAATAATAATCGATACATCGATACCGCGAACCGACTATCGACAACAAGAATCTCAATGCCTTAAACCGGCCGTTAACGAATAACAATCACAACTGGTAAAATCACCGAAGGGTATTGTATCAAACAATCCCCAAATATCAATAAATCACGAAGAGACTATGTCTCGAAATGATACAACACATTCATACACATATATGATAACATTAATCTCATTGACCAGTACAAGTATAAAACTTGCCTCAAACCGAAGGCGAGAAAGTCCTTCCACGATCTACGTCCTGGCACGAAACGACGAACGGCGCCTCCCGACGACCACAAACACTCGAACAACCTTGAATGAAAACGATTCATTCAAAAACACAAAATCAATAGAAAACAACGACAAGGACAAAGCCCGATTCAAACACGAATCGATCACACCGCACGAACGAATATCATAGTCCTCAACTATGAATCCTAACATTCTCCATGATCAATTAACATGATCATTACGTTCTTAACACTTGTGAAATCCATTCAACAAGATTCATTTAAGAACAATCATCAAAACAAACATCTCAAAGTGATAATATCACCAATATCATCAAATTGCTCCTCCTACAATGATAATATTATCAATATTATCATTATCACCCCAAGAACATCATCAACTCAGTAACCATGATGTTTGAAACAAAAATCCTTCATCAGTACATCATGAATTCGGATTAAACAACAAGATTCACTCAACCATTTCCGAATTATGATAATCATCTCCTAAATCATCATGAATCCTTACTAAAATGGTTAAAATCTTTCAAGAACACCACCAACAACAATAATCATCTCAAGACTTATGTTAATCATATAACAATCTTAACATAATCCTTCCTAGACATGATTAAAAACCTCCCAACAATCTAAAACACCAAGAACATAATCATACTCAAGCTATACCAACATGTTCTTCATCAAAAGTTTATCAAAACCATGAAGAATCATGATATACTCCATGAATCAAACAATACCCGAAGAAAACAACAACAACAACTCGAAAATCACTTGAAGAACAAGAGATTGAGGGAACTTACCAAAGAAGAACAAGAAGAAGCCTCCAAACACCAAAGGGGCACCAACAAGCTTCCAACTTCAAGCTTCAATCAAGCTAGGATGATCAAGATCGAGTTGGAAGAGGCTAAACATCAAGAACAAGTCAAACGGACGGTTCTAGGGAGAGAAAAGTGTTTTGGTTCGTGAAGAAATGAAAGACGAAACCAAGATAAATAGATCGACCAATTCATTACGTCGTTATACACTATGGTTAACGTCGTAAGAGGCATTACGACGCTATACTAAGACATTAACGTCGTAATGAAAAATCGAGAACTAATCGACTAAAATACGAAGGCCTTAACGTACGTAAACAAGAACTTATTACGTACGTTAACAAGACCTATATTACGTACGTAGAGCTCACCTCTTAACGTACGTAAGGGTCCGTTGACTGTAATAGTGGGATCCGATCGGAAGATGCTCGGGACCCACCGGCCGAAAGTGACTGCGAGGAAGGTTCCTGTCACCTACCAAACATTACGTACGTAACCTTACAGGCATAACGTACGTAATACTCAGCCCATAACGTACGTAAGTCTACCCATGTAGCGTACGTTAAGGCTAGTGTACTTAGCCAAAAATCCAAACTCTCCAACCATCATTCAAACGACGAAACTAACCCGACGACAAGTATAATATTTCGATCCCGAAATACTCCAATACAATATACATTGTATCAGTCCAAAACAACAACACTTGTACAATTCCAAATGAATACGTACAACTCAACAGTAACACGAAAAAAAAAATTATCCCCGGATATTACATACTCCCCCCCTTAAAAAGAGTTTCGTCCCCGAAACTCAGGGTGCAAAAACACGGGGTGCGAACTATCCATCAGGATAAGAAAACAACATCTCCAGGAATACTCCTCACTGCGAACCACTTCGCCTGAGTAATCGGTCCAACCCCACGGGTTCCCGCGTCTCCTCATCGAAAAACAAGGGATAAAATACTCAATCAAGTGCGAGATCAATCGAATCATAACTCCTCCGTCAGAGACCACCCAGGAGGTCGCACCACCCGCAAGACTCGTAGCACCGGCGTACACACCCCGCGGGTGCCGCCGATTATACATGTCTACAATCATCGGTGTACACTCCCCAGTTCTCATCGGCATTAAACGCTCAAGCACACACTGACTCATGCCACAAAAGGAAAATAACAACGCACGTGTGGTCCTCGGGGCCATATCAACTGCACACCCAAGTCCTCACGACTCGGCGTCTCGGATTGAAATGAACAATTACCCAGATTATTACAAAATCTCGGGTATAACACCAAAAAGGAAGGAAAAACACATCACACGACCTCAAATCCCAAGATTCTCAGATACAATCATTACAAGATAGATCAACCATAAATGGTTCGTAACCACAGTACTAAAGTACAGACCGAGTCAAACATCAATCCGAAAAATAAAGAAAGAAATTAAGGCTACATCTCAAATGTATCTAAAATCAACATCCTCCGGGTCATCGAACTCCTCGATCTGATCGACTCGAGGAAGATCCAAATCTGAGCTCGCCGCTCCTCCTCGGGTGTCCATACTTGGCTCCCGGCCGTCTGACCCCTTGGATGGAGTACGGATCAAGCAACAAAATCTCTCGAGGCCGTGAGCTTCCTTGAGATCTTCGGCATTAGAACCCCTGCAGATTTCGAAGGTGTCCCGGCTTCCCAAAAAGAATACTAACAATAGTGCACAAGACAACGGGTGCTAACATGCCCCATTGAATCACAATTAAAGCAAACAACGGTCGAACTCGTTCTTAGGAGAAGAATATGATTTCCCGGCACGAAGACGACTAGAAAGGCGACCTCTTGGGCGTCGGAGCCCGATGTCCTTCTGAACGAACCGGCATCCTAGTCCTCTCACCGTAAGAAACTGAAGGGTTCTTCCGAGCAAGCTCCTTGATCAAAAGCTCTGCTCCAAGAGCCTTCTCGATGAATTCACCAAGTGAATTGCAATTATGGTTGAACAACTGCATCCTCAAGCTGGGTTCAGCCTCTTGCTAAAATACTTGATCTTATCCGCCTCGGTACGGATAACGGATGAAGCAAATGAAGGAGTCCACTGAAACTTCTCCGCAATAACAATAACACCCTCGTCCTCGGCCAGTTCGGGGTTCAAAACCTCTCGACAACTTGGCTTCACGGAGTGGGCCGGATAATACCTCTCTAACATGAGAGTCCTAAACTCACTCAAGCACAATCACGATCGGTGGGTTTCTGAAAGCCACCAAGAATAAGCGCCTTTACTCAAATGGTAAGCCGCTCACGCCACCTACTCTCTTAGGACCTTTGTACCATGCCGAAGAGTTTATCAAAATGTTCAAGCCAATGAACAATATCGGTTAGTTCCGAACCCTCAAAAATAGGCGGCTGTGGCGAGAGATGTCACCGATAATCGACTCACTCTCTGGGTGTCCATAAAAGCGGCACACAGGATCCTGTGCGGTGGACCACGAACCGAGGTCAGTATGGTTTCCATTATCTGCGTCATCGAGTCATCATGCCCTTCATAAGCAAGAAAGGGTCGATGTCGGTGATCGACTCCTCGAGTATGGCGTTAGAAGGAACCGGTCGCATAAGTCACATCTCCGGCTGAATTATGATCCATATCGGCACCCGTACGCGTATAAACATGAGGTTCTGGGTTTCGGCCTGCTCTGCATCCTTTACCCCCTCTGCTACGTCCTCGGATTCCTCTTTCCATACTGAAAGAATAACGTTCGATCATGAACAAAGCTCAAATATGCCTCAACGGCCAATCCACAATGCTAAGTCATTAGCCAAACGTGAATATACATACTCAACAAATAAACAATCACTTCATATATGCTAATTATAGCCAATACTGGCCCGACACGCTCCAAAGCAATTAATCATGAATGGGTCGTAACACAATGTTACATACAGATTTCAACAAAACATGCATAATCAATGGCATATTGAATGTATGAACATACAAGAGAATCGAGTCCTTACACAGGTCATACGAAGCTTCAAGGTCTTGCGATACTAGTCTTCACCGATGACGACTCGATGAAAGAATGACTCATACAGTTGTCCAACTATCACGACTCACAAAACCCGACTGTCCAGATTGTCATAACCTGACAGTCCACTACTACCGCGTCGGTAGAACCGCATAACTCACATATCAGGGTATCTCACAACCCAACTCTCTGATACCATCTTCTGTAACACCCCCAAATCCTATTGGGTTATTACAGTGCCGTGGACCCCACACCAGGAGATCCACCAGGCTAACACGACCAAAAATACAACTAAGCGGCCAAAAGGGAATCACAATCCCTATCGACATCGACATAATATTCCGATATGGAATTTCAATGACAACAGTGGGCCTACATGACCCAAATAAAATACAACGACATCCACGAGCCTTGCTCGAATAATACAAAATGACAATCATGACAAAGCTGAGTACTCCAACTGCCTGACTGACATGAACACCAAAACATCTCGGACTAGTATCGCTTGAATGCCTCGTCGCCACCGTCATGCCCCTGTGTCTCAACTCTCTCCTCGCAAACACCTAAAACATGAAAACATGTTCCGCCCCCACGGGGTCAGTCATCCAGATAATGATTATCAAATACATGTACAACATGATATGCATCCAAAGGGCAGAATGAATAGTATAGTAATGGTAATACGAGATGCTCACAAACCAAAGTAAGAATCGAGCATTCGTGGAATACTATGCCCACGGCATCCGATCAATACCTACTCAACAGGTTAGAACATAAGTGCCCAACGGCGAATCATCAATACAGAACACAACAATACATCACCCGAAGGTAACCCAAGCCAAACACTGAAATAGATACGAATCACAACGCCCGAAGGCTCCGACAAGAATACCGATACATCACAATGGCCTTAACAGCCGAACAGCCCGAAGCTGTTTATCATCATAATACCCTGAATGTCACTCAGCCGAAGCTGTCAATCACCACAATGGCCCGAAGCCAAAACAGCTCGAAGCTGTATCAATGAGGGCCTAAGCCACGGCATGAAGCCGTATCACAATGAGGGCCGAAGCCACGGCACGAAGCCGTATCACAATGAGGGCCGAAGCCACGTCACGAAGCCGTATCACAATGAGGGCCGAAGCCACGGCACGAAGCCGTATCACAATGAGGGCCGAAGCCACGGCACGAAGCCGTATCACAATGAGGGCGGGCCACGCACGGCCGTATCGCAATGAGGGCGAAGCACGCACGGCCGTATCAATGAGGTCATCCGATGGCCGTGACCTGAATTGCAGTCTTTGGGAAACCAACCGCGAAGGTTCAAGCCCCGGACTTACCCATAATGAGATCACCCAGTGGCCGTGACCTCTGAATCGTAGGTATTGGGAAACCAACCGCGAAGGTTCAAGCCCCAAACTTACCCATCGAGCACTAGCGAGACTAGCCTCAAAACGCAATCAATCACAATAATGTGATCCCAAGACTACCAAATTCACAAGAATAATAGCGTCTTTGCCTTGAGTCGACCAACACGACAACAACAACTCATGGATGGGCACCGTCCACGGCGGTCCCAATTCAAAATACCTCATTGCCTTGGAATGGCCAATCGATCACAACAACTCAACGGATGGAAACTATCCTTGCGGTCCCGATTCAATACATCGATTACCTTTAGAGCGGTCAATCGATAACGATGACACAACGGATGGGAATTATCTTGATAATCCCGATTAAATACATCGATTACCTCGAGCGGTTAATCGATAACCAATGATACAGCGGATGGGAATTATCTTGATAATCCCAAATAAATACATCGATTGCCTTAGAGCGGTCACCGATAACCAATGATAGCGGATGGGAATTATCTTGATAATCCCGATTAAATACATCGATTACCTCGAGCGGTTAATCGATAACCAATGTTACAGCGGATGGGAATTATCTTGATAATCCCAATTAAATACATCGATTAACTTAGAGCGGTTAAGCGATAACCAATGATACGGTAGAGTAGATATCCGGCGTTCTAAACGACCACCGAAGCAGATATGATAACGAATATATCAAACGCCTTCAATCGGCCAATGCAACATCATAGTAATAGTTCCGATTCGATAATAACGATTCAACGATGCCTCAGAACGACATTAGCGTTAACAATAATAATCGATACATCGATACCGCGAACCGACTATCGACAACAAGAATCTCAATGCCTTAAACCGGCCGTTAACGAATAACAATCACAACTGGTAAAATCACCGAAGGTATTGTATCAAACAATCCCCAAATATCAATAAATCACGAAGAGACTATGTCTCGAAATGATACAACACATTCATACACATATATGATAACATTAATCTCATTGACAGTACAAGTATAAAACTTGCCTCAAGCGAAGGCGAAAGTCCTTCCACGATCTACGTCACGGCACGAAGCAATGACGGCGCCTCCCGGCGACCACAAACACTCGAACAACCTTGAATGAAAACGATTCATTCAAAAACACAAAATCAATAGAAAACAACGACAAGGACAAAGCCCGATTCAAACACGAATCGATCACACCGCACGAATATCATAGTCCTCAACTATGAATCCTAACATTCTCCATGATCAATTAACATGATCATTACGTTCTTAACACTTGTGAAATCCATTCAACAAGATTCATTTAAGAACAATCATCAAAACAAACATCTCAAAGTGATAATATCACCAATATCATCAAATTGCTCCTCCTACAATGATAATATTATCAATATTATCATTATCACCCCAAGAACATCATCAACTCAGTAACCATGATGTTTGAAACAAAAATCCTTCATCAATACATCATGAATTCG
Source organism: Orobanche coerulescens (assembly GCA_033398695.1). Classification (NCBI taxonomy): domain Eukaryota; kingdom Viridiplantae; phylum Streptophyta; class Magnoliopsida; order Lamiales; family Orobanchaceae; genus Orobanche; species Orobanche coerulescens. Next base: position 3,538,692 of record CM065810.1, read on the forward strand.
GATTAAACAACAAGATTCACTCAACCATTTCCGAATTATGATAATCATCTCCTAAATCATCATGAATCCTTACTAAAATGGTTAAAATCTTTCAAGAACACCACCAACAACAATAATCATCTCAAGACTTATGTTAATCATATAACAATCTTAACATAATCCTTCCTAGACATGATTAAAAACCTCCCAACAATCTAAAACACCAAGAACATAATCATACTCAAGCTATACCAACATGTTCTTCATCAAAAGTTTATCAAAACCATGAAGAATCATGATATACTCCATGAATCAAACAATACCCGAAGAAAACAACAACAACAACAACTCGAAAATCACTTGAAGAACAAGAGATTGAGGGAACTTACCAAAGAAGAACAAGAAGAAGCCTCCAAACACCAAAGGGGCACCAACAAGCTTCCAACTTCAAGCTTCAATCCAAGCTAGGATGATCAAGATCGAGTTGGAAGAGGCTAAACATCAAGAACAAGTCCAAACGGACGGTTCTAGGGAGAGAAAAAGTGTTTTGGTTCGTGAGGAAATGAAAGACGAAACCAAGATAAATAGACTGACCAATTCATTACGTACGTTATACACTATGGTTAACGTACGTAAGAGGCATTACGTACGCTATACTAAGACATTAACGTCGTAATGAAAATCGAACTAAGCGACTAAAATACGAAGGCCTTAACGTCGTAAACAAGAACTTATTACGTGCGTTAACAAGACCTATATTACGTGCGTAGAGCTCACCTCTTAACGTGCGTAAGGGTCGATTGTAATAGTGAGATCCGATCGGAAGATGCTCGGGACCCACCGGCGAAAGTGATTGCGAGGAAGGTTCTGTCACCTACCAAACATTACGTCGTAACCTTACGGGCATAACGTCGTAATACTCAGCCCATAACGTCGTAAGTCTACCCATGTAGCGTCGTTAAGGCTAGTGTACTTAGCCAAAAATCGAACTCTCCAACCATCATTCAAGCAGCCGAAACTAACTGACGACAAGTATAATATTTCGATCCCGAAATACTCGATACAATATACATTGTATCGGTCCAAAACAACAACACTTGTACAATTCCAAATGAATACGTACAACTCAGCGATAACACGAAAAAAAAATTATCCCCGGATATTACATACTCCCCCTTAAAAAGAGTTTCGTCCCGAAACTCGGGGTGCAAAACACGGGTGCGAACTATCCATCGGGATAAGAAAACAACATCTCGGGAATACTCCTCACTGCGAACCACTTCGCTGAGTAATCGGTCCAACCCCACGGGTTCGCGTCTCCTCATCGAAAAACAAGGGATAAAATACTCAATCAAGTGCGAGATCAATCGAATCATAACTCCTCCGTCGAGACCCGGCCAGAAGTCGCACCACCCGCAAGACTCGTAACAGCGTACACACCCCGCGGGTGCCGCCGATTATACATGTCTACAATCATCGGTGTACACTCCCCAGTTCTCATCGGCATTAAACGCTCAAGCACACACTGACTCATGCCACAAAAGGAAAATAACAACGCACGTGTGGTCCTCGGGGCCATATCAACTGCACACCCAAGTCCTCACGACTCGGCGTCTCGGATTGAAATGAACAATTACCCAGATTATTACAAAATCTCGGGTATAACACCAAAAAGGAAGGAAAAACACATCACACGACCTCAAATCCCAAGATTCTCGGATACAATCATTACAAGATAGATCAACCATAAATGGTTCGTAACCACAGTACTAAAGTACGGGCCAAGTCAAACATCAATCCGAAAAATAAAGAAAGAAATTAAGGCTACATATCAAATGTATCTAAAATCAACATCCTCCGGGTCATCGAACTCCTCGATCGATCGACTCGAGGAAGATCCAAATCTGAGCTCGCCGCTCCTCCTCGGGTGTCCATACTTCGGCTCCCGAAGCCGTCGACCCCTTGGATGGAGTACGGTGAAGCAACAAAATCTCTCGAGGCCGTGAGCTTCCTTGAGATCTTCGGCATTAGAACCCTGCGGTATTTACGAAGGTGTCGGCTTCCCACAAAGAAAACAAACAATAGGGCACGCAACGGGTGCTAACGTGCCCATTGAATCACAATTAAAGCAAACAACGGTCGAACTCGTTTTAGGAGAAGAATATGATTTCCCGGACGAAGACGACTAGAAGGCGACCTCTTGGGCGTCGGAGCCCGATGTCCTTACGAACGAACCGGCATCCTAGTCCTCTCACCTAAGAAATCAAGGGTTCTTGAGCAAGCTCCTTGATCAAAAGCTCTGCTCCAAGAGCCTTCTCGATGAATTCACCAAGTGAATTGCAATTATGGTTGAACAAGCTGCATCCTCAAGCTGGGTTCAGCCTCTTGCTAAAATACTTGATCTTATCCGCCTCGGTACGGATAACGGATGAAGCAATGAAGGAGTCACTGAAACTTCTCCGCAATAACAATAACACCCTCGTCCTCGGAGTTCGGGTTCAAAACCTCGACAACTTGGCTTCACGGAGTGGGCCGGATAATACCTCTCTAACATGAGAGTCCTAAACTCACTCCAAGCACAATCACGATCGGTGGGTTTCTGAAAGCCACCAAGAATAAGCGCCTTTACTCAAATGGTAAGCCGCTCGCCACCCTACTCTCTTCCGGACACTGTACCATGTCGAAGAGTTTATCAAAATGTTCAAGCCAATGAACAATATCAGTTGGTTCCGACGAACCCGCAAAAATAGGCGGCCTGTGACGAGAGATGTCGCCGATAATCTGACTCACTCTCCTGGTGTCCATAAAAGCGGCACACAGGATCCTGCTGCGGTGGACCACGAACCGAGTGCAGTATGGTTTCCATTATCTGCGTCATCGAGTCATCATGCCCTTCATAAGCAAGAAAGGGTCGATGTCGGTGATCGACTCCTCGAGTATGACGTTCGAAGGAACCAGTCGCATAAGTCACATCTCCGGCTGAATTATGATCCATATCGGCACCCGTACGCGTATAAACATGAGGTTCTGGGTTTCGGCCTGCTCTGCATCCTTTACCCCCTCTGCTACATCCTCGGATTCCTCTTTCCATACTGAAAGAATAACGTTCGATCATGAACAAAGCTCAAATATGCCTCAACGGCCAATCCACAATGCTAAGTCATTAGCCAAACGTGAATATACATACTCAACAAATAAACAATCACTTCATATATGATAATTATAGCCAATACTGGCCCGACACGCTCCAAAGCAATTAATCATGAATGGGTCGTAACACAATGTTACATACAGATTTCAACAAAACATGCATAATCAATGGCATATTGAATGTATGAACATACAAGAGAATCGAGTCCTTACACAGGTCATACGAAGCTTCGAGGTCTTGCGATACTAGTCTTCACCGACGACTCGATGAAAGAATGACTCATACAGTTGTCCAACTATCACGACTCACAAAACCCGACTGTCCATATTGTCATAACCTGACAGTCCACTACTACCGCGTCGGTAGAACCGCATAACTCACATATCAGGGTATCTCACAACCCAACTCTCTGATACCATCTTACAACACCCCCAAATCTGTTGGGTTATTACGGTGCCGTGGACCCCACACCAGAGATCCACCATGGCTAACACGACCAAAAATACAACTAATGACCAAAAGGGAATCACAATCCCTATCTTGACATCGACATAATATTCCGATATGGAATTTCAATGACAACAGTGGGCCTACATGACCCGAATAAAATACAACGACATCCACGAGCCTTGCTCGGATAATACAAAATGACAATCACCGACAAAGCTGGAGTACTCCAACCGCTGATGACATGAACACCAAAACATCTCGGACTAGTATCGCTTGAATGCCTCGTCGCCACCGTCTTGCCCCTGTGTCTCAACTCTCTCCTCGCAAACACCTAAAACATGTAAACATGTTCCGCCCACGAAGTCGATCATCCAGATAATGATTATCAAATACATGTACAACATGATATGCATCGAAAGGGCGAGAATGAATAGTATAGTAATGGTAATACGAGATGCTCACAAACCAAAGTAAGAATCGAGCATTCGTGGAATACTATGCCCACGACATCCGATCAATACCTACTCAACGAGGTTAGAACATAAGTGCCCAGCGGCGAATCATCAATACTGAACACAACAATACATCACCCGAAGGTAACCCCAAGCCAAACAACTTTGAAATAGAATCGAATCACAACGCCCAGAAGGCTCAGGCAAGAATACCGATACATCACAATGGCCTTAATGACCCGAACGGCCAGAAAGTTTATCATCATAATACCACAGATGTCACTCGGTAAGGCATCAATCACCACAATGGCGAAGCCAAAGCATTTCGAAGGCATTTGTATCAATGAGGGCCTAAGCCACGGCATGAAGCCGTATCACAATGAGGGCGAAGCCACGGCGCGGCCGTATCACAATGAGGGCGAAGCCACGTCACGGCCGTATCACAATGAGGGCGAAGCCGCGGCGCGGCCGTATCACAATGAGGGCGAAGCCACGGCGCGGCCGTATCACAATGAGGGCGAAGCCACGCACGGCCGTATCACAATGAGGGCGAAGCCACGGCCGCGGCCGTATCACAATGAGGTCATCGATGGCCGTGACCTGCATTGCAGTCTTTGGGAAACCAACCGCGAAGGTTCAAGCCCCGGACTTACCCATAATGAGATCACCCGGTGGCCAGTGACCTCTTAGGCGTAGGTATTGGGAAACCAACCGCGAAGGTTCAAGCCCCAAACTTACCCATCGAGCACTAGCCGAGACTAGCCTCAAAACGCAATCAATCACAATAGTAACGATCCCAAGACTACCAAATTCACAAGAATAATAGCGTCGCCTTGAGTCGACCAACACGACAACAACAACTCATGGATGGGCACCGTCACGGCGGTCCCAATTCAAAATACCTCATTGCCTTGGAATGGCCAATCGATCACAACAACTCAGCGGATGGAAACTATCCTTGGCGGTCCCGATTCAATACATCGATTACCTTTAGAGCGGTCAATCGATAACGATGACACAGCGGATGGGAATTATCTTGATAATCCCGATTAAATACATCGATTACCTCGAGCGGTTAATCGATAACCAATGATACAGCGGATGGGAATTATCTTGATAATCCCAAATAAATACATCGATTGCCTTAGAGCGGTCAACCGATAACCAATGATACAACGGATGGGAATTATCTTGATAATCCCGATTAAATACATCGATTACCTCGAGCGGTTAATCGATAACCAATGTTACAACGGATGGGAATTATCTTGATAATCCCGATTAAATACATCGATTAACTTAGAGCGGTTAATCGATAACCAATGATACGGTAGAGTAGATATCCGGCGTTCTAAACCGACCACCGAAGCAGATATGATAACGAATATATCAAACGCCTTCAATCGGCCAATGCAACATCATAGTAATAGTTCGATTCGATAATAACGATTCAACGATGCCTCGAGCGACATTAGCGTCAACAATAATAATCGATACATCGATACGCGAACCGACTATCGACAACAAGAATCTCAATGCCTTAAACCGCCGTTAACGAATAACAATCACAAGCTGGTAAAATCAAAGGGTATTGTATCAAACAATCCCCAAATATCAATAAATCACGAAGAGACTATGTCTCGAAATGATACAACACATTCATACACATATATGATAACATTAATCTCATTGACAGTACAAGTATAAAACTTGCCTCAAACCGAAGGCGAAAGTCCTTCCACGATCTACGTCACGGCACGAAGCAATGACGGCGCCTCCAGCGACCCCAAACACTCGAACAACCTTGAATGAAAACGATTCATTCAAAAACACAAAATCAATAGAAAACAACGACAAGGACAAAGCCCGATTCAAACACGAATCGATCACACCGCACGAACGAATATCATAGTCCTCAACTATGAATCCTAACATTCTCCATGATCAATTAACATGATCATTACGTTCTTAACACTTGTGAAATCCATTCAACAAGATTCATTTAAGAACAATCATCAAAACAAACATCTCAAAGTGATAATATCACCAATATCATCAAATTGCTCCTCCTACAATGATAATATTATCAATATTATCATTATCACCCCAAGAACATCATCAACTCAGTAACCATGATGTTTGAAACAAAAATCCTTCATCAATACATCATGAATTCGGATTAAACAACAAGATTCACTCAACCATTTCCGAATTATGATAATCATCTCCTAAATCATCATGAATCCTTACTAAAATGGTTAAAATCTTTCAAGAACACCACCAACAACAATAATCATCTCAAGACTTATGTTAATCATATAACAATCTTAACATAATCCTTCCTAGACATGATTAAAAACCTCCCAACAATCTAAAACACCAAGAACATAATCATACTCAAGCTATACCAACATGTTCTTCATCAAAAGTTTATCAAAACCATGAAGAATCATGATATACTCCATGAATCAAACAATACCCGAAGAAAACAACAACAACAACAACTCGAAAATCACTTGAAGAACAAGAGATTGAGGAACTTACCAAAGAAGAACAAGAAGAAGCCTCCAAACACCAAAGGGGCACCAACAAGCTTCCAACTTCAAGCTTCAATCCAAGCTAGGATGATCAAGATCGAGTTGGAAGAGGCTAAACATCAAGAACAAGTCCAAACGGACGGTTCTAGGGAGAGAAAAGTGTTTTGGTTCGTGAGGAAATGAAAGACGAAACCAAGATAAATGGTGACCAATTCATTACGTCGTTATACACTATGGTTAACGTCGTAAGAGGCATTACGTCGCTATACTAAGACATTAACGTCGTAATGAAAATCGAGAACTAAGCTGGACTAAAATACGAAGGCCTTAACGTCGTAAACAAGAACTTATTACGTGCGTTAACAAGACCTATATTACGTGCGTAGAGCTCACCTCTTAACGTCGTAAGGGTCCGATGTTGTAATAGTGAGATCCGATCGGAAGATGCTCGGGACCCACCGGCCGAAAGTAGTGCGAGGAAGGTTCTGTCACCTACCAAACATTACGTACGTAACCTTACGGGCATAACGTCGTAATACTCAGCCCATAACGTCGTAAGTCTACCCATGTAGCGTCGTTAAGGCTAGTGTACTTAGCCAAAAATCCAAACTCTCCAACCATCATTCAAAGCGTGAAACTAACCCGACGACAAGTATAATATTTCGATCCCGAAATACTCCAATACAATATACATTGTATCAGTCCAAAACAACAACACTTGTACAATTCCAAATGAATACGTACAACTCAACAGTAACACGAAAAAAAATTATCCCCGGATATTACATACTCCCCCCCTTAAAAAGAGTTTCGTCCCCGAAACTCAGGGTGCAAAAACACGGGGTGCGAACTATCCATCAGGATAAGAAAACAACATCTCCAGGAATACTCCTCACTGCGAACCACTTCGCCTGAGTAATCGGTCCAACCCCACGGGTTCCCGCGTCTCCTCATCGAAAAACAAGGGATAAAATACTCAATCAAGTGCGAGATCAATCGAATCATAACTCCTCCGTCAGAGACCAGCCAGGAAGTCGCACCACCCGCAAGACTCGTAACACCGGCGTACACACCCCGCGGGTGCCGCCGATTATACATGTCTACAATCATCGGTGTACACTCCCCAGTTCTCATCGGCATTAAACGCTCAAGCACACACTGACTCATGCCACAAAAGGAAAATAACAACGCACGTGTGGTCCTCGGGGCCATATCAACTGCACACCCAAGTCCTCACGACTCGGCGTCTCGGATTGAAATGAACAATTACCCAGATTATTACAAAATCTCGGGTATAACACCAAAAAGGAAGGAAAAACACATCACACGACCTCAAATCCCAAGATTCTCAGATACAATCATTACAAGATAGATCAACCATAAATGGTTCGTAACCACAGTACTAAAGTACAGACCGAGTCAAACATCAATCCGAAAAATAAAGAAAGAAATTAAGGCTACATCTCAAATGTATCTAAAATCAACATCCTCCGGGTCATCGAACTCCTCGATCTGATCGACTCGAGAAAGATCCAAATCTGAGCTCGCCGCTCCTCCTCGGGTGTCCATACTTCTGGCTCCCGAAGCCCGATCGACCCCTTGGATGGAGTACGGATGAAGCAACAAAATCTCTCGAGGCCCGTGAGCTTCCTTGAGATCTTCGGCATTAGAACCCTGCGGTATTTACGAAGGTGTCGGCTTCCCACAAAGAAAACAAACAATAGGTGGCGCAGTACAACGGGTGCTAACGTGCCCCGTTGAATCACAATTAAAGCAAACAACGGTCGAACTCGTTGCGGAGAAGAATATGATTTCCCGGCACGAAGGCGACTAGAAGGCGACCTCTTGGGACGTCGGGCCCGATGTCCTTACGAGCGAACCGGCATCTAGTCCTCTCACCGAAGAAGCGAAGGGTTCTTCCGAGCAAGCTCCTTGATCAAAGCTCTGCTCCAAGAGCCTTCTCGATGAATTCACCAAGTGAATTGCAATTATGGTTGAACAAGCTGCATCCTCAAGCTGCGGGTTCGACCTCTTGCTAAAATACTTGATCTTATCCGCCTCAGTACGGATAACAGATGAAGCAAACTGAAGGAGTCCCTGAAACTTCTCCGCAATAACAATAACACCCTCGTCCTCGACGGATTCGGGGTTCAAAACCTCTGACAACTTGGCTTCACGGAGTGGAGCCGGATAATACCTCTCTAACATGAGAGTCCTAAACTCACTCCAAGCACAATCACGATCGGTGGGTATTACAGAAAGCCACCAAGAATAAGCGCCTTTACTCAAATGGTAAGCCGCTACTGCCACCCTACTCTCTTCCGGACACTGTACCATATCGAAGAGTTTATCAAAATGTTCAAGCCAATGAACAATATCAGTTGGTTCCGACGAACCCTCAAAAATAGGCGGCCTGTGACGAGAGATGTCGTCGATAATCTGACTCACTCTCCTGGACTGTCCATAAAACGGCACCTGGGATCCCTGCTGCGGTGGACCACGAACCACTGAGGTCTGTATGGTTTCCATCATGCCCTTCATAAGCAAGAAAGGGTCGATGTCAGGCTGATCGACTCCTCGAGTATGACGTTCCGAAGGGGAACCGGTCGCATAAGTCACATCTCCGGCTGAATTATGATCCATATCGGCACCCGTACGCGTATAAACATGAGGTTACGGGTTTGGCTGCTCTGCATCCTTTACCCCCTCTGCTACGTCCTCGGATTCCTCTTTCCATACTGAAAGAATAACGTTCGATCATGAACAAAGCTCAAATATGCCTCAACGGCCAATCCACAATGCTAAGTCATTAGCCAAACGTGAATATACATACTCAACAAATAAACAATCACTTCATATATGATAATTATAGCCAATACTGGCCCGACACGCTCCAAAGCAATTAATCATGAATGGGTCGTAACACAATGTTACATACAGATTTCAACGAAACATGCATAATCAATGGCATATTGAATGTATGAACATACAAGAGAATCGAGTCCTTACACAGGTCATACGAAGCTTCGAGGTCTTGCGATACTAGTCTTCACCGACGACGACTCGATGAAAGAATGACTCATACAGTTGTCCAACTATCACGACTCACAAAATCCGACTGTCCAGATTGTCATAACCTGACAGTCCACTACTACCGCGTCGGTAGAACCGCATAACTCACATATCAGGGTATCTCACAACCCAACTCTCTGATACCATCTTCTGTAACACCCCCAAATCCTATTGGGTTATTACAGTGCCGTGGACCCCACACCAGGAGATCCACCAGGCTAACACGACCAAAAATACAACTAACTGACCAAAAGGGGAATCACAATCCCTATCGACCTCCAACATAATATTCCGATATGGAATTTCAATGACAACAGTGGGCCTACATGACCCAAATAAAATACAACGACATCCACGAGCCTTGCTCGGATAATACAAAATGACAATCACTGACAAAACTGGAGTACTCCAACTGCCTGACTGACATGAACACCAAAACATCTCGGACTAGTATCGCTTGAATGCCTCGTTGCCACCGTCATGCCCCTGTGTCTCAACTCTCTCCTCGCAAACACCTAAAACATGAAAACATGTTCCGCCCCCACGGGGTCAGTCATCCAGATAATGATTATCAAATACATGTACAACATGATATGCATCTAAAGGGCAGAATGAATAGTATAGTAATGGTAATACGAGATGCTCACAAACCAAAGTAAGAATCGAGCATTCGTGGAATACTATGCCCACGGCATCCGATCAATACCTACTCAACAGGTTAGAACATAAGTGCCCAACGGCGAATCATCAATACAGAACACAACAATACATCACCCGAAGGTAACCCAAGCCAAACACTGAAATAGATACGAATCACAACGCCCGAAGGCTCCGACAAGAATACCGATACATCACAATGGCCTTAATGCGATGACCCAGAAATTTTTATCATCATAATACCACGAATGTCACTCACCAAGTCATCAATCACCACAATGGCCCGAAGCCAAAGCATTTCATTTGTATCAATGAGGGCCTAAGCCACGGCATGAAGCCGTATCACAATGAGGGCCGAAGCCACGACACGAAGCCGTATCACAATGAGGGCCGAAGCCACGTCACGAAGCCGTATCACAATGAGGGCCGAAGCCACGGCACGAAGCCGTATCACAATGAGGGCCGAAGCCACGGCATGAAGCCGTATCACAATGAGGGCCGAAGCCACGGCACGAAGCCGTATCACAATGAGGGCCGAAGCCACGGCACGAAGCCGTATCACAATGAGGTCATCGATGGCCGTGACCTGTAGTGCGAGTCTTTGGGAAACCAACCGCGAAGGTTCAAGCCCCAGACTTACCCATAATGAGATCACCCAGTGACCGTGACCTACTGAACTGTAGGTATTGGGAAACCAACCGCGAAGGTTCAAGCCCCAAACTTACCCATCGAGCACTAGCCTCCAAAACGCAATCAATCACAATAGTAACGATCCCAAGACTACCAAATTCACAAGAATAATAGCGTGCTGCCTTGAGTCGACCAACACGACAACAACAACTCATGGATGGGCACCGTCCACGGCGGTCCCAATTCAAAATACCTCGACTGCCTTGGAATGGCCAATCGATCACAACAACTCAACGGATGGAAACTATCGCCAGCGGTCCCAATTCAATACATCGATTACCTTTAGAGCGGTCAATCGATAACGATGACACAACGGATGGGAATTATCTTGATAATCCCGATTAAATACATCGATTACCTCGAGCGGTTGTCGATAACCAATGATACAGCGGATGGGAATTATCTTGATAATCCCAAATAAATACATCGATTGCCTTAGAGCGGTCAACCGATAACCAATGATACAACGGATGGGAATTATCTTGATAATCCCAATTAAATACATCGATTACCTCGAGCGGTTAATCGATAACCAATGTTACAACGGATGGGAATTATCTTGATAATCCCAATTAAATACATCGATTAACTTAGAGCGGTTAATCGATAACCAATGATACGGTAGAGTAGATATCGGCGTTCTAAACCGACCACCAAAGCAGATATGATAACGAATATATCAAACGCCTTCAATCGGCCAATGCAACATCATAGTAATAGTTCCGATTCGATAATAACGATTCAACGATGCCTCGAGCGACATTAGCGTCAACAATAATAATCGATACATCGATACGCGAACCGACTATCGACAACAAGAATCTCAATGCCTTAAACCGGCGTTAACGAATAACAATCACAACTGGTAAAATCACCGAAGGGTATTGTATCAAACAATCCCCAAATATCAATAAATCACGAAGAGACTATGTCTCGAAATGATACAACACATTCATACACATATATGATAACATTAATCTCATTGACCAGTACAAGTATAAAACTTGCCTCAAACCGAAGGCGAGAAAGTCCTTCCACGATCTACGTCCTGGCACGAAACGACGAACGGCGCCTCCCGACGACCACAAACACTCGAACAACCTTGAATGAAAACGATTCATTCAAAAACACAAAATCAATAGAAAACAACGACAAGGACAAAGCCCGATTCAAACACGAATCGATCACACCGCACGAACGAATATCATAGTCCTCAACTATGAATCCTAACATTCTCCATGATCAATTAACATGATCATTACGTTCTTAACACTTGTGAAATCCATTCAACAAGATTCATTTAAGAACAATCATCAAAACAAACATCTCAAAGTGATAATATCACCAATATCATCAAATTGCTCCTCCTACAATGATAATATTATCAATATTATCATTATCACCCCAAGAACATCATCAACTCAGTAACCATGATGTTTGAAACAAAAATCCTTCATCAGTACATCGTGAATTGGATTAAACAACAAGATTCACTCAACCATTTCCGAATTATGATAATCATCTCCTAAATCATCATGAATCCTTACTAAAATGGTTAAAATCTTTCAAGAACACCACCAACAACAATAATCATCTCAAGACTTATGTTAATCATATAACAATCTTAACATAATCCTTCCTAGACATGATTAAAAACCTCCCAACAATCTAAAACACCAAGAACATAATCATACTCAAGCTATACCAACATGTTCTTCATCAAAAGTTTATCAAAACCATGAAGAATCATGATATACTCCATGAATCAAACAATACCCGAAGAAAACAACAACAACAACTCGAAAATCACTTGAAGAACAAGAGATTGAGGAACTTACCAAAGAAGAACAAGAAGAAGCCTCCAAACACCAAAGGGGCACCAACAAGCTTCCAACTTCAAGCTTCAATCCAAGCTAGGATGATCAAGATCGAGTTGGAAGAGGCTAAACATCAAGAACAAGTCCAAACGGACGGTTCTAGGGAGAGAAAAAGTGTTTTGGTTCGTGAAGAAATGAAAGACGAAACCAAGATAAATAGACTGACCAATTCATTACGTACGTTATACACTATGGTTAACGTACGTAAGAGGCATTACGTACGCTATACTAAGACATTAACGTACGTAATGAAAAATCCAGAACTAACTGGACTAAAATACGAAGGCCTTAACGTACGTAAACAAGAACTTATTACGTACGTTAACAAGACCTATATTACGTACGTAGAGCTCACCTCTTAACGTACGTAAGGGTCCGTTGACTGTAATAGTGGGATCCGATCGGAAGATGCTCGGGACCCACCGAAAAGTATTTGCGAGGAAGGTTCCTGTCACCTACCAAACATTACGTACGTAACCTTACAGGCATAACGTACGTAATACTCAGCCCATAACGTACGTAAGTCTACCCATGTAGCGTACGTTAAGGCTAGTGTACTTAGCCAAAAATCCAAACTCTCCAACCATCATTCAAACGACGAAACTAACCCGACGACAAGTATAATATTTCGATCCCGAAATACTCCAATACAATATACATTGTATCAGTCCAAAACAACAACACTTGTACAATTCCAAATGAATACGTACAACTCAACAGTAACACGAAAAAAAATTATCCCCGGATATTACATACTCCCCCCCTTAAAAAGAGTTTCGTCCCCGAAACTCAGGGTGCAAAAACACGGGGTGCGAACTATCCATCAGGATAAGAAAACAACATCTCCAGGAATACTCCTCACTGCGAACCACTTCGCCTGAGTAATCGGTCCAACCCCACGGGTTCCCGCGTCTCCTCATCGAAAAACAAGGGATAAAATACTCAATCAAGTGCGAGATCAATCGAATCATAACTCCTCCGTCAGAGACCAGCCAGGAGGTCGCACCACCCGCAAGACTCGTAACACCGGCGTACACACCCCGCGGGTGCCGCTGATTATACATGTCTACAATCATCGGTGTACACTCCCCAGTTCTCATCGGCATTAAACGCTCAAGCACACACTGACTCATGCCACAAAAGGAAAATAACAACGCACGTGTGGTCCTCGGGGCCATATCAACTGCACACCCAAGTCCTCACGACTCGGCGTCTCGGATTGAAATGAACAATTACCCAAATTATTACAAAATCTCGGGTATAACACCAAAAAGGAAGGAAAAACACATCACACGACCTCAAATCCCAAGATTCTCAGATACAATCATTACAAGATAGATCAACCATAAATGGTTCGTAACCACAGTACTAAAGTACAGACCGAGTCAAACATCAATCCGAAAAATAAAGAAAGAAATTAAGGCTACATCTCAAATGTATCTAAAATCAACATCCTCCGGGTCATCGAACTCCTCGATCTGATCGACTCGAGGAAGATCCAAATCTGAGCTCGCCGCTCCTCCTCGGGTGTCCATACTTCTGGCTCCCGAAGCCCGATACGACCCCTTGGATGGAGTACGGACTGAAGCAACAAAATCTCTCGAGGCCCGTGAGCTTCCTTGAGATCTTCTGGCATTAGAACCCCTGCAGTATTTCTGAAGGTGTCCCGGCTTCCCACAAAGAAAACAAACAATAGCTGGCACAGTACAACGGGTGCTAACATGCCCCGCTGAATCACAATTAAAGCAAACAACAGTCGAACTCGTTGCCGGAGAAGAATATGATTTCCCAGCACGAAGACGACTAGAAGACGACCTCTTGGACGTCGGAGCCCGATGTCCTTACAGGCGAACCGGCATCCTAGTCCTCTCAGGAAGAAAGCGAAGGGTTCTTCCGAGCAAGCTCCTTGATCAAAAGCTCTGCTCCAAGAGCCTTCTCGATGAATTCACCAAGTGAATTGCAATTATGGTTGAACAAGCGCATCCTCAAGCTGGGTTCAGCCTCTTGCTAAAATACTTGATCTTATCCGCCTCAGTACGGATAACAGATGAAGCAAACTGAAGGAGTCCCTGAAACTTCTCCGCAATAACAATAACACCCTCGTCCTCGACGGATTCGGGGTTCAAAACCTCTGACAACTTGGCTTCACGGAGTGGAGCCGGATAATACCTCTCTAACATGAGAGTCCTAAACTCACTCCAAGCACAATCACGATCGGTGGGTTTTACAGAAAGCCACCAAGAATAAGCGCCTTTACTCAAATGGTAAGCCGCTACTGCCACCCTACTCTCTTCCGGACACTGTACCATGCCGAAGAGTTTATCAAAATGTTCAAGCCAATGAACAATATCAGCTGGTTCCGACGAACCCTCAAAAATAGGCGGCCTGTGACGAGAGATGTCGCCGATAATCTGACTCACTCTCCTGGACTGTCCATAAAACGACACCTGGGATCCCTGCTGCGGTGGACCACGAACCACTGAGGTCTGTATGGTTTCCATTATCTGCGTCATCTGAGTCATCATGCCCTTCATAAGCAAGAAAGGGTCGATGTCAGGCTGATCGACTCCTCGAGTATGACGTTCCGAAGGGGAACCGGTCGCATAAGTCACATCTCCGGCTGAATTATGATCCATATCGGCACCCGTACGCGTATAAACATGAGGTTCTGGGTTTCGGCCTGCTCTGCATCCTTTACCCCCTCTGCTACGTCCTCGGATTCCTCTTTCCATACTGAAAGAATAACGTTCGATCATGAACAAAGCTCAAATATGCCTCAACGGCCAATCCACAATGCTAAGTCATTAGCCAAACGTGAATATACATACTCAACAAATAAACAATCACTTCATATATGATAATTATAGCCAATACTGGCCCGACACGCTCCAAAGCAATTAATCATGAATGGGTCATAACACAATGTTACATACAGATTTCAACAAAACATGCATAATCAATGGCATATTGAATGTATGAACATACAAGAGAATCGAGTCCTCACACAGGTCATACGAAGCTTCAAGGTCTTGCGATACTAGTCTTCACCGACGACGACTCGATGAAAGAATGACTCATACAGTTGTCCAACTATCACGACTCACAAAACCCGACTGTCCAGATTGTCATAACCTGACAGTCCACTACTACCGCGTCGGTAGAACCGCATAACTCACATATCAGGGTATCTCACAACCCAACTCTCTGATACCATCTTCTGTAACACCCCCAAATCCTATTGGGTTATTACAGTGCCGTGGACCCCACACCAGGAGATCCACCAGGCTAACACGACCAAAAATACAACTAACTGACCAAAAGGGGAATCACAATCCCTATACTGACATCCAACATAATATTCCGATATGGAATTTCAATGACAACAGTGGGCCTACATGACCCAAATAAAATACAACGACATCCACGAGCCTTGCTCGGATAATACAAAATGACAATCACTGACAAAACTGGAGTACTCCAACTGCCTGACTGACATGAACACCAAAACATCTCGGACTAGTATCGCTTGAATGCCTCGTCGCCACCGTCATGCCCCTGTGTCTCAACTCTCTCCTCGCAAACACCTAAAACATGAAAACATGTTCCGCCCCCACGGGGTCAGTCATCCAGATAATGATTATCAAATACATGTACAACATGATATGCATCCAAAGGGCAGAATGAATAGTATAGTAATGGTAATACGAGATGCTCACAAACCAAAGTAAGAATCGAGCATTCGTGGAATACTATGCCCACGGCATCCGATCAATACCTACTCAACAGGTTAGAACATAAGTGCCCAACGGCGAATCATCAATACAGAACACAACAATACATCACCCGAAGGTAACCCAAGCCAAACACTGAAATAGATACGAATCACAACGCCCGAAGGCTCCGACAAGAATACCGATACATCACAATGGCCTTAACAGCCGAACAGCCCGAAGCTGTTTATCATCATAATACCCTGAATGTCACTCAGCCGAAGCTGTCAATCACCACAATGGCCCGAAGCCAAAACAGCTCGAAGCTGTATCAATGAGGGCCTAAGCCACGGCATGAATCCGTTTCACAATGAGGGCCGAAGCCACGGCACGAAGCCGTATCACAATGAGGGCCGAAGGCACGGCACGAAGCCGTATCACAATGAGGGCCGAAGCCACGGCACGAAGCCGTATCACAATGAGGGCCGAAGCCACGGCACGAAGCCGTATCACAATGAGGGCCGAAGCCACGGCACGAAGCCGTATCACAATGAGGGCCGAAGCCACGGCACGAAGCCGTATCACAATGAGGTCATCCAATGACCGTGACCTGCTGAATTGCAGGTGCTGGGAAACCAACCGCGAAGGTTCAAGCCCCAGACTTACCCATAATGAGATCACCCAGTGACCGTGACCTACTGAACTGTAGGTATTGGGAAACCAACCGCGAAGGTTCAAGCCCCAAACTTACCCATCGAGCACTAGCCGAGACTAGCCTCCAAAACGCAATCAATCACAATAGTAACGATCCCAAGACTACCAAATTCACAAGAATAATAGCGTGCTGCCTTGAGTCGACCAACACGACAACAACAACTCATGGATGGGCACCGTCCACGGCGGTCCCAATTCAAAATACCTCGACTGCCTTGGAATGGCCAATCGATCACAACAACTCAACGGATGGAAACTATCATTGACAGTCCCAATTCAATACATCGATTACCTTTAGAACGGTCAATCGATAACGATGACACAACGGATAGGAATTATCTTCGATAATCCCAATTAAATACATCGATTACCTCAGAACGGTTAATCGATAACCAATGATACAACGGATGGAAATTATCTTCGATAATCCCAAATAAATACATCGATTGTCTTAGAACGGTCAACCGATAACCAATGATACAACGGATGGGAATTATCTTCGATAATCCCAATTAAATACATCGATTACCTCAAAACGGTTAATCGATAACCAATGTTACAACGGATGGGAATTATCTTCGATAATCCCAATTAAATACATCGATTAACTTAGAACGGTTAATCGATAACCAATGATACGGTAGAGTAGATATCCCGGCGTTCTAAACCGACCACCGAAACAGATATGATAACGAATATATCAAACGCCTTCAATCGGCCAATGCAACATCATAGTAATAGTTCCAATTCGATAATAACGATTCAACGATGCCTCAGAACGACATTAGCGTCAACAATAATAATCGATACATCGATACCGCGAACCGACTATCGACAACAAGAATCTCAATGCCTTAAACCGGCCGTTAACGAATAACAATCACAACTGGTAAAATCACCGAAGGGTATTGTATCAAACAATCCCCAAATATCAATAAATCACGAAGAGACTATGTCTCGAAATGATACAACACATTCATACACATATATGATAACATTAATCTCATTGACCAGTACAAGTATAAAACTTGCCTCAAACCGAAGGCGAAAGTCCTTCCACGATCTACGTCACGGCACGAAGCGACGAACGGCGCCTCCAGCGACCACAAACACTCGAACAACCTTGAATGAAAACGATTCATTCAAAAACACAAAATCAATAGAAAACAACGACAAGGACAAAGCCCGATTCAAACACGAATCGATCACACCGCACGAACGAATATCATAGTCCTCAACTATGAATCCTAACATTCTCCAACACCTCGATGATCAATTAACATGATCATTACGTTCTTAACACTTGTGAAATCCATTCAACAAGATTCATTTAAGAACAATCATCAAAACAAACATCTCAAAGTGATAATATCACCAATATCATCAAATTGCTCCTCCTACAATGATAATATTATCAATATTATCATTATCACCCCAAGAACATCATCAACTCAGTAACCATGATGTTTGAAACAAAAATCCTACATCAATACATCATGAATTCGGATTAAACAACAAGATTCACTCAACCATTTCCGAATTATGATGATCATCTCCTAAATCATCATGAATCCTTACTAAAATGGTTAAAATCTTTCAAGAACACCACCAACAACAATAATCATCTCAAGACTTATGTTAATCATATAACAATCTTAACATAATCCTTCCTAGACATGATTAAAAACCTCCCAACAATCTAAAACACCAAGAACATAATCATACTCAAGCTATACCAACATGTTCTTCATCAAAAGTTTATCAAAACCATGAAGAATCATGATATACTCCATGAATCAAACAATACCCGAAGAAAACAACAACAACTCGAAAATCACTTGAAGAACAAGAGATTGAGGGAACTTACCAAAGAAGAACAAGAAGAAGCCTCCAAACACCAAAGGGGAACCAACAAGCTTCCAACTTCAAGCTTCAATCCAAGCTAGGATGATCAAGATCGAGTTGGAAGAGGCTAAACATCAAGAACAAGTCCAAATGGACGGTTCTAGGGAGAGAAAAAGTGTTTTGGTTCGTGAGGAAATGAAAGACGAAACCAAGATAAATAGACTGACCAATTCATTACGTACGTTATACACTATGGTTAACGTACGTAAGAGGCATTACGTACGCTATACTAAGACATTAACGTACGTAATGAAAAATCCAGAACTAACTGGACTAAAATACGAAGGCCTTAACGTACGTAAACAAGAACTTATTACGTACGTTAACAAGACCTATATTACGTACGTAGAGCTCACCTCTTAACGTACGTAAGGGTCCGTTGACTGTAATAGTGAGATCCGATCGGAAGATGCTCGGGACCCACCGGCCGAAAGTGACTGCGAGGAAGGTTCCTGTCACCTACCAAACATTACGTACGTAACCTTACAGGCATAACGTACGTAATACTCAGCCCATAACGTACGTAAGTCTACCCATGTAGCGTACGTTAAGGCTAGTGTACTTAGCCAAAAATCCAAACTCTCCAACCATCATTCAAACGACGAAACTAACCCGACGACAAGTATAATATTTCGATCCCGAAATACTCCAATACAATATACATTGTATCAGTCCAAAACAACAACACTTGTACAATTCCAAATGAATACGTACAACTCAACAGTAACACGAAAAAAAAATTATCCCCGGATATTACATATAGGTTGTAATTGAGACTTCCAGCTAATCGGTGCGCCACACAAAGTAAACACATAGAAAGTAGTAGACTTACAGTTATCACGGTTAGCAGCATAATTAGAATCCACATATCCAACCAATTTTACACCTTGAGGGTGTCGAGAGAATTTAAGACCATACCTGGTTGAGCCCTTCAAGTAGGGGCGGAGGGAGGGGGTCCAAGGGGGTCCACGGACCCCCCTGGTGGATGAAAATTCCCTTATAAAATAGGGGAAGCTATATATATAGTTGTCCAACCTCCGTATTTTTTATAACTCCGGACCCTCCCGAGTAAATGCTCTGCTTCCGCCACTGCCTTCAAGTATCTTAAAAGCCATTTGACGGCTTGCCAATGATAAACCTCTGGGTTAGCCATGTATCGACTAAGACAACTCACATCATAAGCTATGTCAGGTCTTGTGCTGACCATTAGGTACATGGCCGAGCTAATGGCATTTGAGTAAGGTACATTTTTCATATAATTGATATCATCCTCAGTTCATGGGGATTGCTATTTACTTAACAGGAAATGACCAGCTAAAGGCACATTAGTTGATTTAGACTCACTCATCGAAAATTTAGATATAAATTTTTGCACATAGGAATCTTGGTTTAAAAGAATGGTGGAGTTTTTCCTATCACGAAAGATATTCATCCCAAGAATGCGCTTAGCATCACCTAGGTGTTTCATGTCAAACTTAGCCTTTAAGCATTTAATGACATGATCTACTGTTTTCACACACGGACTCACTAAGAGCATATCATCAATATAGATGAGCAAGAAAACAGAATTTTTGGAATCAATTTTGTAATACAAGCAATGATCACAATTAGTTCTTGAAAATTTAAGAGAGATCACGTATTCATCAAACTTTTTATTCCATTGCCTAGGTGATTGTTTTAAACAATAGATTGATTTGTTAAGCAAGCAAACATGATTAGGGAACTTGGGATCAATAAAGCCTCTATGTTGACTCATATAAAGCTTTTTTTCAAGTTCACCATGTAAAAAAGCAGTTTTGACATCTAATTATTTTAATTCCCAATCAAATTGAGCAACTAGAGCAAGCATGATACGCACAGTAGTGAACTTAACCACAGGAGCAAAGTTTTCAGTGTAGTCAATACCTTCTTTCTGGGTGAAACCCTTAGCAACGAGTCTAGCTTTGAATCTGATCGACTCATTTTCTTTCTTAACTTTGAAAAGCCATTTACAGTCAACCACCGAACAGTTGGGCGGTCGGGGCACAAGAGCCCAAGTTTCATTTGAGTGCAATGAAGTCATTTCTTCAATCAATACATTAAACCACTGTTCTGAGTGTTCAGATTTCAAAGCTTCATCATATGTTTTGGGTTCACAATTATCAATGGATTCAAATATATTGAACGCATACGATGTCATATGATAATCATTTAAGTGAGCTGACTTTCTAACTTCTCTTCTGGGCCTATCCCTAGTAAGTTGATAATCATGCAAATTTTCTTCAAGAGTTTCTTCTGTTTCAGTATGCGTATTAGCATTATCACGATTGTCAAGATCAGTTTCAATTTGCACATTATCCGTATTATTTAAAGAAACGTGCAGCTCCACCTCATTCGAAGCAGGGGGATTTTCCGGATCCAGTAAAAGGCAAGGGAATTCATTTTCGTTAAAAACAACATCCCGACTAATAATAGTTTTGAAACTGGGTTGGCCCTTTAGCTAAACCCTATAGCCTTTTACCCCTCCCGGGTATCCGAGAAACACACATCTCACAGAACGAGGCTCAAGCTTATCATTTCTTTGGTGCACAAAAGCAGAGCACCCAAATACACGGAGATTTGAAAAATCAATGGATCGACCAGACCAAACACATTCAGGATAGTTACCATTCAAAGCATAGAAGGAGATCTATTGATTAGATAAGCAGCAGTTAATAAAGCCTCACCCCAGAACTTTTAGAAAGTCCACACATAGCCAGCATGCTTCTGACCCTTTATAGCAAAGTTCTATTCATACGTTCAGCCATCCCATTCTGTTGGGGTGTGTAAGGGACAGTTTTATGTCGTTGAATACCACATTGAGCACAAAGTTCATCAAGCAATTGGTTACAAAATTCAAGACCACTGTCGGTCCTCAAGATTTTAATTTTCTTCCCAGTTTGATTTTCAATCAAAATTTTCCAATTTTTGAACTTCTTAAAGACATCAGATTTGTTCTTCAGAAGAAACACAAAGACCTTTCGAGAGTAATCATCAATCACAAATAGAAAATATCTATTTCCACCGTGTGTGGGTTCACTAGATGGCACCCACACATTAGCATGCAGATAATGCAAAGTGTCATAAGTAGTAGGAGATCTAGGGGAATATGATTAGGAAACTTAACACGATGTTGTTTACCTACCACAGAAGAGTCTCAAAATGGCACATAGGAGAATTTATCTTTCCCAAACACCCTTTATTTTTGTAAAATTTCTAGATCCTTATCACTAATATGGCCTAAACGTTTATGCCATAGATCTGTTGAGTCACCTTGGACAACATTCACAAAAAATCATATTTTGCAGTTTTCACATAGAAGTTATTCCATTTTATTGCTTGGAAAACACATAAGTTTTCTTTAAAGGTTTTTCATAATCCCATTACCCCAGTTACCTTCATACCCCTCATCATCAAGGATACCACAAGAAACAAGGTTGTGACACAAATCAGGAACATGCCTCACGTTCTTTAAAGTTAACAAATAACCAGAGTCACATTTTATCTTAATATCTCCTAAACCATGAACTTGACACCTTTTCTCATTAGCCATAGAGACAGACCAGTTTGTCACTTCTCTATATTCAGAAAATAGCCTTTTGAAAGGCGACATATGAAACATACAAGCGGAATCAACAAGCCACTCATTTTCACACAAAGTAAGAGTATGCACATTATAGGCTTGTTCACATATTTCAGACATCATGAAAACATCATCTACACGGCCACTTTCTGCCACAATGTTGGCATTATCATTTTGATGATTTTTCTTAGGTTTATTGCACTCGAAAGCATGGTGACCAGATTCACCACAATTATAGCATTTACGGTTCTTAGGTCGAGACTTAGACCTACTTTTCCACTTGCCCTTTTTCTTATCAGAAACATTATTCTGATGGTTTTGGCTAAAAGAAGGTTTTTTTTTTAAAATGATTTTGAGGACTTCCCCTCACAAAATTAACCTCACCAAGAGATTTGTTCCCCTTACTGATTTTTAAATCCAACTCCTTACTTTTTAAACCATTTATTACAGTATCAAGAGTTATGTTATCTCTGCCATATTTAATAGTAGATTTAACATCACTGTAAGAATCAGGGATGGCATTTAAAAGGATAATAGGGGAGTATTCATCAATGTTTTTATCACCGGTCTGTTTGATATCCTGGATTAATTTTGTAAAAGTATCTAGGTTATCATTTATATCTTTTGAAATATCAAGATTATACCGGGCAAAAATAATTTGGGCAGTGAAGTTTCAGTGTAAGTCTCTTCTAATTTATCCCATAAAGCCTTAGCAATATCATGTTTACCAATTTTTCATATCACAGAATCAGACAGATTTAAAATTATTGACGAATATGAAAACTCATCTGCTTCAGCTTTTTTATCAGCAGCAGTATTTTCAGAAAGGTTTGATCAATAGCTTTGAAAACTTTTTATTGAATTAAAATGCCTTTCATCTTTTATTGCCAGATTTGAAAATCACCATTACCGTCGAAATATAATGAATATATATATATATATATAAAATAAATATAACGAATATATTTATATTTATATATATATTATTATATATATTTATAAAATGAATATATAATATATTATAATAAGACATAATATATATATATAATGAATATATATATATATTAATAAGGGAAAGTTAAGGATCGAAAACCCCTCTTTTTTGGAACGTGATGAGTAGGCTCAGATCTTCCAAAAAAACCTTAGCAATTGACACCAACACGGACGTTTTCCACAGAGGAAAGCCCGAACTACCGTTGGCCGGAATAAGGCCCGAAATACCATTGTCGACTGGCAACAAGGAACCCGGTAGTACCTTCACAATAACCCAGAAACCTCTTCCTGATTTCACTCACAGATACCACAGCAAAGATATCACAAGATTTCACTCAGATTCTCAAGATGCAACTCGGTATTCGATTTTCAGTGTATTTAACTTAGCTTCCCAGCCGAGCCTTATATACACACCAGGATGGGCCAAGAAATCCCGAAGATCCATTGCAATAAAGGCTCAACAGGGAAAATAAGGTAAGTAGATCGGGAGCAGGATACCGAGAAGAAAGGAAAGGAAGCTCACGGGAGAGAAGGGTGAGAAGAGAATGGAGGCGGTGAAAAAATGAAAGGGAGAGGGTTATGGTTAGGGTATTAATAGGATAAGATGGGCGGCCCAGATTAGAAGTATTTTAATACATCTGATTGGATGACTCCTATTAAAGAAGGGCTGCCTTGGGGCCGGGCCAGCTCTAAGTGGTATGAGCCACACTTAGGAGATATATATTTGGGCCTGGTTGGGCCAAAATTATAACAAATACTATTAACATTATCGAGATTTGTAACTAGTGAAGAAGCCCAAAATACTAATTCCAACTTAGGATGAAAAAGCCATTCATCGACCTTCTGTGTGTGTTAGGGTTTAAATGACCAACCTTTCTGCTTAAATAACGCATGATAGACCGCATGACTCTCTCATTTAATGGCATGACGTCCAACTCAGCTTGGAAACCGGTTAAATAAAGGGTTACCGAAAAAACGATCAAAGTGATTACAATAACCGATATCTTGTCTTTTTTCGTAAAAAAAATTAATTTGTGGCTAAACCATAAACTGACCCAAAATATTGAGACTTTTCTGAGATTCCCCCATTTTGGAAATCAGTAAAATAAAGGATTAACGAAAAAAAGAAGTCAAAGTGATTATAATAGCTGGTATATCTTTTTTCGTAAAGAATATAATTTGAGACTAAACCTTAAATTAATCAAAAATATTGACACTTTTTCGAAGATTTTCTTTATAAAAAGTATCAATAAAGCTCATTAGAAATTATGGGCAGGGAGAGGGAGAGGAATAAGAAGAAACGAGTATCTAAAAAAATGTACAATCTCATAATTGGCATTAACTTAAACAACAATACTATATGCACAATCAATTTACACAACCAAACTTTACAACACATCATCTCACCATACATTTATCACTAAATTCATTATTTATTCCATCACCTACTCCACCACCCACATAATCAATGGTTCAAAACAAATACAACCATTACAACGATTGTGATTGTATCATTTTTCTAACCGAAACCAATGCATAGGTCTGCTAGTCTAGCTAGTAGTACGTGCTTCAATAGCCTATACAAATAAGAACGATTTACTCCATAAGTTGTATGGTTATACTTCCTCCGTTCTTTTATTATTGCAACGTATTGACTATTACACTGTTCACATACTCCCTTTTGACCATCTTTTGTGATTTATACATATGAAAAAATATAGTCATGTGGGATCTTGTTAGATTCATCTCGAAATATACTTTCAAAATATCAACTTTTTATAATTTTTAAAAGTAAAGAATTGGAGATATTAATAATCAAAGTTGTGCATTGGCAAACGTGAAAGTCCAGATGTTGCAGTTATAAGAGAACGGAGGTAGTATGTATCATTGGTACAAATACCATGAGTGAGAACTTATTACATCTCGAAATATGATGGATGATGTTTTCGGATATCCTGTAAATCAATAGCGTAGCCAGCAACCGACTGAAAGAGGGAGCCGCAGGCCCATGATGCCTTGCTAGCTGCGCCCGTGGTGAAAATGGTAATACGAAAGGTAGTAAACAACCCGTGAGTAAGTGAGGAAAATTAAAAAATTTGTCTAATTTTTCGTTTTAATATTATATGTGTGTGTAAATTTCACGAATCATATATTTCGATCTATATTAATCTGTTTATATATTACTTCTTGGATATTTATATTGATTATTGACTTGAAATAATATTTTGCCGTAATATTAATTTCAGTTTTGCTTCTAAAAAAAATGGAAAAGAAAAGAAATTATTGGTTTGGATTGGGCTTATTATGATTTTGCGAAATTATTGGTTCGGGTTTGGGACATTTTTTGTTTTGTCGAGGCATAAATATAAGTGATCATAGACTAGTGACCATAAGCTCGGATCCTGTTGAGGCTTCAAAGAGCTCGATTTGAAGGCCCCGTGGTCGGACTCTTTGGTGAGCGGGCTCTTCTACGAGATCAATCGAGGTCGCCGATCTCCGCTGGACTACCACAGTCGGACAAGCCATCCGGTTCGGTAGGGAGCCGAGCTAAATAAACACCCTATGCTACTAAATAAACACCCTATGCTACTTTACTTTCTTTCTCCCTCCAATAATTTTTTTTCCCCTCTCTCTCTCTCTTCCTATATATAATATAATATTATTAAAATTATTAAAATTTATTAAATACCTTCAAATTATATTGAATTATCACATTTACTTTTTTAATATTCGCGATATACTCATCATCAGTATATTTTATTTTTTAATTTACATCATATTTACCATCAATACTTAGGGGGTGTATTGGATTAAAATTATATTGGATTTTTTTGGACTTTAAAAGTCTGGAGGTATTCAATCTGGATTTTTAAAAGTCCTTAAAAATCTTGAGGTATTCAATCCAGACTTTAAAAACTCCTTAAAAAATCCTGAGGTATTCAAAACTTCATAAAAGGTATTCAAAACTTCATAAAATCCAGATTTTGTAGAATTTCATTCAAAAGGGTTAATGACGCCAAAATCCACAACCTTTCATCCGACTTTCAGTTTTTCCACAACCTTTTCAAAAATCCTGTAAATCCACAACATTTGGCACTTGTTCGTTTTTTCCATAATTTTGATTTAGCCCTAAATTCGGTCCTACGTGGATCCTACGTGGACGCTGTCGCCGCCGAAAATTCAAACTGCGTCGTTTTAAGTTTAGGGTTAATAATGCCAAAATACACAACCTTTGATGCCAACTCTCTGTCCGTCACTATAACGCGTGGGTGCATGCACTTGTCAAGTATGAACTTTAGACACGTTAATGCCCACTTATAGTTCTCCCCCCTTTCCTTAATGATAAAGGCAAAAGTTATGCTAAATGTCTTGTTGGTTGAAGTTACGCCAACAATATTAAGAAAAGGCATACCATATTTGTTTGTTTTGTATGTTGCATCCACAATCAACACGTGTGGAAATGCTTTCCATATATCTAACGACAATGGATGAACGAAGAATAGGTTTTCCAACGCATTTGAAATACTATTTACGGAAAACTCAATAAGAAATTTTTTATCGTTTAAATCAGTCAACAATTTTTTTTCGTTTTCCTTCAACTGCCTTGCATAAGCATGCCCCTCCATATGTTGTGCAGGTGGATGATTATGTTGATCACATATCACCCTCAATATCCATCCATCATATTGTCTTAAATACGAACCCACCAATTGAAATTTACGATTGATTTTTTGGTGCGGATCTTTGCTTGATTCTTTAACTTGGTATTTACCACCACGATCACAAACAAGTGTGACGTAAAACACCACACCATCTTCATTTGTCTTTGATCTTCTTGTGACAATGACATGACCAAGAGAAAATGATGTGTTTTGTACCCATTTCATCAACTCTTCGTGAGACTCGAACACCTAAATTTTAAATAATGATGTTAGCAAATATTAAATATTACGAAATAACAAAAATTTACGTTGACATCATAGATATAAAAAATTAGACTTGATTGGTAAAAAATGGTGATGTAACGGAAGAGATCACATTGCCATCATTTAAATTATGTTCGTATAAATTTGACATCTTTTTCTCGCCTCTTACTCTTGAGTTTGCTTGTTCTCCCTTTTGCTTTCGAATTCTAAATCATCCCAAATTCTAAATCCTCCCTTCACTAAAGCAAAAGAATTGTATATACAACATTACAATATTGAGTAAAACTTACATTCACCAAGAGACAGGTTGCTTCTGAGAGGCTTTCCCTCTACGCTCTCAAACCTTTTGCTTCTTCACATGATCTGTTAATTGTTTTGATCAATTAAAAACCAAAGAGTAGGATATTTAATATGACTAAAAATTTAAAAAAAAAAAAAGGAAAAGGACAAGGCACAACAGCCAGATACATACATCAAACCACCAAAAACATGATAGAACACGGACAAAACAGCAAAAAATGAATAAAAAATGAAATGGGTGTGTATAGGAGTAGGGGGTGTTCAAAACCGGATATCTGGACTTTCGGATATCCGAAAATTCGGATAGTAGATTTTGATATCGGATATCCGAATATCCGGAAAAAATATGAATTATGTTCGGATATCCATATATTCGAAAAAAAATATTCGGATTCGGATATCGGATATCCGAATATCCGAAAAAAACTTCGGATATGGATATCGGATATCCGAATATCCGAATACCTTATATTATTTAAAATATAAAAAAATAAAAATTTTAAGATTTTTCGGATATTTCGAATATCTGAATATCCGATTTTTCTGAAAAGTACTATCCGGTATCCGAATCCGAAGTTCCGGATATCCGAACTTCGGATATCCGAATTTTTGGATATCCGAAACTTCGGATTTTCGGATATTTCGGATCGCATATCGGATATCGGATATTTTTGAACACCCCCACATAGGAGGATTGTGCAGAGACATACTGATGTGCATATACCAAAAAATAAATAAAAAATAAAATAGACCTGCATAGGGGCATGCATAGGCGTGTGCACAAGGGTGTGCCTATAGCAGCACCCATGGATTAAATCGAGTAAATCTCTGGAACCTTCCAAAATTCTAAAATAGAGTTCTAGGAAGATTTACCATAATTCAAAGGGAAATAGAAAATTAAATAGTGTTTAATCCTTGACGAGCCCAAGGATGATGATAGGTGAAGATATTTGGACAAGACCTTATAGTGGAATTGCCCCAATCAAATCGCAAGAAGAAGAAAAAGACGTGGATAAATGGCAAAAACCGCTGAAATCGTGATTGCCAAGGTTTTTATACGTGGGCGGTGTTACGATCGTAATACACTATCTTTATGTCATAACTAGGGTGGCTTACAACAATAACATCATATTGTACGGTTGTAAGTACGCCACTGGATGGCTACGAGTTTTCTCAAACCTAGCACATATGACCGTACGGAAGGGGGCAACTGCGGCGACTTAGCCTGTATTATCGCTGTAAGTTTATAACTCGACACGGAAACATCTCGTATGGGGCAGAAATGCACCGATATCCAACATGTGATGAAGCTATATAAAACATCACGATACGAACTGTAATATCCGCATTTTTCTTTCCCTTGTATTTTTCTTTTTCGGCGTATTTCCCGATAGTAGTGACCCTCGTGTATCTTTCAGTGTATCTTTCCTATTATCTATGGATTTTATTCCCGTTATTGTATTGCGGAACCGCCGTTTCGGGGTTGCCGTGGGTCCATTCTATGTTATGATGCCCGTTGAGATGTTCCGTTGGATGTTTCGTTCACCTTCCGGTGTTTTGAACCGTTCATATTTCATACCTAGCGCACGCTATTTTTTACGCATAGCGCGCTAGGGGTTCCTTAGTAGCGCACGCTACGTTTGTTTAAATGGCGCGCGCTAGCGAGTAGCCCCGGGAGTGGCGATCTTTGTTTTCCGGCCTTACGGACTAGCGTATTAGCGTCGCTACATATGCTAGCGCACGCTAATGTCGAGAGGCTAGCGCACGCCGATGATGCCCGGTAGCGTGCGCTAGCGTGAGCGTCTAATCTTGGGCAGCTTTACTCACGAACCGGTCAGTGCGGTTAGTGCGCTACGCTTGTATGGTAGCGCACGCTAACGGATCAGTTAGCGCACGCTACGCTTGTATGGTAGCGCACGCTAACGTATCAGGTGGGTTCTGGGCAGTTTGCCACTGGACTCGACTAATGTCCAGGTAGCGCACGCTATTGGTCGATAGCGCGCGCTACCGAGAGGTTATTAGCGCACGCTACATTTCGGGTAGCGCACGCTAACGGCCAAAAGTCTGGCTACTGGACTGGACGCTAACTATTTTGACCTGTAATTTTTCCCCGTTAGCGCACGCTAACCTTGAGGATTAGCGCACGCTAACACTCCCTGGCTATATAAACCAGGGAGTTGACTGAGATAATCATAATTTCTCATTTCTTCCTCTCTCCGCGGCGAAGGCGATTCCAAGGCGATTTTCTTGGCGATTTCTTCCTCCAATCATCTCATCCAACATCTTTCTTGAGTTCTTGGAGTATTATAACAACATCAACACGAATCTTCATCCTAATCCACGGTAAATCTCTTAGAACCCTACGTTTGGATAATTTGGGGGTTTTGGGATTTTCTTCCGATTCGTTCCGTTTTGTTAATGGATTCATGATGAATATGATTAATCTTGTCGGTAATCTTAGTTTCCCTACGGATTCATGGTATATTTCGTGATTTTTACGGAATCGAGAGGGTTTGGTTGTGGTCCGCCCTCGTTAATGTATATATACGAATATACATGAATCGTAGGCGGGTTTTCGGGTGTATTCCAATTCCGTATTCATTTAGAAATGGTTGTGATTGTATTCTTCGAATCGTTAGGGTCGGTTTCATTGGTTCCTAGCGTTCGTCGGTGACTTTCCTTTCCGTTCTTCGCGTCGTCAATAATTCAAGGCAAGTATTCTTGGAAACCCTTATGCTTAACGTGAAATGGTAATGTATATTGTGTGTGCTTTACTCACCTCGGGAGGGTCCGACGGGGCCTCGAGGGAATCTATGGCTTCGTCCTGGATTCATGAGGTTGATTCGCTAGCCCGACTCGGGAGGGTCCTTAGAGGCCTCGAGTGGGATTCGTGGCTTCGTCCGGTCTAGGTGACGTGTGGTGCTTGGTTTGTTTTATGAATGTGGCCAGCTCGGGAGGGTCCTTAGAGGCCTCGAGTGGGATTCGTGGCTTCGTCCCGGTCCTAGGCAAATTAATTGTGACTGTTTGTCTCCGGAAAAGACATGTCTAGTTTTGGTTTTTGAAATGATATTGGTGCATGTACTATGAAATGTGTAAGCGATTGGTTTGCCTTGATTACTTGTACTAGCGTAATTGCTAACCCCTTTGGGGACCCGTTTTGGGGAAATTCTTGTTATGGATTTGAGTTATGATTATCCGGACGAGCGAGCACCGGGACAGTGCGAGGATGTTGGCTGTGGTCGTTGACATGTGCATTTGGGTCTACTTATTTCCTTTGTCCATTTCGATATGGTTGTTCCCACAGTTTTAAACTTATAGATTGTACTCGCGAGTACTTAGGCTTTTCGTTTCAAACTCCGTATTGTATTGCTTTAAATTGTCACGTTGTTGGTTGATGCTTATTTTGCCGGTTGCTCCGGGCGTATCTTTATATGTAATATTATTTAATTGTGTATCCTCGCTAACCAAGATGGTTAGTCGAGTGGAGTTTTCCTATTGTAGCCTGGTGGGTCCCATGTAGGGGTCTACGGCGCTGTAATACACCTCGAATAAATTGGAGGTGTTACAGAAAATGGTATCGGAGCACTAGGTTATGGATACCTAGGCTTGTCGGTTATTTGGGTCTAGTCGTGTTTGTTTTGCACATTGTCACGCCGCTGCCAGCATCCCAGTACTTCCAGTGCCCGTAAGTTTTCTTATTCGGCTCTTTTGTTTCTTGCATTGTATTCCCACTTTTGAATCGTAGTTGCTTTTCCTCCCTTACTCATCATCGATGTACTTCTGTTATCTCTCAATATCAGTATGGATGCCGGAGGAAACCGTGGTCGTGGTCGTGGCCGTGGACGCGGTCGAGGACGTGGGGCAGCCGGTAGGGCGGCCACGTCGCACTCTTCAGGAGCCGGCAGTACCGGCGACCGTCATAGTCATGCTTCTTCTCAAGAGCGCGCCGATCTTGGTATTGTGGCTGTTATGCAGCAAATGGTTAACCAAATGGCGGCTATAGCTCAGGTGGTCCAGGACCCCGATCGGGCCCATGCAAATTGGGGCGGGGCGGATCGCTGGCTTCAGGATGTCATCAAGATGCATCCTCCTCAGTTTTCGGGAGCTTCGGACCCGATCGGCTGGGAGGGGTGGATCAAGGAGATATCCAAAGTCTTCACTGCTACCAACTGCCCCGAGGACCGTAAGGTCCCTATTGCTCAATACTTTCTCACGGGAGATGCTACAGATTGGTGGGAGGCCGTTGGTCCCAAAGATCATGTTGCTTCGTGGACCGAATTCCAAGAATTTATGGAGACCGAATATTGTCCGTGGCCGGTCAGACAGACTCGAGTGCATGCTTTCTATGATGCTCAACCACGGGATATTCCCGTATCCCAAGCTATTGCCGATTTTAATAAGGAGTTGGGTTATGTGAAAACCCAGTTGTCGCCGAGAGCGACAAAATTTTCCATTTTCCAGAGGATGAAACTGTCCATTCGGGACTATATGTCCAGGCTCGTCTGTACTACCTTGAAGGATTATCGTCGAGCCCTTGCTTATGATATGTCGGTGACGGCTAGCGATTTGGCTCGTGAGAGCAAGAAGCGAAAGTCGGTCGGAAATTTTTCGGTCCCGAGTGGAGGCCAGCGAAATCTCAGTGCAAATATTTCTACGGCGGTTCGGCTCGTTTTTAAGAGCTTTGAGTGCCGCGGGCAATCGATCGGGGCCCCAGATGCTTTAACTGTGGCAAGCCAGGCCACGTGAACCGGGATTGTCTTCGTCCACCTTTGACTTGTCATACTTGTGGCCAGTCGGGCCACAAAGCTTCTTTTTGCGAAAAGCTCAGACAGTTTCGCGGCGCCCGTTCTTCTCACCCAGCACCTATGGAGCCGAGCGTGAACCAGGGCTCATTTGCTCCGCCGCCTCCACCGAGTGCCGGCCGAGGTAGGGGTCGGGGTCAGCCCGCTAGAGGAGGAGCTTCCAGTGTCGGCTCTGCCCAGCCGCGTATCTACGAGATGAGGAGGGCCGATGACCCAGCAGCTACGGTGGCGACAGGTACCGTTCATATCCATTCTCATCCTGTCAGTGTGCTTTTCGATTCTGGTGCTACACATTCGTTCATATCGCTGGGGTGTGTGCGCCGTTTGAGTCTCGACTGTTTGTCGCCTTGCGAGTCTTTCATCGTTAAACTTCCTAGCGGTGATAGGATCGTTGGCGATCGAGAGGTCCGAGACTGTTCTGTGTTTATTTGTGAGAGAGCCTGGCTCTCTAATCTTATCGTTGTTGATATTGAGGGTGAGGATCTAATTCTCGGGGATGATTGGCTCGAGCGGCATGGCGCAATCATGAACTACCGCACGAGAAACATCACTATGTTAGCCGGGGACGGCACCGAGCACTCTTTCGCGGGGCGAAAGAGGGGAAACCAGAAGTTCGTTATTAATGCCTTGAAGGCGATGAGTCTCCTGCGAAAGGGGTGTACTGGTTATTGGTGCTATGCCTTAAAGACGGAGAATGGTGGAGTCGAGCTTTCGTCGATTCCAGTCGTTAATGAGTTTCCTGATGTGTTTCCTGACGAGTTACCGGGATTGCCACCGGATCGTGAGGTTGAGTTTGTTATAGAATTAGAGCCGGGCGCGGCTCCGATTTCTAAGGCGCCGTATCGCATGGCACCTTCAGAGATGTCAGAGTTGAAGAAGCAGTTGAGTGAGCTTCTTGAGTCAGGGTATGTTCGACCGAGCGCCTCGCCTTGGGGTGCACCGGTCCTGTTTGTGCGGAAGAAGGATGGTTCACTACGTTTGTGTATCGATTATCGCGAACTAAACAAAGTGACCATCAAGAACAAGTATCCTTTGCCGAGGATTGATGACTTGTTCGATCAGTTGCAGGGAGCTGCGGTGTTCTCGAAGATTGATTTGAAATCGGGGTACTATCAGCTCCGGGTGAGGGAGTCCGACGTGCAACGGCTTTTCGGACGAGATACGGACATTATGAGTTTGTAGTTATGCCTTTCGGGTTAACTAATGCGCCGGCGGTGTTCATGCAATTGATGAACAAAGTCTTTATCGAGTATTTGGATAAGTGTGTCGTCGTCTTCATTGACGATATTCTTATCTATTCGAGGAATGAGGAAGAGCATGCCCATCATCTGCGGATAGTGTTAGACATTTTGAAGACCGAGCAACTCTATGCGAAGTTCTCGAAATGTGAGTTCTGGCTGAAGGAAGTGATGTTTTTGGGTCACGTGATTTCAGCCGAGGGGGTTCGTGTGGATCCGCAGAAAATTGAGGCAGTGTTGGATTGGGCATCGCCCGCAAATGTGAAGGAAGTCCGTAGTTTCTTGGGTTTGGCTGGCTACTACCGTAGGTTCGTCGAGAGTTTCTCAAAACTAGCTCGGCCACTTACTCAGTTGCTCCATAAATCCGAGAAGTTAAATGCGGACCGATGAGAGCGATCGAGTTTCGAGGAGCTGAAGAAGCGTTTGACTTCAGCCCCGGTTTTGGCGTTGCCGCGTGGCAACGAGGGATTCGCCGTTTATAGCGATGCTTCGGGTCAGGGTCTTGGGTGCGTATTGATGTAGCACGGCAAGACCATTGCCTATGCGTCGAGACAGTTGAGACCGTATGAGCTTAACTACCCTACTCACGATTTAGAGTTAGCGGCGGTTGTCTTTGCACTCAAGATTTGGCGTCACTATCTTTTTAGCTCTGCATGTCAGATTTTCACCGATCATAAAAGTCTGAAATACATATTTACTCAGCGGGAGTTGAATATGAGGCAGAGGAGATGGTTAGAGCTGATTAAGGATTACGACCTCGAAATCCTTTATCATCCGGGCAAGGCAAACGTCGTGGCCGACGCCTTGAGTCGGAAACCGATTGCGTTGCGAACGCTTGAGGTCCTTACGCCCCAGTCTGAGCTTCGGCGGGCTCTGATCGAGTTAGATGTTGAAGTTTTGTTGCCTGGAGCTGTCGGGCAACTTTGTGCTCTAGAGATTTCGTCGTCTTTGATCGATGAAATTAAGCTGAAGCAATTAGAGGATCCGATGATTACTCAAATCCGAGAGAACGTTCTTAAGGGAAAGTCTCCTGGGTTTGTGATTCACGAGGATGGTGTTTTGAGATTCAGTCGGCTTTGTGTG
This sequence comes from Orobanche coerulescens, assembly GCA_033398695.1. Lineage (NCBI taxonomy): Eukaryota > Viridiplantae > Streptophyta > Magnoliopsida > Lamiales > Orobanchaceae > Orobanche > Orobanche coerulescens. Next base: position 3,573,829 of record CM065810.1, read on the forward strand.
CGAACGATCCAGAGTTGCGGCAGAGTATTTTGCATGAGGCCCATTCCACACCCTATTCCGTTCATCCTGGTTCGAGTAAGATGTACAAGGACACGAGGAGGAACTTCAGTGGAATGATATGAAGGAGGAGGTCGCACGGTTTGTGGCGAGATGTTTGACTTGCCAACAGTCAAAATCGAACATCGGCCGACCGGTGAGTTATTGCGTCACTTCCCATTCGAATGGAAATGGGAAGATATATCGATGGATTTTGTTACGAGTTTGCCGAGATCGAGGTCGGGCATGAATATGGTATGGGTGGTTGTTGATCGTCTCGACCAAGTCGGCACATTTTACGGGCATCAAGGACACTTGGGGCCGGAGAAAGCCTCGTGTGTTTATCGCGCAGATTGTGAGACTTCACGGTACTCCGAAGTCTATTGTTTCGGATCGTGATGGCAGTTTTGTATCGCACTTATGGCAGGCGGTGCATAAGGCATTAGGTACCCGTTTGCATTAGAGAACCTCTTATCATCCACAGTCATAATGACAGTCGGAGAGCACTATCCAAACATTCGAGGACAAGTTGTGTGCTTGTGCCCTCGATTGGAGTAGCGATCGGGAGGAGCACTTGCCATTGATAGAATTCACTTACAACAATAGTTGGCACTAGTCGATTCGGATGGCACCGTATGAGGCACTTTATGGGCGTCTATGTCGATCGCCGATTTGTTGGAATGAGGCGTCCGATTTGGTCGGGACCGAACCGGATGTCGTTTTAGAGACGAGACGGAAGATAGAATTAATTCGAGAACGGATGTTGGCGCCGAGAGGCAGACAGAAGTCATATGCCGATGTCCGTCGTCGACCTTTAGAATTCGATGTGGGAGACCACGTTTTGCTGAAGGTGTCGCCGACGAGAGGAGTTTTCCGTTTCGGGAAGAAGGGGAAGTTGAGTCCGAGATTTATTGGACCCTTCGAGATTCTCGAGCGAGTCGGTGGGTTAGCATACCGTTTGGCGTTACCCCCGGCCCTGAGTCATGTTCATAGCGTTTTTCATGTTTCCCAGCTGAGGAAATATGTCCCGGATCCTAGTCACATCATCGACTATGGGGAGATTGACGTTGCCGAGGATATTACTTTTGAGGAGCGTCCTTTGAAGATTTTGGAACATCGGGAGAAACGACTGAGGCATAAGACCATCTCTTTGGTCAAGGTGCAGTGGTCGAGACACGGTGTCTAGGAGGCAACGTGGGAGACCGAGGATAGCATGCGTGCTAGGTACCCTGAGTTGTTTGTTTCTTAAGTTTCGGGACGAAACTTGTTTTTAGAGGGGTAGAATGTAATATCCGCATTTTTCTTTCCCTTGTATTTTTCTTTTTCGGCGTATTTCCCGATAGTAGTGACCCTCGTGTATCTTTCAGTGTATCTTTCCTACTATCTATGGATTTTATTCCCGTTATTGTATTGCGGAACCGCCGTTTCGGGGTTGCCGTGGGTCCATTCTATGTTATGATGCCCGTTGAGATGTTCCGTTGGATGTTTCGTTCACCTTCCGGTGTTTTGAACCGTTCATATTTCATACCTAGCGCACGCTATTTTTTTCTGCATAGCGCGCGCTAGGGGTCCCTTAGTAGCGCACGCTACGCTTGTTTAAATGGCGCGCGCTAGCGAGTAGCCTGGGAGTGGCGGTCTTTGTTTTCCGGTATACGGACTAGCGTATTAGCGTACGCTACATATGCTAGCGCACGCTAATGTCGAGAGGCTAGCGCACGCTAATGATGCCCGGTAGCGTGCGCTAGCGTGAGCGTCCAGTACTGGACAGTTTACTACTGAACCCGGTCAGGTGCCAGTTAGCGCACGCTACGCTTGTATGGTAGCGCACGCTAACGTATCAGGTGGGTTCTGGGCAGTTTGCCACTGGACTCGACTAATGTCCAGGTAGCGCACGCTATTGGTCGATAGCGCGCGCTACCGAGAGGTTATTAGCGCACGCTACGTTTCGGGTAGCGCACGCTAACGGTCAAAAGTCTGGCTACTGGACTGGACGCTAACTATTTTGACCTGCAATTTTTCCCCGTTAGCGCACGCTAACCTTGAGGATTAGCGCACGCTAACACTCCCTGGCTATATAAACCAGGGAGTTGACCGAGATAATCATAATTTCTCATTTCTTCCTCTCTCCGCGGCGAAGGCGATTCCAAGGCGATTTTCTTGGCGATTTCTTCCTCCAATCATCTCATCCAACATCTTTCTTGAGTTCTTGGAGTATTATAACAACATCAACACGAATCTTCATCCTAATCCACGGTAAATCTCTTAGAACCCTACTTTTGGATAATTTGGGGGTTTTGGGATTTTCTTAGGTCGTTCGTTTTGTTAATGGATTCATGATGAATATGATTAATCTTGTCGGTAATCTTAGTTTCCCTACGGATTCATGGTATATTTCGTGATTTTTACGGAATCGAGAGGGTTTGGTTGTGGTCCGCCCTCGTTAATGTATATATACGAATATACATGAATCGTAGGCGGGTTTTCGGGTGTATTCCAATTCCGTATTCATTTAGAAATGGTTGTGATTGTATTCTTCGAATCGTTAGGGTCGGTTTCATTGGTTCCTAGCGTTCGTCGGTGACTTTCCTTTCCGTTCTTCGCGTCGTCAATAATTCAAGGCAAGTATTCTTGGAAACCCTTATGCTTAACGTGAAATGGTAATGTATATTGTGTGTGCTTTACTCACCTCGGGAGGGTCCGACGGGGCCTCGAGGGAATCTATGGCTTCGTCCTGGATTCATGAGTTTGATTCGCTAGCCAGCTCGGGAGGGTCCTTAGAGGCCTCGAGTGGGATTCGTGGCTTCATCCGGTCTAGGTGACGTGTGGTGCTTGGTTTGTTTTATGAATGTGGCCACTCGGGAGGGTCCTTAGAGGCCTCGAGTGGGATTCGTGGCTTCGTCCCGGTCTAGGCAAATTAATTGTATTTGTTTGTTTAGGAAAAGATATGTCTAGTTTTGGTTTTTGAAATGATATTGGTGCATGTACTATGAAATGTGTAAGCGATTGGTTTGCCTTGATTACTTGTACTAGCGTAATTGCTAACCCCTTTGGGGACCCGTTTTGGGGAAATTCTTGTTATGGATTTCAGGTTATGATTATCCGGACGAGCGAGCACCGGGACGATCTGAGGATGTTGGCCAGGGTCGTTGACATGTGCATTTGGGTCTACTTATTTCCTTTGTCCATTTCGATATGGTTGTTCCCACAGTTTTAAACTTATAGATTGTACTCGCGAGTACTTAGGCTTTTCGTTTCAAACTCCGTATTATATTGCTTTAAATTGTCACGTTGTTGGTTGATGCTTATTTTGCCGATTGCTCCGGGCGTATCTTTATATGTAATATTATTTAATTGTGTATCCTCGCTAACCAAGATGGTTAGTCGAGTGGAGTTTTCCTATTGTAGCCTGGTGGGTCCCATGTAGGGGTCTACGGCGCTGTAATATACCTCGAATAAATTGGGGGTGTTACACGAACTCAAGCGCTATCCAAACTCTGAAAAATAAAAACTTGAGATATAGGAAAATGAGCTAACGACAAAACCAAAAAAACAATGGAAATAGTTAACGGCGTATAAAAAAATTCACATAAAAACCATAAAAATAGGAAACAAACATAATGAGATACATTATAAATGCAGTACTGCATACAAGTGGGCAACATAAACAAAAAAAATATGAAAAATAAAAAATACGGATATTTTATTTACCCCTCTAAAAGAAGTTTCATCCCAAAACTTAAGAAATAAAAAGATCGGGGTATTTCACTTGCATACTCTCTTTTGTCTCTTAAGTCGCTTCCCCGACTCCATGTCTCGACCATTATACTATAACCCACAAAACAATTGTGTGTCTAAATTGATTCTCTCAACGTTCTAAAATCTTCACTAGCCTCTCTTCAAAAGTGACACCATCAGCTATCTCAGTACCTCCATAGTCAATTGTTGTTGCCCGAAATATTATCCGAAGATAGATATTGCTGGAATGGTCGAGCAACAGCAAATTGCGAGAGCACGTCCGCGGGAATGGAAATAACACAAGATTTGCCGGGTTTGTTAGGCCCGGGTTTGAATGCTCTCGCGAGATATTATTAATAAGAATACGTTTGAGTACAAATATTAATGTAAGAATGCGATTACAATGAGTGTAAAAAATTCTATATATCTAGCTATTGAGTGCTTGCCGGAAGAACTAGAGTTGCTCTGAGTTCTTGAACTGCCGGGAGTTCTTGGTTTCCTCGCTGCCGACCGTCTTTCGGTTAAGAGGTCCTGAGAGAGAAAAGCCGAGAGATAGCTGTGTGAAAAGCCAGACCCTTGTCCGAGTGAAGGATGCCTGCTATTTATAGGAGCTGAGATGCCCTTTAGTGACGGGCGATCGCCTTCCTTGTAATATAATAAGGGGCGATCGTCTTTCAAAGACATGGGGCATGCCTTGAAGTCCGCTGGCTGCGTATGCAATGTGATCAATGAGGAGCGCACGCGTCTGCATCATCGGGCGGTCCCACTTGCACCTTTCGGTGGATCTGTCGGTAGGTGAGATTGGTGACAGGTTGTGATCAATGATCCATGTTCTGCGGTGCCTTTTCCGGATCTGCACATGTGGGATTCTGTTCGAGCTTCGTCCTTCGCCGACTAGACATGCTGGCTTTGCGTGGCCTGAGGCGATCGTCATTGGTCGGGTACCAAAGTCGATCGCTGTAACACCCCCAGATCCGATCGGGAATATCACAGCGCCGTGGGCTCCGAGATGGAACCCACAAGGCTGAAGGAAATTTTCGCAAACATTTACAAACGGCCAAGAGGCTAACGACGGTATTATCTATTAAAAACATTCGATATAAAACTCGTTTATCAAACCGTCGTAAAAACTCATTTGAAACCACAAGGCCCAAAATGCCAAAACTCAACAGTTTAAAAACATACGTTAAGCTATCGCTCACACGTACCGACAGAATAGATTTAGAAAATGATTTCCAAAGTAACCTAAGTTACCGGATACCAAAAATGCCATTTAAAAATACTCACGCAGCGGATAAAGACAAACAATTAAAATACTCTAGCAGCGGAATACAACAACTGATCAGAAACTCAAAACACAAATACATGCCCTTGCCAGTATCCTCCAGGAAGTTCATCTCTCCACGACCGCTACAAGCTTGATAATCCAAGAACCTAAAAAGAAAGCCCACGACGGGGTCAGCCATAATATCCAACAATGATAACCATCACATCTCGTCAATAATTACATATCAATGGAAATACTAAGTAAGAATACGACCAATGTAATCTTACCGTCGTAACTTTATGAGAATCCACGATTCGTATCCTTAACAACACATTAAAATAATACTGAAATATCTGTACGGTATCTCAACAATACTCAAGGTTCTCAAAACATTATCATAACTCGCGATACGGAAATTATACCAACTCTGGCCAATTCAATCCATCGTTTGTCCATCAAAGACAAGTACCAAGGAAATACAGAACATACCTCAAGATACGAAATACAATGACAATCACGTCAGTCTAATCCGAGATCAGATCAACATAACATACGGACATGGTCCTAACACAAGACCTACAAATGTGTACTCATATGACAACGTCAATATGATCACAACAATAACGACAATGTATACTTATGGCAAACTCATAACATACATATGCACAACAACAATACATGGCAATCCGATGATCCAGCGTTCACTGCCTAGATCCCCCGATGATCCCGTCAGACCAACCCGAGGTGGAAAACCTGTCCGTTGATCCAGCGCACGCTAGCATAGATCCCCCGATGATCCCGTCGGACCAACCCGAGGTGGACATACAACAACAATGCACAAATGCATGACAACAACGATACACGCATGTATCACAACATGATCGACATGAAATGACAAAAAATAATTAGAGTACTTGCCCCGAGTCCTTCGAGAGCAATCTCGATGTCCAGACCATCACGAACCATTATTCTGAATATTCGACGATCCGAAATGTCACGGATGGTAAATAATTCACGCCTTTGTCTATACCATGATGTATCCTTGATACCAAGTATGCCAACAAGAATGTCAATCATATACATTATGATTTAATTCCCAAAACTCAAATACAACCTATAATGTCAACTCTCTTGTGATTACGATTTATAAACATTGCTATACGAATTATAAACGAATGAAACTGAAACCATTCATTAAATATTATAAATTGAGCAAGTAATAACTTGCCTCGATACCAATGAAGCCGTTACCAATTCCTTGTCGTCGTCTACATGTCCCTCGGCCCTGATCAAGGCAATCTACGAACATTCTTGAATACGACCGCAAAGCATGGTTCTAAACATTGATCAATAATCTCAACCTATTACAATAATCGATTTAACATACATTCGATAACAATCAACACTCGATATAACTAATCCACAAACCCAACGATTCCAAAATATCTCGATTAAACACAAGTCCGAACAATCTCACTCAAACAATTACGAATTCATTCCCATGATTCCACAAAGGCCACATATCGATTCGATAAGGCGAGTATACAAACTTAACCGAAATATTCCAATCAATTTCTCTTTCAAAACTTCAATCAAACACCTTGAAGGCGGAATTCAAAGGTATATTCGAATCATCAATCAACAAACACCAACCACATCAAGAACACGAAGAACATAATCACAAATATATATATCCTTCAACATTACATGATTCTAGCCATCGATACGAACTAAACCATCAAAATATATCAAGAATCTCAAACATCCCAAAATATTAGAGTTCAAGCCAATTACCTTCAATCCGGCGAAAGAATCAATAATGATGTTATAATCCTTGTTCCAAGCTTTCCTAGATGTTATCACTTGATAAACCAACTCAAAAGCTGAGGTTTAGGGGTTAAAAACCGAGTTTGGGTGATTTGGGACGAAAGGGGATCGTGTAGGATGGGTTGGGAAATGAAATTCCCGACTGCTTTATGTTTTTATACGCCCAGGCATGTTAGCGTACGGTAACTTCATCAATAGCGTGCGCTACCTGTTCCAGAATACAGACAGTATAGTTTTTGCCATTTTGAGCATAACTCATTCATCCGGACTCCGATTAACTCACCGTTTGAACCATTAGAAAGCTAACTCGATTATCTATTATACTGTTATGTTTCAGAATTTTTTGGAGTTTTCAAGAATCGGTGGTGATTTTCCAAAGTCGAACCTTATACACATTACTTTCCAAACAAGTGTCCAAATCTTATTTCCACTAACATTTCAACATATAGTCTTCTTAATCATATCATATACACCAAGAATCATAATCACTTTCATGTTCATCATCATACGAAGTAAACAATAACAACAACATTAAAAACCCGAAATGAAGGGAGATATTAACCAACATATCTCCTGAAGAAAAACAACACCGTTCAAAACCACACGAATCATATCAATATTCGCATATCAACCATATTATCAATATAACTCAGTAATTCATCTCATAACCATACCCATTAACTCATAAACATGACGATCATCAACTCAAGAACATCATATACAATCCAAAATGAAATCCCAAAGTGGAGAGTAATTACCTCTTTGAAGGAATGGATTGAATCCCAAGGTTGAATCCGTTTTCAATCACTTCCAAGCTTCAAATGTTGTTAGGAATGATCAAATAAAGTGTTTGGAACCTCAACTTCTCTCTAAGACCTCTCTCTATCGGTTCACATGAAGAAATGGACGAAAATGACGAATAATGGCCAACTGCACTTATATATATACTGTACATTACTAACGTACGCTAACATCTTCAGTTAACGTACGTTACACACTTAGCGTGCGCTAACTGTCTTTGTTAGCGTGCGCTATCGAAGTCCAGAGGCAACTGTCTTACTGCATGAAGTGATTTACGTATGCAATGCCCATGCAATAGCGTACGTAAATGCCTCTATTTAGCGTACGCAAGTGTCCTACCTTAGCGTGCGCTACTCATAGTTGACTCGTTTGTCTGTATGCTTCCGAAGACAGGTCCACACGCCGAAAGTGCTGACGAGGATAAGATTCCTTTTTGTCCGATATACAGTTAGCATGCGCTAATCAACATGCATTAGCGTGCGCTATCACTACATTACAACATCCGTTGACTTATCAGAACGTGCGTCGAAAGTGGCACGATCTACGCAGATTCCTTCCGATCTGACTGCATTAGCGTGCGTTATCTTATATCCGTAGCGTGCGCTAAACCTGCACGATAGCGTGCGCTACTCATGATTATTAGCGTGCGCTAATAATGTTACACTTAGCCATTTTCAGCTATTCTTGTCCAACGGCTCAACATACAGAATACGAACATACGGCATACTGAATACATATACTTCTTACATCCAATTGTCGACCAAGTACGACAATTATACAAATACAGATGTCTCGGTCCTTCAATTATTTTACCCATACTGTACAGATTCCACGCTGTACAACATAACTCGGATAACATTAAACAATAGTAATAGAAATTCCGGATATTACAATCGCCAAGTGCCAAGAGACGATCGCCTTGGATGTCGATCGCTCGGCACTGGGTCTTGACCTGGGACCCAAGATCGGCCAATTCTGCCTTGTTCTATTTGGCTCTGGCTCGGTCGCCCGGTCTCTGTGCCGATCGCCTGTTGAGGTGTATAAATCTCGACACAATAATTGCTCCCCAGCTTGCTCCGATATTGAAGACATGGGGTGAGGTGGTTCTGGAGATCGTTGAGGATGAAGACGGGCGATCCGTTGTGCGGACTTCGGTCTCAGACTTGGGCGATCTGATCGATTAGCGAGCTATCTTCGGTCTTGTACCTGCAATAAACAATTTTGCCGATCCCTCGTAGAAACTTGATAGTTTCGTCGTTGAGGAACCGTACACAGTCGCGGAGTTCGCTGGACCGACTCCATGACCATGTCTTGTGCGCGAGCGACATTGTCTGTCTCGTGACTCATTTTATTGTGAGGGTCCTCCGTTAGGCTGCGCCTCGCCTCGTATTTAAACGAAGGGCGTGCGGTCTCGGTCTGGAGGAGTCCTTGCGCGGGGCGTCGTCGTATTAATCAACTCCACGTCCGTGGCTTGTTAGCTCTTTTCTACCTCGGATCGTCACGTAGATAGAAATCCTCGACGGTATACGTTGAGATGGGGGTAGTGACGCGTCGCATTGTCCGGGTCCACCAAGTTAGATGATGAATCTTTGAGGGCAGGCGAACGTGTCCACTGATTTGCTTGGAGGGTCCTTCGACTACGCCCGCCTCGTATTTAAACGAAGGGCGAGCGATCTCAGCCCAAAGGAACCTTGCATGGCCGAAGCAGTCGGTTCCATCGACCACTAGGACCATGGCTGCACTCTTCTACCTCGGATCGTCATGTTAGATGCTGACCGTCGACGGTGTACGTTGTGCGGGGGAGGCGATCTCGTGCCTTAGTCCATTATGTTAGATGACGAACTATAGAGGGCGAGCAAGTCCTCCGTTTTTGGAGATGTTGCTTGAGAAAGGCGATCGGGTCGGGAGACTGATGGTCGTCGTTCGGTCGCCGATCGCGTTGCTCATAGGTTATAAAGTAACCTATGCCTGGCCAGAAAGTCTGCGGCTTTAGCGCGGAAGATCGTGTAGGTCGGGGGAAGGTCCTTCGTAAGATGCCTGAACATAGGCGAAAGACCATGGAATCCCCCTAGGACCGAGTATAGGGCGATCTCGTCGCTTATGGGATCACCGTTGAGGATGATCTCATCTACTCGGTCGATGTAGTCAGCATCGGACTCTTCTTCCCCTTGCCTGATCTGCATCATGCGATGGGGATCTTCCGACCGAGCGACCTTGGCGACGAAGTAAGCTGTGAAGTTGTTCGCCAGTTGATCGAAGGAATTGATGTATCGCGGCGGTAATGAGATGTACCATCTATGGGCCAGGTCGCCCAACGTCAGCGGGAACATTCGGCACCTGGTCGCGTCTGATGCCCCACACCCGGTCATGCAGATCCGGAACTTGCTCAGGTGGGTCTTGGGATCCGACCTTCCCTCGTACAAAGGTGTTTGTGGAGAAGCGATCCTACACTGCACGAGGGCTAGCTCGATGTGGACCGCGAGTGGCTCGCTCGGCCCGGCAATCTTGCTACTGGCGCCTGCCCCAGATTCTAGGAGCGCCTTCATGTCATCGAGCTGGCGTTTCATAGCGGCCATCGCCGTAGCTTGGTCTCTTGTGGTTTGGCTCTTGGAGCGGGCGCCGAGGTGATCGTGTACCGATCTCCTGGCTCCGTGGTGGGCGATGAGGTCGTCGCCGCCGATCTTGGTTCTTCGGCGAGGAGTCATATGGTCAGCCTGCCTTCTGGGAGTTGGGTATGCAAACTCCTGGTGACGGATTCGGGCTCCGTCGTCTCATGGCTGGGACCAGAATGCCCCATTCGCCATGATGGGTCGCTTCCTAGGCGGCTGAAGACGGAGGTGTCCGGCCTTGCGAGCGCCTTTTCTTGCGAATCGGGGCCTCCTGGCGATCGCTCGGTCAGTAACCCATTGAACTTCCGTTTGCTCACGCGGCGGATGGCCGAGGGGGTTATAGCGGGCGCGTCGAATGCTCTCCATCGCTCCCGTAGGATGGCCATGGCCTCTTCGATCTGTTCCGCGGTTTGGAACTGATCGAGCGAGAGGCTTGGGCCGTTCCTCGGGGGCGGGATCGAGACTCTCGGGTCGCCGCGGCTACCCTCCGCCATAGGCTGGGGCTCGGATTGAGACGGAATGAGGCGTCCGGCGGATCGGCCAGTGGCTTTCTTCGATGTGGAGGCAAAAGCCATGATTCTGAAAGCTTTCTTTGAAAAGCAGTGAGTGTCTCTTCAAGTATATGCCCCGGAGAACAGTGAGTGTTCTTCGAGACGGTAAGAATAAAAATGAAGGTTTGATTGCCCTCTTTCTAGCGCCAATTGTTGTTGCCCGAAATATTATCCGAAGATAGATATTGCTGAAATGGTCGAGCAACAGCAAATTGCGAGAGCACGCCCGTGGAATGGAAATAACACAAGATTTGCCGGGTTTGTTAGGCCCGAGCTTGAATGCTCTCGCGAGATGTTATTAATAAGAATATGTTTGAGTACAAATATTAATGTAAGAATGTGATTACAATGAGTGTAAAAGATTCTATGTATCTAGCTGTTGAGTGCTTGCCGGAAGAACTAGAGTTGCTCTGAGTTCTTGAACTGCCGGGAGTTCTTGGTTTCCTCTCTACCGACCGTCTTTCGGTTAAGAGGTGCTGAGAGAGAAAAGCCGAGAGATAGCTGTGTGAAAAGCCAGAACCTTGTCCGAGTGAAGAATGCCTGCTATTTATAGGAGCTGAGATGCCCTTTACTGACGGGCCATCGCCTTCCTTGTAATACAATAAGGGGCGATCGTCTTTCAGCACATGGGCCGTCTGCCTTGAAGTCCGCGGCTGCTGCTGGCAGCCAGCTGTGCAGTCCAATGAGGAGCCTGCACGCGTCCTGCGTCGCTGTTCCGTGCGGTCCCACTTGCACCTTTCGACGGGTCTGTCGGTAGGTGAGATTGGTGACAGGCTGTGGTCAATGATCCATGTTCTGTGGCGCCTTTTACGGATATGCACATGTGGGATTCTGTTCGAGCTTCGTCCTTCGCCGACTGGACATGCTGGCTTTGCGTGGCCTGAGGCGATCGTCATTGGCCGGGTACCAGAGTCGATCGCCAAGTGCCAAGAGACGATCGCCTTGGATGTCGATCGCTCGGAACTGGGTCTTGACCTGGGACCCGAGATCGGCCAATTCTGCCTTGGTCTATTTGGCTCTGGCTCGGTCGCCCGGTCTCTGTGCCGATCGCCTGTTGAGGTGTATAAATCTCGACACAACATCAATAATGTGACTCGGGTCCAGAACATTCTCAACTCAGAAATGTGAAAAATGTTATGCACGTGGCTCAAAGCTGGAGGCAACGCCAAACAATATTCTAGCTCTGCGACTCTACCCAACATCTCAAATAGTCCGACATACCTCGGACTCAGTTTCCCTTTCTTCCCAAAGAAGAACACTCCCTTAGGCGACGATATTTGAGCAGAATGTGGTCTCCCACTTCAAACTCCAAAGGTCGACGACGAACATCATCATAGGACTTCTGTCAACTCTACGTAGTCAACAATCTCTCTCGAATCAACGTAATCTTCTTCTTCGTTTCCAATATCATATTGGCTTGATCCCAACCATTTCCACAATGGCGATCTACAGCGCCTACCATAAAGGGCCTCAAACAGTGTCATCTTGATCGATGCGTGTCAACTATTATTGTGGAGACAAACTATTTTTTTAGAAGAATAGACCTACAATTATTTAATATTTGTTATAATTTAAGTAGTACAGTAAAACCTCTCTAAAGTCATATTCTTGGGAACATAAAAAAATATTTCTAGAGGGAGGTTATTCCTAAATAGAGTTTTAAGAAGATTTTTTTTTAAAATTTTAAAGTGCATGTATAATATATAAATATTATAATAGTAGATACATGTATGTAATATGTTGTAAACTTAGGAATTAGGCAAGAAAATTGTATATGCTTTAACCGATGAAGAAATCATTGAAGGAATTAGGCAAGAAAATGAGGAGAATAATCCGGAGGATGATAGCATAGAAGTACAAAAAATTTCATGTGAAAAAGCTTTAAACTTACTCGACAAGTTGGAAATGTTTTGGGTTCAACAAGAAGGTGGTCATTTGGACGAGCTAATGAGCACACATAAGTTCACTACGCCATAAGTGCTCATAGGCAATGCCTGTTTATTGTTGCAGAAGACACGAAAAGTGTTGCCTTAGGCCAAAGGCAACACCAAACTCTTGTTGCCAATACGGCCGTTGCCTTTGACACCTAAGGCAACACTTCTAGTCTCTATTGCAACAATGGAAAAATATTGCATTACGCCTATAATGCAACAATATAACCAAGTAGGGCAACAACAAATGATGTTGCCTAAGATTTAAAAAAATAGAACATAGGGTCCACATGTGCCACATCATCAGTGGGTCCCACCTTTGTGCCGCGTCATCAGTAGGTCCCATCTTGATGCCACGTCAATAATGGGATCCACATTTATGCCACATCATCAATGGGTTCTGCCTTTGTGCCATGTCAGCAATGGGCCCCACATCTATGCCACATCAACATTTTTTTGTTTTGTAATACTACTTTTATAAATACAATACCAGCTAAAGTAAAAGGCAACACTTCATACAAATATTTTGAAATAACTATTTTATTTTTACATCAATCCATCCGAAATAAACCAAGCCAACCAAAAACCAAAAAGGATCCAATACAAAATACAAAATACAAACCAAGCAACACCACCAATCTAACTTAAAAAGTACAAAATTAATAAGTCTAAATACAAGTGATCGAAAGTTACATATTGAAATAAGTGATAAGTGGTGCCGCCTTGAGTCATAGGAGTGCCATTATCATCTTGATCACTTGATATCGTTGCATAAAATTCTCCAATATCAGCAGAATAAGTAGAATTATCTTCACCAGTTATCTTCTAGCATATAGGTCAAGAAATAAGCAGAATCACCCTTCCATTTTCCTAAAGAACTAAAATCATTTCATAACCAGTTTGTTAAAAATAGGCAGAAAAATCTGACCGCATATATATTATATATTAATATATAACTAATATATAATATATGTGTAATTCAGATCGTATATATATATATATATATATTATAATACAGATAAAGAAAGTATTTAGACCTGATATTTGTTACTATGCAGCAGATAATAGGTTCTTGTAAGAAATGGTCCTTACGGTTCTGCGCTTGAAACAAAGAGATCAATGAATGTGTGCGGATCATCAACATCACTACAATAAACAAAAGAAGAATTGTTTGAGTATCATCACGAAAAGAACTGGAAAATAATCTTAAAAACTGAATGTGATGATCTTAAAAACTACACAAAGAATGTAAATCAAATAATTTGAATAACCAGAGTATTCATTTAATTATGGATGAGAATTGATTCCAATATTCTGGGTCAAAGACAGGTTTTTTTTTTTTTTTAAGAAAAAGAGAAGTCAGTTCGAATTTGCGTAATCCACAGTATTGTATGTCGGAGCAATACGAGTATCATTAAGTAGCTAAGTGTCATCGCATTACAATTGTAAAACCCAAAAAAAAAAAAACTCTTCGTCTCGAGAAAGTGAAAAAAAATAGGAAGCAAATCAGCGAAGATATCCAGGGATCTTATGCGAATAAAGAGCATACTCATAACATAGGAAATCACGACGAACGTAACTTGATAGAGAGATTATAGACTAATGTAATCATTTGTACTACAACTTTACAGAAAATACAATGGCCAGGCACTATGGATGACTCAAAACTTGCAGAAGTTTTTCATAAGAATTAACTACGACATCTTCAATATTCCACACAAATCAAATCCCCATTCCTTTGCCTTTGATATATCTTCAATAAAGTTTCTAAACAAGAGACAGAGTATAGACTCAAAAAAGACAATCAAAAGTAAATCCATCATTCCCTTTGGCCCAATTTTAAGAACCAACAAGAAATCTTCCTACCCTAACTGTTCATCAGATAAGAATGAGGAGTTCTGCCTTTTTCAAGCTCTCCTCGGATTACAGTCTCTCAATTCTAACTTAGTGTATAAATACACATACCTACAGTGCAAAATATTCAAAAAACAAAGAAAGAAAGAAACAGTTATTTTTCAGTCGATCTTTCAAGTGGATGTTCTCAGCCCAGCCGTTTACAACCCTCTTTGGCGCCTCAACTTTTCTCCGGCAAGATAACAATATTTATTTTTCTTACTTTCAGTACGTTCAGATTGATTAAAACCTTGTAAGTAGCAAGAAATCCCAATATTTGGTGACAAAAATCAACAACAACCACTATTCAGCCTTTTCAAATCAACACCACCACCACCTGAGCCCGACTCAAAAACAAACCTTCAGCCCTAATTGAAAATTCCGGAGATACTAACCTGAAGCCGGTGATGACTCTTGTTGCGCGGCAGTCTCTTCTCTCTTTCTGCGGGACTGGACGGAGTCGACAGATGGAGTCACGGAGCCAGAGGTGGGTACTGCTAACATGATTAGGAACTGAAACCCTAAGTTGCAGGAATGCGCCGGAAGGCGGAAGGACTACGGAAGGCGGCGGACGAAGGGGACGAAGGGGAGGGCGCCATGGCAGCTGAACCGAGGGGAGGGGAGGAATCGCGGCAGCTGAGTGACAACAGTGAGGGGAGAGAGAAGAGAATGAGAGAGTCGGTGAGAAGAGGGAGTAGGGTTAGGGGGTTATAAGGGGGGATCGGACGGTCCTAATGAAGGGGAGATTAATAATCTCAATCGGACGGCTTCCACTAAAAAGAGCTGCCATGGGCTTTGAGCCGGGTTCGAGCCGATAATAAAAATGTTATAACGGGTCGGGTTGGGCCAAAATATTATAACAAAAGCAGATAACATAATATAACCACACCAAAGTAATACACTTAGCAATCAATCAAATAGGGGAAAAAACTAGGAAATCCTTGAGCAATCATTCGAGATCTAAACAATAAAAGAATTTAATCCTTCAAATCAAATCCAAAATAAAAAATTCAAAATACCTTTTTAATTGACGGATCGAGGATTAAAAATATTACTTAAAATACGGAACCTACCATAGCATTTTCTAAAAACACTATGTAAGTGTACTGTTACATAGCGCTTCCTAATTAAACGCTATATAAGTATTTTTAAAAAGGATTGTATTATTTTTTATAATTTAAAATTTTGAAATTTTATTATTAAAATTTATAATGTGTATTTATATTAAATAATTTAAATATATATAACTTATAATTTATATTATATTATATATCAAACTTTGAAAATAAAACATATATCGTAATTTAAATTTCATTATATATATTGATAATATATTAAACTTTAAAATTATAGAAAATATTTATAATTTTTAATTACAATATTAAAAAATATAATAAGTATTTATATTAAATATAAATAATTTAAATCAAATTTATCATATGTTTTATATAAAACTTTAAGAGTAAAAAATTATCAAAATTTAAATTTCATTTCATTGTGCTTGTTTTTGACAATAACTTGAAAAAATTATTAAAAAATTAGATATAATGCAACACCATCACAGGTGTTGCACGTCGCGCAACACCATTTTTATCTTGCAACACCGGATGTATATCTAGTGCAATACTATTTCAGTAGTGTTTCAAAAGATCAAAAATCAGCAATCTATTGAAACGCTTTGGTGGCAACACTAGCTAAAAGCATTGCCTATGAGCACTTATGGCGTAGTGGTTGAAGGATATGGTTACAACACAAAAGATTAAATCTTTGTCACAATCAACCTTGAACAAGTATTTTAGATCAACTTAAATCTATTGTAAAAATTATATATATATATATATATGTATTTTATTATGATTTATTCCTAAATGGAAGTGTATTTCCTTATGTTGGGATTTGTAAATATATGAATTATAACAATATGGAGTTTATTCCAAATTATAAGTAGTCCCAAATTGGGACCATAAATTTTTATTCCTAAATAAAGTTTATGCCTTAATAGAGTATTATTTTTGAGAAGTTTTACTGTATTAGAATTTAACTTTACGTAGGTTTTGAGTTATTTAAGGGAGATTTATGATATGATGATTGCTTTCTTATTTTGCATTTTGTTTAGGTAGAATTTAAGTATCTATCCTAATATAAGATTGAGTACTCTTATTAATGTTTAGGCTTCAAGACTGTATAGAGTACAAGCTATCTAATGCACGGAATTCATTGCAAGGTGAGAGTATTAAAGCAAGGGAGATTAACGATCACATTGAATATGAAGCGTTCATGCGAATACAAACCATCACGGAGTTAAAGTTACGTCTCTTTAGCTTCCATAAGTTACAACTTAGAAACAAATAATAGAATGTCAATATAAAAGGAGGTTCAATATAGACAAGCGTACATAGCTTTTAGGTTTTATCATCTTCCTTCTTTTTCTTTAAGCTTTCATCCTTTGCATATATTAATAGTACTTGGTATGCAAGATACTCTCTCCATAATGATTTACTATTTTGGTTGATGTGTGCAGGGAATGACTTCAAGTTCCAAATACAAAAATATGAAAGGTCATTTAGTTTACATGCAGATTAATCCGATAAAGGTTGTTTCTGCACTTATTAGTTAACAATAATTAACGAGGTGTTAAATTTGCAGGTGTGGAAAAATTTAAAAATATCAATTTGAAAACAAAACACATATCTACAAAAGGTTTTTATTTTTTGGTTAATTCTTACATATTACTATATGTGTTTCTTGCAGGCAAAGGAAAGCAAGAAGACGACAGTGCGGAGGAGTAGAGCCCTTTTCATAATACGTGTAAAAGAGGTTGTGAATTCTCTTTTTGGTGTAGGCAAAAATATAATATAGATATTATATGAGTATCCATCTGTTTAAACACCACATAACATTGATAGTTGCATAAAAAGTAATAGTATTTCTTCTATTTTGATATTATTATTCAATTTGTAATGACTATGTTAATATTTGGCTGGCAATTTTTTTTGGACTTGCAAGTTATATCCGAAAATGTTATGGACTGGGGTAGCAATAATTGGACTATCAAATGTTGTTATCCGATATTTATTTTTTGGATAAATAATTTGATAATATTTGGTATAATGAGTGGTATTTTGTTTATTCAAATTTTCACGATGTGAAAGTTATAATGCTTTTCGATAAAAATATTTTATCACTAACCTATAACAATCGTAATAAAAATAAATATCAATAAAGAAGTGTTTAATAAATATTGCCCCATATTGTGAAAATCATGATAGTTATAGTAAAATAACTTACTTTTCTACATGGTAAAGACAAAAGTATTATACTATGTGTTAACTTGATGAGGTAATTCCACCATTTGCTTATTTAGAATTGAAGTGACATTTCACGGGTAAAATAATACGGAGTATTAACTTGGATACTTATTGTGCAAAAAAGATATGTAGTTTTGTGTATGTTTGAATATGTTAAATTAGCATCTATATGTTTCATAATGTTATGACCGTGGCGTCAGCGCTACACAATCTTTTTGAAATTGTGTATTTATACGGCTATACGTAATTTAAACACGTACACAACACATAGACGTAGCAAAACGGGCGCGCCGGGCAGGCACGGGCCACGGTCTAAACGGGCTCGGCCCCGAACAGATAGAGCTTAAATGGGCACGGGCTAAACGGGCTCGAACCCATTTGTAAATTATAATAACAAAAGTTAAATGTAAGACATAAGCAAGAGTTCAATAGAGTCTAAACCCATTATACTATAAGCTCATTGTCTAAAACTTAGACTAGAAATATATAAAAAAAATAAAGAAACATAACAAGAAGAACTAAGCTGTAAACTCAACAAAATAGTTGCATCGGGTCCTGAGTCAGCCCAAGTTATATATGATGAAAACTAGTGCCAAACATTACGCTATGAACACTTAGATACATCTCGTGTGCATCGCACGAGTCTGAATATTATTTTGAGTTTTTGACTCGACCTCAATTAAAAGTGACGAAGTAAAGGCACCAACAATTTTCATATCCATGATCAAAATGACAAAAATTAGTGCTGAACAACACGCTATGAACATTTAGATCGAACCCGTGTGCATCACACAAATTACGCTATGAACACTTAGATAACTGAATAAATGATCAATGTAATGATGTACAATATCCGACTTATTAAATCATTTTGAGTATTTGTGATAAGAAAATCACAATTGATGAATCTATTGACCAACAAAATAACGAAAATTAGTACTGAGTAATACGCTACGAACAATTAGAACGAATCCGTGTGCATCGTACGGGTCGGACTGACTCGTGTATATAATAAAATTGTAGCATATCATTAATTGTTGGCCGAATGATGAGTGCTTATTTTGCTAGTTGGACATTTCATAACAATTGGAGTTTGAATCATGAACGTTATAATTTTTTGATTTATAATTTTATTAGTCGTGGCTTACGTGTTAACATGACAACTTTGGCCACACACTCAGTGCCCAACCCTGACACATGCTGTACGGGTAGCCCCACCTCACGTATTTTTCTCTTTATTTTTTTGAATATATTTGATATATATTTTATACATATACTATAGATATTTATATACTTTTTTTATACATATAGCAATAGCTCTTATATTTGTGTTAATGACAAGTTCTATTAATAACATGTATTATAAACATAAAATACATGGAAAAGAAATTTCATAGAAATTTTTATTTCAATCGTTTTAAAATAATATTTTTCTAATGCGGTTCGACCCACCCCGACCCATTATAGATCGGTCCACGGTGGATCGACCCGTTTCGTCTCATTCACCTCATGAGATAGGTATGAATTTTCAAGTACTCAATCCGACCGTCACAATGTCATCCCTATAAAAGATGTGAGGCTGGCGTATAAATATCTAAAGCATCGTCATAATAAGACAATCAATGACCTTGGTTCACTGGCCACCGGGCTTCCAATTCAAGTGGGAGACCCGGGTTCGAGTCCCTCTGAAGATAAGAATTTTCTGTAATACCCGATTGTAATTCAGTAATTATCATTCAGTAATTGATACTCAGTAATTGATCATTTGTCACTCATATTCAATCATGGTATTCATCATTTAGAGTAATTGTATCGTGTATCAATCGTCATTCGTCACTAATCTAATTGGAGTTTCGTGCCGTGTTTATCATCGTTGTCATTTTCGTTGTGGGATGTGCGTGAGGAGTAGCGCATGCTACGTACTCTTTTTAGCGTACGCTAATTGAGTACAGGTAGCGCACGCTACCACTCAGCATTAGCGCACGTTAATGTTACCACAGTTGCGACCGTAAGGTACCGACCGCAGGTGAGTTATATGTAGCGCACACTACGAGTGGTAAGTAGCGCGCGCTAGTGGGTTGTAGTAGCACACGCTAAATATGTGGAGTAGCGCGCGCTAGGGGCGGATCAGGTTGAGTCCAGTGGCTACTGGACTGCACTGGATTAATTCATAGCGCACGCTATGAGTGATATTTAGCGTACGCAAGCGGTGTAGTAGCGTACGCTACTTGTTGGTTGTAGCGCACGCTACCGAAGTCGACCGAGGACGACGCTCGGATTCCAAGATCGGGCATCACATAATTCGTTAGCGCACGCTAACAATGGGTATTAACGCACGCTAGTGGCATGGCCGTAGCGCACGCTACAAAAGGTACGTAGCGCGCCACCGTGTTCGGACAAAGGTACCGGACTACCCAAATTACCCGTTAGCGCACGCTACGCATGGGCTAGCGCACGCTAACCTCGGATTGGCTATATATCGATGCTTAGCCCGAGTTCGTCATTTTATCATCCTTTCTCATTCCCTCATCGGTTTGGGCGATTTCGGGTATTTTGGAGAGTTCTCTTCGAGCTTCTATCATCCATCATCATCTTCAAGTCTTTGAGTTGGATTATCATCACTTCATCATCTCCTTAACATCGAATCAAAGGTATTAATCTCTTGGATCTAGAATTTCGGATTTTTGGGTTTTTCCTTCCGATTTCTTCGTGTAAGCTTGGATTATCATTGGAATATGTTAGATATAGATTATCTACCTTGGATAAGTATATTCTTACGGATTTTATGGTTATTTTCGGAATTATTTCAAGAACCCTTGGGGTTGACTTCGGTTAATTGGGGATTTTCGATTGATGTAGTTGTAATCTCGAATTGTGGATTCCTAATGGATTATTGATATCATTGAAGTGTTTTGTTAGTCCGATATACTCATTTTGGTGTTGGTTTCGATATATTCGGGATTGGATATTTTAGAAGTCGTGTGGTTGGTTACGTATTCGTTAGAATGCCCCTATGAGTTTGATTATCGTTGTTTCGACCTTTGGGTTAGTCGTGTTTTGTTGCTTGATACGTGTATTGAACGGTTATTGGTAATTATTGTTGTTCAAGGTTGTTCGAGCGACCGGTATCTCGTTTGGGACGTTGTTCGTGGAAGGACTTTGTCATCGGTATTGTGTAAGTTAACTCTTACTCGGTTAAAAGGATACTCATTCCTTTTGTTGTTGATTGCTCATAATTATAATTCATTCATCATAGTATTAATCATATTGAGACTTGTAATTGTCGAATAATCATTTCATTCACGAGGAACGACGGTTCCAAATCATTTCATTGGGTTATCAACCAAGTCACTATTATTTTCATCTCGGTGAGTCATCTTGGCCTTGTCGAATTATTATTCATTGGTATTCATTGTGGTCATTCTCGTTCATATGACCTTCTGGGTTCATATTGCGTGGCCGGGTGTGACTGTGTGGAATTGTAAGTCGGCCAAACGATGGTCATGTTTTGGGTTCACCGATACATTGGACCGTGCACACGGTAACGCTTACCTCCGTGAGACTAATTAAGTACAAGGACGGGTGTGTCCGGTCATTCGTCTTGTACACTTGCACAGAACATTACGGGCGTACTATGATACTCCTCTTCAGCGTAATTCATAACTAAGGATATTTCATAACTTCAGTTAATTCATGATTGTGTAATTTCAACCCTTGAGGATTGTTGTTCGTAATCGATTCCCGTTGGGGATTTTGTTTTCAGGTCACGGCAAGGCAAAGGCACGGGAAGAGCATGTTGACGGCGACGAGTCCCAGTGATACTAGTAGGGGGCCCCAGTCATTTCGTTTGTTTCAGTCATTTCAGTCATTTCAGTTATTCCGTCATTTGTATTTTTCCGCTGCAAAATTCCGTTTGAGATGATCATTTGTTCAGGGTGGTGTATTTTATCTCCATATAAATATACTAGTATTCTGTTTGTCCTGGTGTAATGTACTTAAACTCCTCATCGGAGTACTTGGTAATATAATGTGGTTCGGTACTACAATTATATTATTTAATTCATCATTTTCATTTGTCTGGTGGGTCCCAGTCGGGGATTCACGACACTGTAATATCCGCCTAGTTTGGGGTGTTACAGAGTTGGTATCGGAGCGGAGTTTTGAATACTACCCTCCAAGTCATGTCTCATTTGAAATCATCGTCATCGGACTAGTATCATTGGACTTTCGCGTCACGTGTGACCTGTGCAAATGCCGAGCCAATCAGACCAAGAACTGTAAGATTTCTAATGCCATGGTATAATTTCTGGCAATAATCATTCATTCATAATTCATCAGTTAACAATCCTCAATCATCATTGTCATTTTGACCAGGACGGTCAGATTAACTCATTAATCACTCAATTCATTTCATTATTCAGTTGTTGATCAGGAAGATCAAATCATTAATCTTGTTAACTCGTTCAAGATAATCATTTCAGTAATTTCATCAGATAATCATGTCACGTCAATTAATCATTCATGTAACCACTGTGTTAGAGCGCGTAAGCTCATTTTCATCATCTCATGTCATAATCATAACGTGTTATTCATGCGGGAAATATAATCATCATGTGACTTTCCTACTTCAGTATGGAGAGGGCAAGAAGAGGACGTGGAGGACGAGGCCGTGGAGCGGGCCGAATCCCGAGAGCTCGTGTGAATACACGTGCGAACGCGAGAAATAATGCTAATTCATCGAGCAGCGACGCTGCCACTCATTCACCTGTACGCGATCATTCACTATCGGGGAGTCGTACCCGGGACACGGCTCAGTCAGAAGGTGTCCGGGTTGACCCACTCGCTTTCATGCAGGGCATGATGTCCCAAATGACGCAGATGGCACAACTTATGGAGACGATGCATAACTCCGTCAATCAGAATCAACAGGCTCCTCCGCCGCCACCTCAGAGGCAAGAGAGGAATGTGAGCAATATCATCGGCGACATCTCTCGCCAGAGGCCACCTACTTTCGAGGGCTCGTCTGAGCCGGCGGATATCATTCATTGGCTCGAGCATTTCGAGAAGTTGTTTGCTATGGTAGAGTGTCCCGAAGGACACAAAGTTTGTTGCGGCTTACTACAGGTAAGAGCGCACATTCTTGGTGGTTGTCGTTGAAGCCCACCGAAGGATCATGTACTTGGGATCAGTTCAAGACTCTCATGATGGAGAGGTATTATCCGGCCCCGCTCAGAGAGGCCAAGCTGTCAGAATTACTCACCCCCGACCCCTCAACGGACGAGGATATTCTCGCCATTGCTGAGAAGTTTCAGGAACTTCTTCCGTTCGCCTCATCTATCATTCATTCCGAGGCAGATAAGATTAAGTATTTCAGCAAGAGGCTGAAACCCCGTATGAGACTACAGTTGCTTAATCATAATTGCACCACGTTGGCCGAATTCATCGAGAAAGCTCTCACCTATGAGCTTACTGCTAAAGAGATTGCTAAGCAGCAACCTTCGTCTGCTAGCAAGAAATCAAAGAATCGTAATCAGTCTGAAGGCGGTCAGACAACCTTCAAGAAACCCCGTGCGGGCTCTGCTTTTTCTGAGCGACCTTCTGTGTCGTCTAAACCCGCAGAATCTCAGTCTCGAGCGGTCAGTTCGTCCATCACCTGTTTTAACTGTGGGGATCTTGGTCATCTCAGTACCAAGTGTCCGAGACAGACTATCACATGTCATAATTGTGGGATTGCTGGGCATAAGGCCCGTTTTTGCCGTAGGGACTCCAAACCTACTCAGACGTCATCTCAGGCCCCTAAGCAGTCAGCCGTTCAGAATCAAGCCACTCAATTAGCGTCGTTTAAAACGACAGGAGCGACTAAAGGTGGAGCTTTTAGCCATCAGACGGGAGCGTCCGGTGCCGGGACTAGCAAGCCCCGGATTTATGAGATGAAGAAGACCGATGATCCAGAGGCCCGAATGATCTCAGGTACACTCGATATTCTATCTCAACCTGTGTGTACCCTTTTTGATACTGGTGCATCGCATTCATTCATTTCCGAGTCATGTTTGAGTAGACTACGTCTGGGTAGTGCTACTAGTTGTGAGCCTTATGTCATTGGCCTACCCGATGGTAGACGAATTATCGTGTCGTGAGATTGAATTGTCCGATTGGCCATGGTCGTGTATGGCCGCGGACCTAATTGTAGTAGATTTGCCGGCGGCGACGTTATCTTGGGTATTGATTGGATGGATCGTCATGATGCCATCATTAGTGTCCGTAAACGTATGATCACTATCATTTCGAGACGATGGGGTTGAATGTGTGTTTCAGGAGGTAATCCCTACTGCTCGTAAGGTCATTAATTTGATGAAAGCGAGAAGGTTACTCAATCGGGGATGTGTCGGTTATTGGTGCTACATGGCCAAAACCAGAAATCATCGATAATGTTGACGGATATTCCGGTAGTGAGGGAATATGCCGATGTTTTTCCAGACGAGTTACTCGGTTTGCCTCCACGAGGGATGTGGAATTCACGATTGAGTTGGAGCACAGTACGTCCCGATATCGAAGGCACCGTACCGGATGGCCCCGATCGAAATGCAGGAATTAAAGAACCAACTTGAGGAGTTGTTCGAGAAAGGTTATATCCGACCGAGTGCGTCCCCGTGGAGAGCACCAGTGTTGTTTGTCAAGAAGAATGATGGTTCATTTCGCTTGTGTATCGATTATCGGGAGTTGAACAGGGTGACAATCAAGAATAAGTATCCGTTACCCCGTATCGATGATCTTTTGGATCAACTTCAGGGAGCTTCAGTATTTTCCAAGATCGACTTAAGATCTGGATATCATCAGTTGCGGATTCGAGAGTCGGATATCGCGAGGACGGCATTTCGAACACGCTATGGTCATTATGAGTTTGTGGTTATGCCGTTTGGATTAACTAATGCACCTGCGGTATTCATGGAGTTAATGAATCGGGTTTTCATCGACTTTTTGGATCAGTTTGTTGTTGTCTTCATCGATGACATTTTGATTTATTCTCGTGACCGAGAGGAACACGAGTTTCACCTTCATCAAGTGCTCGACGTGTTGAGACGAGAACAACTTTATGGGAAGTTTTCCAAATGTGAGTTCTGGATGTCCGAAGTGACTTTTCTCGGACATGTAATTTCATCAGACGGAGTTCGTGTCGACCCTCAGAAGACGGAGGCTATCCGAGATTGGTTACCTCCGAAGAATGTTAAGGAAATCCGAAGCTTCCTCGGATTAGCGGGTTATTATCGGCGATTTGTGGAAGGATTTTCTAAAATCGCTCAACCTTTGACGAACCTTTTACGGAAGGATAAGAAATACACGTGGTCCGACGCGTGTCAGCGGAGTTTTGAGGAACTCAAGAGTCGGTTAATGTCAGCACCTGTACTTTCCTTGCCGCAGGGGACGGAAGGATTTGTGGTTTATAGTGATGCGTCCGGACAGGGTCTCGGATGTGTACTCATGCAGAACGGGAAGGTTATTGCCTATGCTTCACGGCAATTGAGACCTTACGAGGTTAATTATCCGACACACGACCTGGAGCTAGCAGCCGTGGTGTTCGCTTTGAAAATTTGGCGTCATTATCTTTATGGCGTTACGTGTCAGATATTCACCGATCATAAGAGTTTAAAGTATATATTTACTCAGAAGGAGTTAAATATGCGACAGAGACGGTGGTTGGAATTAATCAAAGATTATGATATCGAAATCCTTTACCACCCGGGCAAGGCGAACGTTGTCGCCGACGCCTTGAGTCGTAAGTCCGTTCAGGAGCAGATGCTTGCTCGTTTAACAGTACAGAAGGAACTTCAGCAGGAATTCCTTAGACCCGAGATCGAGGTCTGGCTTCAGCGAGTTCAGGGACAGCTTTGTATGTTAGAGATTTCATCGTCACTCGAGGAGGCAATCCGAGAGAATCAGGGTTCGGACCCATCATTGTTGCGTATCAGTGAGGATGTGGCTCAGGGGAAAGCCCCTGGATTTGTGGTCCACGAGGATGGACTTTTGAGGTTTAAGAATCGGTTGTGCGTACCGGCGAATGACGAGTTGAAAAACTCGATTTTGAGAGAAGCTCATGCTACCCCTTATTTTGTTCATCCGGGGTCCAGCAAGATGTACAAGGACTTGAAACAAAATTACTGGTGGAGTAATATGAAGCGAGAAGTCGCAGAATTTGTTTCGAGATGCTTAACTCACAACAAGTTAAGATTGAACATCGGCCGGCCGGGTATCTTTGAAACCTCTTCCTATTCCCGAATGGAAGTGGGAAGACATTTCTATGGATTTCATCACGAGTTTGCCGACGAGTCGTCGTGGCATGAATACGATCTGGGTGATCATGGACCGCTTAACTAAATCAGCTCATTTCCTTGAAATCAAGGAGACGTGGGGTCCCGAGAAACTTGCTCAACTGTTCATCAAAGAGATAGTCAGACTGCACGGTACTCCTAAAAGTATCATTTCCGATCGTGACGGACGGTTTGTGTCTCATTTTTGGAAATCAGTTCATCGTGCTATGGGAACTCAGCTTAACCTCAGTACCGCTTTTCATCCTCAGTCCGACGGGCAATCAGAGAGGACCATTCAGACATTAGAGGACATGTTGAGGACATGCGTCCTCGATTGGAAAGACGATTGGGAAGCCCAACTACCATTGATCGAGTTCACGTATAATAATAGTTGGCATGCTTTGATTAAGATGGCACCTTACGAGGCCTTGTACGGTCATCGTTGTCGATCTCCTTTGTGTTGGGACGACTTATCAGAATCAATCGGCACCGAGCCCGATATGCTTATAGCCGCCCGTGAGAAGGTAGCTTTGATCAGGAGTCGTTTGTTGACCGCTCAGAGTCGACAGAAATCATATGCAGATAACCGTCGTCGACTATTAGAGTTCGAGGCTGGTGACCATGTGTTGGTCAAAGTATCCCCGAGTCGTGGTATCTTCCGTTTTGGGAAGAGGGGAAAGTTGAGTCCGAGATTCATTGGACCGTTTGAGATTCTGGATCGAGTAGGCGAGTTAGCTTACCGATTGGCTTTACCTCCGGCGTTGAGCCGAATTCATAATGTGTTTCACGTCTCTCAATTGCGGAAGTATGTTGCCGACCCGAGTCACATACTTCAGTTCGATGAAATTGAGATCGCCGACGATCATTCATATGAGGAGCGTACTATACGAGTTTTAGAGCGACGAATCAAGCAGTTGAGGAATAAGACGATTCCTTTGGTTAAAATTCAGTGGTCTAGACACGGAGTCGAAGAGGCTACGTGGGAAACCGAGGATAGTATGCGGGAGAGCTATCCCGAGTTGTTTGACCCTTAGTTTCGGGGACAAAACTCTTTTAAGGGGGGGTGTATGTAATACCCGGTTGTAATTTAGTAATTATCATTCAGTATTTATCATTCAGTAATTGATACTCAGTAATTTCACTCATTATTGATCATTTGTCACTCATATTCAATCATGGTATTCATCATTCAGAGTAATTGTATCGTGTATCAATCGTCATTCGTCACTAATCTAATTGGAGTTTCGTGCCGTGTTTATCATCGTTGTCATTTTCGTTGTGGGCTGTGCGTGAGGAGTAGCGCACGCTACGTACTCTTTTTAGCGTACGCTAATTGAGTACAGGTAGCGCACGCTACCACTCAGCATTAGCGCACGCTAATGTTACTGCAGTTGCGATCCGTAAGGTACGGATCGCAGTGAGTTCTATGGAGCGCACGCTACGAGTGGTAAGTAGCGCGCTAGTGGGTTGTAGTAGCGCACGCTAAATATGTGGAGTAGCGCGCTAGGGACGGATCGAGTTGAGTCCGGTGGCTCTTTGGACGCACCGATTAATTCATAGCGCACGCTATGAGTGATATTTAGCGTCGCAGCGGTGTAGTAGCGTCGCTACTTGTTGGTTGTAGCGCACGCCACCGAAGTCGATCGAGGACGGACGGTTTACGGATTCCGATCGGGCATCACATAATTCGTTAGCGCACGCTAACAATGTGTATTAACGCACGCTAGTGGCATGGCCGTAGCGCACGCTACAAAAAGGTACGTAGCGCGCGCTACCGTGTTCGGACAGTGGGTACTGAACTACCCAAATTACCCGTTAGCGCACGCTACGCACAAGGGCTAGCGCACGCTAACCTGGATTGGCTATATATTGGGCCAGTTGCTTTGAGTTCGTCATTTTATCATCCTTTCTCATTCCCTCATCGGTTTCGGGCGATTTCGGGTATTTTGGAGAGTTCTCTTCGAGCTTCTATCATCCATCATCATCTTCAAGTCTTTGAGTTGGATTATCATCACTTCATCATCTCCTTAACATCGAATCAAAGGTATTAATCTCTTGGATCTAGAATTTCGGATTTTTGGGTTTTTCCTTCCGATTTCTTCGTGTAAGCTTGGATTATCATTGGAATATGTTAGATATGGATTATCTATCTTGGATAAGTATATTCTTACGGATTTTATGGTTATTTTCGGAATTATTTCAAGAACCCTTGGGGTTGACTTCGGTTAATTGGGGATTTTCCGATTGATGTAGTTGTAATCTCGAATTGTGGATTCCTAATGGATTATTGATATCATTGAAGTGTTTTGTTAGTCCGATATACTCATTTTGGTGTTGGTTTCGATATATTCAGGATTGGATATTTTCGAAGTCGTGTGGTTGGTTACGTATTCGTTAGAATGCCCCTATGAGTTTGATTATCGTTGTTTCGACCTTTGGGTTAGTCGTGTTTTGTTGCTTGATACGTGTATTGAACGGTTATTGGTAATTATTGTTGTTCAAGGTTGTTCGAGCGACCGGTATCTCGTTTGGGACGTTGTTCGTGGAAGGACTTTGTCATCGGTATTGTGTAAGTTAACTCTTACTCGGTTAAAAGGATACTCATTCCTTTTGTTGTTGATTGCTCATAATTATAATTCATTCATCATAGTATTAATCATATTGAGACTTGTAATTGTCGAATAATCATTCACGAGGAACGACGGTTCCAAATCATTTCATTGGGTTATCAACCAAGTCACTATTATTTTCATCTCGGTGAGTCATCTTGGCCTTGTCGAATTATTATTCATTGGTATTCATTGTGGTCATTCTCGTTCATATGACCTTCTGGGTTCATATTGCGTGGCCGGGTGTGGCTGTGTGGAATTTTTAGTCGGGCACACGATGGTCATGTTTTGGGTTCACCGATACATTGGACCGTGCACACGGTAACGCTTACCTCCGTGAGACTAATTAGGTACAAGGACGGGTGTGTCCGGTCATTCGTCTTGTACACTTGCACAGAACATTACGGGCGTACTATGATACTCCTCTTCAGCGTAATTCATAACTAAGGATATTTCATAACTTCAGTTAATTCATGATTGTGTAATTTCAACCCTTGAGGATTGTTGTTACGTATGGAATCGATTCGTTGGGGGATTTTGTTTTCAGGTCACGGCAAGGCAAAGGCACGGGAAGAGCATGTTGACGGCGACGAGTCCCAGTGATACTAGTAGGGGGCCCCAGTCATTTCGTTTGTTTCAGTCATTTCAGTCATTTCAGTTATTCCGTCATTTGTATTTTTCCGCTGCAAAATTCCGTTTGAGATGCTCATTTGTTCAGGGTGGTGTATTTTATCTCCATATAAAATATACTAGTATTCTGTTTGTCCTGGTGTAATGTACTTAAACTCCTCATCGGAGTACTTGGTAATATAATGTGGTTCGGTACTACAATTATATTATTTAATTCATCATTTTCATTTACCTGGTGGGTCCCAGTCGGGGATTCACGGCACTGTAATATCCGCCTAGTTTGGGGTGTTACATTTTCAAGGGTTTATGACTCTCTAGTCTTTGATTAAAAAAGAGACCATAGCCCTCCGGGGTACGCTGATGGAATAATTAAATATTAAGGGCATCAAGCGGCAGTATGTGAGGCCAGATCTCGGTGGGATCCTGCCCTTCATGGAGTAATCACTTGGGGACGACTCATTATGCGTGGTAGTTGAGGATATCTAAGAACTTGGGAGTCGGATACATATCTCGTGATTTAACTAGTAACAGTTCTGTGGGGCCGATGCTGTTATCCCGGGGACTAGTGAGGTATAAGCTTGGAACCTCGGTATAAAAAAACAAAAAAGCATCAGAATAAGACACATGCAAAACAAAGTATGAGAAACAGTCACAAAAGTTCAACATACCTTGCATCATACAGTTAAACCTCGATAAATGAATATTCGATAAACGAATAACCTCGCCAAATGAATAATTTTTTCCGGTCTCAACTCTTTATAACATGTTAAAATTTTCTTTCGACAAATGAATATATTCGTTAAGTGAATATTTCTCCGATCTGATCATATCCATTTATCGAGATTTTACTGTATATAGTTGAGATGGTGTTACAGGTACACTCCACCTCACTTTGGTAAAAATCCATTTCACATCTCATTAAGAATGATTAGTATACCTTTATAAAAGTGATTATTGAAGCAAAATTGCTAATCACTTCCAACAAAGTGCGGAGAAAAAAGTTTGATACTACAATAAGATGATTATGACTGCTTTTTCATATATTCCTTTTTATCTAAAGAAAATAAAATCGGTAAGACGTTAAAAAAATCAAATCACTATAATTTAGTAATTTTTTTTTGTTGTTGGTGAGGAAGAGACGAGAAATTCTCCCACCTATATCAGATGTCCCTTGATCAGACGGGTGTTAAATCGAGATGCGCGCAATAAGCGGCCTGCATGAGAGGCCAACGGCATACTAACTCAAAGAACAAACCTTACAATATTTCAGCAAAGTATTGTCACCACACGGATTCGAACCCGCGATGTCGGAGTGTTTCCACCCCAATTACTTTGCAACTTACCATCAGTCTATGCCCCCGGGAACATAATCTTTTTTTTTCTTCCCCAATGAGGAGGGGGATTGTCCTATGTCCTGAGTATCCCCGAGACTCTACCTCACTCCCAATCTATAGATAAGTTTTCCAACATGATTTGTTCGTCTCGTGATCCTCCGCTTTAATAATCTTAGCTGCTTGACTTTTCATGTTTTCTAAATAAGAAAAAGAAAATGATGACATAATAATGAGAATACAGTCCATATTTAACTCTTTTGGCCTAATAGATAACTTTAAGAACCCTAATTAGAGTGAAAGCAGACAAGAGTTCCTCTCTCTTTTTTGTCATAATGGAGCTTTTTAACAAAGGAACAAAATAAAAAAAAGTGAGAAGTTCTTATTCTTTGATGCTCTCTCTCCTTCACATATTGATTTGAGGAATAAAGTTTGCTTATTAAAAAGAATATATACTTTCTTCAAACAATAATGCTACATGCACAACCAATTTACACAACCAAACTTTACAACATACCATCTCACCACACATTTATCCCTAAATTCATTATTTATTCCATCACCTACCCCACCACCCACATAATCGATGGTCCAAAACAACCACAACAGTTACAACGGTTGTGATTGTATCATTTTTCTTCTTCAAACTTAATTTTATGGAATTCAAGTATATCTTATACTATATCTTTAATTATATAATAATGCGTATTATTACAGGAAAATTAGTGCAAGAATTTGGAAATTTTGAGATAAATATAACATCATATTACTGACATACTAAAATTTATTTTTATATCAGTAGAGCAACATTACGATTAAGTGTCGGTATATGGATAATATCAAAAAGTATAGTGTTACAATTATAACCGGACAAAGGTTATATATATATATATATTGGTTTCGGTGAAAATAGGTTTAAGTCAAGAAATTGAAAATAATTTGATCTATAAATCTTGATTAAATGGATGTCCAAAATTTATTTACATGAAAAGTTATGCATGGAATATATAAAATAATACAAAATAATAAAAGCAGTATACAATAATAACAGAAGTACGGTAGCAAGACAATAACAACATTATCTAAAGTCAAAAATATTTTTTAGATTTAAATTAAAAATACAAAACAATAAAAGTAGCCTACAACAATACTAAAATAGTGTAACATAAAAAAAGATGTGTCTTTCTTGGAATAGGTAGGAGTTGTAGTACTTGTATATACGTAGTCTTTTCGTCAGATCAAATCAAAATTAATCATGATCATTGATCAAAATTATGTTGTAGTTTTATTGTTTGTTTATAATTTTGAAAAAAAGAAACAATTAAATATGAAATTCCCGTAATACCCTTAAAAGTCGCAAATCTATTATTAATTTGTCTAACTCTCTAAAATAATTTTTATGACATAATCATATTATTAGATAATTATTAATTTTATACTTTTAAAAATTCAACTCAGAATAGATTAATTAAATTATCAGATAAATTAAAATTATTTTAGAATTCAAAAAACTTTAATTAATAATTAGAATAGTTGTATATAAATGAATTCTGAAAAACTGAAAATGTTAAAAAAAATAACTGTAAAAATACAAATTAATTTTAAAGTTTAAAAAGTAATCATAAAATAAATTAGAAATATAAATCACAAAAACATATATAAAATATAGTTAAATTCCAAAAAAAATATAATAGATTCTAAAATATTAAATATAAATATTAAAAATAAAATAAAAATTAAAAAAATATTTATATAGACTAGAATATGAAAAAAAACTGAAGTATTAGCAATTTTAAAATTAGTAACATCTTAAGATTTATTTATAATTTTTAAAGGTAATTTTTATTTTTAGATTGAAATTTTATTTTTAGCATCTTTTTAATTTTTTAAAATTTATTGGTATTTTCTGGAATTTTTTTTATTATATGTAATTTTAGAATTTACTTGTAATCAAGATCGGTTGTACTTTTAAATATAATATATATTTCAAATTTGAGTATGTGCTTAATGTTTGGAATATTTGTTCTTATCCATTTTTGTATTCGAAGTTTATCTTCATTTAACTTAATTTTACCCATGATGGTCAAATAATATAGGATGCACGATCCATATTGTATTTTTGAATTTTATTGATAAAATATTTTATTTTGGATGGTACAATTATATTTTTCAATATTGTTTAATTATATTTTTCATAATTTATTGTCATTTTCTAATTTTATTCTTCACTTTATTTGTATGTTTCTAGATCTATTAAAATAATATATTTTAAAGAATTTATATTAATTTTTTGTTAATTTATATTAATATTATCATTTATTTGTAATTTTTAGGATTTACTTATGAAATGTAGAATTAATTGTTAGTTTTTTTTAGAATTTTTACATTTTTTTGCATTTATTTGTACTTTTTATATATTTATTTATATTATTTGTTTTAAAGGATTTATTTATATCATTACAAATTTATTAAAATCGATAATAAATATTTGAATCTTATTTATAATTTGATAAACATATTTATAATGTTAGGTATTCTTATTTATTTGTATTTTATGGATTTATTTGTACAATATTTTTATTTTGCAGATTCATTTAATTTATATTATTAATATTGATCTATTTTTATGATTTTTTGTAATATTTAACTAATTTTTATTTTGGAATTTAATTTTTTATATTTTTAGCATTTACTTGTATTTTTTAGAATTTTTTGTATTTCCTCAAATATTATTATACTTGATTGGATTTATTTTGTAGTTTCTTAAATTTATTTGTGAATATTAGAATTCATAAAAATTTTATTATAATTTTTGAAACTTATTTTATAATTCAAATGATTTTTTTGTTTAATAAAAGAAGAGAAATTTTTATTTATTTATTTCTTTTCTCAACTTAAGGTTATTTTTATACTTAAACAATTTTAAATTTATATTTTATATAGGGATCTCTCTTTTTTAGTACCAAAGCATAAAACTAATAAGTTATATATCCACATTCATAAAACTATAATTTTTTTGATACCAAAATGTGTTAAAAGACATTATTACCCTTAAAGTCTACCACTAAAAGATAAAAAACATAAAAAGAGAAAATTATAAAAAGCAAACAACAATAATCTAAACGGTCCCACAACTCAATATTTCTCTCTCTTGCAAAAAAACTCTCTCGCTGCATCTCTCGTAGAACCAAAAACCCCCGTCGTGAAACTCTTTCGTCGACCAGAAGATGTCGAACTCTGACTACGACAGAGAAGCTGAAGACACCAGAAGTTCCTCACACGCTAGTGACACTCCATCTGAAGAGGAATTCGTCAATGATATGCCAGTTAGTGTATTTTCATTCACACACGATCGTGCCACGACGGTTGTTCATCGTCTCGCGATGGTGCTGAAGAAGATGACACCATCTTGTGCACGATGGTCTTTCGTGGGCACGATGGTTTACACACGACGATCGTCGATCGTGTGTGCCGTCGTGGGCAAAAAGATCAAAGTCTTTTGCCTGGCACACGATGGCATGCACACGATCTATGCCCGTCGTGTGAGTCGTCGTGTTGCACACGATGGTCTTCACACGATGGGCATCGATCGTGTGCATGCCATCATGTGCAAGGCAGATTTTTTTTTTCATTCCCTTAAACATTCTATCATATTCTTATGATTTGTATTCTATATTGCAGACTGGTTGCGTATGGAAGAGATCTACATTGCGCTTTGTTACACGTCAAGTGAATCTTTACATATGGGAGACGGTATTTAAAGAGATAATTGAGACACTAAGAAGTATGGGCCGCAATTCCGCAGTTGGTGATCGAGCTATTGAGATCTTGACCGAGGGGGTCCTGGGGCGTTTGATTAAAGTTAGGAGAAATGGGAGTTCAAATACTGCCCTACATCACTTGATTGCCCGTCAATTGGAGGGTGATCAAATCCCCCCGGATGAGTCGTGGTTCCAGGTTTGCGGGAAGACCATTCATTTTACGGACCGTGATTTTGCCTCACTCCCGATCTATAAATAAGTTTTCCAATATGATTTGTTCGTCTCGTGATCCTCCGCTTTAATAATCTTATCCGCTTGACTTTTCATGTTTTCTAAATAAGAAAAAGAAAATGATGACATAATGATGAGAATACGGACCATATTTAATTCTTTTGGCCTAATAGATAACTTTAAGAACCCTAATTAGAGTGAAAGCAGACAATAGTCCCTCTCTCTTTTTTGTCACAATGGAGCTTTTTAACAAAGGAACAAAAAAAAAAAAAAAAAAGTGAGAAGTTCTTATTCTTTGATGCTCTCTCTCTTCCACATATTGATTTGAGGAATAAAGTTTGCTTATTAAAAAGAATATATACTTTCTTCAAACTTAATTTTATGGAATTCAAGTATATCTTATACTATATCTTTAATTATATAATAATGCGTATTATTACAAGGAAATTACTGCAAGAATTTGGAAAATTTGAGATAAATATAACATCATATTACTGACATACTAAAATTTATTTTTATATCAGTAGAGCAACATTAAGATTAAGTGTCGGTATATGGATAATATCAAAAAGTATAGTGTTACAATTATAACCGGACAAAGGTTATATATATATAGTGGTTCCGGTGAAAATAGGTTTAAGTCAAGAAATTAAAAATAATTTGATCCATAGATCTTGATTAAATGGATGTCCAAAATTTATTTACATGAAAAATTATGCATGGAATAGTGGTTAGTAGTTAGTATTAACTCTTTACAAGAGTCTATGTCCCAGATAGAGCTGGGAAAAATACCGAAAATATCGAAATACCGAAAATATCGTATCGAAAAATATCGAAAATATCGAAATTTTCGGTATACTGATTTTTGCGGTACGGTATGATACCGTTACCGGTATTTTCGGTACGGTAACGGTATGAGCTTTTGAAATTTTCGATATACCGAGGTATACCGAAAATTTTCGGTATATGGAATTTTTTTCGACATATACCGAAAATTTTCGATATACCGAAAAATTATCGGTATATCGAAATTTTTCAGTATACCAAACTATGTATAGTATATTGATTTTTTTTTATATATCTTAAAATTTTCGGTATACCGTAGAAGTTTCGATATACCTAAAAATTAACGGTATACCAACTTGATTTCGGTACAATAACGGTATGTGTAAATATGTCATACCGAGATTTTCGGTATACCGAAAATTTCGGTATGGTAACGATATGATTTTTGTCATACCGAAAATTTCGGTACGATATACGGTATGGATGATAATTTTCGGTATACCGTACCGAACCACCCCTAGTCCCAGTTGAGACTTGAACCCTCAACTTTAAAGAGGGAGGGTAACACGTGATTCCACGTGGGCTAATGCCGCTAGACTATATGCATTTTGTTGCATGAAATACATATATTTTACGTATACACTTAGCTGAAACGTAAATTATCAAAAATTAATGGTTCAGATTTATTCGATTATATTATTCATAAAATCACAATCCTTTGATTATATATATAGTGGATCATGAGAACCATACCATAATGTGAAAATTACAAATTATTTTCACCCATTAATTTAGTCAACATGTTTCAGGTGAGAGATGAGTTGATGGAAGTGGCACGATTTCTTAATTACGCTGAAAGGGTAATTTTTTTATTATATAAATAAATTATCTTTATTTAAAATACTCATTAAGTATCTCCCCTATATACTAATGCAAAATACGCTGAGTCTAAGAGGGGTGTATTCAATTGGGATTTTGTGGGATTTTTTTGGATTTTAGAAATCCCGGGGTATTCAAATTGGATTGTTTTGAATCCATTTAAATCTTGTGGTATTCAATTTGAATTTCAGAATGTCATTTAAAATCTTGGTGTATTCAGTTAGGATTTCAAAATGTCATTTAAAATCTTGGTGTATTCAATCTAGATTTAAAACAATCCATTAAAATCTGAGGGTATTCAAAAATCCACGGATTTTTTTGGATTCATTAAAATGGTGGATTTTGATAGATTTGTTAGTGTTTTTTGTAAGTTTTGAAATCTCACCAAAATCAATGAGATTTTGAAGGATTTCTAAAAATCTATTTGTAAATCCGAAAGACTCTTCATCAACTTTATAAGATTCTGGGATGATTATTATTAATCCATACATTATTTCTAATCCGCCAAAATCTTTAAAAATCTATAAATTATTATTAATCCATCAAAATCTGAATTGAATACACCCCTATAAGTGGCAGCTTCTCATGCTTCGACTGTCACATATCTTCTGTTGGTGCTTCGTGTGCTTATGTGTCAGCTTCTCATGCTTCAGCTGACACACAATCAATTACTGGTCTAATCATCATTGCATTAATTTTTTTTTTTGAACGGCGGAAATTTTATAAACTAGCAAGAAGCTAGAGACAAAACAAGAACTACATAATGGAAATGCTCAGAGTCGGGTTTTGAAGCCAACCAACCCAACTCAAATGTTTAGAGCTACATCTACTATTAACCCATAAAAAAAGATGTCATAACAAAATTATCAAAAAATAAACTCTTTCTCGGAGGCAACCTTCCAAACACACATGAGTTCCGATAGCACCATACATGCCACCATAACGACATAAAAGACGCTTCCAAGAATTGCTTCTGAATGTTGTTTAGCCGAATAGACCCAAACCACTCCAACCATCGAGGATAAGATCGCAAATCTGGAATATTGATATCCCACCACGTGGCTAGCCTGCTATATACCTGAGCGGTGAAGGAGCACTCAAAAAAAACATGTGTTGTAGATTCTGAACACTCCTCACATATTGGACATTAAACCGAGTGAATATCTAAGCCACGAGCATCAAGGTTAACTCGAGTAGGAAGCCTATCAAGAGACATTTTTCAAACCATAATATTGACCTTATTCGGGACTAACTTACACCATCTTGTTGGGGCACCATTCAAAATTAATATTTTCTTATCAATTGCAATCCTAGCCGAACGAACAGTGAAGTTCCCCGAGCTTTCTAACTTCCAAACCCATCTATCCTCCATTGGAGTTAAATTTGTACTTGAGATCAACGTTTGCATTGCTGTCCATTGCTCACTTTCTACACCACCTCTTGGACGTCGTCTTAAAGAATCTGTATCGGCTCCTTGGACCTTCTTTGATGCTACAGAAATCAGCTTGTTTACTTCCAAAGCATACATTCTTGGAAATCTATCTTTTAGAAGTATACTGTCTACCCATTTTTCTGTCCAGAATTTCGTGTTTCTACCATCACCAATCTTCCTGCTGCAATACCCCAACAAATCAACACCATGCTCCTCAATACTCTCCATTGCTTTAATAACATTTACCCATATAGAAGAACGGTATGACCTTCGTAATGGCTCATCTATCAATCCCCTCTCACCATATATGGCTTGGACAACTCTGGCCCATAAGGCATTTGGAGATACCATAAATCTCCATATCCATTTAAACAATAGAGCATGATTCAAAGCAACGATACTATTCACTCCAAGACCCCATCTTTACGGCTCGCCAACACTTTTTTCCAGCTTATCCAAGTAATTTTACGTTCCTCCATGTCCGCCCCAATAAAAAACTTATTACGAATAGATTCAAGCTGATTTACCACTACCTTCGGGGCCTTATACATAGACATGTAATACGTTGGGATTGCCCCTAGAACTGATTTTAATAACGTTAGCCGCCCACCAACTGACAATGTTTTCACTTTCCACTTAGATAATTTATTATTTACCTTAGATATCACTTCCTTCCATGAGTCAATTCTAGCCATATTTTCCCCAACTCTAACCCCAAGGTACCTCCCCAAATTCTTGGTAACTTTACAACGAATACAAGTAGCCATATTCTCCACTTCATCATACGGAACACACACCCCCATAAGAGTCGATTTATGAAAGTTGACTTTCATTCCGGATGTTAAAT
The DNA here is from genome assembly GCA_033398695.1 of Orobanche coerulescens. Taxonomy (NCBI): domain Eukaryota; kingdom Viridiplantae; phylum Streptophyta; class Magnoliopsida; order Lamiales; family Orobanchaceae; genus Orobanche; species Orobanche coerulescens. The sequence continues at coordinate 3,612,599 of CM065810.1, forward strand.
GGAAACATTGCAATAATCTAACAAGAGCACTGATGTTTGTACTTGACCATTTTCCAATAAAAATTCCATCATCGGCATAAAACAAGTGAGATAAGTTTACCCGCATAGAATTGCCAATGGCCAACGACGAGAATAAACCTTTCTCCATCACGTTCATAAACGCTATGTGCATACTTTCCATCGCAAGAAGAAACCAAAAAGGAGACAATGGATCCCCTTGTCTTAACCCTCTACGGAACTGAAACTCTTTTGTAGGACTCCCATTTACCAAAACAGATCCCATACATGAAGAAAAACATCCCTGAACCCACATCCGCCATCGCTCACCAAAACCAAACCGAGATAAAATGTCATCAATAAAATCCCACCTTACCGAATCAAAAGCTTTCTCAAAGTCAATCTTTAAAATCATTGTTTTCTGCTTATGATGTTTACACCACGATAAAGTCTCGTTAAGAATAAAAGGCCCATCAAGAATTTGTCTACCTTTAAGAAAAGCAGATTGTTCCATACTTACCAGGTCATCCATCACAGAAGATAAGCGATTTGCCAAGATCTTGCCAACAATTTTATATTGGCACCCAATGAGACTAATCGGACGGAAGTCATTTACTAGTTTCGCATTAATTACATTATAATTATACTTCAAATAACTCGTTTTATATGAAAAATATATCAAATCAATCTTCTTTTTTCATAACGTACAAGTTAAGATATTGCATACTTAAATACAAAAAAAAAAAAGAAATATAAGAGCATTGTATTATAATAATAATAACAATTTGACGATAAAAAAAGTATATAGAAATACAAAATGTATTATTAAACAGATTGTTTAAAATAGAAATACAAAATAATAAAAGCAGTATACAATAATAACAGAAGTACGGTAGCAAGACAATAACAACATTAAAGTCAAAAATATTTTTTAGATTTAAATTAAAAATACAAAACAATAAAAGGAGCGTACAACAATATTAAAATAGTGTAACATAAAAAAAGATGGGTCTTTCTTGGAATAGGTAGGAGTTGTAGTACTTGTATACATGTAGTCTTCTTATATCCGTTAAATCAAATCAAAATTAATCATGATCATTGATCAAAATTATGTTGTAGTTTTATTGTTTGTTTATAATTTTGAAAAAAAAAGAAACAATTAAATATGAAATTCCCGTAATACCCTTAAAAGGTCGCAAATCTATTATTAATTTGCCTAACTCTCTAAAATAAGTTTTTTATGACATAATCATATTATTAGATAATTATTAATTTTATACTTTTAAAAATCCAACTCATAATAGATTAACTAAATTATCAGATAAATTAAAATTATTTTAGAATTCAGAAAACTTTAATTAATAATCAGAAAAGTTGTATATAAATGAATTCTAAAAAACTGAAAATGTTAAAAAATAACTGTAAAAATACAAATTAATTTTAAAGTTTAAAAATTAATCATAAAATAAATTAAAAATATAAATGACAAAAACATATATAAAATATAGTTAAATTCCAAAAAAAAAAATATAATAGATTCTAAAATATTAAAGATAAATATTAAAAATAAAATAAAAATTAAAAAAATATTTATATAGACTAGAATATGAAAAAAAACTGAAGTATTAGCAATTTTAAAATTAGTAATATCTTAAGATTTGTTTATAATTTTTAAAGGTAATTTTTATTTTTAGATTGAAATTTTATTTTTAGCATCTTTTTAATTTTTCAAAATTTATTGATATTTTTTGGATTATTTTTTTTATTATATGTAATTTTAGAATTTACTTGTAATCAAGATCGGTTGTGCTTTTAAATATAATATATATTTCAAATTTGAGTATGTGCTTAATGTTTGGAATAGTTGTTCTTATCTATTTTTGTATTTGAAGTTTACCTTTATTTAACTTAATTTTACCCATGATGGTCAAATAATATAGGATGCACGATCCACACTGTATTTTTGGATTTACAGATAAAATATTTTATTTTGGATGGTATAATTATATTTTTCAATATTGTTTAATTATATTTTTCATAATTTATTGTCATTTCTAATTTGATTCATCACTTTATTTGTATGTTTCTAGATCTATTAAAATAATATATTTTAAAGAATTTATATTAATTTTTTGTTAATTTATATTAATATTATCATTTATTTATGATTTTTAGGATTTACTTATGAAATGTAGAATTAATTGTTAGTTTTTTTAGAATTTTTACATTTTTTTGCCTTTATTTGTACTTTTTATATATTTATTTATATTATTTGTTTTATAGGATTTATTTATATTATTACAAATTTATTAAAATCGATAATAAATATTTGCATCTTATTTATAATTTGATAAACCTATTTATAATGTTAGGATATTCTTATTTATTTGTATTTTATGGATTTATTTGTACAATATTTTTATTTTGCATATTCATTTAATTTATATTATTAATATTGATCTATTTTTATGATTTTTTGTAATTTTTAACTAATTGTTATTTTAGAATTTACTTTTTTATATTTTTAGCATTTACTTTTGTTTTTTTGAATTTGTGTGTATTTCCTCAAATATTATTATACTTGATTGGATTTATTTTGTTGTTTCTTATATTTATTTGTGAATATTATAATTCATAAAAATTTTATTATAATTTTTGAAACTTATTTTATAATTCAGATGATATTTTTGTGTAATTTACATTGTAAAAATAAAAGAAGAGAAATTTTCTATTTATTTATTTCTTTTCTCAACTTAAAGTTATTTTTGCACTTAAACAATTTTAAATTTATATTCTATATATAGGGATCTCTCCTTTTTAGTACCAAAGCATAAAACTAATAAGTTATATATCCCCGTTCATAAAACTATAAGTTTTTGATACCAAAATGTGTTAAAAGACATTATTACGCTTAAAGTCTACCACTAAAAGATAAAAACATAAAAAGAGAATTATTAAAAGCAAACAACAATAATTTAAACGATCCCACAACTCAATATTTCTCTTTCTTGCAAAAAAAACTGTCTCGCTGCATCTCTCATAGAACCAAAAACTCCCATCGTGAAACCCTTTCGTCGGCCATAAGATGTCGAACTCTGACTACGACAGAAAAGATGAAGACGCCAGAAGTTCCTCACACGCTAGTGACACTCAATCTGAAGAGGAATTCGTCAATGAGCCGCCGGTTAGTGTATTTTCATTCACACACGATCGTGCCACGACGGTTGTTCATCGTCTCGCGATGGTGCTGAAGAAGATGACACCATCGTGTGCACGATGGTCTTTCGTGGGCACGATGGTTTACACACGACGATCGTCGATCGTGTGTGCCGTCGTGGGCAAGAAGATCAAAGTATTTTGCCTTGCACACGATGGCATGCACACGATCGATGCCTGTTGTGTGAGCCGTCGTGTTGCACACGATGGTCTTCACACGATGGGCATCGATCGTGTGCATGTCATCATGTGTAAGGCAGATTTTTTTTTCGTTCCCTTAAGCATTCTATCATATTCTTATGATTTGTATTCTATATTGCAGACTGGTTGCGTATGGAAGAGATCTACATTACGCTTTGTTACACGTCAAGTGAATCTTTACATACCGGAGGCGATATTTAAAGAGATCATTGAGACACTAAGAAGTATGGGCCGCAATTCCGTATTTGGTGATCGAGCTATCGAGAGCTTGACCGAGGGGGTCCTGGGGCGTTTGATTAAAGTTAGAGAAATGGGAGTTCAAATACTGTCCTACATCACTTGATTGCCCTTCAATTGGAGGGTGATCAAATCCCCCCGGATGAGTCGTGGTTCCAGGTTTGCGGGAGGACCATTCGTTTTACGGACCGTGATTTTTCCATGATCACTGAACTGCATTTTGGAAACTTTACCTTCCATCCACATAACGACCATCTCCTTCGGTCTGATGGTATTTTCCACAGAATACTCCATGGCAAAATATTAAGGTTAGTGTTCTGCGGAAGAGGTTCAATGCTCGAGATTTTGGTAGAGACAGAAGAGATTATGTGAAGGTTGCCAATTTGCTTATATACTACTACTTTATCCTATACCGTGACGACATGATGGTCGAGACATGGGCATGGGCATTAGTTGAGAATTTCGAGCAGTGGGATATATTCCTTGGGGTTCTTATGCCTTTGGGGTTTTATCTTACTACATAGGCAACGTTACCATGAAGGAGGGACAAGAGCATAAGGAATATCACTTCTATGGTCCTGTTTGGGCTTTACAGATATGGTCGTATGAAATAATTCCTTCATTGGGAGAATTGTGTGGTATTCGAGATAAATCTGTACAAGTCCCTCGGTGTTTGATGTGGACTACGAGGAAGGTGTTCTGTGATTTCACTCATTTCTTCGATGATAAGGTACATAAACTTGTAAACGTACTTTCTCCTGACTTCACTTATCTCTTCAACATTATGTGATTGCCCATATAATGGTATGCTTTAATGACTACTTTTGCAGCACAAAGTACTTCCCTCCTTACCGCATCTGGAGGAGGATGAGGCTGAGTACTACTACCTGAGTTTTGATAATGGCTCGCCATATGACGTTAAGTTCATTAACCCTATAAGAATAGTTGTGAAGAACAAGGAGGATGAGCCTGCGCCGATGCCGAGAAAGAAAGTTATGGATAGGTTGAAGAAGGCTGCTGGGAAATTGATTACATATGAGTCGGCACATAAAGTGTCGAAGCGACACCGGCAGAGTACCCCACCAGTAGATGGTGCAGAGACATCGGACCGGGAGAGGAGGCCAGAGAGGGTGTGTTGTGTCCACGGACTTCCTTGTCCGGACCACACCCAGGATGTGAGTAGGGATGAGTACTTCGATCGCCGTTTGAAGGCGATCTTGTACGACGAGTCGGAGACAGGATTTATTGCTCGAGTTTCTCGCCGGGTGCTTTCTGGGATCGTGGATTTCTTCGGACCTACGCATAGACGTTCTAGGAGCCCGGTGCACTACTCAGCTGGGAGCCATGATAGGTTTCCCGATAGGCCTCGTCATTCTGCATCTGTTAGCAGCGCCCAACGGAGGATTCCTGACCCTCCATGTCACTCAGTCTCTGGTGCAGCCCACAGTCACCATTCTCAGCGTCAGCCTAGTCATCATTCTCAGCGTCAGCCTAGTCACCATTCTCAGCGTCAGCTTAGTCACCATTCTGAGGTCCAGCACAGTCACCATTCTGAGATCCAGCACAATCATCATTCCCAGAGTCATCATTCTTTTGAGCGGACTGAGCAGCCCCTTGATTATGAGCATCAATATCAGCCATTTGACGCGCCGTTTCAGCAGTATGGGACGATGTTCGACTGGTTTTAGGACGAGCATCATTATAGTGCGATGTTTCAATGTGAAGGTGGTGGTCCTCGTGAGCGCTCCATTTCGGATCGAGCCGAGCTTTTTTAGATCGAGCAAATGGCCAGGCTCTGATCGTTATAGTTGTGAGAGGGATGTTGAGGGTGATGAAGATGGTGAGAGTGTCGGGACGCAGCAGTTGGGTGAGCGTATTCTTCCACCACGAGTGAGTCGACCATCTGTTGCTCTTCAGGAGCCTTTTGTGGTGGCGCCTCCAAGAGATAGCGAAGCTCTGAAGAAGTTGTACCTACACTTTAGGAGGGAGCAGCCACGTGATGCTATTGTCCGGTGTTTGGAGACTGGGCATGCTCTCACCCAGGCGTTATTTAACCGGATAGATTCTAGCCGTGAAGACTTTGATGCTGAGGTAATAGATTGTTATGTGCTTGCGACTCGAGCGAGGCTTCGGAGGGGAGTCCGTAGTGTTGGTGTTGGTAGAGTTAGCACTGTACTTGCCGGCTCCCAATTTTACGTAAGTTCTATAACTTACTCGCTTGTATATCATTGGTGTGATGTGGATTTTTTTTTATTTTGTGGTTCGGCTTTTTGTAGTTAGTTATGGCCAACGAGTTTGCAAGACTCCATCCAGATGATCCACTTGGTATCAAGGTGACAAGGAAGCCGGTTTACAAGGATTGAAAAATTCCTAAATGCATCGAGGACTACATGACAGGTCTTGATACACCACATGCGGTTCCATGGTCAAATTGCAACGAAGTAAGTTTGAAATTTATATTTATAAATGAATCGCTATGTTTGACGTGATGATCTTATATGAGTACATATTTTGTTTCAACAGATCATTGCCATTTGTTGCCTCGACCAGAGCCACTGGGTGACTATCAAGATTGACATCATAACATGGACCGTGGAGTTGTACGATTCCTTGTCACACCAACACCAAGATGGTCGATACCGATTCAACCAACTGCGACTGATTACTCGTCTGATGCCTCGTGTGCTAGCTCAATCCGGGTACTGGCTGAACAACCAATCGAAGAAGAAGTATGACACGGAGATGAGTTTCAAAATTATGCCAAGAGAGCTACAGTTAATACAAAACGACAATCACAGTTGTGGCCCCTTCGCGTGCATGTACTTGGATCGACTCGTCTCTGCAAACCCAGCAGCAAGGCACCAAATCAAGGAACTTAATGAGAAATATATTAAGAAATATCGATATGGTTTAACTGCTAAAATCTTTATGTTGTCGTTATACATGTAAAATGGTTTATGGTGTGTCGTGTTGTTAAATATTTATGTTGTCGTTAGACAGTTTTGGCAATATTAGTGTGTTGTGTTGTTAAATCTTTATGTTGTCGTTAGACAGTTTTGGCTCTGTGTTGCACACGATGCCTGCACACGATCGTGGCCATCGTGGGTTACGATCATGTGCAACCTGCCCACGGTCATGGGTTACTGCTGTCGTGTGCCCACGATGGGCATTGCCGTGTGCACCACCGTGTGCATAAGACCGTGGGTCCCATCGCAGGCACAGCCGTGTGCACCATCCTGTGCACATGAGCTTTTGGTATTTTTGCCAATTTGATTTATTGTGTTATCTAGAAGGATGTTTTGTGATTCTAAAATTGCTTGTTCAAACATTAATTACTATATAACTTCTTATACAAACTCGTATTTGTCACTTCGTGTAATTTATTAGTATATGAGATATTTCATATAGATGATGAACTTATCCTTGTGAACTAATACATTGAGAACATATGGACTACACATGATATGCAATATATTATGTTAATTCAATCAATAAATTTTTAAACAAGTGTATCGTTATCAAATACTTGTTAATATATAAGTAACAACACCTAAATTGATGATTAATTTGAGAAATTAGTGAAAATTGTTGATGTTCTTGTGCACACGACCGTGTGTCCCAACGTGAGCACGACCGTGTGCACCATCGTGTGCACACGTGGATACAGTGCCAATTTGACACCGTAGACACCGTGACACTTGGTTGCCAACGTGGCACACGATCGGAGCACACGATCGTGCCCATCGTGTGCACCATCGTGTGCACTACAAAAGGCAGCATCAAATTATTTTATTATAAAATCCCATCGTGGGTCCCCCCTCTTTCAATATAAGCTCATCTTCCTGGACCGAGAACCGTAGTCCCCCCCTTTTCACTATAAACCCTAATCAATTAAAATCAGTTAAAATCCATTAAAATCAAATATACAAAATGAGCGCCGATTACGAGAAAGCGATTTAGGGGGAATCGAAGCACCTCCACCAAAAAGAAGGAGGATACCTCCTCCCAACCCACCATACAGAACTAGGCCGAGAGGAATATACTCAATGCTCAGATTAAGTTTTTTGATTTTGTTGTATGTGTAGTGTGTACTGCAAATTAATGTGTTTCATGAAATAGGGCCTATTTAAAAACACTGCGAGCACTCCAGTCATACTAGATGGTGATGATGATGATGATTTAGAGATTTCTCAGAAGACAAGTAAAGAAGTTATTTTAGAAGAAGAAGTTCATGGAGATGATGATACAAGACTAAAGAAACAGCAGCAGATGGGGGAAAAGGGATCCATTTGATTGCGGTTTTTAAGTTATTATTAGATATTTTGGTGTGATGGTGGTGAACTTTTGTTATGTAAAGTTATATGGATCTATGTGATTGTGGTTTTTAAGTTATATTTTGGTGTAAAATATTGTTCTTTAAAGTGAGCTACTTTGTTATGGTCAATGTTTGCCTCCATAATCACCTTTATTTGCTTTACATCAGTGAACACTTAAATTTCAATTCAAATATAAAGAAAATAGACACAAAATTATGCATTTCAACTAATAATCATAATACTGAATCAATACATGGTTCATCGAGGATCAAAATATCAGCACATGATTGTTGCTAGTAAGTCACAAAATATAAAAATACATAAGCAATTTAAGTTTCATGGTATAGACATCCCCTTATGTCATGGTCATCATTACGACAAATGCTACACCTCTTCTTCTGCCGGCGCCTTTGCCTCATTTGTTCATCCATTCCTTGAGTTTCTTCAGGGATATTCAATCCACACCACCTATGGGAATGAATGCTTTATAAGATTTTCTATTGAGGTCGGTTCCTTTACACCTACCGCACACCTGAGCTCGTCCACCTGCGGGCAAATTTTCAACAGCGGACCGTGCACGACTCATCCTTGGTCGGTCGACTTGTCGTACCCCATCTGGAGGTAAGCAAATGATGTATGAGATCTCCGGTGGGACATTCCACGCATCAGGATGTGGGATAGGATTAATATGCTCCTTATAAGTCTCTTTAAGGCCTTATTGCTTGAAATAACGACTAACAAAATCATACACAGACAAACCATTGCCGGCGCGCCTGTTACAATAAGCAATTATGTCAATGATGTGGTGTAGAATAATGTATTTTTGATACTGATGAGGTGTAGGATAAATCCAGACCAGCCCTGTGTTGCACACGATGGCAGCACACGATCATGCCCATCGTGGGTTACGATCATGTGCATCTTGCCCACGATCAAGGATTGTTGCTGTCGTCTGCATCCTGCCATGACCGTGGGCACACGATGTCTAGTCCCACCGTGGGCATGACGGTGTGCCCCGACAGCACTCAGCAGCTGTAGGATACAGGGCCCGACAGCGCCCGCAAGCTGTAGGATACAGCGCCCGCAAGCTATATGATACAGCATAGACAAAAACATTGAATGGTGTGCACATTAGAGCGAAACAATTACCTTATAGCGGCAAAAGCATGACGACATGGAATCTGATCCAAATCAAACTCACGACAACAACATGTCCAAGTTCGAAGGTCGACCTCATAAGAAACTTTGTTTTCTTCGTCTTTATAAACAAGTGGGTGGTAGCTCGAACGGTAAGAGTCAGACTGGCTTGCACAGAGTTAGATAGCTTTTCAAAAGTGTGCATTGTAAACTCATGGTCTCTTGATGTAGCTTCTCTCCGCCGCTTCTCATCAAACAAATTCTCTAAAATTAAGCGAAATATCTCAAAGTAACAAGCAAACAGGTAAACGCCTCGCCCACAACATACGATTATTAAAGCATTCAACAACATTGGATGTCAAGAAGTTATAGCGTCGTACCTGACACTTCGACCTAGCCCACCTCTCTGGCCCAATTTCAGAAAGGCGCATGTGAGCCCCATTAGGGCTTTCAATATGTAGTTTCGAAAAGTAGTTTTCAAAAACTTCTTCACGATGCGTGTAGGCAGCAGTTCTAAAGAGTCCTATAGCATGCACATCGTAGGAGGTCAGAATTTTTGCAAGATGGTGACAGCACAACCCGTGGAATGCATTCGGATAGACGGCTCGAACAGCATTCTTAATGCTTTTATGTTGGTCACTCACAATCAGTAAATCTTCCATCGGATTGTAGCATCTACGCATGTTATACAGAAAATAAGTCCATGACTCGTCGTTCTCTATCGGACCGAGACTAACTGCAAGAGGAAATACTTGCTCGTTCCCATCAAATGTCACGGCCGCAAATAGAGTTCCTTTATTCCTTCCCTTCAGGTGTGTCCCATCAACTATAATCACCGATCGAAGGCACGTATCAAAGGCCCTAATACTCTGTCCGAGTCCAACGAATATGTGCCAAAACACTCCCTCACGAGTCGTCTGCAAATCATAAATTGTCCCTGGATTACGCTGTTTTAACAAATACAGATAAGATGGGAGCCTCTTATACGACTCATCAAAGCCACCATATGTATTCTCTATCGCTATATTCCTCATCCGGAGAGCAAAACTGTATAGCATGACAATGCCGTACTCCCTACACATATCTGCAATCATCTCCTTTGGCCTCAAAGTGACCCCATTACCGGTCAATCTTTTAGCAAAATAATGGCCGGCAACATCAGAAGTGACCGATCGTGCGGCAGCACGGTTCAAATCAGGGTGGCAGCTCTGCTCCAAGGTCAACTTAGTAATTCTCCAAATAGTTGCACCCTCAATAGCACACAACCTAAACTGATAATTTTTTCGCCCACTCTTACAAACAAACACTATACGTTTATGGGCGGAACGATCAGTGATACACTGTAGCATATTTTTCAAATGATACATTCATAAAGTTATCCTCAACTCTGTCTTGGACCGAAAGGTGGACCCCACCTCTAGCTGACCGGTGACCGGTGGAGGCTGCTCGACCCAACCCAAAGTCCCGGCACTATCGGGGTCTGGAAATGGAATGATCCAGTTACGCTGATTGTAGATGCTCATGCTCGCTCGCAGATTGATGGTCGGATGAGAAGTTCCGACGACTCATAATCCTATCAATTTGGGCCGGTTGGCGAACCCAAGCAAGAAATTCTGCAGATAGTGACTCAAGCAAGTCTTTACAACAATCTTCATCTTCGGATGTATGCACCTTCTCATCTTCCTCGTCTTCCTCATCTTCCTCGTATTGATAATCTTCGGAAGGCATGTCATAATTTATGTTTCCGGGCTCTATTCTCGAGCTGCTACATCTCATGTTAACCTCGGGAGTGGAGGAGCTGCCGTTCTCAACATAGACCTCAGGATCCTCCTTGTATTCTATTAGTAATCGAAGTATCTCGGTATCGCCCCGTAATAGGACTTTTACTTTGTTTCCCTTGGTCATGTGTGTCAAGTACCATAATTTGTAATCGGACTCATTTGGACCACCCAAACCATCTGTGATAACCCCCAAGGGGTTCACGACTAATTTTGCTCGTGTCGATGTAGACAAAAAAGGAATCCCCGTCTACATATGTCGATCGCTCCCAATGACCACCGTGATGTATCAAAATACGCTGCCACGACATCTGATTACAAAAAGATGAATAACTATTCAGAAAACTGAGCGAACAATATTATAACACGGTTTGCCTTTGACACGACCGATGCACACGGTCGCATGCTACCATGTGCAGCGATCGTGTGCAAATTTCTGGCCATGAACACGATCGTTGTACACGATTGTAGACGATCGTGTTAAACGATCGTGAACACGTTAGTTGTGCCCACGATGTCAAGGTCGTTGGACACGACCATTGCACACGATCGTTGCACACGGTGGCTTCCCATCGTGTGCAGCGATCGTGTCCGTAAGAACTGGCCGGGAAAAAAAAAATTCAGCGGTCAAATACTGATGCATACCTTTATGAACCCAGAAGCACGACAACTGAAGTCCTATTTGGACGTCAACTTTTCTTTTCGAATAATCTTGTGATTTTTATAAAATTTTTTAGAGACCCTTTGTAAAAAATGGTTGTGTTGTTTGATGTATATGTTGTAGTTAAATTTTGTTTGTTGGACATTAATGATCGGCTTTGAGCAGATGAGGAAAATGAAAAAGAAAAAAAAAAGTAGTTTAAATTAAATAAAATACAAAAAGAAAAGAGAGTCAACATTACAACTTTTGGTAGGACATTTTAGTCTTTTTATCAAAATGGTACTAAAAACTTATACTCTTATGAATGAGGATATAAAACTTATCAATTTTATGATTTGATATTAACGAATTGATTCCCACTTTTGTATACTTATTCACCACAATCATAATACTTACCTGCATACAGGTAGTACAATGTCTACATATTCCAAGAAAATCCCAAAAAGATAGCACTATTTCATATCGAACAAATCTTTCTAATGTCGAAAAAGTAAATGAAAACAATAAAAGTTGTGTATCATAATAATAAAAACGGTATAATAATATAATAGCAACATGGATTAATAATATTCAGACAGATTTTCTAGAATATTTAAATTAGAAATGCAAAATAATAAAAGCATTGTATAACAATAATAAAGGAGTGGAATAAGACAATACCATCACTATCTATTATCAAATTTTTTTCCCCTTCACAATGCCCAAACAAACATAAAATAATAAAGCAATGTATAAGAAATAAAAATAGTGTAACAAGATAATAACAACATTTTTTTTTATACCAAAATTCCAAGCTTACACCTGGCTAGTTTTCGGGATAATAACTTCGGCTCCACAGAATTGCTACCAATTAAATTGCGAGATGTGTATCCGGCTCCCAGGTTCATAAATATCTTCAACTACCGCGCACAAGGAGTCGCCCCCAAGTGATTGCTCCATGTCGGAACCCTCCAATTCAACTGCAGGGTCCCACCGAGATCTGACCTCCTACACCGCTTGAAGCCCTCAATATTTAATTGTTCCACCAATGTACCCCAGAGGACTAGGGTCTCTTCCTTAATTATAGACTAAAGAGTCATAAACACTTATAAATTCTAAATTCTTGTTCTCAGAGGGATTCGAATATGAGTCTCCCACTTGAAGTGGAAACCCGTGGTCAGTAAACCAAGGTCACTGGTTAGATAATAATACATTAGTTTGTTATCATCTTAATTTTTCAGAATAATGACAACTTTTATCTGCTATTACAATTATACTGCCTTTAATAGCCAAGCTCAATTCTTTTATGAAACTAACAGTTTTTTTTTTTTTTTTTTTTGTATTTTTTGGTAAGCAATCTGCATCCTCATATGTAAATCATGAAAAGAGGATTAATTTGACGTTTTTATCAAAAATCAATAATAAATAAATAAATTATTGTATTTTAATCGGAGATAATTTATTTGTGTGACAATAAAATTATCCTTTTAATAATCTCTAGCTATTTACACATCATTAACATGAATTACGCCTACTAATGTGGCAAAAATACACTTTTCTTATTTATTTAGTGGTTGGGATTGATTTTTAGTTCTCATACTATGAGGAGAAAAAGGAAAATCGAACATGAACCCGGATGAACATGGGCTAGAGGTGTCTTTTGCTAATTAAGTCAATATAAATATATTTATATTTTTATCCATGTTTGTTAAAAATTGCTTCAAACTTTAATTAGATATGTAACATCACCATTCGTGAGGTATATTAGAGCCTCGCGACCCCTTCCACAAGGACTCACTAAGCTAGAAAGACTAATGAGGCTAACAAGTGTTTAAGCAAAAAGTCATGAAATACGACATGCACTCGAGTATATAAACTACAATAGTACAATCCAAAAGAAGAACGACATGATGACTTGAGACTCCCCACACCAGTATCGTTGTGGAGTACCATCATCTTCGTGCCATTCTTATGATTGCTTGCCCTTGCCACATACACATGAACACATGAAAGGCGTGCGTCCCGAAAGGGGTTAGCTTGAATCTTCTAATACAAGTACCACAAATGATTTCACATGATTCATACAATACAATGCATGCGACACAAAACGTACAACATAATTTTTACACATGAATGCGTGCTCGTGTGTCTAACACCGAAAGATCATCTGAAGCCTCACCAGACCCTTTTGAAGTACACACTCAAGTGCTCGTCACGGTTCTCACACAACGGACTCCCGAGACCTCAATGGGCCTTCTCTAGACACACACCATCCATTCTCATGTTCCTCCAACCTAATTATCATTCGAGGCTTAGCTGAACCATCCAGAAATGCGCACTTAAACGTGCAATTCTCATAACAACAGACTCTCAAGGGCTCGCCAAATCATTCCAATATATATTTATACATACACAGTCATTCCAGGGATCACATGCACATGAATATCTCGTAACACTATATGAGAGGGAAAATTGCACCCTTAGTCTCATACGAATTTGGTCATGTGATATATTTTTATCCCATACAAATCAACCGTCTTTTAATGGAAATAAGTGTCTCTGTGGCACGCGCCTGTCAATGTAACACACCAAAATATTTGGGGAATATTACGACACCCTGAAACCCCACCAAGAAACCCACAAAGTTATACATTCACTTTATATTTTGGACTTCCAAAGTCGATGATTTTCTGTATCAATTGATATAGATGAACGAACGCATACATGGTTAGCATCTTGGAACAATACGAGCTAAAATTTGATGGGAAAGATGAAAACGTAAATACGACGAAGGCCGCCTACTTGCACTTGCAGTGACTCTCTTACCTTTTTTTTAGTTTGTGTCTAAAAGCATTCCATGAATTTGATCTCCAAATTTCATTTGCGTATATTCCTCACTTCTATAGATTCTGGCCATAAATATCAATTTTAAATCAATAAAGTGAAAGCTCGCACTTTGTGTTTATAAGACTCCAATTACAATAAATCGCATTAATTAAGCAAGAACGGCCCCTTAGCTAACGTCGTTGGCTCAGTCGATGAATCCAAGATTTTGTGGCGAGCGGGGAAGGGGAAAAAGGTAAGAGAAGCAATGTGGCTTTGAAATTATTGCACGCACTTGGTGTTAAAAATTATATCAACATGATTAAGATAAGCCTACTTCATATCATCTTTTGTAAAGAGATACAGTTATGTGCATACCATCTTTTTGAGTCGCAATGCATGCATATTAAGATCGATGTCAGGTAGAAAACGAAGACCTTGCTGAGAATCGACTGTAACAATGATAACAAACAGTGTGTTTTACGCTAACAAAAAACAAAATAAACTTCCGTGCATTGCGCGGGAACACAATATATTCGAGGCAGTTTCTACAAGTTTTTTTCCAAAATATTATTACATTGTGAACAGATAGCTAGTGTTGGTTAGGATCGTGATTATACTTAAAAAGTGTTGAAAACATTTAGCTATTTTTATCCAACACATAAATATATAGGGTTGCAGATTAGCCCACCAAGAAGGTGTAATTCACCCCTTGTGCATAAGACAATGGGGAGGGATGCAACTTTTTAAAAACTCTCTGTTTGAGGTCATTTTCTATATTTATTTTCGAAAACACTAAAAACGTGTTCTTTTTATCATTTTCGAAAATACATTTTGGAAAACAAAAAAAAATATTTTTACACAAAACGCAAAATGCCCAAAACCTCGTTTTGAGCGTTTTGTGTGTATTTCAATAAAAAATTTTCAAAATGCTCAAAATGCATTTTGAGTTTTTTTTTTTTGGATTATCCTAATTTGAAACTAAGTCTAAAATAAAGATTTATGAATTTAATATTAATATTACTAAAAAAAATATTTTGCAAAATAAATTTAACAAAACGCATTTTCAACAACTTTGAAAACAAAAATAAAAACAGAAAACATAAAACATTTTGCAAAATGAAAGTACAAAACAAAATACAAACAGAACGCCCCCTTTGTTCCTATTTAATTTATACAGGGGGTGATCCGCCCATTTCTAAAGAAAGCAGGGGAGTAATATGACTATTTATACACATGGGGTAAATAGCTCATTTTGTAAAACACAGGGTGTAATCTGCCATAATCTGCCAAAAACACAGGTATATCTCTCATATGTAGTCGTTTCCGGCATCACCAATCAGAAAAAAGGTTCGACATTATTAGTGTCGGACGTCGACTTCATCGAATCACAATTACACGAGTAACAATTACATGCAAAGAAGTATTCAATAACACATCATTCTTACGTGCATTTATTTGATTTTGCTTTTCCGTTTAATTGCACACTGTTTTATTGCATATTAATTTGGTGGGTTAGCAATTTCAGCAAAAAAAACACTTAGTAGTGCACAGAACTTACTGCCTTCATGAAAGATAATATCCGAACTTCATCTTTCTGTATTCCATCTGGACCACAAATGCCACTACTGACATCAATCCCAGTCGGCTTGAGAGTCGAGAGAGCTTTACATACATTCTCGAGCTTAATCCCTCCGGCTAGTAGCCATCCCCGTTTGCTCCTAATAGGCGGCAGCTTAAATCTGGACCAATTGAATCCTTTACCACTGCAAACATTTGCAAAGAAAAATGTTTGTGATCATTTCCCTTCTGGGATAACATAGAGTTTAGGGATAGGTTACCAAAACTACCCTTAGAGCACTCGCAGCGGAATTCTCGAATTTCTACTCCTAAATTTCTCCCTAAATTTATTCTATACTATTTTGTGTCCCCTAATTTACAAATCCATACAACAGAACTCCTATTTTCTATGCAAAAATAATAATTTCATGTGGGCCCTACACAATTATAAGTTTAAAATTATTTTTGGGTGGGTGTAAATTTAGGATTGAAAATAGGTAGGTGTAAAAAATTTTGTGGGCCCCATCCATTTTAGGGGATCTGCTGAATGCACTTTTTGTCATATTTTTAATTATTTTAGCCTAAATTTAGAGTTAAGATGGTTTTAGGAGATCTGATGAGACTGCTCTTAGGACATGCCCCTAAGACTCAAAAATACTAGATTCGGATTCTGAATCCCAATACCCATTTGTTCAACAACTCAAAATTTAAATACTCCACTTACACATCTTTATATCTAATTTATGTCGCATCATCTTCCTCTCTCCGTTTTTTATCTTTAAACAAATACAACTACTTTTCTCTCTCCTCTTTTTAGATTTTAAAAAATACAACTCAAAAATACAAATCATTTTCAGACATAATTTGACATCCCAATCCTAAAACAAATAAATTGTGAGACAGAAGCGGTGGGTCTGTCAAAGGAAGAGCAACCTTCATTTGCTTTCGGATAGTGATGTTTTCACGAGAATTCTAAATCCCAAATCCCACTGAATCTTAGAGCAAATAGTCCCTTCGAGGTTTGAAGTATTTACCAAAACAAATCAGAGAAGCTTAGAAATTACAAAAAAAAAAAATGAGGTTCCAATCATAAGAAAAAAAAAAGGTTTCTACAATTATCCCCTCATTAACCACAACTCAAGTTTCTTTTTCTTTTGTAATTTTAGGACTTCTTTGTTTTTTTTTGGTAAATACCCCAAACCTCAAGGGTGATTTTGTACTTATCTTTAAAATTTATAGGATAACCTAAACAAAGATTTTGCCCGCATACTAAAGTGAATAACACAATTTTGTACCTGCCACCTTGAGCACTATCCACAAGAACCCAATCAACTCGAGAGCATTCATCCTCAGAAATAGAATTCAAAAGATCCCCATCCTCATTCACATGAAGAACATAAATTACACTGTTTTCTTTCACTACGCTTTCAAAAGCACCCCGAGAACCATTTCCGTGAAGCTGCATTGCCGAAAAAAGAATATATATATAGGCCGAATAAAACAAGGAAGATGTAAGAAAATAACGATGATGCTGGCAAAAAGAAGAAAAAAAAGTAAATAACCTGCACATATTCGAGTTCAGCTTCGTCTGAGGCTCTTAGTATAGTTTCCGAATCATCATCCACAAACACCCCAACGGGCTCGGCTCCATTTCGCCGTGCTACTTTCGAAATCTCCTTTGCAACCGAAAGTGAAACGGATCTTTTCGAGTTGGGCCAAATAATCATCCCGATGAAATCGGCGCCGGCTTCGGCTGCTAAAGCAGCATCTTTAGGTGATGTGATCCCACACATCTTAACTAAAGGTTTAGTTTCTTCGAGTTCCTTGTAAGGAGCGGAAAATTTTATCGAATGATTTGGCGCACATGTTGTTTTCATCTTTGGAAAGGCTCGGGTACTTAAAAAATGCATTTCTTCATGCGTCAGATCTGAAGATCCGTGGCATTACCAATGTTACCTCGTTCGCGGTACGTTTCGGTACGCGGAACACGTACCGGGTCGTGGTACGCTACATATACCGGAACGCGGTACGTTGGGGGTAGGCTTTGTCGGGAAACATTTTTTAGGATGCGGTACGCGAATTCATTCTTCACAATACGCTAGTATTTTATTTTTTATATTTTTTATTATATAAATTTGATCACTTATAAATTTTAATTTATATCATGTTATAATGATATATGTTTCCTTGTAATCATATCAATATCATCCAACGTTTACAAAAAATTACACAGTAAGTGAGTTTATTACAAAATTATGAGAAGATAAACCATAATATATATAATGAATAAGTTAATGAAAAGGAAATAGTTAAATAAAAAGATACAAAAATGAACTAATGTGATGTGGAAATTGAGTTGTTGTTTGCATTACTTTAAAAAAAAAGAAAAAAAAAAAGAAAAGTGATTGGGCCCTTAGTCATACGTGTTTTCTTTTTCCTCCCACTGTTGTCTTCCTTCTCCACTGGATATGGAGAAAGCCTACATATTTGGGGTCGCCGGATATGGAGATCCAATACGCGAATGCACCGCGTTCTGGTACGTGCGTTCCGGTTCGTGGGACGAGGGGGTGGTAGAGAATTAGGTAACACTGGGCATTACTGATATAAGTTTTAAGGGACATATAAAAAAAAAAGTACCCTGAGGTTGACCTAATTACAAACATACCCAGCTAACTTCAAAAATTACAAAAATACCCTTGAGTGGCTAAGGGTAATATTTTACAAATGTGAAGGGGGATTTGCAATGGCTTTTGGCTATGAAAGCACGCTCTTCAATCAGATATATAAGCGGAATCAGTGAAGCTTTCGTTATTCCATCTCTTTTCACCATCATCATAAGTTTCGATGGCATTAGAGGGAATGAAGAAAAATAACTATTGATGCTGGATTGCTCAATTATACGAGCACCTAATCCCCATCTTTCAGGCAACATTCATAATGGCTGAACAGAATCTGAGAGAGGAAATACAAGTATTTAGACATCTAGTTGGACAATCAAACTCTTAAATTCTTGCTAGAACATGTAATCCAGAATAATTAATTTCCTACTTATTGTCTTACAAATACTTATACATTATTTAATACAAAAAATCCTAATGAATCAATAACCTAAAAGCAAAAAAAAAAAAAAAAAAAAAATTGCCAAGTCCATAATTTCTTACTATATGTATGAAGTATGAAATATGTATACATGTAGAAATATTGTTAACCACGGAATTTCAGACTTCCTCACTGATTCAGTAACCTGTCTTCCACCGTGCTTACTATAAGTGTTAAGTAAAACATAATAAGATATGTGTAAGAATAGTTTTATTGTTCAGTAAGTTTCTGAAAAATCTATATGAAACGTCTAAGGTTTCAAAAACAACTAACACAAGTTGAGCTAGCAAACGAGCCACATTGTTCGCATCTCTGTATGCAAATTCGTATATGATGAATTTTCAAACAATTACCCAAATTAATGATCTATATCCTCTACCACCACATTATTCTCATATATGGATCATGGCACAGATAATTGCTTCTCAAATAAAGATATAAAGAAACAAAGTGCATTTTCGGGAGACAGAAAAGCCAGCTGCTTCTTATCCTCCCCCCCCCCACCCCCCCCCCCCCACACGAAAGTCGATGCTCAATCAAAAAAAAAAAAAAGGAATCAAGAATACTTGGAAAACATCTACAGTCAATTCATCCACTTAGCAAAGGTGGTGCAATTGGACAACTTGGAAATTTCTCAAGGAAATAAAGGGGAAATAAATATTAACATGTGCAAATCTCGAACAGATCTGCTGAAACTCCAACAAATTCATCCCAACGTCAAATTTACTGCAGCGAGAAGACTCGACGATATGTACCTTATGGGAGAGATCAAAACCGGAGCGAGTAAGCATCGGGGAGCGCGGCGTGCGATGAAGACGAGCGACGCATCTGGTCGGTCCTGGCGGAGGAGACGGCACGCTAGTTGCTGGGATCGGTAGTTCGAGGTTTTGGCTTTACCGCTCGATACTTATTTTTTTATTTATATTTTTTCATTTTAAATAAAAAGCATTATTAGAGCAAAAAATATTTCTTTTTTAAATAAAAGCACTTGGTAAATTACACAACCCGACCGAACAATTTCCGTAAACGGATTAAAGATTTACTTTTTACGAGCCCTTATCCAACCGTGCGATGCACGGTCTTTGGTTGAATATCTACGTATTTTGTACGTAATGTTGGGGCAGGCGGTTGAATGAATAGATGTCAGAATTTAAATACCTTTTAGAGAAGTTTATATATTTTTTTTATTGTTATTGTCCTTTTATTTTAGTTTATGAAATTAGTTATATGAAATGAGGTTTTACTAACACCTGTATGTTGCTCCGGGGTTGTTTTTGATTTATTCAACCGGTGCGATGCACCGATTGTATCTAAAATTTCATAGCTAAAATTTAACTATCTTGAAATTTATACTATCATTTAGAAGTTCATTTTAATCACCTTGTGAATTAGAAGGTGCATTTGCATTGTGATGTTTATCATAACTTTTGTATTTAAATTAGTTTATTTACATTAAAAGTTACAATTAAAATAGTCTCTTCATATATTTACAATTAAAAGTTACAATTAAATCCCTCTTCCACATTAAATTAAGGGGATAAGTATTATATAGTACGAGGCATTATCCAACCCGTGCGATGCACGGTCTTTGGTTGAATATCTACGTGTTTTGTACGTAATGTTGGGGCAGACAGTTGAATGAGCAGATGACAGAATTTAAATGCCTTTTAGAGAAGTTTATATGTTTTTTTATTGTTATTGTCCTTTTATTTTAGTCTATGTAATTAGTTATATGAAATGAGGCTTTACTAACCCGTATGTTGCTCCGGGGTTGTTTTTGGTTTATTCAACCCGTGCGATGCACCGATTGTATCTAAGATTTCATAGCTAAAATTTAACCATCTTGTAATTTATACTATCATTTAAACATTCATTTTAATCACCTTGTGTATTAGAAGGTGCATTTGCATTGTGATGTTTATCATGACTTTTGTATTTACATTAGTTTATTTACATTAAAAGTTACAATTAAAATAGTCTCTTCATATATTTACAATTAAAAGTTACAATTAAATTCCCCTTCCACATTAAATTAAGGGGGATAAGTATTATATAGTATAGATAGATTTATTTTTATTTACATTAAAAGTTACAATTAAAATAGTCTCTTCATATATTTACAATTAAAAGTTACAATTAAATCTCCCTTCCACATTAAATTAAGGGGGATAAGTATTATATAGTATAGATAGATTTTTATGTTTCAAAAAAAATATATGTTTATTAAATGCTCATAAATTTTAAAAAAGGAATCCACATTTTATTTCCTTTTTGTAGATTTCCCGAAATTATGATGACGAACATTTTCATAAGGCAGAAAATGACTATTTTGGGAATTGGTTGGTGGTCCAGTGGTAGGACACCTACCCTTAAAGACACTCCTTTGGGAGGTCTTGGGTTCAATTCCCACCAAGGAGGTGAAAGATGAGGTTTTTTCTCTTTATGATCCTCTAGCTCCCCGGGGCTAGCTCGAGCGACCGCTAATCAATGTTTAATCTCGCGTCAAGCGGCAGTGTGGGAGTATTTCCTTGATGGTAACCCGGAGGTCTTGACAATCGATGGTCATTCTCCCGAGAAGCGTCTTTGGGAACTTGAGTATTGTTAATCAGTTAAGGGCTTCTCCTTGTGCGCAGAAGTGTACAGAAAAGGCATTGGGAATCCTGGAATTGCTCGAGCGACTCGCGATTTACTTCTCCCAATGGGTTAGGAGTTGGTTCATTGAGGGACTAGGATTAGTTCGGCTAAGCTGGGATCACCTAGTTATAAAAAAAATGACTATTTTTTCTATTTCATTTTAAAGTATATGATAAATATCTTCATTTTTAATATATTTTGATAAATTTCTTTCGGTAGTAGGTTCGTTGGCAACCTTCTCTTCTTTCTCTCTCCTCTCTCCGGGAAGTCCTCGACCAGCTACAGACGAAGTGAAGTTCGTCGGCACCTAAAGGCTGGTCGAGTGGGGTTTCCGCGGAGGACCAGGAGTGCAGCGTGGCGAATGCAGTTAATATGATCCTAATTCTCTCTAGAGTAGAACCTCTATAATTTAATACTCGATAAATTAATAACCTCGATAAAATTAATGATTTATCCGGTTCCAACTTGGGACCAGTACAAAATTGGACCCCAACCGAGAAAATAATAAAATAATAATTTTTTTGAAATCCCAATGTAAATATATTGGTCCCAGCGAAACTATAAATTAATAATTACTAAAATATTCCAAAATTCTAGAATTGTCTAGTAAAAACTGAATTTACAGTCACTTGTTTTTTTGTGAACTTCAAATCTATATTGAGTTCATCTTTAAATCTCCCAATTGCACTTGAAGGTCGATGCATTAATTTGAGAGTTGCTCACGAATATAAGCCAACTCTTTAAATTAATAATTTATTAATTTATCGATATAATAATATCTCGCTAAATTAATAAAATATTTCTATCCCAACATTATTAATTTATAGAGATTTTATTATATAAATTTTGAAAATTTATCGTTTATTGTATATAATAAAACTCAACATACACGTGTTTGATAAAATACAAATACAATCTCCGGTCGACCAAATGAGGGTTCCATTTGTGTTTGGCCAGTGTGGTGCCATATTAAGAGCATAAAATAAATATTAGAGTATATCTTATTTTTATAGTTTTTCTGTTAAGGAAAAAATTGCACAGAAATACGTGAATTTTACCATGTCTTTCATTTTACACGTGAGTTTTGAATTTTTCCCATAAAATTATCAACTTTCGATTATATTGTTGAATCATAACTTTATAGATCAAGATTACATAATGCAAACATGAAGAATTTTACTTTATTTCACCATAAAATTGTCACATGTTTCGCGAATGCGTATTACTAAACACCGCCCAAAATTACTAGAAACCGCCCTATAATATTACCTTTTTGTCCATTTCAAAATTTTTCATTATTTCTAAACACCACACTACACCAAAATCTTTCAAGCTCAAGTTTTTCTAATTGAAATCTAGAAACAATTTTTCATTTATTCTACAGAACACACAATCAAATATATATCGTTAATATCATCGATAACTACGAAAATGGACGAGAATTCGCATCTGGAGGTAATTTTTCGGAGAAAATGACGCAGGCGTCTGAATATTCCGCATGTTCCATGGTACATGCGTCATCAGATTCCGCCTAGACCATGGTACAGGCGTCTGGTGCGGACGCTCCGTCCTAGGTCTAGGCGTCTAAACCAGGTGCCTGAACCATGGTCGGGACGTCTGATTCAGACGCCTGTGCCATGGCTAGGCGTCCGATTCAGACGCCTGTACCGTGGCCAGGCGTCCAAGCCAGACGCCTCGGCCATGGTCCAGGCGCAATTTTGGGACGCCTGGACCCTTTCTTTTTGCATGATTTTAAATTTTAATAATAATATTATTGGTATTATTATTAACATTCTGTCAATTAAAAATTTCAGGTTATATTGGAAGAATTTGAAGGTGACGGCGTTGATTATAGTGGTTATTTCGTTAATGTGAAATATTCGCTAGTGATTGTGATGCGATTGGTTGGGCGAAAAAATTGCTCTTCAAATTGGTTTCGAGTTGATCATTTCATCGCACGAGAATAAAGGAAAGACAAAGCTATTGAGATGTAAGCGTGGTGAGCAGTCTGAAAGGGGTATTAAGAGATTTGGATGTCGCTGTTCGAAAGGACACAAAGACGAAAGCATGCAAGTGTACATTTCAAATAAAGGCCGAACAATTGCATGACTTGCATGGTTGGATCATCAGACCGGTCTCTTGGAGTAAGGGTATGCACAATCACTCATTTATTGTATATCCGGAGGGGCATCGTCAAATGAGTGGACTGAGTAAATCGGCCAAACAAGTTGTTCGTGAGATGAGTGCTGCTCAAGCCAAGCCGTGTGCCATCTTGGCGGCCATTCAGAATAAATTTCCCGAGGACAAACCGACTAGACGACATATCTATAATTATAGAGACCACTTGAGGAAGCATGATTTTGAAGAAAGAGATGTCGTCGGTCAGTTTCACCATTTGGCTGTGACGAATAACTACGTACATTGGACGCAGGCCGACCCAGATACAAATGTTGTTACCCACGTGTTCATGGCACATCCAACATCAATCAACTTAATTCGGACCTACAGATGGGTCATTGGCATGAATTCTACCTACAAAACGAATAAGTATAAGATGCCATTTCTCGAGATAGTCGGGATGACTCTATGTAACAAGAACTTCCTAATCGCCTATGCAATTATGAAAGATGAGACCGAATCGAGCTATGCGTGGGTGTTACAGAAGTTGAAAATTTTGCTTGGGTTTGATGTTCATCCGACGGCTATTGTTACGGATCGCGAGTTGGGATTGATGCGTCCTATTGAAGAGATATTTCTACAGAGTGCCCACTTGCTTTGCACATGGCATATTAATAAGGATATTGAAGACAAGGTCTACAAAATTTGTGGAAAAGATAAAGAAATGGGCCAAAAGTTTAAAAATGGGAAATGGAAGAAAATCATGGAAGCAACGACCGAAGAGGAGTACGATCAAGCGGTGCAACTCATGAAGGATACATGGAGATGGAATCTAAGGTGATATCATACGTTGAGGGTACATGGCTAAAATACAAGGAGATGTTCGTTGTTGCGTGGACGAATAAAGTGCTTCATTTTGGAAACACAACCACTTGTAGAGTTGAGAGTGCACATGCCGAATTAAAGCAATGGCTTAATTCTTCCACCGGAGCCCTCGATACCGTCTGGACCAAAGTGAACCAGTAGATTGAATCACAACTTACGCAGATCACATACACACTTGAACAGTCTAGGTGTCGTACAGGCGTGGTGTATTCTGGTTTTCCGTTCAACTACTTGCGCTGTCGTGTTTTCCATCATTGTCTGCGGTTACTGTCGAATGAATTGATACGTATGAGAGAATTAAGTGATCAAGTGTACCATCGTTGCGGTTGTGCACTCCAAACCACCCATCAGATTCCTTGTGCGTGTGAGCTCAAAAGACTTATGGAATCACGGACCCCATGCAGTGTTAGTCGTCTTCACATATTTTGGCAAACACTTATTATTAGTGATGGTGTGGACACGACCGAATTTGTCGATCCTTCTACCGGTGCTGAATCGGAGGACCAGCGGTACTTTCAGGCCCTTGTCGATGAGGTCAGACAGAGCGATCCTGCAGTTAGAGATGTTAAACGGGCTAGCCCTAACGGTTTCGGGCTAGCCCTAGCGGGCTTCGGGCTAAACGGTCTGGGCCAAAGAAGCCCGGATTTAAACGGGCTAGGAAATATCGGCCCTAACCCTAACTCTAACGAGTTTCGGGCTAAACGGGCTAAACGGGCTAAATATTTAAAAAATCTATTTTTTATTTTTTTATAAGTCATAAACAAAAAAAAAACAGTAACAATATATTTTATATATATAGTAACAACACAAAATACACTTTTATGTATATACATATATATATGCACACTATATTAACAAATACAGTAATAATATGTATTATATATAATATTAATATATATTATTACATATATAATATTAATATATGTTATATAAATATAGTATTACTGTAAGTTGAAATTAACAATATATATATATATATATATATCGGGCTTCGGGCTAGCCCTAACGGGCTTCGGGCTAAACGGTTCGGGCCAAAAAAAGCCCGGATTTAAACGGGCTAGGGAATATCGGCCCTAACCCGGTTTTTTGGCGGGTTAAACGGGCCAGCCCTACGGGCCCGAGCCCGTTTAACATCTCTACTGCAGGTTGTCGTAACGTATCACTTATGATCCACGGTCATCTTCACCACTGATCAAGCGATGCAGCTGAACCACATGTGAATACGGCGGTTAAGGGTCGACAAGAGGAAGTTCATCGACTAGGCGATCTAGTGGTTGGGAGTATAGCGAAAGGGGTCGTGGTCGTTCCGCTCATCCAGTGGTCGTGGCCGCGACTCTTACGCATCAATCCACAATGCCTCTTCATCGGTATGAACAAATTTATTAATACTCGTGATATGCTTTTTAAGTTTGATATTATTTCGATAATATGTAATATATTGAATATGTGTTTGGATTGCTAAAACTGCGCCCAAACGATTAATCGGGGATTAATAGGAGTAGGATACTTATGTATTTTTCAATATATTTATCATAATATTTGATTACATATCTTGGCTAATCTTTTTATATTTATATATTACATGTTAAATAAAAAGATAATTTTTATTAGAAACAAAAATAAAAATAGTCTTCTTGACTAATTTTTTATATTTATATGTTACAGGTTAAATAAAAAACGTTAGGAACAAAAATAAAAAAAATCCAGTATGTAAATTGACTTTTGAATTTTTTTTATTTCTTTTAATATATTGCCGACATATAATAATTCCGTCAATTTATGAGAAATTTTTTTGTAGATGTATTATTTTTTGCTCTAAGAATGCTTTTTATTTAAAATGAAAAAAATAAATAAACAAATAAGTATGGAGCGGTGAAGCCAAAACCTCGAACTACCGATCCCAGCAACTAGCGTGCCGTCTCCTCCGCCAGGACCGACCAGATGCGTCGCTCGTCTCCATCGCACGCCGCTCTCCCCGTTGCTCACTCGCTCTGGTTTTGACCTCTCTCTCCCATAAGGTACATATCGTCGAGTCTTCTCGCTGCAGTAAATTTGACGTTGGGATGAATTTGTTGGAGTTTCAGCAGATCTGTTCGAGATTTGCACATGTTAATATTTATTTCCCCTTTATTTCCTTGAGAAATTTCCAAGTTGTCCAATTGCACCACCCTTGCTAAGTGGATGAATTGACTGTAGATGTTTTCCAAGTATTCTTGATTCCTTATTTTTTTTTTTTGATTGAGCATCGACTTTCGTGTGGGGGTGGGGGAGGATACGAAGCAGCTGGCTTTTCTGTCTCCCGAAAATGCACTTTGTTTCTTTATATCTTTATTTGAGAAGCAATTATCTGTGCCATGATCCATATATGAGAATAATGTGGTGGTAGAGGATATAGATCATTAATTTGGGTAATTGTTTGAAAATTCATCAAATACGAATTTGCATACAAAGATGCGAACAATGTGGCTCGTTTGCTAGCTCAACTTGTGTTAGTTGTTTTTGAAACCTTAGACGTTTCATATAGATTTTTCAGAAACTTACTGAACAATAAAACTATTCTTACACATATCTTATTATGTTTTACTTAACACTTATAGTAAGCACGGTGGAGGACAGGTTACTGAATCAGTGAGGAAGTCTGAAATTCCGTGGTTAACAATATTTCTACATGTATACATATTTCATACTTCATACATATAGTAAGGAATTATGGACTTGGCTATTTTTTATTTTTTTTTTGCTTTTAGGTTATTGATTCATTAGGATTTTTTGTATTAAATAATGTATAAGTATTTGTAAGACAATAAGTAGGAAATTAATTATTCTGGATTACATGTTCTAGCAAGAATTTAAGAGTTTAATTGTCCAACTAGATGTCTAAATACTTGTATTTCCTCTCTCGGTCATTCGGCCATTATGAATGTTGCCTGAAAGATGGGGATTAGGTGCTCCTATAATTGAGCAATGTACTATGTGCAGGTTTGATCATCTACCAGTAAGTGATCTAGTTTCTGCAAGTATGCACAACAGATGCTTGTGAAAAGTCCACGTATAAAAAAGTAGAGCATTTTAAGATTGAATTGGTTATGGTATTATAATCCTTTTTTTTTTCAATCTCAGATTGTATTTTACAATTTTAATATTTTCCAGGTGTGAAGGTGTGATTATGGGAATGCAACATCTACCTAAAGTCTTCACTGTGCATAATTGTCCAGGACCTCCAGGTATTCGAGCAATCCAGCACCAATAGTTATTTTTCTTCATTCCCTCTAATGCCATCGAAACTTATGATGATGGTGAAAAGAGATGGAATAACGAAAGCTTCACTGATTCCGCTTATATATCTGATTGAAGAGCGTGCTTTCATAGCCAAAAGCCATTGCAAATCCCCCTTCACATTTGTAAAATATTACCATTAGCCACTCAAGGGTATTTTTGTAATTTTTGAAGTTAGCTGGGTATGTTTGTAATTAGGTCAACCTCAGGGTACTTTTTTTATATGTCCCTTAAAACTTATATCAGTAATGCCACCGAAGATCTGACGCATGAAGAAATGCATTTTTTAAGTATCCGAGCCTTTCCAAAGATGAAAACAACATGTGCGCCAAATCATTCGATAAAATTTTCCGCTCCTTACAAGGAACTCGAAGAAACTAAACCTTTAGTTAAGATGTGTGGGATCACCACCTAAAGATGCTGCTTTAGCAGCCGAAGCCGGCGCCGATTTCATCGGGATGATAATTTGGCCCAACTCAAAAAGATCCGTTTCACTTTCGGTTGCAAAGGAGATTTCGGAAGTAGCACGGCGAAATGGAGCCGAGCCCGTTGGGGTGTTTGTGGATGATGATTCGGAAATTAATATTAACATGTGCAAATCTCGAACAGATCTGCTGAAACTCCAACAAATTCATCCCAACCTCAAATTTACTGCAGCGAGAAGACTCGACGATATGTACCTTATGGGAGAGAGAGATCAAAACCGGAGCGAGTGAGCAACGGGGAGAGCGGCGTGCGATGGAGACGAGCGACGCATCTGGTCGGTCCTGGCGGAGGAGACGGCACGCTAGTTGCTGGGATCGGTAGTTCGAGGTTTTGGCTTCACCGCTCCATACTTATTTGTTTATTTATTTTTTTCATTTTAAATAAAAAGCATTCTTAGAGCAAAAAATATTTCTTTTTTAAATACAGTAAAACCTCTATAAATTAATAATATTGTGACCAGGATATTTTATTAATTTAGCGAGATATTATTATATCGATAAATTAATAAATTATTAATTTAAAGAGTTGGCTTATATTCTTGAGCAACTCTCAAATTAATGCATTGAAGAAATTATCGCGGATACTGTTCAAAATTCGGTTGATGATGAAGTTGATGATGATTCAGTACCTTTGGAACCGTGGCGAAAGAAGCATTGCAAGCGACAACAACTCTTCATAACTTTTTGTTGCAATACGAGAATACAGTGCCTCAACTCTTAAGTGCAATTGGGAGATTTAAAGATGAACTCAATATAGATCTGAAGTTCACAAAAAAATAAGTGACTATATATTCATTTTTTACTAGACAATTCTAGAATTTTGGAATATTTTAATAATTATTAATTTATAGTTTCGCTGGGACCAATATATTTACATTGGGATTTCAAAAAAATTATTATTTTATTATTTTCTCGATTGGGGTCCAATTTTATACTGGTCCCAAGTTGGAACCGGATAAATCATTAATTTTATCGAGGTTATTAATTTATCGAGTATTAAATTATAGAGGTTCTACTGTAGAGAGAATTAGGATCACATTAACTGCATTCGCCACGCTGCACTCCTGGTCCTCCGCGGAAACCCCACTCGACCAGCCTTTAGGTGCCGACGAACTTCACTTCGTCTGTAGCTGGTCGAGGACTTCCCAAAGAGAGGAGAGAGAAAGAAGAGAAGGTTGCCAACGAACCTACTACCAAAAGAAATTTATCAAAATATATTAAAAATGAAGATATTTATCATATACTTTAAAATAAAATAGAAAAAAATAGTCATTTTCGCTTTATTAAAATGTTCGTCATCGAATTTCAGAAATCTATAAAAGGAAATAAAATGTGGATTCCTTTTTCAAAATTTATGAGCATTTAATAAAAAAAAAAAAAATTTGAAACATAAAAATAAAAAGTTAATCTTTAATCCGTTTAAATCTTTTATTTATTTAAAAAAGAAATATTTTTTGCTCTAAGAATGCTTTTTATTTAAAATAAAAAATAAATAAATAAACAAATAAGTATCGAGCGGTAAAGCCAAAACCTCGAACTACCGATCCGAGCAACTAGCGTGCCGTCTCCTCCGCCAGGATCGACCAGATGCGTCGCTCGTCTCCATCGCACGCCGCTCTCCCTGTTGCTCACTCGCTCCGGTTTTGATCTCTCTCTCCCATAAGGTACATATCGTCGAGTCTTCTCGCTGCAGTAAATTTGAGGTTGGGATGAATTTGTTGGAGTTTATTGAGATCTGTTCGAGATTTGCACATGTTAATATTAATTTCCGAATCATCATCCACAAACACCCCAACGGGCTCGGCTCCATTTCGCCGTGCTACTTTCGAAATCTCCTTTGCAACCGAAAGTGAAACGGATCTTTTCGAGTTGGGCCAAATAATCATCCCGATGAAATCGGCGCCGGCTTCGGCTGCTAAAGCAGCATCTTTAGGTGGTGATCCCACACATCTTAACTAAAGGTTTAGTTTCTTCGAGTTCCTTGTAAGGAGCGGAAAATTTTATCGAATGATTTGGCGCACATGTTGTTTTCATCTTTGGAAAGGCTCGGGTACTTAAAAAATGCATTTCTTCATGCGTCAGATCTTCGGTGGCATTACTGATATAAGTTTTAAGGGACATATAAAAAAAAAGTACCCTGAGGTTGACCTAATTACAAACATACCCAGCTAACTTCAAAAATTACAAAAATACCCTTGAGTGGCTAATGGTAATATTTTACAAATGTGAAGGGGGATTTGCAATGGCTTTTTGCTATGAAAGCACGCTCTTCAATCAGATATATAAGCGGAATCAGTGAAGCTTTCGTTATTCCATCTCTTTTCACCATCATCATAAGTTTCGATGGCATTAGAGGGAATGAAGAAAAATAACTATTGATGCTGGATTGCTCGAATACCTGGAGGTCCTGGACAATTAGGCACAGTGAAGACTTTAGGTAGATGTTGCACTCCCATAATCACACCTTCACACCTGGAAAAATATTAAAATTGTAAAATACAATCTGAGATTGAAAAAAAAAAGGATTATAATACCATAACCAATTCAATCCAGAATTACTATAACAATTGACAGCCAAATATACAACAATGTCTTAAACATGAGGCAGAGAAGGTGGCTGGAATTGATCAAGGATTACGACCTGAAAATCCTCTAGCATCCAGACAAAGCAAACGTGGTAGCTGATGCACTGAGCCGCAAACCTGTTTCTCTTCGAGTGTCTTATTTTATACTTTTGTTTAGATTTTGGCGAATATTATTCTTCATAGGACGTAACAAGATGTTATTCTTGTCATATTTAGAGTGATATGGTGTATATAAAGTTTTGGATGTAATATAAATATAAAAGAGTGTAGCATAAATATGATATATATATATGGGCGCGTTCTATGCAGTACCAATATTAGATGCAGTACTTTACAATAGTAATTTATGCATGAGTTTTGTACTAATTATGCATGAAATATATGCATTTCGTGCATCAAAATTTCAATGCATTAAGATATGCAATATATTTGATGCATATAATCTAATATTTTAATGTATCGATATTTTGATGCATATATTGCATATTTTAATGCATTGAAATTTTGATGCACGAAATGCATATATTTCATGCATAATTAGTACAAAAATCATGCATAAATTAGTATTCACCAGGTGAGAAACCTCAACTGTAATCTGCCTTCTCTATCTTATGTTTCCCAGATATGTAACAGTATTCACCATTAGGAAATAATGAACACTTGACTAACATCTGGTATTCGAGACTAATATGTCCAACTGACTGAGATTCTAAATAATACTGCTCCGCTTTATATTAATTCTCATTAAAGATAATAATTAAAATTTACAAAAATTATCAAACCAGTTTCAGATTAAAAAAGTACCTATGACTTTTTTGTCATTAGCTTTTTGAAAGATACTCCAAGGTCATAATTCATACTGGAAAAACAAACAAGACAGACCATAAAATGTAGCTCTAGGAACAAAACTGTTCAATTTATCATAGGCAGACTTAAATCAGATCAAATCAAAATTTTCAAGTCACCTTTGCTTCTAAATGCAAACCTGGGTCAGAAGTTCGAAAGCAAGCATACGCAGGAGCGACTCGGGTACATATCCCACTCGAAGAGCTAAAAAGGCGGCAGTTTGAATGAACATTCGGCAGCTTAAAGAAGTTGATACACGGAGCTGCCATCGATTTCTTCCAAATTGCCCTGAAAGATAAAGTAAGGTTCACGAGAGCGAATATCAACATCGAGAAATTCAGTTCGAATTTCTAAAATCACACGAAACCATCTCTGAAATGCGGCAAACGAATGTTTTGGACCGAAAATGTTACCTTTCCGCGGCAAAAGAATAAGCCGCCGCCCCCGCCGCCGCCGAGGTTCTTCAAATATTTGTTCGGATCCAAATCAGTGAACTGAAAACAAAACTAGAGGTTTTCACTGTCCACAAAATCTCATGGTTGTGGTGTGTGTATGCAGGGATTTTTGGCGTATGTATAGACAAGATTAGGGCTAAAGTTGGGCTACTATGGCGAGGGGTATTTGAGGAATAACAGTAATTTAGGCTAAAACAGGCGAGGGTATTTGAGTATTTAGCTGTGCGACAATCTTACGTACACAATCGATCTACCAATTAAATTTGAAGGTGACGGCGTTGATTATAGTGGTTATTTCGTTAATGACGAAATATTCGCTAGTGATTGTGATGCGATTGGTTGGGTGAAAAAAATTGCTCTTCAAATTGGTTTCGAGTTGATCATTTCATCGTACAAGAATAAAGGAAAGACAAAGCTATTGAGATGTAACCGTGGTGAACGGTACAAAGGGGTATTAAGAGATTTGGATGTCGCTGTTCGAAAGGACACAAAGACGAAAGCATGCAAGTGTACATTTCAGATAAAGGCCGAACAATTGCATGACTTGAGTGGTTGGATCATCAGACCGGTCTCTTGGAGTAAGGGTATGCACAATCACTCATTTATTGTATATCCGGAGGGGCATCGTCAAATGAGTGGACTGAGTAAATCGGCGAAACAAGTTGTTCGTGAGATGAGTGCTGCTCAAGCCAAGCCGTGTGCCATCTTGGCGGCCATTCAGAATAAATTTCCCGAGGACAAACCGACTAGACGACATATCTATAATTATAGAGACCACTTGAGGAAGCATGATTTTGAAGAAAGAGATGTCGTCGGTCAGTTTCACCATTTGGCTGTGACGAATAACTACGTGCATTGGACGCAGGCCGACCCAGATACAAATGTTGTTACCCACGTGTTCATGGCACATCCAACATCAATCAACTTAATCCGGACCTACAGATGGGTCATTGACATGGATTCTACCTACAAAACGAATAAGTATAAGATGTCATTTCTCGAGATAGTCGGGATGACTCCATGTAACAAGAACTTCCTAATCGCCTATGCAATTATGAAAGATGAGACCGAATCGAGCTATGCGTGGGTGTTACAAAAGTTGAAAATTTTGCTTGGGTTTGATGTTCATCCGACGGCTATTGTTACGGATCGCGAGTTGGGATTGATGCGTCCTATTGAAGAGATATTTCTACAGAGTGCGCACTTGCTTTGCACATGGCATATTAATAAGGATATTGAAGACAAGGTCTACAGAATTTGTGGAAAAGATAAAGAAATGGGCCAAAAGTTTAAAAATGGGAAATGGAAGAAAATCATGGAAGCAGCGACCGAAGAGGAGTACGATCAAGCGGTGCAACTCATGAAGGATACATGGAGATGGAATCCTAAGGTGATATCATACGTTGAGGGTACATGGCTAAAATACAAGGAGATGTTCGTTGTTGCGTGGACGAATAAAGTGCTTCATTTTGGAAACACAACCACTTGTAGAGTTGAGAGTGCACATGCCTAGGGATGTCAATGGGTCGGGTAGGGTACGGGTATGCCTCCTCCATACCCTACCCTATTTGATTCGGATCGGATTCGGGTATTGCCCATCGGGTAATCGGGTACCCAATGGATATTCGGGTACCCGTATACCCTATATTTAAGAATATAAATATTTTTATTATATATCATATATACATATAATGTAATTAATAAATTCAATTTAGTATAATAAATATTTAAAATATAATACTTTATATAATAATATATATTTATAATACAATATTATATTTATGTATTATTTATAATAATAATATATTTATATAATTCAAATGGGTACGCGGGTCGGGTAATCGGGTTGGGTATTCGGGTAATATACTATACCCATACCCTATCCATACCCGACCATAAAATTTCGGGTTCGGCCGAAACCCGACTCGATTTCGGGTTTATCCTACGGGTAGGATCGGGTACGGATAAAGTTGACATCCCTACACATGCCGAGTTAAAGCAATGGCTTAATTCTTCCACCGGAGCCCTCGATACCGTCTGGACCAAAGTGAACCAGTAGATTGAATCACAACTTACGCAAATCAGATACACACTTGAACAATCTAGGTGTCGTACAGGCGTGGTGTATTCTGGTTTTCCGTTCAACTACTTGCGTTATCGTGTTTTCCATCATTGTCTGCGGTTACTGTCGAATGAATTGATACGTATGAGAGAATTAAGTGATCAAGTGTACCATCGTTGCGGTTGTGCACTCCAAACCACCCATCAGATTCCTTGTGCGTGTGAGCTCAAAAGACTTATGGAATCACGGACCCCATGCAGTGTTAGTTGTCTTCACATATTTTGGCAAACACTTATTATTAGTGATGGTGTGGACACGACCGAATTTGTCGATCCTTCTACCGGTGCTGAATCGGAGGACCAGCGGTACTTTCAGGCCCTTGTCGATGAGGTCAGACAGAGCGATCCTGCAGTTAGAGATGTTAAACGGGCTAGCCCTAGCGGTTTCGGGCTAGCCCTAGCGGGCTTCGGGCTAAACGGTCTGGGCCAAAGAAGCCCGAATTTAAACGGGCTAGGAAATATCGGCCCTAACCCTAACTCTAACGGGTTTCGGGCTAAACGGGCTAAACGGGCTAAATATTTAAAAAATCTATTTTTTATTTTTTTATAAGTCATAAACAAAAAAAACAGTAACAATATATTTTATATATATAGTAACAACTATACTATAATAAATATAACACAAAATACACTTTTATGTATATACATATATATATGCACACTATATTAACAAATACAGTAATAATATGTATTATATATAATATTAATATATATTACATTTATAATATTAATATATGTTATATAAATATAGTAGTATTACTGTAAGTTGAAATTAACAATATATATATATATATATATATATATATCCGGCTTCGGGCTAGCCCTAACGGGCTTCGGGCTAAACGGTTCGGGCCAAAAAAAGCCCGGATTTAAACGGGCTAGGGAATATCGGCCCTAACCCGGTTTTTTGGCGGGTTAAACGGGCCAGCCCTACGGGCCCGAGCCCGTTTAACATCTCTACCTGCAGTTGTCCGTAACGTATCACTTATGATCCACGGTCATCTTCACCCTGATCAAACGCGGTACGCTGAACCACATGTGAATACGGCAGTTAAGGGTCGACCAAGAGGAAGTTCATCGACTAGACGCGATCCTAGTGGTTGGGAGTATAGCCAAAGGGGTCGTGGTCGTTCCCGCTCATCCAGTGGTCGTGGCCGCAGCTCTTCTGCATCAGTCCACAATGCCTCTTCATCAGGTATGAACAAATTTATTAATACTCGTGATATGCTTTTTAAGTTTGATATTATTTCGATAATATGTAATATATTGAATATGTGTTTGGATTGCTAAAGCCTAACGCCCAAACGATTAATCGGGGATTAATAGGAGTAGGATACTTATGTATTTTTCAATATATTTATCATAATATTTGATTACAGATCTTGGCTAATCTTTTTATATTTATATATTACATGTTAAATAAAAAGATAATTTTTATTAGAAACAAAAATAAAAATAGTCTTCTTGGCTAATTTTTTATATTTATATGTTACAGGTTAAATAAAAAACGTTAGGAACAAAAATAAAAAAATCCAGTATGTAAATTGACTTTTGAATTTTTTTTATTTCTTTTAATATATTGCCGACATATAATAATTCCGTCAATTTATGAGAAAGATGTATTATTTTTTGCTCTAAGAATGCTTTTTATTTAAAATGAAAAAAATAAATAAACAAATAAGTATGGAGCGGTGAAGCCAAAACCTCGAACTACCGATCCCAACAACTAGCGTGCCGTCTCCTCCGCCAGGACCGACCAGATGCGTCGCTCGTCTCCATCGCACGCCGCTCTCCCCGTTGCTCACTCGCTCCAGTTTTGATCTCTCTCTCCCATAAGGTACATATCGTCGAGTCTTCTCGCTGCAGTAAATTTGACGTTGGGATGAATTTGTTGGAGTTTCAGCAGATCTGTTCGAGATTTGCACATGTTAATATTTATTTCCCCTTTATTTCCTTGAGAAATTTCCAAGTTGTCCAATTGCACCACCCTTGCTAAGTAGATGAATTGACCGTAGATGTTTTCCAAGTATTCTTGATTCCATTTTTTTTTTTATTGAGCATCGACTTTTGGGGGGGGGGGGGGGGGGAAAAGAAGCAGCTGGCTTTTCTGTCTCCCGAAAATGCTCTTTGTTTCTTTATATCTTTATTTGAGAAACGATTATCTGTGCCATGATCCATATATGAGAATAATGTGGTGGTAAAGGATATAGATCATTAATTTGGGTAATTGTTTGAAAATTCATCATATACGAATTTGCATACAGAGATGCGAACAATGTGGCTCGTTTGCTAGCTCAACTTGTGTTAGTTGTTTTTGAAACCTTAGACGTTTCATATAGATTTTTCAGAAACTTACTGAACAATAAAACTATTCTTACACATATCTTATTATGTTTTACTTAACACTTATAGTAAGCACGGTGGAAGACAGGTTACTGAATCAGTGAGGAAGTCTGAAATTCCGTGGTTAACAATATTTCTACATGTACATATTTCATACTTCATACATATAGTAAGGAATTATGGACTTGGCTATTTTTTTTTTTTTTTTTTTTTGCTTTTAGGTTATTGATTCATTAGGATTTTTTGTATTAAATAATATATAAGTATTTGTAAGACAATAAGTAGGAAATTAATTATTCTGGATTACATGTTCTAGCAAGAATTTAAGAGTTTAATTGTCCAACTAGATGTCTAAATACTTGTATTTCCTCTCTCAGATTCTGTTCAGCCATTATGAATGTTGCCTGAAAGATGGGGATTAGGTGCTCGTATAATTGAGCAATGTACTATGTGCAGGTTTGATCATCTACCAGTAAGTGATCTAGTTTCTGCAAGTATGCACAACAGATGCTTGTGAAAAGTCCACGTATAAAAAAGTAGAGCATTTTAATATTTTGAGATTGAATTGGTTATGGTATTATAATCCTTTTTTTTTCAATCTGAGATTGTATTTTACAATTTTAATATTTTCCAGGTGTGAAGGTGTGATTATGGGAGTGCAACATCTACCTAAAGTCTTCACTGTGCATAATTGTCCAGGACCTCCAGGTATTCGAGCAATCCAGCATCAATAGTTATTTTTCTTCATTCCCTCTAATGCCATCGAAACTTATGATGATGGTGAAAAGAGATGGAATAACGAAAGCTTCACTGATTCCGCTTATATATCTGATTGAAGAGCGTGCTTTCATAGCCAAAAGCCATTGCAAATCCCCCTTCACATTTGTAAAAATATTACCATTAGCCACTCAAGGGTATTTTTGTAATTTTTGAAGTTAGCTGGGTATGTTTGTAATTAGGTCAACCTCAAGGTACTTTTTTTTTATATGTCCCTTAAAACGTATATCAGTAATGCCACCGATCTTCAGATCTGACGCATGAAGAAATGCATTTTTAAGTACCCGAGCCTTTCCAAAGATGAAAACAACATGTGCGCCAAATCATTCGATAAAATTTTCCGCTCCTTACAAGGAACTCGAAGAAACTAAACCTTTAGTTAAGATGTGTGGGATCACATCACCTAAAGATGCTGCTTTAGCAGCCAAAGCCGGCGCCGATTTCATCGGGATGATTATTTGGCCCAACTCGAAAAGATCCGTTTCACTTTCGATTGCAAAGGAGATTTCGAAAGTAGCACGGCGAAATGGAGCCGAGCCCGTTGGGGTGTTTGTGGATGATGATTCGGAAATTAATATTAACATGTGCAAATCTCGAACAGATCTGCTGAAACTCCAACAAATTCATCCCAACCTCAAATTTACTGCAGCGAGAAGACTCGACGATATGTACCTTATGGGAGAGAGAGATCAAAACCGGAGCGAGTGAGCAACGGGGAGAGCGGCGTGCGATGGAGACGAGCGACGCATCTGGTCGGTCCTGGCGGAGGAGACGGCACGCTAGTTGCTGGGATCGGTAGTTCGAGGTTTTGGCTTCACCGCTCCATACTTATTTGTTTATTTTTTTTTTTCATTTTAAATAAAAAGCATTCTTAGAGCAAAAAATATTTCTTTTTTAAATACAGTAAAACCTCTATAAATTAATAATATTGTGACCAGGATATTTTATTAATTTAGCGAGATATTATTATATCGATAAATTAATAAATTATTAATTTAAAGAGTTGGCTTATATTCTTGAGCAACTCTCAAATTAATGCATTGAAGAAATTATCGCGGATACTGTTCAAAATTCGGTTGATGATGAAGTTGATGATGATTCAGTACCTTTGGAACCGGTCACTGAAAGAAGCATTGCAAGCGACAACAACTCTTCACAACTTTTTGTTGCAATACGAGAATACAGTGCCTCAACTCTTAAGTGCAATTGGGAGATTTAAAGATGAACTCAATATAGATCTGAAGTTCACAAAAAAATAAGTGACTATATATTCAGTTTTTACTAGACAATTCTAGAATTTTGGAATATTTTAATAATTATTAATTTATAGTTTCGCTGGGACCAATATATTTACATTGGGATTTCAAAAATATTATTATTTTATTATTTTCTCGATTGGGGTCCAATTTTATACTGGTCCCAAGTTGGAACCGGATAAATCATTAATTTTATCGAGGTTATTAATTTATCGAGTATTAAATTATAGAGGTTCTACTGTAGAGAGAATTAGGATCATATTAACTGCATTCGCCACGCTGCACTCCTGGTCCTCCGCGGAAACCCCACTCGACCAGCCTTTAGGTGCCGACGAACCTCACTTCGTCTGTAGCTGGTCGAGGACTTCCCAAAGAGAGGAGAGAGAAAGAAGAGAAGGTTGCCAACGAACCTACTACCAAAAGAAATTTATCAAAATATATTAAAAATGAAGATATTTATCATATACTTTAAAATAAAATAGAAAAAAAATAGTCATTTTCTGCTTTATTAAAATGTTCGTCATCATAATTTCAGGAAATCTATAAAAAGGAAATAAAATGTGGATTCCTTTTTTCAAAATTTATGAGCATTTAATAAAAAAAAAAAATTTTTGAAACATAACAATAAAAAGTTAATCTTTAATCCGTTTAAATCTTTTATTTATTTAAAAAAGAAATATTTTTTGCTCTAAGAATGCTTTTTATTTAAAATAAAAAATAAATAAATAAACAAATAACTATCGAGCGGTAAAGCCAAAACCTCGAACTACCGATCCCAGCAACTAGCGTGCCGTCTCCTCCGCCAGGACCGACCAGATGCGTCGCTCGTCTCCATCGCACGCCGCTCTCCCTGTTGCTCACTCGCTCCGGTTTTGATCTCTCTCTCCCATAAGGTACATATCGTCGAGTCTTCTCGCTGCAGTAAATTTGAGGTTGGGATGAATTTGTTGGAGTTTCAGCAGATCTGTTCGAGATTTGCACATGTTAATATTAATTTCCGAATCATCATCCACAAACACCCCAACGGGCTCGGCTCCATTTCGCCGTGCTACTTTCGAAATCTCCTTTGCAACCGAAAGTGAAACGGATCTTTTCGAGTTGGGCCAAATAATCATCCCGATGAAATCGGCGCCGGCTTCGGCTGCTAAAGCAGCATCTTTAGGTGATGTGATCCCACACATCTTAACCAAAGGTTTAGTTTCTTCGAGTTCCTTGTAAGGAGCGGAAAATTTTATCGAATGATTTGGCGCACATGTTTTTTCATCTTTGGAAAGGCTCGGGTACTTAAAAAATGCATTTCTTCATGCGTCAGATCTGAAGATCGGTGGCATTACTGATATAAGTTTTAAGGGACATATAAAAAAAGTACCCTGAGGTTGACTTAATTACAAACATACCCAGCTAACTTCAAAAATTACAAAAATACCCTTGAGTGGCTAATGGTAATATTTTACAAATGTGAAGGGGGGATTTGCAATGGCTTTTGGCTATGAAAGCACGCTCTTCAATCAGATATATAAGCGGAATCAGTGAAGCTTTCGTTATTCCATCTCTTTTCACCATCATCATAAGTTTCGATGGCATTAGAGGGAATGAAGAAAAATAACTATTGATGCTGGATTGCTCGAATACCTGGAGGTCCTGGACAATTAGGCACAGTGAAGACTTTAGGTAGATGTTGCACTCCCATAATCACACCTTCACACCTGGAAAAATATTAAAATTGTAAAATACAATCTGAGATTGAAAGAAAAAAGGATTATAATACCATAACCAATTCAATCTCAAAATCTTAAAAGGCTCTACTTTTTTATACGTGGACTTTTCACAAGCATCTGTTGTGCATACTTGCATAAACTAGATCACTTACTGGTCGATGATCAAACCTGCACATAGTACATTGCTCAATTATCCGAGCACCTAATCCCCATCTTTCAGGCAACATTCATAATGGCTTAACAGAATCTGAGAGAGGAAATACAAGTATTTAGACATCTAGTTGGACAATTAAACTCTTAAATTCTTGCTAGAACATGTAATCCAGAATAATTAATTTCCTACTTATTGTCTTACAAATACTTATAC
The DNA here is from genome assembly GCA_033398695.1 of Orobanche coerulescens. Lineage (NCBI taxonomy): Eukaryota > Viridiplantae > Streptophyta > Magnoliopsida > Lamiales > Orobanchaceae > Orobanche > Orobanche coerulescens. Next base: position 3,653,469 of record CM065810.1, read on the forward strand.
ATTATTTAATACAAAAAATCCTGATGAATCAATAACCTAAAAGCAAAAAAAAAAAAAAAAGGCCAAGTCCATAATTTCTTACTATATGTATGAAGTATGAAATATGTACATGTAGAAATATTGTTAACCACGGAATTTCAGACTTCCTCACTGATTCAGTAACCTGTCTTCCACCGTGCTTACTATATGTGTTAAGTAAAACATAATAAGATATGTGTAAGAATAGTTTTATTGTTCAGTAAGTTTCTGAAAAATCTATATGAAACGTCTAAGGTTTCAAAAACAACTAACACAAGTTGAGCTAGCAAACGAGCCACATTGTTCGCATCTCTGTATGCAAATTCGTATATGATGAATTTTCAAACAATTACCGAAATTAATGATCTATATCCTCTACCACCACATTATTCTCATATATGGATCATGGCACAGATAATTGCTTCTCAAATAAAGATATAAAGAAACAAAGTGCATTTTCTGGAGACAGAAAAGTCAGCTGCTTCTTATCCCCCCCTCCCCCCTCCCCCACGAAAGTCGATGCTCAATCAAAAAAAAAAAAAGCAATCAAGAATACTTGGAAAACATCTACAGTCAATTCATCCACTTAGAAAAGGTGGTGCAATTGGACAACTTGAAAATTTCTCAAGGAAATAAAGGGGAAATAAATATTAACATGTGCAAATCTGGAACAGATCTGCTGAAACTCCAACAAATTCATCCAAACCTCAAATTTACTGCAGCGAGAAGACTCGACGATATGTACCTTATGGGACAGAGAGATCAAAAACGGAGCGAGTGAGCAACGGGGAGAGCGGCGTGCGATGGAGACGAGCAACGCATCTGGTCGGTCCTGGCGGAGGAGACGGCACGCTAGTTGCTGGGATCGGTAGTTCGAGGTTTTGGCTTTACCGCTCGATACTTATTTGTTTATTTATTTATTTTCATTTTAAATAAAAAGCATTCTTAGAGCAAAAAATATTTCTTTTTTAAATAAAACCACTTGGTAAATTACACAACCCGATCGAACAATTTCTATAAAAGGATTAAAGATTTACTTTTTATTTTTATGTTTCAAAAAAAAATATTTTTATTAAATGCTCATCAGTTTTAAAAAAGGATTCCACATTTTATTTCCTTTTTATAGATTTCCCGAAATTATGATGACGAAACATTTTAATAAAGCAGAAAATGACTATTTTTTTTCTATTTTATTTTAAAGTATATGATAAATATCTTCATTTTTAATATATTTTGATAAATTTCTTTCGGTAGTAGGTTCGTTGGCAACCTTCTCTTCTTTCTCTCTCCTCTCTCCGGGAAGTCCTCGACCAGCTACAGACGAAGTGAAGTTCATCGGCACCTAAAGACTGGTCGAGTGACGTTTCCGCGGAGGACCAGGAGTGCAGCGTGGCGAATGCAGTTAATATGATCCTAATTCTCTCTAGAGTAGAACCTCTATAATTTAATACTCGATAAATTAATAACCTCGATAAAATTAATGATTTATCCGGTTCCAATTTGGGACCAGTACAAAATTGGACCTCAATCGAGGAAATAATAAAATAATAATTTTTTTGAAATCCCAATATAAATATATTGGTCCCAGCGAAACTATAAATTAATAATTATTAAAATATTCCAAAATTCTAGAATTGTCTAGTAAAAAATGAATTTACAGTCACTTGTTTTTTTTGTGAACTTCAAATCTATATTGAGTTCATCTTTAAATCTCCCAATTGCACTTGAAGGTCGATGCATTAATTTTGAGAGTTGCTCACGAATATAAGCCAACTCTTTAAATTAATAATTTATTAATTTATCGATATAATAATATCTTGATAAATTAATATAATATTCCGGTCTCAATATTATTAATTTATAGAGGTTTTACTGTATAAATTTTGAAAATTTATCGTTTATTGTATATAATAAAACTCAAAATACACGTGTTTGATAAAATACAAATACAATCTCCCGTCGACCAAATGAGAGTTCCATTTGTGTTGGTCTGGTGGAATGACCAGTGGCTTTTGTGAACGGGATAACGACCCGAGTGAGGGGTATCGGTTAGGGCTGAGAATTTAGGATTGAGAAATCCCGAGTCCCGGTCCCATCCCGAGTCCCGATGGGAAACGGGATCTCGAGTCCCAAATTTTACGGGATCGGGACCGGGACCTGAGATTTTGGTAATTTCGGGACTCGGGAGTCCCGAGTTCCGATCGGAACTTCCCGAAGTCCCTATTGAAATTTCTAATTTCAATCAATTTTTTTTTCTTTTCTGATTTCGGGACATTTCGGAAAATTATCCTTGGGATCGGGACCGGGACTTCTATTTATCCCATTTCGAGAATCGGGACTCCCGAAATCCCGAACGGGACCGGGACCGGACCACCAAATTGGTGATTTTCGGGATCGGGACAATCGGGACTCGGGACCAGGACCTCGGGATGTCCCGATTCTCAGCCCTATCGATTGATGTAGGATCTGAGATCGGGGAGGTGGCCAGTGTGGTGCCATATTAAGAGCATAAAATAAATATTAGAGTATATCTTATTTTTATAGTTTTTTCTATTAAGGAAAAAATGCACAGAAACACATGAATTTTATCCTGTCTTTTATTTTGCACGTGAGTTTTGAATTTTTTCCCATAAAATTACCAACTTTCAATTTTGTTCATTTTCTTCCTAATACGGAAATTTCCGACTAACTCTCTTATATTGTTGACTCATAGCTTTATAGATCAAGATTACATAATGCAAACATGAAGAATTTTACTTTATTTCACCATAAAACTGTCACATGTTTTGCGAATTCACATGAGAGGAAAATTTGGAAGAATGTAATGAATGTATCAAACGACGTCGTATAGAACTTTTAAAAATAATTTCATTAAATTTGGCAGACATAAGAAGTCGGCATATGCTTGATTGCCACATAAGCGCCAATTAATAAGATTAAATTTAGGAGGGGTTTAAAATTAGCAAAAAATTAAACAAAAAATAAAAGTTGTTGTTTTTGTGGAAAAAAATTTAAAAGTCATATGTAAAATGGAAAATATAACAAAATTCATATATTTCTATGTATTTTTCCTAATATTAATGTGAACAATTATCACTCCATTTTGATAATTCTATTTACGAAAAGTGAGCCAGTTTAAAAGCAGGGTGGGCATGGGACGAGATTGGACGGGCATAGGGTCATCCCACCTCCCGTCCTGTGTAATAACAAATGGGACGGATCGGTGAGGGATTGATGATTTCAAAATTTCATCACGCACGGGCCTTATCTCGATCGGGACGGGACGGAACTGGACGGGACCGGTTTAGTCCTGCATAAAAAAGTTCAATATATAAATTAAAAAAAAGGTAAAAAATCCTATAGTTTTATACATCTAAATTCGGGAAAAATATCCAACAAACTTATTTAATAGCCTAAATTAAACTTTTAAAACATCAATTATTAATATTGGATCAACATATCCATTTTTTCGAAAAACATAAGTTTTTAACTTTATATTGGTTGATTAGATTTGTGTATAATTATGTTATACATATAGTAAAAAATTAAAATAATTTATTGTTAAAAATTAATTATAAAAGGTTACAAATAATAAAAATATATGATTTAAAACAGGATTAAAAATTTAACGGGAGGGAGAGCATTACGGGACTCGAATTTTTAGTCGCGTCCGTTCCCATCCCGTAGTTATTCTAATAAGACGAGACGGACGAGACGAGCCTAATATTTTTAATTTTGGATCCGTCCCATCTCATTCCAAGTAATTTTAGGACGGAATCGATGGGATCGAGATTTTGATTTTTTGTGCCGACCCATCTCAAAGGGTCCGATGCCAAACCCCCGACACGTGTGTCTTTCGGCTTCTCTCTCATACCGCCTTTTCCCCTTTTTTTTAAAAAAAAAAAAATATTTCTACGTTACAGCAAACCGCTCAGAAGAGAAAACCCCTATTCAATTTCTCCGCAAAAACCCTCTCGCAATCTCAAATCAAGAGAAAAGCACAAACATCTTAAACGGAATCGATTCCCCCACAATGTTAATGGCGGACGTTGGACCAGAATCCGGAGATCGACAAGACCCGGTGGAGATGTTCATGAGCTTGGACCGCTGGCCGTCATCCGCCGTAGACGACGACTCGTCGTCTCAATCTACGGCGGAGACACTTTTGGTGGGTTTTGTGATCGCCAATGTGGTGGGGCTGCGCCATTACGAGGGGAGAATCAGCGGCCGCGAGATGGTGGGTTTGGTTCGTGATGATTTGAACGCATACGACGAAAACGCCATTAAAGTTCTGAACATGAGGTCGGTTCAGGTCGGATACATCGAGCGCTCTGTCGCAGCCGTGTTGTCGCCTTTAATAGACAGTCGTTTGGTCACCGTTGAAGGTATTTTTGTTATATATATATATATATATATATATATATATATATATATATATATATATATATATATAGTAATACTTGGGGTTTAGGCAAATTGAGATTTGAGATGCAAACTTTGTCATTTTTTCGAGGTGATTGATATATGAGATTTCAAGATCAATCACGGGAACGTTTCTTTTTCTGTTGCCATGATGTTACATCGAGCATTTGATTTGATAGGTATCGTCCCGAAACCACCGGGGAAGGGAAGCAGATTCAAGATTCCCTGCCAAATTCACATTTTTGCTAGGGCAGAAGAATTCACGAGAGTGAAATTACATATTGGAATAGGTGGATTACAGTTGATTTCCGAAAGGAATGCATCTTTTACATTATCGGAAGCAATGTCGGTGAAAGAGAAAAACGGGACTGCAGTGGAAAAGAGTGTGGATGAGATATTCAAACTGTTGGACTTGAAAGTTAGTAACAAAGGGGTCTCGGAAGCATTGGACCCACCAAAAGACATGATAAAGTCGGAGCTTTTTTCCCATCAGAGAGAAGGTCTGGGATGGTTAGTTAGTAGGGAGAGTTCGAACGAATTGCCTCCTTTTTGGGAAGAACAAAACGGGGTTTATGTGAACGAGTTGACAAATTACCAGACTGATACAAGACCCGAGCCTTTGCGAGGTGGCATTTTTGCAGACGATATGGGCTTGGGAAAAACTCTTACATTGCTATCACTAATTGCTTTAGATAAGGCTCAAGCCGCACATTCATCTAGCTATTTAGACGATGATGATGGTGGTGATGATAATGAGGACGAGGGAAATATTGCATGTCTTGGTAAAGCGCCAAAGCGGGGAAGAGGGAGCAAAAAGGCGGTTATCAATTCAGCAAAAAAGAGAAAAACTGAGGATTTTAATGCTAACAAAAAGGGGAAAAGGCCCGCCGCCTTTGATAAATTCGCTTCATTGGAGCCAAAGACAACATTAATTGTCTGCCCACCTTCTGTGTTTTCAGCATGGATGACACAGTTAGAAGAACACACTAGACATGGAGTTTTTAAAGTGTACATATACTATGGTGAACGTACTAAAGACATTAAAGTGCTTCAGAAGCATGACATTGTACTGACGACGTATAGTACACTAGCTAGTGAGGAATCTTCGGACAAATCTCCTATTAAAGGGATTGAGTGGAGACGAGTTATATTGGATGAGGCACATGTGATTAAGAATGTGAACACTCAACAGAGCCGTGCGGTTACTAATCTGAATGCCAAGCGTAGATGGGCTGTTACAGGAACTCCCGTGCAGAACAACTCTTTTGATTTGTTTTCTTTAGTGGCTTTTTTGAAATTCGAACCTTTTTCGGTGAAAAGCCTTTGGAATAGTTTGATACAACGCCCGCTTGCTCAAGGAGATGAGAAGGGTATTTCTCGGCTGCAGGTGAATACATGATTTCGTATTTGTTTTTGAGTATTTTGTATTCCTACTGCACCTGTTTAATTGGAGAAAAAACATGGTTACACGCGTACAATAAAAAAATGAAAGAGAAAGAAACATATCTTCAATATGCACTTTATGCATTATTTTTTTTCTGAAAGCATCTTGGAGAATGATGTCTCTTTAGTTCTTCCAACGATTCCTCTGTTGAAATAAAATAGAACTTCATATATTTGTCAATACACATAACACTCATTCAAGATACGAAATAAAGTTATCCTCTGAATTGGACCATAGCATGAATTGAAAACTTTCTTCGTGTTGTGAACCTGAAGTTCCCACCTCGCTCGCACACGAGATCCCTAATTGGTTAATAAGTGTGGTGCACTCTTTCATAGTTGGTGCACTTTTGTGGCCCGAAGCTCCAAGAGATAATCCGGGCTTCACAACCAACTAGGCTGGTGTAGCCCATTTATAACACGTTATCAGCAACCCAACTAGCAATAGCAAACGGCCTACTTATAGAAAAGTGTCCAAGGGTAGTAATATTTTCTATCTATTAAAATCTGAGTACCCACACATGATTCAAAGATGTTGACAACATTGTCATTCTAAGACAGAAGATCCCATTTGGTGAATCGGATCCAAGTCAAATCGAGATTGTCCACCAACTCGGAATGTGTAGCTCATTTATGACATTCAAAGAATGTTTTTCATCTATATGCATATATACATATATTACCAAATGACAAGAAAATTAAATTGTCGACTGCCATAGACCTTCATTTTGAATCCTCTTGTAAACACAGTAGACTACATGGTCATCTTTTAACTGTTTAATGACGTAAATAATTGGTTTTCAGGTTCTAATGTCAGCCATATCTTTAAGGAGAACAAAAGAGAAAGGTTTGGTTGGTCTGCCGTCTAAAAGCATCGAGACCTTTTATGTGAACCTCCATGAAGAAGAACGAAGGGTGTACGATCAAATGGAAGAAGCAGCCATGAATTTTGTTAAGGTCTATATATCCGATGAAAGTATGGTGAGAAATTACTCAACGGTTCTTAGCATACTTGTAAGACTTCGTCAGATTTGCACGGATTTGGCCTTGTGCCCTGTAGATCTCAGAGCTCTACTTCCACCTAGTCAAATTGAAGGTAATGTTTTTTCAGATTTAACTGCATTACGGTATCTATTCTCCATGCTCTCGACTTCTATTTTCTTGGCAGTGAATGATTTGACAATGGTTCAGTAGTTTAATTTGTTGTACATTTATTTACGTATTTTTTTGTTTTCTCAATCCTCCTCCTTTTTTGATCATGAGTTTCTGTCAATTTTATTCCATGTTTTGTCTGATTAGAAAATCTAAATTTTGATGGTTCTTGCGAAAAAACATAGTCGTAGAACTCAAGTAAAGTCTTACTTCTGTGGTGTTAAGGCCATCTTCTGACGTGGTGTCTCAAATTTTCTTCACGGACTTTTTAAAATGTTTGAGACCCTCGTTTGGAGGTGGCCTAATAACATCTAAGTAGCTGTCGTCCTCGTACTCTACTTCTATTCCTTTCTCTGTTGAATTCTAGAGTTAAAGATAAAAAAAAGAACATCCGTGAGATTTATTTTAATTACAACAAACACCCATCTAGCTCCCCAAAATTAAATACCTCCTTAATATTTGTTTCTATTATACAAATTTGCACCTACTGAGGATATTCGTTCGGTAAATACAAAATGTAAAGGGGGTATTTCTCTTACCTTTAGGGGTTACTTGCAATTTTGAAAGATAGTCGGATTTCTTGGGGTTTAGGCTAACCTCGGGGGTAACTAGTGTAATTTACTCTAAGTTCCACTTATCTTGTTGACTTGGACCAGCTGTTATACATCTTCTTCCCCTATGTCTATGATATGGGTTCAAGCAATCAATACTTTACCAAAATGAAATGGATGCAGATGTCAAGAACAACCCGACACTGTTGCAAAAATGGCTCTCCGTATTACAAGACGGAGAAGATTTTGATTGCCCGATCTGCATGTCGCCTCCCACGGACATCGTAATCACATGCTGTGCCCACATCTTCTGTGAATCGTGCATCGTGAAAACCCTAAAACGGACCAAACCCAACTGTCCGATGTGCCGCCACCCGCTTTCCGAGTCCGACCTCTTTAAATCCCTTCCCGAGCCGGTTCAAACACCCGCCGCCAAATGTTCATCGTCTAACCTATCGTCCAAAGTCGCCGCCCTTTTGAGACTTCTAACCTCGTCTCGAGACGTGAGCCCTTCTTCGAAGTCGGTTATCTTCTCTCAGTTCCATAAAATGCTGATCCTGCTCGAGGATCCGTTGAAGGAAGCGGGTTTTAGCGTAATCCGGTTGGATGGGTCGATGAACGCAAAAAAACGGGCCCAGGTGATTAAGGAGTTCAACGTCTCCGGGCCCGACGGGCCAACGATTCTGCTAGCGAGCTTGAAGGCTTCAAATGCCGGGATTAATCTGACGGCGGCCTCGAATGTGTACTTGTTAGAGCCGTGGTGGAATCCGGCGGTGGAGGAGCAGGCGATGGACCGTGTCCATCGGATCGGACAGAAGGAGGATGTGAAGATTGTGAGGATGATTGCTAGGAATACGATTGAGGAGAGGATACTGCAATTGCAAGAGAACAAAAGGGTCTTGGCGAGAAAAGCTTTCGGGAGGAAGGGGCAGAAGGATCAGAGGAAGATTAGTAGAGATGATTTAAGTGCCTTGATGAACTTGTGAGTGTTTGTTGGTTGTTTTGAAAACGCGTCGCGTTGGGGTATGCGCATAAAACTACCGGTCAATTATTTGTATCAACCGCTTAGACGGGCCGAGGCGCTGACTAGGTATTGCAAGTCATTATTGGACGTGACTAAGCGGGAATAAGCTGGAATCATGCGCATAAAAATATGGTCAATTGTTTGTGTTAAACGCTTAGACGGGCCGAGGTGCGAGCAGGTACTGCTGCTAGTAGGCTCGGCTTACTATTTAAATAATTTGTTTTTGTATTCCAACTTATGTGTAAAAATAACAGCCACCATGAGCCATTGTGTAAATTGTTTTGTATTTTAGAGCATCTCTAATCCTTGAATTAAATTGCGCCGTATATGCATCATTTAAAATTTACAGATTGTGTTAAAAAAAAAGGGGGGAAAAAGAAAGAATAGAAAACTGCTCCAGCCTGTATAAACCAATAGTTGTGTAATTTGCACAAGTATACACACCTATGTTGCACAGGTGGGGGAGGGGGGGGTGCGGGCAGATACGGGTGCGGGGATACGGTTTTTTGAAATTGTTAGGGTGCGATACGGCAAGGATACGTCTGTTTATTTTATATTTTATTATATATAACACTTGTTAAATATAAAAAACAACAATTCAAATATCACCATAAAACCAATTCAAATACATAAAACAAGTCATACAAAAAACAATTCAAAATGGTTTTGAGCATCGAAGCTTTCTGATACTGTCGTGAATGCTGCTAAAGGTAAAACTGTAAAAGTAATTACGTATTAAATGATTTACTTTTTGTATTTTAGTTTATTTGATTTACTTTTTAAAAATTAAAAAAAAATCAAAAAAAAAAAAAAAATCACCCACACACCGGATACGCGTATCCTGTGCAAGGATACGCGAGTCCAGTTTTTTTTTTTTTGCACGGATTCGCCACGTGGCGAATCCCGTGCGAATCCCACGCGAATCGCACTCGCACCCATGCAGTATCCGATAGTGCATATGGGTGAATTTTGAAGAATCCGTGCATCATGGATACACACCCATATAGATTCTTAGTCCTAGTTTGGTATTATTATGACATAAAAAAATTGATGCAGTTGTGTTGTGAAAATAATAAGTTGTGAATTTAAACAGATTTTTATTTAGTAAATATTTATTTTAAAGTGCTTTTAAAATGAAAAATATTAATTTTCAATGTTTTTTATGACGGCAGCTCCTAAAAAGCAATTTTAATGCTGTTTCCAAAGTTTGTTATCAATGACTCGTAAACTTAAAAAAAAATTGTTAAACACTATCAAATTTAAAAGTTGATCTAAAAAATGATTGTTAAAATTAAACAATACCAAAGAGGGCTTTACTCTATTCGCCTCACATTTACCACTGAAATAGTGTACTAGTGGTCATATGCATCATTATTAATCAATTAATACACAGATGGGGGCCCAAACCAAGTCGACTAATTCAATGAGAGTACAACAATGAGGATTCGGTTCAGACGAAATCAGAGGCCGCTAAGAGGAAACTGCAGGAATGCTATCAAGAAGCCGACAGCGGTTAGTTTGCCCTGATACCTTGAACTCCAACGACATTTTTTGTTATTCGTCAAAGTTTCGAGTTCGTTATTGCATCCAAGGTAGTAGACAACTCGCGGAGCTAATCAAACGAATTGTCATATAGTCTCAGTTAAATTACATAATCGACTTTTTTTGTAATTCCCGTTAACCGTTTAGTTTATTTGATGTGGCAATTTCCGTCCTTGACAATAATCCCTCGAGTGAAAATAGTAATTTGGATATTCTCTTCGAATAATTAGAACAATCATTTGACCAAATTTATACCAACTTGAAAGTTGTAGGACAAAAGTTGCAGAAAACAAAGATTAACGGGACCAATATTGCCCACACTTAGGAAATGGCTAACTTAATCGCTGGTCTTGATTCACTAGCCACGTGTCTTTTATTTTGAGTGGGAGGTTGGAGTTCGAATTCCTCTATAGACAAGAATTTTTAAAAATTGGTAATTTTTAGTTTATGGCTAAAGAACAGACCCTAGTCCCGAGTACGTTGGTGGAACATTTAAATTGAGGGTTCCAGCGATGGTGTGGGAGACCTGATATCGGTGGAATCCTACATTTAGATTTGAGAGGATCCAGCATGGAACAGTAATTCGGGAGACGACTCATTGTGTGCCGTATTTGAGGATATATAAGAACATAAGAATCGAAAATATATGTCACAATTTAACTAGTAGCAGTTCTAAAATGCCGAAATTGTCGTATTGAAAAATAAACGTAAACTTTAAACCTTGATATCAAAGAAAAAAATGGCTAATTTGCATAGGACAAAACTTGTGATCCCTCATGACCAACTTTGCAATCAAGTCTTGCATAAAAAAAAATTATGTACAAATTACAAACAATATTTTATGGTAGGGCAACAAGCCGGCCGACTACCTCGCTGAGCTCGGCATGTCGTTCCTCGGTATTCAGATTTATACTTACGATAATGTCCTCCGCTTCTTCTCTCCCTTATACGGATAGATCAGCTTGGTTATCCTTCATTTAGATTTAGGTATGTTTTATTTTTGATTGATTGATTGATTGCCTATTGATCCGCACATTGGCCCACGGTATCTGTGGTGCACCTTGTATTGATCTAGCGGGCCGTAGGCACTTTAGATTTTAGGCTCCGGATTATGGTCCATTTTTGGTCATATTTCGGAGTTGAGTTATTTTGGTTTACGGGTCCACACATCAGCCCACGGTTTTTGTGGTGCACTTTGTATTTCTTTAGCGGGCCGTAGACTTCTTTGATGTTTGGACCCGAATTATGGCCTATTTTGGATCATAATTCGGGATTGATACTTTGTATTTCTTGATTTCTTCTTATCTACAGGTTGGTGGGTCCCGTCTCAACCTCCGTCCACGCTGGATGATTAATATATATATATATATATATATATATTTTATGGTACAACAAACGCACCGTTAAAGTTTGTATTTGCTAAAATACACCCCTAATTCCCCTAACCCCAACCACCCAATATTTAATAGCTGCATTAATATCATCGTAGATAGAGAACAATTGGACGATGGTAGATTTTGTTGTTAACTAATTATTATATATTTATATTAATAATAACAAATTTTATAGATAATATATACAATAAAAATAAAATATAACATAAAAATTTTATAAAGATATTTATGTTATTAATTTTAAAATAATTTTTTTTGGGCGGGCCGACCCGCTCCACCACACAACCCCTAGTAGATCGATCCGAGAAGGTCTGGATCTTGAAATACCCACTCCGACCCGCCCCTTTCCTTGGTCCTCTATCACAAACTATTATCTACTCCCATTCCCATAAGTAGAGTGTCCCGTTCAATTCCCCACGTTACTTAGAAAGATAATACTTTGTCTATTTTTATTTACTCGTAATGTTTTTTTTTTTTAAATAGGAATATGGCAATACTTATAATTTAGCATATAAATGACAAGCATATTATTTTCTTAGAAGTACTATGTACCAACCAATATAGTTTTCTTCAGAAGTACTATGTAACAACCAATATAGAATGTGTAGGAGTAATTTTCGGAATATAGGCCGGAACAGGATGCGCTGCGGCACAGGAGGGAGTGTGCCGCGGCACACTACTCTTGCAACGGAACGGCTCAAGTCACTGGACTCCGCGCCGCGGCACACGTCCTCTGTGTTGCGGCCCCCTGGAAGTTTTTCAATCATTTTTCTGAGTGTGCCGCGGCACACGATTCAACACAGGCTTTGGGGACTTCTTTTTAGCAGCGTTTGTGGTGCCTTTTCATCATAACAACTTCACCCCAATTTTTTGGAGAGACGTATACACGAGAGAGAGAGAGCAAGAGATAAAAGAAAAAGAGATATTACACTTCTTCGATTTCTCGGAGTTGTATCTATCGGATCGTAGTGATATTTTGACAATAGCTTGGTAGCAATTGGGAAAATCTTTTCACCGGAGTAGATCGAGTTTTGGTGCCCGAAAGTTCGGGTATTTTGTAAGCTTCTTGTGTAAGCTATGTTTGATGTTTTTCTTTCTCGATCTTGTTGTTGTTTATTCCAAATACTTGAAGATTGTTTATTACCAAGTATTTGAAGATTGTTGTATACATCTAGTTGTGCTAGGGAAGAATCATGTATTGTGAATTGGTGATAATGGAAGTTTAAACGACTGGAGGTCCCATGGTTTTTACTCTTGATTTGAGAGGTTTTTCCATGCTATATTGTGTCTCGTTGTTTATTATTTTTGATATCATTTGTATTGTTTATCGAGTTGTATTTGATTTACTCTACTTGTCGGTAACCTCAAAATTACAATTGAGATTGGGAAAGTTGTCAAATGAGGGTATTCCGCATCTCCGTTGTGACATTATTGTGTTTTTTCTCCCAACAAAGTGGTATCGGAGCCGCGGTTATTTCGTGGTTGTATTATCTCAATCGTAAGATGGAAGCCAATACAAGTAGAATGGTGAATTTGAATGGTTCGAACTATCATGTATGGAAGGGCAAGATGGAAGACCTTTTATATGTGAAGGATTATTATCTACCAGTGTTTAGCAAGGACAAACCGAATGGGAAGTCAGAGTCGGAATGGACTATTTTGCATCGTCAAATTTGTGGCTATATTAGACAATGGGTTGATGACAATTTTTTGAATCATATCAATGGAGAGAAGAACGTCCGAGAGTTGTGGCACAAGCTCGAGCAATTGTATGCTCGGAAGACGGGGAATAATAAGCTATTCATCATTAAATAAATGATGAGTCTAAAATATCGAGATGGGGATCCTCTGTCCGAAGAAAGTCACAGGGATATTCGTCACAGTTGGATGTTCTTATCACCAAACGGCGAGGAAGAGGTCAAAGCAGAGGTCCGAGTAATAGAGGGCCATAAAGAAGTAATTCTAGAGGGAAATATGCCAACATTAAATGCTATCATTGTGGTAAGAAAGGACATACGAAGAAATTTTGCCGACAACTAAAGAAGCAAAATCGCCAAGGCGGAGAGAACACCCAGAAGAAGGAGAAGTAGTTAAAAAGCCGAAGTAAATACTACTACCGAGGAGTTCTTTGTATGTTGCGATTATGACATGGTGAACCTTGCCAGAGATGAGTCAAGATGGGTGGTCAACAGTGGAGCTACGTGTCATGTTACATCACGTAGGGATTTCAATTCCTCTTATACTCCGGGTGACTATGGGATTGTCAAGATGGGTAACGATGGGTTATCCAAGATCGTTGGAGTAGGAGACATACATTTGAGGTTCGACACTGGTGTGGAGCTAGTTTTACGTTATGTGAAACATGTTCCGGATATGAAGCTGAATGTGATTTCAGTAGGCCTACTCGATGATGACGGCTATTGTAGCGGTTTTGGAAAGGGAGTGTGAAAACTCACTCGAGGTTCCTTGATTGTCGGAAGAGGAAAGAAGGCAGAAAAACTTTACGTGACATATCCAAAGGTCACAATTAATGCCGTGGACAATAATGACATGACCGAGCTATGGCATAAGAGGCTCGATCACATGAGTGAGAAAGGGATGGCGCTATTGTCAAAGAAGGAGGTGTTATCCGGGGTTCACGATGTACATCTTGAAAGGTGCTCTCACTGTCTAGCTGGGAAGCAAAGGAGAGTCACTTTTAAGAGCCATACCCCTTCACGGAAGGAAAATATTCTTGATTTTATACATTCCGATGTTTGTGGTCCTATGAAGACTAGGACGCTTGGTGGTTGCCAATATTTTGTCACATTCATCGACGATTATTCGAGGAAGCTGTGGGCATATACCTTAAAAACCAAAGATCAAGTTTTAGATGTTTTTAAACAGTTTCATGCCTCGGTCGAGAGAGAGATCGGGAAGAAGTTGAAGTGTATTCGGACGGATAATGGGGGAGAATACACTAGACCTTTTGATGAATATTGTCGAGAGCAAGGGATCCGACATCAAAAGACGCCACCGAAGACTCCACAATTTAATGGCTTGGCGGAGAGGATGAATCGGACTTTGGTTGAGAGAGCTCAATGTTTGCTCTCACATGCCGGATTACCAAAGTCATTTTGGGGAGAAGCTTTGAACACGGCGGTTCACGTGATTAATTTGACGCCGTATGTTCCTTTGAAGTTTGACGTCCCGGACAAAGTGTGGAGCGGTAAAGACATTTCATATCGCCACTTACGGGTTTTTGGATGTAAAGCATTTGTGAACATCCCGAAAGATGAGAGATCGAAGCTTGATTCTAAGATGAAGCCATGTATTTTTATTGGTTACGGGCTTGATGAGTTCGGGTATAGGTTGTATGACCCGATGACTAAGAAACTTGTTCGTTCGAGAGATGATGTTTTTATAGAAGATCAAATTATGAAGGATGTTGAAAATAGAGAGTCGGCTCCACAACATGATGATGATCTTATTGATTTGGACCCGGTTCCTCCACAACATGTTGAGACACCTACTGGAGATGACGTCCAAAATGATGAACAACATGATACCGGTGATGGTGATGAGTTGAGACAAGATGATACCGATGGAGTTCATGCTGAGCTACCCATAACGAACATGCCTTCATTTGTTCCACTTAGACGGTCGACGAGAGACCGTCATCATTCCACTCGTTATTAGGCCGATGAGTACGTTTTACTCAGTGACGAGGGATAGTCCGAATATTTTGAGGAGGCTATGGAGGATGAGAACAAGAAGGAGTAGATGGATGCCATGCAATACGAGATGAGTTCGTTGCATGAGAACAATACATACGAGTGGGTGAAGTTGCCGAAGGGCAAGAGAGCTTTGAGCAATAAATGGGTGTATAAGGTGAAGTTGGAGGAGCATAATTCACTACCCCGATACAAAGCTAGACTCGTAATCGATGGCTTTAGTCAATAGAAAGGCACTGATTTTGACGAGATTTTTTCTCCAGTTGTGAAGATAGGATCGATTCGATTGGTCCTTGGTATAGCGGGTAGTCTTTACCTTGAGATTGAGCAAATGGATGTCAAGACGGCATTTCTTTATGGAGACCTCGATAAAGAGATATATATGAAGCAACCTGAAGGGTTTCAGGTTGAGGGAAAAGAGGATTATGTTTGTAGACTCCGAAAGAGTCTATACGGTTTGAAGCAAGCACCACGACAATGGTATAAAAAGTTTGAGTCGGTTATGGGGGAGCAATGCTACCAGAAGACGACCCTGGACCAGTGCGTATTTTTCAAGAAATTTGGAGGTGATGATTTCATCATCCTATTATTTTATGTGGATGACATGTTGATCGTTGGCAAGAATGCCAAAAGGATTGCCAATTTGAAGAGAGAGTTGAATAAGTCTTTTGCCATGAAAGACTTGGAGCCCGCTAAGCAGATTCTAGGGATAAGAATCACTCGGGATAGAGCGACCCGGAAATTACACATGTCACAGGAGAAATACATTGAGAATGTGCTTAGGCGGTTTAACATGGATAAAGCTAAAGTTGTTAGTTCGCCTCTTACTAATAAAGACGAGTAAGGATTGCCCTACGACGAAGGAAGAGATTGTGGAAATGGATAGAGTTCCTTATGCCTCTGCGGTCGGGAGTTTGATGCATGCCATGGTATGTACGAGGCCCGACATTGCTCATGTCGTGGGAGTGATGATCCGTTTTCTATCGAATCTGAGAAATAAGCATTGGAAAGCCGTAAAGTGGATATTTAGATATTTACGAGGTACTTCCAAATTGGGGATCACATTTGGAAATGGGAAAGCTATGCTTGTTGGGTATACCGATTCTGATATGGCAGGAAACGGGGATAATAGAAAATCCACTTCTGGATATTTGATGACCTTCGCAGGGGGGGCGTGTCATAGCAATCGAGATTGCAAAAGTGTGTTGCCTTGTCAACAATGGAGGTCGAGTATATTGCGGCGGTGGAAGCGTGTAAAGAGCTCTTATGGTTGAAAATGTTTTTACAAGAGTTGGGCTTCCGTCAACGGCGTTACGTGGTTCTTTGTGATAGTGAGAGTGCGATTCATTTGGCGAAGAATGCGACCTTTCACAAACGAACAAAATATATTGATGTTAGATATCATTGGATTCGAGATGCGCTGGAGGACGGTCTGTTTGAACTTGATAAAGTTCACACCGATGATAATGATTCCAATATGTTAACTAAGGCATTGAGTAGAGAGAAGGTTAAGGTATGTTGCTCGATCGCCGGGATGGCGAACTCTTCCTATATTCCAGAAAGGGGGAGATTTGTAGGAGTAATTTCCGGAATATAGGCCGGAACAGGATGCGCCGCGGCACAGGAGGGAGTATCAAACCATACAACAATCATGAGCAAATCATTCATACTTGATATATCATTGTGATCATTCTAGTTGTTGTATTTGAGCTTATATTGTTAAGTGATTGTGTGTTATACACGAAATCATACAAGAGAGGAAAAAGAAAGGGTACGATTGGATTCCGTGTTATTAGGATCAAGGATCCGGCATTGTTAGAATCGCAATCGATATCTAAGTGAGGTTTATCTAGTACCCATAGAAAGCTAGATTGGTTGATTCCTTGTCCAATAGAAAAGGAAAATGGTTTAACTTGGACCGACATAAAGATAAGTGATTGAACGGTTTACTCGGACCGATAGAAGACGAGCTTGTAACGGTTATCTCTCGACCAATAGAAGAGAGGTGCAGAGGTTTATCTCTAGCCTATAGAAAAAGATACCGAGAGAGGACGTAGGCATGTTCGTCCGAACCTCTATAAATCCTGTGTCGATTTATTTAAGTCGCTTCCGCAACGCGAAAGAGTTTTATAACTCTATCTCCAAACGGCGATACCGATCAATATCCCACTAACAGACAGGGCCATTTCAGGCCTGGACTGCAGTCCCCTTCCCCGACTGCTCGACAGCCCTCGTTTTTGCTCAAAACATTGTGTATTTGAGTATACATCTCATGTATACTTCAACTAATACCTATAGAACAATATAAATGTATAAATCAAGTAGATCAAATCTATATTTGTACAACCTCGGAATCCAAATATAATTATGTTCATATGAAATTTTTAAAGGAGCATAATCTTTACATTAACAAATTTATGTTCATATGCACCTCTTAAAATTCATAATCCTAACATAAAATTATATGTAGATCATATCATATGTTCTTTGACTCTTGGATTATTAGTAGAACTAAATCATCACATGTATCTCCATATATCAAAGAACCATATATGTCAACATCAAACATATAAATCAAAATATATATCACCATATACATATTAAGATAGGTAATATATATATATATATATATATACAGTACACACTACTATATTAAATTTATCTTTATTTGGGATTTATATTTTTAAATAAATGAACATGAAATATTTTGTAAATATAATCAATTTCTATTTATTCGTAATTCATATTCCTTAATTTGTAAAAATTAAAAAGGTAGGTAGCAGTTATTTCAGGTATAATTATAATGCAATTAATGCAATGGTGATTAGGTCAGTAATTGATTATGTGTCCGCTGAAGCATGAGAGGCTGACACATAAGTATCAGCAGAAGACCTGTTGCAGCCGAAGCATGAGAAGCTGCCACTTAGGATTAGCGTATTCTGCATTAGTATATAGATGAGATACTATTTCACCATAATCCCAAAGTCTACCCTGTATATATGTTATCATATCTGCCTATCCCAAACAAGTTCTTATTAACCCGGAAGGGTAGCCAAGTTGGAGTAGGTGAGCGTGAGACTGAAAGGTCGCCAGTTCGATTCCCCCTGCCAATACTTTATTGGTTGAGCTTGTCGCACAGAGCTTGCCTAGTGTAGTTTACCTGGTTGGTGTAGTTTTCACGCTATTACGTCCGGCCCGAACGTTTATCCTGTGCGCACTCGAAAAGTAGCGGATGCGGGTTCACCGTTATAAAAGAAAACTAGTTCTTACTAATATTGTAAAAAGAAAATACACAGTTTACATATTAATATCTATACATATACAATAGAGTTACAGATTCGAAGCATTAAATTAATTCTCTTTCCTATGCAGCATTTTCTTAATTTTGAATTTTTATTTATCTAAAATCTTGAATCCCACATCAGTTTAAAATAGTACTTAACCGAGAGACAAACTACATAAATAGAATCCAATATCTTGAATTCCACATCGATTTAAAATAAAACTCCACCAATGGAGTTCTACACGCATAGTTATTCTACACACAAGCTTAAAATATTAATTTTTATTATGTTCAATTTGGCCAATTATTAAATTGGACAAATAAATAGTTTAAATTTTTAGTGAAATTTTAATTGGGTCAATTATTAAATTTACATTAATTTTATTTGTCTAAAATTTGAATCTCACATCTATTTTATTTAGTAGTTTTATAATAATTGAACATATATATATATATATATATAATAGCGTAATGAGTTTGAAACACCACATGAAGTCTCTCTCCTATGTGGCATTCTCTTAATTTTTTATTTCCATTTATCTAAAATATTGAATCGCATCGATATAAAATGGTACTTAATCGATAGAAAACCTAAATAAATAGAATTCAGTGTCTTGAATCCCACATCGATTTTGTAAAATAGAACTTCACCAATGAGAAACCTAAATGAATACTTAGAATTTAATATGTATTTGCAACTCCATAGTTATATTTCACACACAAGTTTAAGAATTTTATTTTCATTGTGTTTAATTTTGGTCAATTATTAGGTTGGACAAGTAAATAGTTAAATTTTTCAGTAAAAATATAATCTAATTAATTATTGCATTTACATTAATTTATTTATCTAAAATTTGAATATCATATATGTTTTATTTAATAGTTTTATTTTAATTGAAAATTTTAGTTTGATCAATATTAATAATATCACTAATTAATAAATTACTTTATTTTTTATTTGAGAATCTAATTCAATTATCGAATTTACATTAATCGTATTTATCTAAATTTTTTAATACCACATCGATCTTAAATGAGGGTCTGTCGATTGGGAACTAAATAAACATTTAAAATCAATATTATTTTTTACTCCACAATTAATTTTGCACATTTAATAGTTTTATTTTTGTTGAGAAAAATAATTTGGCTAATATTAATTTGGCCGAATATTAAGGCAAATGAATAATTTTAGTTCTGTTGAAAATTTAGTTTGAACAATTACTAGGTTTGTATTAATAGTATTTATATATAAATTTAAATCTCACATCGATTTTAAACGAGTCTCCATCGATTGGATAACTTAAATAAATACTCATAATCAATATGTATTTTTTACCTCATAATTATTTTGTATCATCAGTTAATAATTTTATTTTTATTAGAAAACTTAATTTGATAAATATTATTCTACCTCGCCATAACAAATTTGCCTAATATTATTTGGGTCAATTTTTATGTTGATGAAATAAGTAGTTTTACACACAAACACACACACACACACACAGATATATATATATACATATATATATATATATACATAGTCAATTTGTATTTTATCATCACATTTCTCATATGCAATTAATTTGACCAATTATTGAGTTGACTAAGTAAATATTATTATTTTTATTGAAAACGGATTTTGGCCAATCACTGAGTTGGCCAAATAAACAATCTGGTTATTTAAGAAAAAAATTAATTTTATTTAATTTAAGTTGTCTAATTTATCAATGTAAAAAATTATTTGGGTAATTAGTACATATAACTGTATAAATTTGCGAGGGAAACATGTACTAAAATTATTTTTTAATCGAGTTTGAGATGAGTATAGATATATAATATCTAAATGAGTTTCAAATAGCTGAACCTATCTATATTGTTTGGATATCACTATAAGAATTTGGGATGAAGACGCGTAGTTAATTCACCTTTAAGTCAGATTTTGGGCGGGTACGGTTATAAATTATAAACGGGTTCGAGTGGCTGAATGTTTGCCTCATCTTTTTATTTTTTCGTTGTGTTCTGCCGTGGTGAGGAACTCAGAATGGCTGAACCTAACTAATTATAAGTATAATTGACGAGTTTTTTACATCACTAAATTTGATTAAAAAAGTAATTTAATTATATATATATATAGATATATATATAATACCATCCGCATCCGAATCACCACGTTAACTCTCTCATATGTGGTACTTTTTATTTTATAGATTCTTATTTATTTAAATCTTCTATCCCATATTGATTTCAATGACACTCCACTCATTGAATACTTTATAAATATTTAAAATAAATATGTATGTTACTCATAATTATTTACACTACCACTTGAATTTGGTCATCTATTGAGTTGGTCAAATGAGTTATTTTATTCTTATTAGAAAATTAAATTTCACAAATTATTAATTAAACTTCATTGGCCCAAATATGTACATATTTATATTTTAATATCTAATTATATATGCATAAATTTTATTTTTCTATTTTTATGTTTTTTTTAATAATCTCGATTCTCTTCACTTACAAATAAATATATAAAGTATCTAATAGCAATATGAACTTGGAATACCACGTTAACTCTCTTCTACATGATGTTTTTTATTTTTTTGATTCTTATTTATCTAAAATTTTGACTCCCATATCAAAGTATAAGTATATAAACTGTAAATAGTTTTGAAGATTGTATATTTTCAAAATTATACTAAGAATTTAACTTTTAATCTTTTGTCATTTATAATATTTATTCTTAACCTTTACGAGTTTTCATTGAGATGGATTACTTAATTACTATACCAACCTTATTCAAATTATATAAATTTAAGTAAGTTGGGTAATTAGCGGATATTATATAGGGGTCTGGGATATAAACGGGTAATAAAATTATTTTTTCATCGAGTTTGTGATGAATATGGGTATTAAGATTTTAAACAGGCCTGAATATTTGTACCATACTTTCATTGTTTCATGTGTTACTATCTCAATTTTAAACTGTAATAAGTATTAAAATTATCTTTCCAAGCGGGTTTAGGACGAGTACAAGTACATAAATTTTAAATGAGTTCGACTGGCTGAACCACATCCTCATGATTTCTATTTATTGGTGTGTTCTGCTGTGGTACGATTGCAAGTGCCTGAACCCTAATAAATATTAAATTATTTTTAATTTTTAATTTATAAATTATAATATAAAGTAATTAATCGTCGAATCCAACGCACTAGTTTATTTTTATAATAGTAGAGAAGTATGAAAGTAAAAGAGGATGGGAAGAAAAAATGAACAAAGAGTATCGTGATCGTCCAAATATAAAGTGACCGTCCATTTACAATTAGCATCCTCTTGAAGGGAAAATAACTTGAGACAAGAAAGTAGGGCAAAAGTGTTGTATTATTCCATCAATGAGATCCCTTAAATAGGGTGAAAGTCTAGCCTCACCAAATCCTATCTAGGAAAGCCCATAAACTAACAGACTTAGGCACACAATGGGTATTATTCCTTTAACACTCCTTGTGCCTGTCTAAGCGCATGTCATGTTGCGCCGTTAAAACCTCGCAAGCAAAAACCGGTGGGAAAAATGTCTTGATCGTAGGGAAAAAGTCTGACATCTAGACACATCAAGTTTAGACTTCGTCCTTTGAATCTATCCTCTCATATGATCGTTACATTTGATCATAGCGCTACTAAGGTGACCATTCCATCGATCCCTAAAATCGTACATACATTACCTCGTTAAAAACCTTTCCAAGTGATAAAAACCTGTGGGAAAAATGATCCTTGGAAGGAAAAGAGTATAACGTACGGTGTGGATGTAAGACTCCCCCTCAAGTCTACATCTCCCCCTGATTTGTACATCAATCAAGTAGTCGTTGCCTCATTAAAAACTTCGCCAAGTAACAAAACCCAATGGGAGAAAATGAACCTTGGTCAAAGAAAAGAGTACAACACATGTGATTAAGTTTCTTTATAAATCACCATTTCCTTGTGATCTTTACATCAATCTCGGAAGTTGGAAAACTCTACAGCTCCCCCTAATGCTTACATTCATATATCGTTGCCTCGTTAAAAACCTTGCCAAGTAACAAAACCCAGTGGGAAAAATAAACCTTGGTCTAAGGAAAAGAGTGCAACCTATGTGAGTATGTTACGTTATCTCACATATTTCCCGTTATGATCATTCCATCAATCAAGGGAATTTACAAGTTACATCATGTTCATAAATGTAAGTATGCTCATCAGTGGCAGTACTTAACCGCTAGTTCCTCACACGTGTAGAATGATAGTTCTTAATCATGTACACTCACGGATTGATTCATGCAAAGCAATAATCTTGTCGTGATTCGAGGAGGTAGCCAAAATGGGTTTGCATAGTCGATTTCCAAAACATAAGCAATTCATACCAACACATACTTTATGGTAGTTGCTTCGGCACCAGCATTTACTTTAGCATTTGCCTTTTCGTAAGCAGCCTCATTTGCCTGCTTGTAGGGAAAGAATAGTCCCAAGTCAATGGTTTCTTTTAAGTATCAGAAGATAATCTTTGATACCATTCCATTGATGTTGCGTCGATGCTGAACTAAATCTAGTCAGCGGATTAACTGAGGAGTGATGACAGGTCGTGTACATTGAGCTAAGTACAATAATGCGCTATTGCACTCAAGTAGGGAATTTCAGCTCCCAAAGCTCTTCGTCACTTTCGTTTAGGCGAAATGGATCTTTCCTTTGCATCCAAATGTTCGACCTATCATGGGGTGCTAGTCGGGTTTACCTTATCCATGTTAAAGTGCCTGAGAAACTTCTGGACATAGGAAGACCGGTGGAATGAATTCCACAAACTCGATGTCTATGTCAATGCCTCGACAGAACCGAGTTTTCCCAAGATCTTTCATCTCAAACTCAGATTTTCAGTATCCGGTGGTTTCTCTTATTTCATCAAGACCGATTATGTTCATGTCATCGACATACATTGCGATGTGAATCCGGATCTTATTTGTGAAGACGCGGGGACACATTTCATCGTTCTTATATCCCTTCCTAATCAAGTAGTCACTTAGATGGTTATACCACATACTTAGGGATTGTTTCAAACCGTAAAGTGAGCGTTTCAAGCGAACTGAATACGCACTCCGTGGTCTGGAGTTACTTGATTTGGGTAGTGAAATGCCATAGGGCACTTCCATATATATCTCCGTATCTAGATCCCCATAGAGATACGTAGTAACCACATCTATTGGCTGCATTTCCAGTCCCTCGGAAATTACTATGCTAATCAAATAGCGGAACGTATACGTGGGAGTACATTTCCTCGTAATCAATTCCAGGGCATTGTGAGAAGCATTACTTCGTGAAACCTTGTACACTAGGACTCTATATTCTCACTACGTTTTACGACAAAGGTTCGTTTATGTCCTTCAGGCTTTACACTTGGTTAGGTTAGCACTACCTACACCAAATACCTGTCTCTTTGTCGGAGAATCTAGTTCTACTTGGAATATTTTTCTTATAGGCCAATCAGCTCTATGTTGATTTCATCCAACCGAGCGAGGTTCGACATCATCGTACTTTATGATTCATGACATGTCATCAAAGTGGGTGGTTGATCAGGCCACACCCTCATAATTTCATCGAGATTCTTGATTTTCTGAATCATATCTTCGGGGCGTCCCCCTCGTCATGACTCATGGACATAATAAAATCAAGCATGATCTCATGAAACGAGTCCAGTGATAGTTAACATGTGAAGTTGTGCCATACTCTACCTCTTACTTGGGTGAGTATTTAGTCGAACCATGTGGCTTCCACCCCTTCCTTCGCAGGGAGCCATGGCCTCAACCACACATCCACCAAGTGCGGTTGCATCACCCGGTTCATTGGTGATGTGCCCCTTGGAGGGGACTTCTAACCTTACAGGCACATTTGCAGCTGTAATGTGAGATCTTGTCACTTGAACGATATCAGTAAATGCATCGAGCATCGAATCTGCTACATCCTGAAGATCGAGTGTTCTTTGTGCTTCACGGTAACATTGTGAAGTTCGGGGATCATAATGAGACAAAGTGGAGACACCATGACAATTCCTGTCGTTCCCCGAGAAATTACGTTTTCTCTCCTCCCCTAACGACGGGAAGGTTGTCTCATTAAAGTGACAATCCGCAAATCGTGCGGTAAAGAGATCACTGTGAAGGTTCTAAATAGTGGATAAACGTCTGGAGATTCTTATCCAACGTGAATACTTAATCGTTTCTAAAGACCGATGCGTTGTGGGGCGCAGAAGGCACATATAATGCGTAACCAAATATGCGCAATTGGCACTCAAGTTCGTCTGGGTCCAAAATACAAAAATCAGGCTATCCAGTTACCAACTGGTACGCATAAACTAATTGGTTAGCAAAAGGTCTAAGAATGAACGATTTAAGTAAAATTACGTGCAATATTGCATAATCCCAAGCAAATATATACAAATTGGTGCGCATAACCGATTAATCACCATACATATTCTTTCGACGGTGGTTTATGTGAGACCGTTTGCATATGCACATGTGACGAGATACTATTCATTAATCTCTATCATGCAATAAACATCAAGTACTTTTTGATGTGAACTCTCCAACATCATCGAGTCCTTTAGATGTGATAAGGGAGGTGAGTCCTTATAAATTATTTTGGAAGTTCTGCAGCAGTTTGAGTGGACAGGAGAGCGACATGTGACCAACATGTCGGAGAATCCATCAAAACCATCAATACGTAAATGGTCCGCATATTAGGTGGATGGATCCACAAATTTCTCCTTATATTCAGCGTAAGAATGGAATGTTTGCTTTTGTTTCTTTAGCGTAGGAAGGTCTCGCTCCTACTTTGGCTAAAGAGCAGGCTTTGCAACACTAAGTGGTGGCATTTGATATGCATCCGGTTCTTTGGATGATATAATACGATCAACGTCAACATTGTGCTTTATGTTGAGTTGTTGCCACATTTTTGCTCGAAAAGTAATGATGTTCGTACAAGTTCATTAGAATTAATAAAAGAAATTCTATTCCATTCTCACAGTGGGTTTCAATCTGGAAACCATTGCTACGTATATTATTGAAGCTAAGTAAGGTTCGAAGGGCTCTAGATGCATACAGAGCATCGGTAACTTAGAAGACTGCCGTTTAGGCATCAAGAATTGAGCATTACCTCGCCCTTTGATGAGTTGGGAGGACCCAATCATCGTAGTTACCGAGGTTTGGCAGGCGACTTATTCGATGAATAAAAGCCTTATTCTAAGAACATTCAAGTTCTACTCGATTCATTCCTTAGAAAAGATTGAAATTTCGAACCATAAGCATTCAAGCAATATTCAGTACTTCGAAATAAAGCTAAGAATATAACGTAAGCAATAATAATATCTTGTTCTAGAAAAACAAAGTTTCATCACACCATTACTGAAAATAAAACATCGATAAAATCGTTCTGAGGTAACAATGCCAAATGTAAACGAGAAAGTAAACATAATGATGACATTCAGTCATAAAGGGGTGCCTCTAATGACTGTGACACGTATGGCTCATTGCGATTATCGGTGACTGTGAAATTGACGTCGGGGGACTCGTCGAGAGCATCTTCCTCCATATAGTGAGCCTTCCGTTCTTTGGACTCTCTATATTTCTTGTAATGTGCTGCGACTTGCTTACTTGCATGGCAGTTCTTGTACCAATGTCCAACATCTCCACATCGATAGCACGGTTCATCGCCAACTCTGACTTTAGGAGCGTCATAAGGGGTAGGTGCTTTATACTTTTCTTGGCTAGTAGATCCAGGAGCACCAAGTCTTCTCATTACATTGGAAGAACCCCCACGTCCTCGACCACTACGCCCTTTTCCACGTTGTGGTTTGGGGTTGCCATGACCAGTCCCCTGTACATTGGGGTTCTTTCCACCTTTCACATAATTGGCCTCGGGAATTTTCTTTGTCCCAACGGGCCTGACATTGTTGCTCACTAACACTTCATTATGCCTCTCAGCCACTTGCAGTAGGTTGATAAGCTTATTGAAGGTAGTGATGCGTTTGTTGTCATACTCCAGCATATACTGGTTCGCTAGTATAAGAGCAGAAGTAGGAAAAGTGGAAAGAGTTTTCTGAATCATATCATCTTCTGTGAGGTCCTTTCCACAGAAATTAAGGCGTGCCTTCAGACGGAGCATATCTTTGTTGAAATCGTTGATCCGTTTATAATCAAGCAAGCAGATTTTATTCCACTGCACGGTCAACTCTGGGAGTAAGGTATTGTGGATGTTCCCAAAACGGCCCTTAAGGGTATCCCACAGTTCTTTCGGGGATTTCAACTGCAGATATTCCCACCTTAGGCTCGGGTCGATATGTCGCCTAAGGAACATTAATGCACTAGCTTTGGTTTTGTCAGACGGTACTTCGCCTGCTTTTTCAAAGATAGTAGCACTATAGTCCTTAGCGATAAAAGTGGTCTCTACGTCAGAAACCCATCTATAGTACTCAAGCCCTTCTGAGACCAAGATGTCAAATTCAGGACGAGTTGGATCTGTAATATCCGCAATTTTCGATTTTCGGTAAATTTCTTTTTTTGGCCGGAGTCCGTTTTGACGACTTTCTCATGACCGTTTCGTCATTTCGAGAATAATTAATTCTGCACTTTTTGTCATCCGAGTTCGTTTCGGTATCGTTTTGTTGAGTTCCGAGCTTTTTAGCGACTTTTCTGCACTTGAGTTCGATTCTTGCGAATCTCGTCCGAAACTGTTGTTTCGAGTTTCTCGTAAGTTCATTTAATGTTATTATTCATGTTGCGAGCTTTGGTTTGGTGTTTCGATCGCGTATCGTGATTTTCGGACGTTTTGGGCCATTTTTGTAATTTCCCAAAGTTTTGGGTAATTACTTCCGTTGTTGAATTCCGAGCCTTCGGGTGGTCGGAATTGTGTGTTCTCTTAGCTCTTAGATTCGTCTTTGCGAGTACGTCGTAACCGTATCATCGATTCGTATTCAGGTTCGGGTTTGGGGTCGTTCGGCCGTCGGAGTTGGCCCGCCGAGTCATGGCCGGCAACACAGGCCAGGCAGCCTCGGCGAGTCATGGCAGTAGTGCTCGGCGGCTCGGCCGAGTCACGGCCGCGGTGCTCGCGATTCTGGCCGGCGAGCCGCCGTGGGCGCGGCACATCTTTGGCGAGACCGCGGCACACTCTGTGGCATTTTTGGCCAAACCGATCAGTACGGTGCCGCGGCTGCGCCGGCGGCCGCTGCACACCGACCACCAGGAGCCATTTTTGGGCTGTGCCGCGCACACTCGGTGGGCCGCACACTGTGCGGCTTATTTATGGCCCCGCACACGGGTTTTGGCCATTTTTCTCCTTCTTCTCCTTCTCTTAGCGGTGAGGGTGATCTTACCATGGAGCCATGTTGTTTAACAACAAATCCATGAAGTTCTTGAGTTCATATCATCAATCAATCATCCGTTATCATCCTTTGATCCAGCGAATCAAGGTAATCTTCCTTAGAACCCTAATTTCGTGAATTTGGGGGTTTTTGCGTTTTTGTACGATTCGTTCCGTATTATTGATTAATTCATGATGGGTATGATTAATCTTGGTAGTATTCTTGTGTTTAACATCATTTAATTCATTGTTTTCGTCGAATCGAAGTATATTTCTTGATTTCCTTCGAATCGACTTTTTGGGGGATTTGTCCTCGATCTCGTTTTTCATCCGTTTTTGATGGATCGATTATGGTTAAATGATGTTGTTAAACATATTCTATGGATTGTATATCTATATTTCAACTTGGAATTCCATTTTCGTGTTTTGTCGGGACGAATCGTGTTCTTGGCCGTTTTGGGGGAAACGCTTGAACATTCGTCGTTCGTTCTTTGAATTCAACGGCTTTGAGTCGTGTTATGGAATTCATTTCATCGTTGTTATTGTCCTTCGTAGTTTATGAACGCGAGTTGGCGATCGGTGGAGTCGGCGGGTTCGTAGGCGGTTCGTGTCAACCTATTTCGGTCGATTCTTCGCGTTATTCTTATTCGAGGCAAGTACCTTGCCCATACTTTCCTTATTTTGTGGATATGATGATCGCTGATCGTCTTGGTGTGTTTGTTTGGTTGTTTGAAATGAAGTTTCAAAAGATTTCGGTTTGGCCTCGTTAAAGGCTTTCTTTCAAAATGCGCGTGTGTTTTGTGAACGGCGTGTTTTGGGAATTGATTATGATTTGATTATTTTGAACGTTGAAGGATTTGATGATGATACTCCTATTGTTTAAAGTTATGGAATCGTGTATTCCGTATTTAATCTTGTTATTGTGTTTTGAAGAGTTTGATAATGGTGTCGAGTTAATGGCCATCTCTAGTGAGTATTCTTAATGAACTTACATTCTTAGCATGTTAGTATTGCATGAGTAACATGTGTGTGTGTATGCTAACTATGGGTTAGATCCGACGGGGTCTCGGTAGGGGTCCACGGAGGGGTGGATCCTCGAGCTTGCTTTTAACCACTACGGGTTAGGTCCGACGGGGTCTCGGTAGGGATCCACGGAGGGGTGGGTCCGCGGTTAATTGTGGTGCATTTTGCAAATGTGATTTGATAATGGCATTTCCGGAAATGAGTGCTTTTGAACGGTTTTCATGATTGCATGTATTGACTAAGTGTGTAAGAGGTAAGTTGTTCGTTTGGCCTACTTGGCTAAGATGGCTCTAGAGTATTTTGTTGTTTGTGTTAAATCCTGTAATTGTGGATTTTGACGTTGGAAGACGAACCTTGTGGTCGTTCTTGTATACTGTGAGTTGATGAGATTTGGGGCTAAAATCCCAATGGTTTTGTAAAAGTCATTTTATGGATTTGGGGCTAAAATCCCAACGGTTTGGTAAATGTCATTTTTTTTGGAAAGTAAACCTTTGGGGCGGTGACCCCTTTTGTCCTTTGAATTTTGAAAAGTAGGATTTGATAATCCTAAATTGTTTTCTATTAAAACTCTCGATGGCATTCTAAACCGTTTTATAAATTATTTCCATTGATTTATGATATTTTGATTTTTAAAGGTTTTCTCAAACCCTTGCCTCGAGAAGTACTTTTCGTTTCGTTTGGATCTTTAAAAATTCCTGGTTATTGTTATTCGTGGAATGTGAATTGTATGGCTCGTATTTGCACTTTGTACTTGCACTAGCAAAACAGTGGAGTTTTGCTAACCCCCGAGTATTCGGGGGGTGGATGTCTATTTTTGCATTCAGGTTTTGGAGCATAACACAGGGTCGGCACGAAGGATGATGAAAGATGAACGATACTAATCACACGAGGATCCGTTGATGTCGTATTGGTCTAGTTGTATTTTCTTTTCCGCTGCAGTGTCTTTTCCCCGTTGTACGGGAGTTTATTGTATTTTGATCCATGCGTGGGTATATGTTGTAATTGAGTTGTATATTTTTATTGAAAGACCAAATCGGTCTACTGAGTCATTTAGCCTTGAAGGCATTGTCGAGATGTTAAATGTTGTTACCAGCCTGGTAGATCTTCGAGGAGAGGGTCTACGGCGTGTAATATCCCTGAGTGGATTGGGGGTGTTACATAAATGGTATCGGAGCTTAGGTTGAGGAAACCTAGGCTGTCGGGTCAATTCGTGTTGTTTGAGTCTTGTTTCGTCGGATTTTATCTGACTGAGTCGTGTCGCGACGCGTCGTTTGAGTTTGTTGGTCGTGATTAGTATCGTGGGGCGATCATCATCTTCGTGCGACCTGTGGAAGTAAGTCTCCCTTCTTTGTGTTGTGCCTCGTGTGACACGAGCTATTTTTATGATTATTTGTTAAGTGATGGAATCCTTATGTGGATTTTGATTTCACGATATGTATTTAGTCGACTCTCGTATTTGATTTATACGAGGAGTGTCGTCACTTGTGATGTCTTTTTATTGTTGTTTTTGTCCGTTGCTGACGATTTTCGAATCAATTTGCACGTTTTACAAGTTCTCTTGTGGAGGCTTTGTGCTTATACGCGTTCGACTTGTTCACTAGCCAGTGCGGGAGGGTCCTTAGAGGCCTCGAATGGGGTCAGTGGTTTTGTTCTGAATGTGGTATTTTATCGTTTATTTCTGTTTAAAGACATGTATTGTCTTGGTTTTAAACGTTTTGATGCGTTTACTAGGAGTTGTTTTAGTGAACGTCGATATGTGTGAGTTTTGGGCATTCTGGCCTATTGGATTTTTGAAAACCTTGAGTATCTTAGAAAATTAAATTTCGAGACGTACTTTTAAAACGAATTATTTTCTTGCGGTGTTTTCGAGGTGCTTTCTCGTGCCGCAATATATTTCAAAAAAATTTCCAATTGAGGACCAAAAGTATTTTGAGATATTTTCGATGTTTAGAAACACTTATACTGTAATACCCGAGATTTCTGATATGTATTTGGAACTTGTGATATTGTAATTATTGCACTTTTGTCTGAGTATTATTCTCCGTATTTCATAATCCGATGTTGTCGAGCGTATGATTTCATGCTTGTGATTTAAAAATTATAATTCTGCGCATGTAGCGCACGCTATCAGCTATGTGTAGCGTACGCTAACATGGATTCATAGCACACGCTACAAAGGAACATTAGCGCACGCTATGCGTGGTCAATTTGATGGAGACGTGCGGTAGGTGAGATCTGGCTGGGGGACCCTTGTCGGATTGTGTCGGGATGAACCTGGACGGCTTTCGGGAAAAGCCGAGTCAACGCCTTAGCGCACGCTACAGGCATGTGCATAGCGCGCGCTAAGTGCTGAGTACAGTTAAGTCAGTGAGCCGTTAGCGCACGCTACGAGCAGGGACTAGCGCGCGCTAATAACCATTTCCTATAAATAGGACAACAACATTTTCGTATTTTCAGTTCTTTCTTCTCCCATATCCGAATCCTTATACTTAGAGTATTACTCTCTACATCCTAAACACTTCATATCAACATCCTAGCTCGTGATTGAAGAACGTATATCATTGGAGATTGGTGTTCAAGCCTTCGACGTTGGATTTGCTTCGATTTTCTCCTTGTTCTTCACTACTTTGAGGTAGGTGATTCTTCACCAATATTAGTAGTGTTCTAAAGGACGATTTGATCATGTTTGTATAGTCAGTTATTTCGTTCAATATCGATCATCATGTGTTAGAAGGATATTTTCGACGTTTCGGCACTTATTCATCGTATGAACCTTTGAACCTTGTTAGTTTATGGACTCCTAAGCATTTTCAAACCGATTTGTGATCAGTAGACGGATATTACCTAGTTGTTACGTGTTACACATTGGAATCATGCGTTTTGGAACGTAGGACGAACGGAACTTAGAATATTTCCTTGAAGATCAAGATGAATGATAGTGTAGTAATGATTATACGTATCTTTGAATCTCATAGTCATTTAGTACGTATAGAACTTTCACAAACCTTATTAGCATGATATGCTCGAGGATGACTGGTTTTATCACCATAGAATTTATGAGTTCATCACCATTCAATCCAGCTTTTAAATGTAGTAATCGCCATGCAAGGTTAGCGCACGCTAACATACGTAAGTTAACGTGCGCTATCGGGATAAGTTAACGCCGCGCTACGTGTGGTACGTAACGTGCGTTATGATATCGGCCGAGTCGATCGGTGATCGAGAGAAGCTGTCGGCTATGGCTAGCGTACGCTAGGCTTAGACGATAGCGTACGCTAACAGGCAGGCTTAGCGCACGCTACATAGAGTACGTAGCGTACGCTAAGTAGTTCAGGCAGATTGTTTATTTTGAGTTTTTGGGCCATAGACCGAATTGTTAGGCCATCGTTCGACTTGAAATGATTTGTATATCATTTCTTTTGTTAGGTTTGAGCTTGTTACGTTGATTGAAGGAGGCGGCCTTCGAGTGTGTTGAGATCATTGAAGTGTTTCGTTCTTGCCATCTTCGAGGCAAGTATCGTAATATGTTAATATTGGTATTTTGAGCATGCGTGCGATTATTCATGTTGTTGAACATGAGATTTATTTCGTTGAATTGTCATGATATTCGTTATCTAGTGTTTGTATGTTCATGTTGATGAACATAATGATTTGGCATATGTGTATACATGAGTTGTGTTTGTGTACGTTGTACGATCTATGCTGAGGGCGCTGGATCGGATGTCCACCTCGTGTTGGTCCGACGGGATCATCTTGGGATCTAGGCTGAGGGCGCTGGATCATTGGACGGGTTATTTCCACCTCGTGTTGGTCCGACGGGATCATCTTGGGATCTATGCTGAGGGCGCTGGATCATTGGAATACTCTTGCTGTGTTAATGGAATCTTGTGGATTCGCATTTGTCGGATTCCAGTAGCGGAAGTCCGTGTGGTGTATCTTGTTATGTATTGTTGATGCATATTCGAATTGTTTAATATGATACTTGTACTAGCATCGTTTTGCTAACCCCTTCGGGGGTGGACATTTGTTTTGATGTTCAGGTAGCCGAGGAGCAGGGAAACAACCACGATGCAGCGTGACGACGAAGGGGTTCAGTGATGTTTGTTGTTGTTGGTGATTTGTTTTCTTGGTTTGATTTCAGTACTCGAGTACGCGTGTCTTATTAATATCATTTCGATATGGTTGTATTAATTACTCGTTGAACCAGTTGTTCGGTTTTGTAAACTTGAATTCCCGATGATGATGATGTCTTATATTTACCTTTATTTTAAATTAGCCTTGTAAATCCTTACTTAAAGGGTTTACGGCGCTGTAATTATTCCGAATATCTCGGGGTGTTACAGAATATGGTATCGGAGCCAAGATTTATGGATATCTTGGCAGTCGGGTTTTAAGTTGGGTCTGTTTACGTTATTGATTCGTAACATCACTGTTCAGCCAAAAGTCGTCATGTGGACCGTGGTTGTAAGTCTCCTAATATCTTATACTACCGTTTTACTTAATTACCGTTTTGTGAGTATTGACGGGCTTTATTTTGTAAACCTTGTCCTGGATATTGAGGAATTGTGTTTACAGTATGTTGAGAGGAGGACGTGGACGCGGACGCGGTCGTGGACGCGGACGGGGTAACATGAGACAGGAGGATTCCGCAACTACCCCGGAATTATCAGCTAGTCGAACCGATTCCCATTCTGGAGGGCAGCAAGGATCAGCGAATGACGACGCAAATCCTAACATGCCGGGAGTGCTTCAACAGGTGGTGGCGCAGATAAACCAGTTCGCCCAGGTAGTCGACCGCATGCAGACGGCGATGGGACAGTAGCACCACGAGGATAACCGGGGAGACAGATGGCTTGCTGAGGTGGTCAAATTGCACCCGCCAAAATTTGACGGATCTGCTGAGACACTTACTTGGGATCACTGGCTTAAGGAATTAGAGAAGATATTCGCAGGTCTTAACTGTCCCGAGGACCGGAAGGTTCCCATAGCCCAGTATTTTCTGACTGGGGAGGCCTTTGATTGGTGGGAAGCCATTCGACCCGAGGATCATAATGCGGACTGAACGGAATTCAAACTAATGATGGAAGCACAGTATTGTCCTCGTCCAGTTAGAGAGGCAAAGATCCGAGAGTTTTTCTCACCACAGAGTTCGGAAGCATCTGTGACAGATGTAATCAAAACTTTTAACCATCAGCTGACTTGTGTGCGACACTTGGTCAGAACGGAGGCAGAAAAGATTTTTCATTTCGATATGCGGATGAAGCCGGAGATTCAGTAGTACATGTCCGGATTCGAGTGTACTACGTTGCGACAGTATCAAGACAAAGCGCTGGCCTACGACATGAAAGAGGCGGCGGTGGAGAAATCAGTGGAGGCAAAGAAGCAGAAGGTGACCGACAACTTTTTAGAAAACAAGAGTGATGGGCCCCGCAAGGGCCATTCTTCATTTTATTCGGCTAGGAAACCTCCACATCATTCTAGAGGTGGGAAGAAGTTTCGGACTACATCAGCAGTTCCGGACGCATCAAAGAAATGCTACAATTGTGGTCGAGCAGGGCATATTCGACGTGACTGCCCCGCATCTTCTGTGACTTGCTACGATTGTGGACAAGAAGGACACCGTGCGACTTTCTGTGGAGTTGCTACTAGGTCTTTTGGTACTCGCACTCCAGCGCCAGTTCCGAAGGAGATAAGTGTGAACCAAACGCAGCAGAGTGGATTTCAGCAGCAGAACGTCGGGAAGAGAGAGACATCCAGTGCTGGGTCCGTTCCTCCGCGCCTGTACGAGATGAGGAAATCTGACGATCAGAACACTGCTGTTGCATCAGGTACGATTCAGATCCTTTTGCAACCAGTTAGTGTTTTATTCGATTCCGGAGCTACACATTCTTTCGTATCATTGAATTGTGTAAATCGTTTAAAAATCTCGTGCTTATTTGATTGTGAACCATATGTTGTGGGTTTGCCGAGTGGAGAGAGAATTGTGGGAACCCTAGAGGCTAGATATTTTCCAGTATCTATAGGAGGGAGAGATTGGCCATCGAATCTTATTGTAGTTGACATCTACGGTGACGATTTAATTCTCGGAGACGATTGGCTCAACCGTTATGGAGCTATTCTGAATTACCGAGAGAGAGTCATTTCTATCATTGCTGATGACGGATCTGAACACGTATTCCGAGGATAGAGACCTGGAAGCTCGGGAAAATTGATCAAAGCGATGAAAGCCGTGAAATTACTGAAGCAGGGATGTCGCGGACTTTGGTGCTATGCCATGAGGAAAGAGGAAGGAGTAGAGCTCTCGTCTATTTCAGTTGTGAATGAGTTCTCAGATGTATTTTCGGACGAACTACCTGGGTTACCTCCGCAGAGAGAAGTGGAATTCACTATCGAATTAGAGCCTGAAGCAGCTCCTATTTCCAGAGCACCATACCGCATGGCGCCAACCGAGATGTATGAACTCAAGAAGCAACTGGAGGAATTGTTACAGAAGGGCTATATTCAACCTAGCGTTTCTCCTTGGGGAGCGCCCGTTCTCTTTGTCCGGAAGAAAGACGGATCCCTCCGACTGTGTATTGATTACAGGGAGCTCAATAAGATGACGATCAAGAATAAGTATCCTCTACATCGGATCGACGACTTGTTTGATCAACTGCAAGGGGCAAGGGTATTCTCGAAGATTGACTTGCGATCAGGATACCATCAGCTGAGGATTAAGGAATCGGATATACCTAAGACTGCTTTCAGGTCCCGGTACGGGCATTATGAATTCGTAGTGATGCCGTTTGGACTTACCAATGCTCCTGCGGTGTTCATGCAATTGATGAATCGGGTATTCCTGGAATACTTGGATAAATTTGTGGTCGTCTTCATTGATGACATCTTGATATATTCGAGGGACGCAGAGGAGCATGCCGAACATTTACGTGTGGTTTTGAGCACCTTGAGGAAGGAACAGTTGTATGCAAAGCTTTCAAAATGCGAGTTCTGGCTTAGGGAAGTAACTTTCCTTGGGCATATGATATCAGCTGACGGAGTTCAGGTGGACCCGAAGAAAGTCGAAGCAATCTTGGAATAGGAATCTCCTAATAATGTGAAAGAAGTCCGGAGTTTCCTAGGACTTGCTGGATATTATCGCCGCTTTGTAGAGGGATTTTACAAGATTTCTCGTCCGCTCACTCAACTGTTACAGAAAACTCAAAAGTTTAAGTGGGATGAGAAATGCCAGGCTGGTTTTGATGAGCTTAAGAAGAGACTGACGACAACACCTATTTTAGCATTGCGAGATGGAACTGATGGATTCATGGTTTACAGCGACGCTTCAAATCAGGGTCTGGGATGTGTGTTGATGCAAAGGGATAAGGTAATTGCCTATGCTTCTCGGCAGTTGAAACCATACGAAGTAAATTACCCGACTCATGATATGGAGTTAGCAGCTGTAGTCTTTGCCTTGAAAATTTGGAGACATTATTTGTACGGCACTCATTGTCAGATCTTTACAGATCATAAGAGCCTCAAGTACATCTTCAGTCAGAAAGAATTAAACATGAGGCAGATGAGGTGGCTGGAATTGATCAAGGATTACGACTTAGAGATTCTCTATCATCTGGGGAAAGCAAACGTTGTAGCTGATGCATTGAGCCGTAAACCTGTTTCTCTTCGAGTGTTGGAAGCACTTACGTCCCAAAACAGCATTCAACGAGAACTGATCCACGAATGGATTGAAGTATGGGCACCAGGAATTCAAGGGCAACTATATGTGATGGAGCTGACTTCGTCACTAGTCGAGGAAATCAAATCTAAGCAGTTGGACGATTCTCTGATCCTTCGATTATGTGATGAAGTAAAGAAAGGAAAAGACCCAGGATTCGTGATACAAGATGATGGAGTTCTGAGATTTCAGAGCCGACTTTGCGTTCCCGATGATAATAATTTGAGACGGACTATTCTGAAGGAAGCTCACAGCGCGCCCTATTCTATTCACCCGGGCAGTAGTAAGATGTATAAGGATTTAAAACAAAATTTCTGGTGGGGGAATATGAAGAAGGACGTAGCAGAGTACGTTTCGAAGTGTTTGACTTGTCAGCAGGTTAAGATTGAACATCAGCGACCTGCCGGAATGTTAAAGCCGCTTCCGATCCCTGAATGGAAGTGGGAGGACATCTCGATGGATTTCATCACCAGTATGCCAAGGACTAGAACGGGAATGAACATGATTTGGGTTGTAGTTGATCGACTAACCAAGTCGGCTCATTTCCTAGGAATTAAAGATACATGGGGACCCGAGAGATTGGCGCGAGTATTTATTGCGGAGATAGTCAGATTGCATGGGACGCCGAAGACCATTATTTCGGATCGAGATGGTCGTTTCGTGTCACACTTACGAAAGCGATTCACGTGGCTTTGGGGGTCTGAGCTCAACTTTAGCACGGCTTATCAACCCCAAACGGACGGTCAGTCCGAAAGGACTATACAAACGGTAGAAGACATGCTTAGAGCTTGTGCATTGGATTGGTCAACTGATTGGGAAGTTCATTTGCCTTTGATTGAATTCACTTACAATAATAGTTGGCATGCTTCGATTAAGATGGCACCATTTGAAGCTTTGTACGGGAGAAGATGCCGATCACCCCTGTGTTGGGATGATTCTTCGGATTTGATCGGGACGGAACCGGAATTGATAATTCAGACTCAAGAGAAGATAACTTTGATTCGAGAAAGACTGTTGACTTCCCAGAGTCTACAGAAGTCTTATGCAGACGTACGTCGTCGCCCTCTAGAGTTCGACGCTGGGGACCATGTACTATTGAAGGTGTCTCCTACACGAGGGATTTTCCGTTTTGGGAGGAGAGACAAGCTTAGTCCAAGATATATCGGACCATTCGAGATCCTCGAGAGGGTTGGAGATTTAGCATACAGGTTGGCCTTACCGCCATCGCTGAGTCACGTTCACAATGTGTTTCACGTATCCCAACTGCGGAAGTATGTACCGGACCCGATCCGTCATTGATTTCGACGAGATCGAGATAGCTAATGATGGCACCTTCGAAGAGAGACCAATCAAGATACTTGAGAGTCGGATCAAACAATTGAGGAATAAACTAATACACTTGGTTAAAGTACAATGGTCACGACACGGAGTCGAAGAGGCCACTTGGGAAACAGAGAACAGTATGAAGGCTAGATATCCAGAGTTGTTTTCATCTTAAGTTTCGGGACGAAACTTCTTCTTAGGGTGGAAGGATGTAATACCCGAGATTTCTGATATGTATTTGGAACTTGTGATATTGTAATTATTGTACTTTTGTCTGAGTATTATTCTCCGTATTTCATAATCCGATGTTGTCGAGCGTATGATTTCATGATTGTGATTTAAAAATTGTAATTCTGCGCATGTAGCGCACGCTATCAGCTATGTGTAGCGTACGCTAACATGGATTCATAGCGCACGCTACAAAGGAACATAAGCGCACGCTATGCGTGCTGAATTTGATTGAGACGTGCGGTAGGTGAGATCTGGCCGGGGGACCCTTGTCGGATTGTGTCGGGATGAACCTGGACGGCTTTCGGGAAAAGCCGAGTCAACGCCTTAGCGCACGCTACAGGCATGTGCATAGCGCGCGCTAAGTGCTGAGTACAGTTAAGTCAGTGAGCCGTTAGTGCACGCTACGAGCAGGGACTAGCGCGCGCTAATAACCATTTCCTATAAATAGGACAACAACCTTTTCGTATTTTCAGTTCTTTCTTCTCCCATATCCGAATCCTTATACTTAGAGTATTACTCTCTACATCATAAACACTTCATATCAACATCCTAGCTCGTGATTGAAGAACGTATATCATTGGAGATTGGTGTTCAAGCCTTCGACGTTGGATTTGCTTCGATTTTCTCCTTGTTCTTCACTACTTTGAGGTAGGTGATTCTTCACCAATATTAGTAGTGTTCTAAAGGACGATTTGATCATGTTTGTATAGTCAGTTATTTCGTTCAATATCGATCATCATGTGTTAGAAGGATATTTTCGACGTTTCGGCACTTATTCATCGTATGAACCTTTGAACCTTGTTAGTTTATGGACTCCTAAGCATTTTCAAACCGATTTGTGATCAGTAGATGGATATTACCTAGTTGTTACGTGTTACACATTGGAATCATGCATTTTGGAACGTAGGACGAACGGAACTTAGAATATTTCCTTGAAGATCAAGATGAATGATAGTGTAGTAATGATTATACG
The DNA here is from genome assembly GCA_033398695.1 of Orobanche coerulescens. Lineage (NCBI taxonomy): Eukaryota > Viridiplantae > Streptophyta > Magnoliopsida > Lamiales > Orobanchaceae > Orobanche > Orobanche coerulescens. Next base: position 3,692,642 of record CM065810.1, read on the forward strand.
TATCTTTGAATCTCATAGTCATTTAGTACGTATAGAACTTTCACAAACCTTATTAGCATGATTTGCTCGAGGATGACTGGTTTTATCACCATAGAATTTATGAGTTCATCACCATTCAATCCAGTTTTCTGTCTGTAGTAATCTGCCATGCAAGGTTAGCGCACGCTAACATACGTAAGTTAACGTGTGCTATCGGGGATAAGTTAACGCACGCTACGTGTGGTACGTAACGTACGTTATGATATCAGCCGAGTCAGTCGGCTGATCAGAGAGAACTGTCAGCCTATGGCTAGCGTACGCTAGGCTTAGACGATAGCGTACGCTAACAGGCAGGCTTAGCGCACGCTACATAGAGTACGTAGCGTACGCTAAGTAGTTCAGGCAGATTGTTTATTTTGAGCTTTTGGGCCGTAGACCGAATTGTTAGGCCATCGTTCGACTTGAAATGATTTGTATATCATTTCTTTTGTTAAGGTTTGAGCTTGTTACGTTGATCGAAGGAGGCGGCCTTAAGTAGATCATTGAAGTGTTTCGTTCTTGCCATCTTCGAGGCAAGTATCGTAATATGTTAATATTGGTATTTTGAGCATGCGTGCGATTATTCATGTTGTTGAACATGAGATTTATTTCGTTGAATTGTCATGATATTCGTTATCTAGTGTTTGTATGTTCATGTTGATGAACATAATGATTTGGCATATGTGTATACATGAGTTGTGTTTGTGTACGTTGTACGATCTATCTTTGAGGCGCTGGATCGGATGTCCACCTCGTGTTGGTCGATGGGATCATCTTGGGATCTAGGTGAGAGGCGCTGGATCATTGGACGGGTTATTTCCACCTCGTGTTGGTCAGCGGGATCATCTTGGGATCTATCTTTGAGGGCGCTGGATCATTGGAATACCCTTGCTGTGTTAATGGAATCTTGTGGATTCGCATTTGTCGGATTCCAGTAGCGGAAGTCCGTGTGGTGTATCTTGTTATGTATTGTTGATGCATATTCGAATTGTTTAATATGATACTTGTACTAGCATCGTTTTGCTAACCCCTTCGGGGGTGGACATTTGTTTTGATGTTCAGGTAGCCGAGGAGCAGGGAAACAGCCACAGTACCGACGTGACGACGAAGGGGTTCAGTGATGTTTGTTGTTGTTGGTGATTTGTTTTCTTGGTTTGATTTCAGTACTCGAATACGCGTGTCTTATTAATATCATTTCGATATGGTTGTATTAATTACTCGTTGAACCAGTTGTTCGGTTTTGTAAACTTGAATTTCCGATGATGATGATGTCTTATATTTACCTTTCTTTTAAATTAGCCTTGTAAATCCTTACTTAAAGGGTTTACGGCGCTGTAATTATTCCGAATATCTCGGGGTGTTACATATACTTAGACCCGAGGGTCGAATATTTCTGAAAGTCTTTCGCTAAAAGAAGATGTCCTCATTTTTACCAAATGCATGATGGTTTTCAAAGTCTCGATAACGATGTTTCATGTTTGTACTTTTTGAAAAGTGATACTAAAGATCAACCGGTGTTCTTCTAAATTATTTTCAAAATGAGGTTTTCGTTTTTAAAACCTATACATTCCCGTTTGAGGGCTGGGTATGTATGTATGATGTTCGCGTTGTCATTTTGATGTTTGCTCCCGAGTATGACCGAATTGCGGTGTGAGCGTTGAGTCGTTTTCCACACATTTGTTGTGTTAGCCCCTTGTGAGAGGCGGGATGTTGGTGTTGAATATTGTCGCCTCGTGGTGATTTCTGCGTTGTCGCGCATGTGCGAGCTGTTAGAGCTTGGGTTGGTATGGCCGTGTGCATCGGTGATCGTTCCGTTATGTGTCGGTTGTTTAATGTCTTGTTACCTTGCTCCTGTTTTTGTGAATTTCGTGGATGAGGTCGGAGGTAATACCCGTACTATTTCGACTTCTGTATTTTCTCTTTCTCCATTCTTTCGACTCGCTCGTATTCGTTGATACTTTCTGAACTTGTTCTGTATTTCGGTTTCATCGTCCGAACGAACTGTGATCTTGTTGTGGGTTGATCTGGTTATCACTGTGATTTTTTCGAGTTCGGTTCGATTCTTGTGAACCTTGTTCGGAAGTGACATCATCTGGATCTATTAGTTCCTTTATTCGAAGTGGATCGGATTTGGAACTCCTGTGTTTTCGACTCTGTCGACTCGTTTATGTTCGTTGACATTTTCTGAACTTTCCCTATCTCTTGCTTTTGTTGATTGAACGAGGGTGGTGTTGTTTCGGAATAACTCATTTGTCGTTGTGACTTTTCAATCGCTATTCCCTTTCCGGTGGATCTTAGGGGAATGCATGTCTTGTAGTTCTCACCAAATCATCCTGGGAGTTGTCGTTTGAATTTTATTATCCTTCGTGTTTCGGACATGATTGTTCGATTTTTGTTGTCTCGGTCGTTTGTTTGTTCGATTTTTGTCCTCGTTTCGTGATTGTTGAGCATTCAGGCTCCTTCCTAATTTCCTTAAGTTCGGGAAATTAGTCTCGTTTTCGATCTTCCAACCCTTGGGCGGTGGAATTCCGTATTTCTTCAGCGTTTGGCTCGCGTTTGGATTGATGAACCGTTGGGTTGGTCAATCGTATTGATTTTCGTTCGTTATGTTTTGTGATTGTTCGGATAATTGACTTGATTGTATTATCCATTTGATGACGCTTGTCACTTGTTGGTTTTATTATATCCCTAACGGCGACGTTGTGTTGGTCGTCGTGGAGCATGTTTTCACGTCGTTTATTCCTTTGCGTTGCTTGTAACGTTTCGCCGATGGGCGTAAGTTACGCGTTTCCTTGCGTATCTCGTTGAGTTTTCCTGGCGGGATATTGCTTCTCCCCACTTGTTTTAAGTTTCGGGACGAAACTTCTTTTAAGGAGGGTAGAATGTAATATCCGCAATTTTCGATTTTCGGTAAATTTCTTTTTTCGGCCGGAGTCCGTTTTGACGACTCGCTCATGACCGTTTCGTCATTTCGAGAATGATTAATTCTGCACTTTTTGTCATCCGAGTTCGTTTCGGTATCGTTTTGTTGAGTTAGAGCTTTTAGCGACTTTTCCGCACTTGAGTTCGATTCTTGCGAATCTCGTCAAAGCTGTTGTTTGAGTTTCTCGTAAGTTCATTTAATGTTATTATTCATGTTGCGAGCTTTGGTTTGGTGTTTCGATCGCGTATCGTGATTTTCGGACGTTTTGGGCCATTTTCGTAATTTCCCAAAGTTTTGGGTAATTACTTCGTTGTTGAATTCCGAGCCTTCGGGTGGTCGGAATTGTGTGTTCTCTTAGCTCTTAGATTCGTCTTTGCGAGTACGTCATAACCGTATCATCGATTCGTATTCGTGTTCGGGTTTCGGGGTCGTTCGGGCCGTCGGAGTTGGCCCGGCCGAGTCATGGCCGCAACACAGGCCCAGGGCCGCGGCGAGTCACGGCCGGTAGTGCTCAGCGGCTCGGCGAGTCACGGCCGCGGTGCTCAGCGATTTTGGCCGAGCAGCCGCACCGTGGCCGCGGCACATCTTTGGCGAGGCAGCGGCACATCTTGCTTGCAGCCGCGGTGTTGTGTCACGATTTATTCATCCCGACAGGCGATCGACAATAAGGCCGAGCGACCTAGTCAACTCCAGTCAAACTATGGCTAGCTCGCCATGTCGAAGATATCAGACCACTATCAGATGCCTGGCGATCGACTCCCAAGGCGATCGCCCTTTGGCAGCTGGCGATCTACTCTAGTGACCGGCTAAGGGCAATCGACCTACGCCCCGAGCAGAGACGATCACCCGTCAAAGTCATCAAGGACTGGATCTCAGGAAAGCACCCACGTGCAGATCCACCAAAGGCGCTGACAAGATCTTCGTAGCAGACAAGATCTTTAGCTGACAGACAAGACCTTTGACCACAGCCTGCCACCTACCTCACCTACCGGCATGCGCGCCGAAAGTTGTCGGTAGGACCACCCGTGTCGGCAACTCGGGACGCGTGTAAGCTCCCATTGGACCGCACGGTTGAATGCCGGCAACTCCTGCAGACTTTGAGGGGACAGCCCATGTCTTTGAAAGACGATCGCCCGATTATTATATTGCGAGAAAAGGCGATCGCCGGCGTATCAAGCCACATAAATAGAGAACTTCCTCCTCTTGGAAAAAGGTTGGGAATTCATTTGACTTACGTCGAAATACATTCCACCAAAGGTTCACATTCTCTCACATTCGATACATTCACGGAAACATGAAGAACATACATATCATCAAGCTCCGGCTATCTCACCTAATCCATCTCGGGACTTCTCTCTCCAAATCTCTCGTCCGTAAGACGATCGGCGAAGCGACAAGTCTCCACTAGACAGATTCCAAGGGATTCATAAGCCCGAAGCCCAAACATCCCGGCTAAATACTCGCCGTGAGAGGCGGTCGATCTCTCATCGCCGCGACTGTTCATCACCTTTGTTACAAGAACTCACAGAGCATCAAATCTGGTTCTTCCGGCAATCTACACGCTCACTAGCTAAGATAACAAGAAACTTTACACTCATTGTAATTGTATTCTTACATTAGTACTTGTATCCCCGAATATCGGTATTAATAATATCTCGCGAGAGCATTCAAGCCCGGGACTAACAACCCCGGCAAATCTTGTGTTATTTATCTTTCTCACGGAAGTGCTCTTGCATTTGTTTGCTATCCCATCCATTCCAGCAATATCTATCTCCGGATAATATTTTGGGTAGCAACAATTGGCGCTAGAGGGAGGGCATCTAACCCTCAAACTTTTATTTCTACCGTCCCGAAGAACACTCACTGTTCTCGGGGCACATACTTGAAGTGACACTCACTGCACTTCAAAGAAAACCTTCAGGATCATGACATCCGCCGGTCCATCGAAGAAAGCTGCTCTCCGAACCGCCGGACACCATTTCCCGGTTCAATCCGAACCCCAGCCAACGACAGGGGAAGCGCGAACGCGAGACTCGATCCGCATCCGAGAGATGGCCCCAACCTCTCACTCGATCGGTTCCAAACCGAAGAACAGATCGAGGAGGCTATAGCCATCCTGGAGGAGCGACGGAGAGCATGTGCGTCGCCTGCTATAACTAACTCGATCATACGCCGCTTGGGAAAACGGAAATTCGGCGCTCGAGCGAGCGATCGTCGAAGCCCCACTCGCGAGGAAAGGCTCTCGCACGGCCGGACGGATCTATATTCAATCGTTTGGGACGCGACCCATCCGGCGGACCGGGCATTCGATCTCAACCTTGAAAAGACGGAATCCGAATCCGTCACGGGACTTCGGCCTACCCGCCTCACCAACGAGCAGTCGGCCATTCGACTCCCGCCCGATCGCTGAGATCGGTGCTCGATCGCCTCGGCTCCCGCTCCGAGCGCCGAGCCGCTAGCAATCAGGCCACGGCGATGGCCGCCATACAACGCCAGCTCGACGAGATGAGAGCACTCTTGGACACTGGGGAAAGCACCAGCAAGAAGATCGTCGGGCCGACCGAGCCACTTGCGGTCCACATCGAGCTTGCCCCCATACAAACAACGATCGCTCCTCCCAAAACACCTCTGTATGAGGGGAGATCGGACCCCGAAACCCACTTGAGTAAATTCCGAATTTACATGACTGGGTGTGGGGCATCTGATGCTACCAAGTGCCGGATCTTCCCGTTGACATTGGGCGAGCTGGCCCATAGATGGTACGTCTCACTACCACCGCGATCTATCACATCTTTTAAGAAACTGGCGAACGACTTCACGTCATACTTCGCCAGCAAGGTCGCCAGACCAGAAGGCCCCAGCATGATAAAAATCAAGCGGGGAAAGGCGAATCGAGACGCAAATTACATTGGCCGAGTGGGCCGAAATCGTCCTCACCGTGAACCGTCGATGTGAGCTCGCTCTCTATTCGGCCATGGGGGATTCGCGGTCACTCTCCCATGTTTAGACATCTCTCCAAGGATATTCCCCAACTTACGCGATCTTCCGCGCTAAAGCCGCCAACTTCTGGCCGAGCAAAGCTACTCACCCTCCGCTAGACGAGGAAACGCCACCTCTTGTCCGGAAGATAGCGATCGCAAAGCAAAGAAGGCGATCGCCAAGACACCGGAGATCTCAAGGCTTTCGAGGACATGGAAGCCCATCTCCTCCATACGTTGTGAGAACTCGGCACATATTTTCTATGCCATCAAGGGGCACGAAGAGCTCAAAAAGCCAAAGGCGATAAGGGACCACGGTCATCTGGACAACAATCAATATTGTGCCTACCATAAGAGTTCCGGCCACAGCACCAACAAATGCCGCGACCTCCTCAAACAGCTCTGGAGATTGTTCGAGGAGGGCAAGTTGGACAGCTTATTGGTTTAGCCGAAATCCCTACCTACCTCTATGGACGATCGTCCGAGTCGAACACAAAACAGGCTGGAAAGCTCATACGAGCCGACCCCTAGATCAACCTCGGCGACCGTCTCTACATGCTTCAATCAAGAAAAGGAGACCTCGGAAGTCTCCCCGATCTCCTTCCTTATTCAAGAAACCGGAGGACTCGATCGCCATCTACAGTTCACCATCTAGCATGATGGACTAAAGCACGAGATCGCCTCCCCCGCACAACGTACACCGTCGAAGGTCGGCATTCGCATGACGATCCAAGGTGGGAGAGTGCAGCCATGGTCCTGGTGGTCGATGGAACCGACTGCTTAGGCCATGCAAGGTCCCTTTAGGCCAAGATCGCCCGCCCTTCGTTTAAATACGAGGCCGGCGTAGTCTGAGGGCCCTCCAAAATAAATCAGTGGACACGATCGCTCGCCCTCAAAGGTTCATCATTTAACATGGTGAACCCGGACAATGCGACGTGCCACAACCCCCGTCTCAACGTACACCGTCGAGGTCGGCCATCTCCATGGCTGGCCGAGGTGGAAGCAGAGCTAACAAGCCGCGGGCGTAGAGTTGAATCATCCGATGCTGCCCCGCGCAAGGACTCCTCTAGACCGAGACCGCACGCCCTTCGTTTAAATACGAGGCGAGGCGCAGCCTAACAGAGGACCCTCATAATAAAGTGAGTCACGAGACACTCAATGTCTTCGCGCATCAAGACATGATCAAGGAGTCGGTCCATCGAACTCCGCGATCGTGCACGGTTCCTCAAGAAGGACGACCGTCCCCGAGGACTCGACAAAGTTGAAGACCGCTCACTCAAGGAATTATTTTCATCCCCTTCCTTCCACTAAGTGAATAAAAACAAGGGGCAATAAGAGTGCGGACTACCTACACGACGATCGTCGCTATTCTACCACATACGGAGATCGTCATTTTTTCAGATGTAGTGCAGCGATCGAATTTGTTGTAAAAAGTTATCTTTATGAGTTTATCAATTCATTTGGAACTACCCTCGCAACGATCTCTCCTCACACATTTGTACAAAGTCAAACAAAGACTTAAAAATAACCATTCATTCAAGTGATAAGTCAGAAAGACAAATGCTCATTTCATTACTTGAAAAATCGGAGTACATGATCGCCCGAAGGCCTAAGTGCTACAAAAGAAAGCTACAAACTACAAAGAAAGTAAGCTAAAAACATCAAAAAGGAAGCGCCTCAGGCCCCTGCCTGGCCTTCGCCATCAGCATTCGGCGCGGTCCCCTCATCTTCCGGAGCATCGGGATGAGCAAGACTGTCTGGAGACAGATACCAGCTCAAATCCACGCCGATGTCCGCCAGGTCCAAGATCGGCAAGGAGAAAGCCGAATGGAGAGGATGCTCCAATGCATATGATTTGAACATCTCAGCTAGAGGACCGACCTCCAAGCCTCCCTTCTTAGCCGCTCGGATCGAGTCGGCGAACGCCAAATAATAGGCGAACTCGCTGACATACTCCAAGTTTTGGAAGGGATCGGCCTTGGTCGCCTCAACCTCTCCTCTCAGCTCGGCCATCGCCTGTTGCGATCCCTGGAGCTCGGCCTCCCTCGCAGCAACCTTCTCTTTCGCCTCCGCTCATTTGGTCAGTGAGCGATCGTCACCTTCAGCGATCGGCCTCCTCTTCGGCAACATTCGCGCTGGGCGGCACTCTGCATCTGGTCCCGAAATCGGTCGACCGCCATTCGATATTTCTCGGTCTCTTTCTTCTCGGCTCAAGCTCATGGCTCGCCCAGCTTGGCCGCCTCCAAGGAGTCCTTCTCCATCGCCGCGATCTTGTCGGCAAACTCGGCGTTCTCTTTCCGAGCCGCCTCGAGATCCTCCCGAAGGCGAATAGTGGAGGGCCGCCTCAAACTCCTGGGCGGCACTGACGGCCATGGTCGCCGTCTGAAGAGAAAGGGCGACAACAGCATGCATCGAACTCGACGATCGCTGCCGAGCGATCGCATCCAGATCAGTCGTCCATGCCTTCGGCAGAGCAGACGCAGCTTTGCTAACATATGGAGGAATGTCGCAGGAATGGCGAGGAGATCGACTCGCCAGGAAATCCACGACCATTGGTGGACAAGACGGATCTGCGCGACGGATCCTGCATCAAAACAACAAGGTTAATACAACTCCTATGCAGATGCAATTTTCAACACAGAAATACTATCTACCTCTCAGCCTTCTCGGGATCCCGACCGAAAAATGGTTTCCCTCGAGGGGTCTCAGCATCCGCGATCGCCGTCTCCTGCAGAAAAGCCGCAGAGGGCGACTCGCCCTCCGGAGCAACGATGGTGATCGGAGGAGCGGCGATCGGCACTTCATCGCCCGGGGCAGGAAACGAAGTTTCTTCCGGTCTCGGCCTCTTGCGATTCGCCCAAAGCCCCTCCTCCTGAATTTCCTCCTCAACCACGACCTGCTCCACGCGAGGCTCCGGCTCCACGCGAGGCTCCCCCTCCGGAACTATAGGCAATGCAACGGGTGGAACCCGAGTCGACCTCTTATGGCGAAGACGGTCTAGGACTCCTGGGTTCGACATAGCGATCTCCGCCGGAGGCTCCAAAAAGCGAGGGAAACGAACCTCTGCAGTTAAAGACGATCGACTAACGGTCAGACACTTTCCTCAAGTAAGGCGATCACCTAGAAAGTGAAGATCGCAGAAGCTCATACCTGGCACCGCGAGATGTCTCGGGAAACGGAATAGTCGAGCCGACAACCAGCGACTCTCCTTGTTGATCCGAGTGGCGTCTAGGTCGTCGTCCGACAAGCTCCTAATTCGCTCCCAAACAACGAGAAAGTCGAAAGGCATCTCCTCGATCGCCGGGATATGGAAGCCTGCAAAACAGAAATCAAATTAGATCAGTCCAAATCGCATCCAAACGAAGGGAGAGTCTAAACACTTACCGGGATTCCTCTCCCGAAATTCGGTGGGGATCTCGGCTCGCCGTGGGATTGTCGCTCGCCGAAGCTCTCCACTTGCCGCGACCCAGAACCACTTCGTCGATCGCCACGTATCTTATTCGGGACTCCATGAATCACCCGACCGGATCGGCCTTGAATATGGTAACCGCCGACCAACCCTCTGTGAGCCGTCAGTTTAAACAAATGATTCATCTCCAACGGCGATGGGAGGCGGTACAGCGATGACCGCCGAAAAGGGTGAGGGTGCAAATAATTTGGAGCCGGGCGTTCGGCGTCGGTGAAGTGGCGCCACATTCCAAGCGGCCAGATGGGAGACCGCAAGGACGGAGGAAGCGTGGCGGCCTCCATAACGGCCTCACTCACTGCGACCATACCCATCGGAGGCTGGTCGGCTCGTTCATTCTCCGCGGCGCGAACATGTCCACATCGAAGGAACATGGAATCTTGTCCTCCGACGGCGGATCTCTCACGGTCGTCGAGCTCCGTATTTGGCGAGCGACCACAACGATCATTGCGCGGCACGTCTGCGACCGCTTGGGAAGCACATAGGGATAAGCGACCGAATATCCCGGAAGTCGAATCTCGGAGTAGGACCGGCTAACCTCTCCATTATTTCGGCAAAGGCCCTATAGGCCCGACCAAAGTGCTATGTTGCTCCCGGTAAGCCACGATCGCGGATCTCTCTCGATCTGCGATCGTCTCTCTTCAAAGAACCGACTCCTTAGCAATATCGGCCTCATTGAACAAAGCCTCAACTTCACTAGGGTCGATTCGGCTCGAATGGCTCGGCCGTCTCAGTGGAAGACGGAAGGAGTTTCTCCCGGGCCGATGTCCGTGGCGAGCAGTACCCGCTCAAGCGATGATGAGGCTCGGCCATTTTGAGTTAGAGAAGAAGAAAAGGATTTTTCTTACCCTAAAGTGAAATCGAGCGACGATCGGCTCTAAGATCTTGAGAAAATTCGGCACGTGTCCTTCTTTCTCCAATAAGCACGCGTGAGTAACATGCCGGCACCGCGCCCCCTTTTATAGGAGGAGGCGGGGACCCGGTGCAATAAGGGAAAACCTCGGGTCGGATCTCAAGCGACGCAATAGTTGACCCCCTCGAGACCGCGTACGCGTCTTTTCAAAGACGCGTCGATCGAAGTCATTAATGACCGTTGGCGTCCTCGATAGAAGCCCGACACGTGCACGGAGACTTTTCAATGCCGTTGTTTTTCCTTGCGATTCGGCGGCGGCCAGTCGTCCGAACCCAGTATATCAGCTCAAAGACGATCGCCAGTTCAGTTAAACACAAAGTCGCTCGTCAAAAGGTCAGCGATCGCCAAGAGAGCCACCTCACCCCACGTTTCCAACGTATGAGCGAGCTGGGGGCAATTGTTGTGTCACGATTTATTCATCCCGACAGGCGATCGACAATAAGGCCGAGCGACCTAGTCAACTCCAGTCAAACTATGGCTAGCTCGCCATGTCGAAGATATCAGACCACTATCAGATGCCTGGCGATCGACTCCCAAGGCGATCGCCCTTTGGCAGCTGGCGATCTACTCTAGTGACCGGCTAAGGGCAATCGACCTACGCCCCGAGCAGAGACGATCACCCGTCAAAGTCATCAAGGACTGGATCTCAGGAAAGCACCCACGTGCAGATCCACCAAAGGCGCTGACAAGATCTTCGTAGCAGACAAGATCTTTAGCTGACAGACAAGACCTTTGACCACAGCCTGCCACCTACCTCACCTACCAGCATGCGCGCCGAAAGTTGTCAGTAGGACCACCCGTGTCAGCAACTCAGGACGCGTGTAAGCTCCCCATTGGACCGCACAGTTGACTGCCAGCAACTCCTGCAGACTTTGAGGGGACAGGCCCATGTGCTGAAAGACGATCGCCCGATTATTATATTGCAGAAAAGGCGATCGCCCGGCGTATCCAAGCCCTATAAATAGAGAACTTCCTCCTACTGGAAAAAGGTTGGGAATTCATTTGACTTACGTCCGAAATACATTCCACCAAAGGTTCACATTCTCTCACATTCCGATACATTCACGGAAACACTGAAGAACATACATATCATCAAGTTCCCGGCTATCTCACCGGAATCCATCTCAGGACTTCTCTCTCCAAATCTCTCGTCCAGAAGACGATCGGCAGAAGCAGCAAGTCTCCACTAGACAGATTCCAAGGGATTCATAAGCCCAGAAGCCCAAACATCCAGCTAAATACTCGCCGTGAGAGGCGGTCGATCTCTCATCGCCGCGACTGTTCATCACCTTTGTTACAAGAACTCACAGAGCATCAAATCTGGTTCTTCTGGCAATCTACACGCTCACTAGCTAAGATAACAAGAAACTTTACACTCATTGTAATTGTATTCTTACATTAGTACTTGTATCCCCGAATATCGGTATTAATAATATCTCGCGAGAGCATTCAAGCCCGGGACTAACAACCCCGGCAAATCTTGTGTTATTTATCTTTCTCACGGAAGTGCTCTTGCATTTGTTTGCTATCCCATCCATTCCAGCAATATCTATCTCCGGATAATATTTTGGGTAGCAACACGCAGCACACTCTGTGGCATTTTTCGGCCAAACCGACTATACCGGGTGCCGCGGCACACGCCGGCCGGGCCGCGGCACACTGCCGACCACTGGGAGCCATTTTTGGGCCTGTGCCGCGGCACACTCCCGCTGGGCCGCGGCACACTGTGCAGCCTATTTATGGCCCTGCACACGGGTTTTTGGCCATTTTTCTCCTTCTTCTCCTTCTCTTCCGCGGCTGAGGGTGATCTTACCATGGAGCCATGTTGTTTAACAACAAATCCATGAAGTTCTTGAGTTCATATCATCAATCAATCATCCGTTATCATCCTTTGATCCAGCGAATCAAGGTAATCTTCCTTAGAACCCTAATTTCGTGAATTTGGGGGTTTTTGCGTTTTTGTACGATTCATTCCGTATGATTGATTAATTCATGATGGGTATGATTAATCTTGGTATTATTCTTGTGTTTAACATCATTTAATCCATTGTTTTCGTCGAATCGAAGTATATTTCTTGATTTCCTTCGAATCGACTTTTTTGGGGATTTGTCCTCGATCTCGTTTTTCATCCGTTTTTGATGGATCGATTATGGTTAAATGATGTTGTTAAACATATTCTATGGATTGTATATCCATATTTCAACTTGGAATTCCGTTTTCGTGTTTTGTCGGGACGAATCGTGTTCTTGGCCGTTTTGGGGGAAACGCTTGAACATTCGTCGTTCGTTCTTTGAATTCAACGGCTTTGAGTCGTGTTATGGAATTCATTTCATCGTTGTTATTGTCCTTCGTAGTTTATGAACGCGAGTTGGCGATCGGTGGAGTCGGCGGGTTCGTAGGCGGTTCGTGTCAACCTATTTCGGTCGATTCTTCGCGTTATTCTTATTCGAGGCAAGTACCTTGCCCATACTTTCCTTATTTTGTGGATATGATGATCGCTGATCGTCTTGGTGTGTTTGTTTGGTTGTTTGAAATGAAGTTTCAAAAGATTTCGGTTTGGCCTCGTTAAAGGCTTTCTTTCAAAATGCGTGTGTGTTTTGTGAACGGCGTGTTTTGGAAATTGATTATGATTTGATTATTTTGAACGTTGAAGGATTTGATGATGATACTCCTATTGTTTAAAGTTATGGAATCGTGTATTCCGTATTTAATCTTGTTATTGTGTTTTGAAGAGTTTGATAATGGTGTCGAGTTAATGGCCATCTCTAGTGAGTATTCTTAATGAACTTACATTCTTAGCATGTTAGTATTGCATGAGTAACGTGGGTGTGTGTGTGTATGCTCACTATGGGTTAGATCCGACGGGGTCTCGGTAGGGGTCCACGGAGGGGTGGATCCGCGAGCTTGCTTTTAACCACTACGGGTTAGATCCGACGGGGTCTCGGTAGGGATCCACGGAGGGGTGGGTCCGCGGTTAATTGTGGTGCATTTTGCAAATGTGATTTGATAATGGCATTTCCGGAAATGAGTGCTTTTGAACGGTTTTCATGATTGCATGCATTGACTAAGTGTGTAAGAGGTAAGTTGTTCGTTTGGCCTACTTGGCTAGGATGGCTCTAGAGTATTTTGTTGTTTGTGTTAAATCCTGTAATTGTGGATTTTGACGTTGGAAGACGAACCTTGTGGTCGTTCTTGTATACTGTGAGTTGATGAGATTTGGGGCTAAAATCCCAATGGTTTTGTAAAAGTCATTTTATGGATTTGGGGCTAAAATCCCAACGGTTTGGTAAATGTCATTTTTTTTGGAAAGTAAACCTTTTGGGCGGTGACCCCTTTTGTCCTTTGGATTTTGAAAAGTAGGATTTGATAATCCTAAATTGTTTTCTATTAAAACTCTCGATGGCATTCTAAACCGTTTTATAAATTATTTCCATTGATTTATGATATTTTGATTTTTAAAGGTTTTCTCAAACCCTTGCCTCGAGAAGTACTTTTCGTTTCGTTTGGATCTTTAAGGATTCCTGGTTATTGTTATTCGTGGAATGTGAATTGTATGGCTCGTATTTGCACTTTGTACTTGCACTAGCAAAACAGTGGAGTTTTGCTAACCCCCGAGTATTCGGGGGGTGGATGTCTATTTTTGCATTCAGGTTTTGGAGCATAACACAGGGTCGGCACGAAGGATGATGAAAGATGAACGATACTAATCACACGAGGATCCGTTGATGTCGTATTGGTCTAGTTGTATTTTCTTTTCCGCTGCAGTGTCTTTTCCCCGTTGTACGGGAGTTTATTGTATTTTGACCCCTGCGTGGGTATATGTTGTAATTGAGTTGTATATTTTTATTGAAAGACCAAATCGGTCTACTGAGTCATTTAGCCTTGAAGGCATTGTCGAGATGTTAAATGTTGTTACCAGCCTGGTAGATCTTCGAGGAGAGGGTCTACGGCGTGTAATATCCCTGAGTGGATTGGGGGGTGTTACAGGATCAGCCATCTTGAGACAAGAAAAAAAAGGAAAATGAATTTTCACAGTATATCATGAGTACTTTCCATGATAAAATTTTCAATAATGTGGAGGGTTATTATTTTTTTCAGAACCAAGATATGGTCAAAATTACTTTCGATGCTATTGGGGTTTTTACCGATGAAATTACTTTATCACGGTTCGAGTTGATATAGATAGTAGAAATAAGTCCTCTAGGTTCTACTAATGATGAACTTAATATAGATGCCATAACTAATAATGCATGCAATATATATATATAATTATAGATATAATCACATAGCCCTATGAATATATCTATACACGTATAAATGCAGTCAAAGAGGTATCTTATGCCGCAATAATTATTAATTCAACGTGAATTTATTTTAATTCAAGTTGCTTAAGCAATTTATTTTAATTTAATTAAAATTATGAATGCATCATGCTTTTGGTTTAATTAAGCATAAATAAATTACAGAGTATAAAAATGCAATCAATGATATATAAAAAGTCTAAAAATTACACATTGCAGATAGTAGGGTTCGTATTTGTGTACCTTATGGGAAAAACCTGATTCTTTTCTAGGCATACCGTCAATTTATTTCGTAAATTGCCATCTTCGTTCCAATTAACGTTTGGATCGTCTTGATTCCTTACTTCGCGATTGAAAGGGTAAAAAAAATCTGGTTTGTTGAAGCTGTCTTGTCGGAAGGCTACAACTGGGCCGGGACTGCACTAGAACCGGGTCGGACTAAAGCGGCTGGAGTCGGGCGTGACGGGAGCGAGAGCGGGTTGGGTGAGGGCGAGTTGAAGTCTGGACCTGCGAACGAATTGGAAGAATCCGATATGGTTCACGGGTCTGGGAGATGAGCGGGCTGGAATCAGGTTCGAACCGGATCGGGACTAGTTCTGGGCTTGAAACGCGGTGAAGATGGCTGACTGAACAGGAGACAGGCGGTCGGATGGCTATGGCCGCGGAGTTTCTTTGCAATGGGGAGGAAGGGTTTACCGGAAGTTCGCGTACGGACCTAGGGTAGATATCCGACAGGAGTTGCGATCGAGAATTAGTGGTGTTGCTGGTCCGATCTGAGCAGCGGGAGTTAGGGTTAGGGGGTTGCATCCGATCTGGTTTGGATCGGTGGTGTTGGGGGGTTAGGGTTTTGCCGATGGTAGTCCATTGGGGGACGATGAATCAGGGTACCTGGAGGTTAGGGTTGCGCGGTTTTGGTCAGGAGCCGTGGATCGGCGGACGGGTCGCGGGAAGAAGCGGCGGCGCGGCTAGGGTTTCCGCCGCGGGATTTTTCGTTTTTTTTTTTTTTTAAGGGAATCGGGAGAAAAATTTCGTGCTCAGCCGGGAACTACGTGCTGATAACGTGTTGAAGGGAAAATAACTTGAGACAAGAAAGTAGGGCAAAAGTGTTGTATTATTCCATCAATGAGATCCCTTAAATAGGGTGAAGTACATACAAACATGCCTCAGCCAAATCCTATCTAGGAAAGCCCATAAACTAACAGACTTAGGCACACAATGGGTATTATTCCTTTAACACATCCGACCTGTTTATTTTTTTCTCATTAATCTCTGAATGAGTTAAGCTGTTTGAGTGGATTAATCTGTCTGATTTGGAAAAATATCTTTTTGTTTCTTTCTTTTCTGAATGAACTATCTGAATGACAGAAATGACCATTTTACCTCTCAATATGAATTAAGTCATTTTTGATAAAATGTTCTTTATTGTTTAAGTTGAATGATATTCACTACTACAGAAAAGACATTTAACATCGCCCATTTAAAATCGGTTCTGGAAAAACTGATGTTTAAAAAGACGCGGTGACAATTGAAAATTTTAAAGCAAATTAACATCGGTTATGCTAAAACCGATGTTAAAAATAAAAAAACTATTTAACACGATTCTAATAAAAACAATGTTAAAAACATCTTCGATTTTCAGTTTTATTAAATAATATAACATAATTAGATAATATTTTAATTTAAAAAAATCTTCGATTTTTAGTTTTATTCTAATACCAAATTGAGTATATATAATCTAACTTAATCTATAATATAACATAATATATATTTTAATTTATATTATAATATATATTCATAGATCATATTATAATTTTCAGTTATATTTAAATAATCAAACAATATTTTATAAATATATTAAGTTATATTTTAATATATATAGTTATATTAATTTTTTATCAATAAATAGTTTATATTTTATGACTTTTAAAAATATAATATTAATATATATTTTAAATTTATACTATATATACTCAATTATAATTCAGATTATATGATAATTTATATTATAAATACTCAATTCTTTTTATTAGTAGAGAAATAATTTTGCTATATTGAGAAAGTATTTATGTCTTAATGCTAAGGAAGTTGATTAATAAAAAAATATGTAATCAAAGCATCTGTTTGATATCGACTCTCGTCGTCTGAGTCATCGTTCTCCCCTTTTTTCTTATACACACATACACGATCGATCGCCACTCTTTTGAATGATTCCCCCATCGATAATCTGTACTGCCAGTATTTAGAAAATGGAGAACGCTGACGACGTTTCGTCGTTGGAAACTAATCCGAACGACAACAAGTATGAGCTTACTTCAATTTTGCGCTCTCCAGAAAGGGATTTTCTCGTTCGCAACGACGGCGAGCAGGTATACTCGCGGTTCTGGTTCCCGACACTGTTTTTTTGGATTAAATTATTGTCTTTCTTCTATCGTTTATTGGACTCGCTTCTTGAGTCGAGGGTTTTACTTATATTCTGCCGATTTCTGAAAGATTGAATGTTTCTGTTAATGTGTTATTGGTTGAATCCCTCGATTTTATTGCAGTGATGGATCTAAGGGGCGGCAGCCCCCACCCCCCCACCCCCACCCCCACCCACCGACACACACACACACACACACTTTTTTTAAGAAAGTGTGCTGAATATACTATCACTTGTATATTTATATATAAATATATAAATTTATAAGGATTTGCCCTCCCAAACCTACTATACGGCTGGGACTTAGGACCCAGCGTAACCGAAGATCCGAACCGAACTGTCAATTTCGGTTTGTATTGGGAAGAAAATCGTTAGAAAACTTTGGATTCGGATCCTTAAATAAACTTTGGGTACGGAATCGGGTAATATAATTTCAAATTCTCAATAACCGTAATAGCCGAAGTTAATTTCATTAATTGAACAATATAGTATAAATCGTAATATCCGAAATATATACCCTAATAGATTTATTATTATTATTTCAGATTTTTTCCACACTATATAAAGTAAAAAATCCTAAATAACTGAAGTAACTGAAAAAAAATCTGGTCTTTTGGGTTCTTTCTTAGAAATTTTAACTGTAAACTTTGGTTTGGGTATTTTTGGTTTCTCGGAAAAAATACTCCGGTTCCTACAAGTTGGTTCCGGAAGAAAAAAGTCAAGAACCAAACCCGAATTACATTGCGAATTTCGGGTTTCGCTTCCTGATTTTTTTTGAAGGAACGGGACTATCCCAGTCATAATTATTTCTCGCCTCCCAAACCCGTCATCCTGACTCCATCCATGTTTGATTGATTGGTCTGAAACATAGGGGCCGGCTCAAGTTTATGTTCCTTTTGCTCTTGGATGGTTTTGATTCAACTGAAATCCTTAAAAAAAAAAACTGTTTAGGCACCAGCTAAAAATCAAATGGGTCGTAAGTTTGTGTGATATGCGGTTATCTGTATGAGCACATGCACATTAAACGATCTGTATGAGCACATGCACATTAAACGTTTTAATAATATACTTGATTGAGTTTTTTATAGTTCCAATGAGGAATATGCATGTTGGAAACCATTGCTTCAATAAGGAAAAATAGTTAAAAGAGTTGCATCCTATTATCAAATGTGTATATATGGTTCATACCTCTAGTGTAGAGTAAACGAGTTTGTGCTTAGGAGGTAAGCTCTGTTCTTTTGAGCTAAGAACTGAACTGAATTGAATTTCTGAACGAAGTTCAGCAACACAAATTGAAGTTACTGAATGTAAAAATATTATAATAATTATTATATATAGTATTATTTGTAATTAATAATAATAGCAATTAATAATATTGATTTTAAAGCGAAATTTGAATGTAATCGAATTGAATCAATTTTGCTAAAGCTAAATGAATGGTATCTTGAAATATGCTGAAATTAAGCCCAAAAGAACAAAGCCGTAGAACGCTAGGAGCTTTAAATTATGCTTTAAATTATGTGTTGAATAATTTTTATCTAAATGGATTGTCACGGTTTTGTTTCCGAATGTACAAGCTTGAAACCGTTGGTTCTGTTGCAGTAAATATTTGTAAATAAACCTGATTAGTTCATCCAAATTGGAAATATATATATATATATATATATATATATATAATTCCTTCCTTTGATAAGGTGCGTATAAAAGTTTTCGGTAACTTGAGTTTCTTTACGAGTGATACTTCATAAACCGAGTGGTTGTAACAAATTTGGTGAACCTAACAGGTTAAAGTTAGTAGTTTGACGGGGAAAATTGTGGGACTGTATTTCTCGGCATCCTGGTGTGGACCATGCCAGCGATTCACTCCAAATTTGGTGGAGGCGTACAATGAGCTCAAACAAAACGAACACTTTGAGATTGTATTCATATCTGGTGACGAAGATGACAAGTCATTTAGCACATATTTCTCTAAGATGCCTTGGCTGGCAATTCCGTTTGCTGATTCAGAAACAAGAAGCAAACTGGATGAATTGTTCAGTGTTCAGGGAATACCCCATCTCGTAATCTTGGATGAGGATGGGAAACTTTTGACAGATGAAGGAGTTGGGATTGTTCAAGAACATGGCGCAGAAGGACACCCTTTTGCCGCGGAACACGTTGCAAAGCTGAAGGAGCTTGAAGAGGAAGCTAAGAAGAACCAGTCGCTGAAATCTTTACTCGTCTCTCGAACTCGGGACTATGTGATTGCCTCTGGTGGGAAAAAGGTTATATTACTACTCTTTTGTAATCTTTTCTTTAAGCTATATCTTTGTCTCGTGCCTTTGTAATTCGGTGGTTGATCGAGAATTCCTACTTAAACCAAGTCTATTAGCTCTACTTTTCCTATTTATTTAGTTTGTAGCCTGGAAAGAGTTATTTTATGCCTTTTTTCAGTAAGTGGTTTATGAAATTATTGTTGCCTAAACTAGGTCTATTAGATTAGGTCTATTTTCTTTTTTAAATGAAAATTTCTTGCCTTAGTGAGGTCTATTACACCTCTTAGTTCAGTTCATCCACGTCATTGAAAAAGATAGTGCGTAATGCATTAACGTGTACTAACCTCCGTTTGTAAATACTTGGAACAGAGAGTGTTCGGTTTCACGTAGTTTCACTGTATAACTTTGACCGTCAATATTTATAATTTTATATTAGTAAAAATTACAAAAAAAAAGAGAGAGAATATTATTGTGCAAATATATATTCTGACAAATCCAACATTTCCCTGTTAACATTTATTTTGATATTAGTATAAATAAGTACGAGCGAAGGTTAGTATGAATATTGAATAGTGTCAAATAGTGAAGTGTTGTAAGTAAAAAGAAACATAGGATAGTATGTAATAATGCGTGTAGGTTTCAGCGGCGATTTTCTGTGCACTGTAAATAGATCAGAATTTTATGTGGTTAACTATTAAGATTTACTTACACCGATTTATCTTACTTATTTATGTACTTACAAGGTGCCCATTGCCGAGCTGGATGGTAAGACGGTGGGACTGTACTTTGTTCTACTTACATACAACAGATGCCTTACTTTTAATCCAAAGCTTGTCGAAACATATAAAAGCTTAAAAGAAGAGGGAAAAGACTTTGAGATTGTGATGGTACCCTTGGACGAAGATGAAGAATTGTTTAACAACGAATTCGAAAACCTTCCTTGGTTGTCGTTACCCGTCAAGGACAAAATCTGCGAAAAGCTGGTTCGATATTTCGAGCTTCAAAGCCTCCCCACCGTGGTTATTATCGGGTCCGACGGGGAAACTCTGCACGAAAATGTTGCGGAGACCATTGAGGAACACGGCAAGATGGCTTACCCTTTTACCCCTGATAGATTTGCTGAGATCGAAGAGATGGAGAAAGCAAAAAGGGAAGCGCAAACACTCGAATCCATATTGGTGTCGCAAGACTGTGATTTTGTAATTGGAAAAAATGGAGCAAAGGTAATAATATCATCTCGTCCTTTTTTTTCGTGATTCCTTGAACGTGGTTTTTAGGGGAGCGTCCTCAAGAATCTCTTAAGCTGGCTTGGAAGTCATTTTTGAAGTCTTTGCAAGTAGAATTTATAGCCTCCGCTTATTATTTTCCCTCTAAAACATAATAAGCGGAAAGCCGAAAAACGCAGGTGCCCCCTGATTATTTAAGCCACGCACACCCTGGCCCCGTTGCCCCCTCAAAACACTTTTAGTAGTTATAAATTTTTTCTTAGTATCCCCCAAATTCTTAAAACTTTACCCCCCCACCCAAAAAAAAAGGTAGATTTTTCATCTTGCCATGTGGCAGCAAAGATTCCCGGCAAAGAGAGTCTTCCCTCTTAAAATATATTTTAGTATTAATAATCTGATTAAATACTAATAAAACATGATTAATTTCAGTTTCCACCATCCGATTGAAATATATGCATATCCAAAACAAATTACATAATTTCTGCATTATAAACAAAAGAAAAATAAATAAAAAAAGATAAATCGTAAATATATTTTATATAAACAGGGGCAACGTATTTTACTTAAATAAAAAAATCGAGTTTGCATAGGTTAGAATCTGACTTGTACAGAAAAAACTACCGTCCGCGGCCCTAGGTTGGGAAAACCGCACAGGAAAAAATAGAAATATGACTCTCCGAGTTTTGCGGAGTTTTAGAACACTGGATGGAACCAAGATCGAAATGGGGGGGCGGAATGTAAAGTTTTAAAATTTTGGGGGGTGAATTGTAAATTTTAAAAATTATAACTAGTAAAAGTTTTTTTTGGCCTTTCAGATGGGGTGGGGGTTTCTGTGTTGCCTATTCCGCCCCATGCCCTTTATGCTTTCTGTCTTTTTTAGGTTTTCGGCAAATGGCAATGTTAGTAGAGGTGCCCAACCACGGGTCCGGGTCCGGGTCGGACCCGCCGGGTCGCCGGGTCGGCAGGACAGGACCCGGACCCCACCCGTACATATAAAATGTACGGGTTGGCGGGTTGACGGGTCGGCCACGGGTCCGGGTCCGGGCTCGACCCGCCGGGTCACGGGTCCGACCTGTCTCCAATTTTTTTTTTTTTTTTTTTTATGTATATAAAACTTTTATTTGTTATCATTTTATACACGAAAAATAACGTGAAAAAGGAAATCATTTGAAAAAATTAGCTTGTATTTAATTTTAAGTTTTCACTTAAAATTAAATTGTCTACGTATCCTCGTGAGGAAACAAAGCCCTACGTTACCTTTAGTCGAAGTCGATGTCGTCGTCGTCTTGATCATCGGTTTGACTCATTTGACTAGACTCTCCTTCAGTAGTGCCTTCTTGATAGGCATCTTAGTCCGCTAATAGGTCATCCCATTTATTTTCTTGATCTCGTAACTCGGCTTTTGTTGCGTCTTTAAGTATCATTTGAGCCTCGAGATTTTTTGGCGTCATTCGGGATCTCCGCTCGTCCAACATATAGCCTCCTTCACTAAAAGCACTCTCAACGGGGACTGTGGATGCGGGCACTGCAAGAATTTCTTGTGCCATAATGGAAAGTATGGGAAATTCGGTTCCCCTTCTCTTCCACCAATCCAACAGATCAAAGGTACCTGCATTGTCATCCTCCGGCACAAAACTAGTTGCATAATATCTATTAAGGTCATTTCTTTGACCGACGTTACTACCACCCCTATTTCTTGCTATATTATAGAGTTGTTGTTGAAATGGGTTAGTGGGAGTTCTGTCGAATTCCATGTTAAATGTATTTGTAGTCTTAGTTCTTGTTTTTTGAGTTTGAATCTTATCACCATATTTAGAAGAATATTCAGAAAAAACAGTTTCTAAACTATTTTTCAAATCAATTTTTACTTATTCAACGTCAGGAATATTTTCAAATAAAGTTTGACTTTCAACACTATCCACAATATTAGGAAAACCCAAATTTTTAAGAATATTATAATATATTTCAAGTAATTGTTCTACTTGAGCTAAATTCAAATCGGGAGATAAAACAGCACTAATCAAGAAAACATCATGAATACGATTAAAGTATTTTAGCCATTTTAAACACATATTGTAAATAGCATTCGATAATCTTTCGGATTTACTACAAGCATCCATTTCAGATACAATAAAACAATGAAATAAAACTTTAGGAGGCGTGGGATAATAATAACCACTTAAATTTTTAGTTGCATTTTCAAAAACCCTTAATAGTTTTATTAAATCTTTAGTTTCATCCCAATACGTTGGCAATAAATAAAATCCTTCTACGCGAAAATACGTATCAAAAAATTCACACAATAATTTTTTATATTCATTAGTTGAATTTAACATCTCATAAGTTGAGTTTCATCTATGTTTTACGTCTGGAGTAAAAAATTTGGGTTGCATTTGTTTTGACTTTAAAAATTTTACCCATTGTCTAGCTAACTTAGTGCGATTATGTAAAAACAAGACACATTTTCTAATTGGTTCTATTGCGTCATCTACAAATTTTAATGCATCTTGTACACATAAATTTAGAATATGACATATACATCTAGTATGAAATAATCGACCCGTTAAAACAGGATTGCAAGCTTGTATTAAAGCTGGTACACTTGCAGTATTAGAACTAGCATTATCAAAACCAATTGTGAAAATTTTATCTTTTAAGCAATAAAAAGTTAAAATTTTAATAATTGTTCTAGCTATATTATCTGCACTATGTGTACAATTAAATTTTTTAAACGCAAGTAATCTTTTGTTTAAGTTCCAATTTTCATCAATCCAGTGTATAGTTATTCCCATATAATTATTTTTTTGTTTAAAATCTGCCCAAGTATCTGCAGCTAAAGAAAC
Source organism: Orobanche coerulescens (assembly GCA_033398695.1). Classification (NCBI taxonomy): domain Eukaryota; kingdom Viridiplantae; phylum Streptophyta; class Magnoliopsida; order Lamiales; family Orobanchaceae; genus Orobanche; species Orobanche coerulescens. The sequence continues at coordinate 3,715,985 of CM065810.1, forward strand.
TCTATGATTTATAGATCTAAAATAAGCTCGTAGTGCAAGTTTATGTTGTTTAGCTAGGTATACTACTTGTCTAGTCATTGTGGTACGTGGAATTCTTTTAATAGCAGGATTATAGGCATTTTGCATCCTGTATTCCCAACCCGTACTATCCGCAAAATTAAAAGGTAAAGATTCTTGTGCACATAATTTTGCCATTTGTTCTCTAGCAATTTTTTCATTATATTTATAAAGTTGAGATTCAAACATACCTTGATTGCCGACTGGCCCGGCTTCAGTAGAAGGTTGGAAGTTGAGTTGACTTTGTGACTTTTGTTCTCCGTGGACCGAGGCATGGTTATTCTCAAAATGCCTTTTAAAATTTCCATATCCATCCCCGGCTTTATACAAATACTCTTTCGAGCAGTAGTTGCAAGATGCCTTCATCGAACCATCCGATATTTTTTCCTTGTTAAAGTGTTTTGAAAAAAGTACGGATACCGGTTTCCTTTCTGCAACAGGGGCAGCCTTGTTTCTTGCTTTATTTTTCTTGCTTCCCCTGCCTTTCACATTTTCTTCCTCCTCGGACGATAACTCCTCAACATAAGGAGGTTCTTCTTCAGCTTGGCTTGCCGCAGGACGCTTCGATTTTGATTTTTGCGTCGGAGTTGGTACGCCATGAAGAGTGCGCTCGAATGTTGCATATGTTTGATTTAACATAGCTTCATCAATTTCATGGTCCATTTCTTCGTCGATGTTTTGCAGTTGTTGACGATTTGGGACACGTCGAAATCCCCGGAGATCAACTTCTTCTTCACTGGTAGTTGTTGTACTACCGTAATAGATATTTTCATGTATAGCATCATATTCAGCTTCTTGACTTTCATTTTCAAAACTGGGTGGAGTTTGGTTTTGGGGCTCCCGAATAATTATTCCAGATGGTTTCTTCGATTTGCCCCAAAGACCCATTCGCTCGAACTTGGACATTTTGGATTTTTTGGGAGATGTAGCAATACCCTTTCCCTTGTCAGAACTCGACATAATGATTAAATGCGAAAAAAAAGAGAGATTAAGTAGTATAGCAATTAGCAATGAGAGTAGAGATAGATACTATTGAAGGTGTGAAAAAATTGTGTTGGGGAGGGGGTATTTATAGATAGGATTTTTTTTTTTTTTTTTAAAAACTGGACTAGCCGTTAGACCCGCCGGGTCCAACGGCCATTTTTTGATTTTTTTTTTTTATATATTTCCGCCGGGTCGACGGGTTGGACCCGGCGGGTCTCCGGGTAGGGAGAAGCTCGACCCGGACCCCACCCGTGTATACCACGGGTCCGGGTCGACGGGTCGCACGGGTCAGCCGGGTCCGGGTCCTGCACGGGTCAGCCGGGTCCGGGTCGGCGGGTCGACCCGGCGGGTTGGGTCGTTTTGGGCACCTCTAAATGATAGCTCTTCCTATGAGTTCATTTACTGTTGATACTAGCATAAGGGAAATACTAAAAATCTTGTTTCAGATTGCAATATCAGATCTCGTAGGGAAAGACATACTGCTGTATTTTTCTGCCCACTGGTGTCCACCGTGCCGTGCTTTCCTTCCGAAGCTCGTACAAGCGTATAAGGAAATCAACGAAAAGCACAACAATTCTCTTGAAGTGATCTTCATCTCCAGCGACAGAGACCAATCATCGTTCGACGAGTTCTTCTCCGCGATGCCGTGGCTGGCTCTTCCGTTCGGCGACGGTAGGAAAAAATCACTGAGCCGTTTCTTTAAGGTTAATGGCATCCCTACAGTGGTCGCAATTGGGCCCACCGGCAGAACGGTCACGACCGAGGCCCGGGACCTCATCATGCGTCATGGTTCGAAATCTTATCCGTTCACTTCCGAACGTGTCAAGGAGATTGAGACCGAGATCGAGAAAACGGCCGAATCGTGGCCTAAGAAAACGACGAACGAGCTTCACGACCACGAGCTTGATCTTGCCAAACGTATGGTTTATAATTGCGACGGTTGTGGTGAAGAGGGACGTGATTGGTCGTATTATTGCGAGGATTGCGACTTTGATCTCCATCCTAGGTGTGCTTTGGAAGGGGATGACCAGGGGGAAGTGAAAGAGGAAAAGGGTGAAGAGAAGAAGAAAGCTGCCGGTGGTGGTGGTGGTGGTGATGGTGGTGGTGGTGGTGAGGGATGGGTATGTGATGGAGATAAGTGTTATAAAGAGTAAATAATAGCTTTTGGTTTATGCAGTTATTATATGTTATTACTGTGTTGGTTTAACTCTACTGGTTGCTTATATTTATGTAAGTGGTAGTGTTTTATTTTGTATTATACTATAAACAAATCGAGGCACAAGATATGTTTGGGATACTATAATTTTGTAATATTAATTATTTTGACGAAATTGTTTGAGGAAAAATCGACTAAGATGGGATGATTATGTACAAAAAAAGTCGGTAGAGGCTCTAGAGAAAGATGTGTGAAACTATAGACAACAAACAGTCAAAAGAAAAGAGGACGGTCGAACAAGAATTGGGGGAAATTATTAAAAATGACATGCACGAGATGAAATAAACAGAGGAGATGACCGAGTGTAGAGTTGACCGAAAACATCAAACATCTAACCGACCCCATAGGTGGGATAAGACTTAGATTGGTTTAGTTTAGTTTAGACCCTGCAAATAAAATCCATTTCGTCAAAACTAACGGAGAGTGAAGTTCACTTGTTCTCTATGCAACTGTTTCATGTTTTTACGTATTTAAAATGTAGAAATAATTCAAAATACTCCCAACTATTAGTTCTAAACAACATACTCACTGTGAGGATGCAGCTGTAGTCGATTAAAGGTGTGAGACAACGGTGTAATTTGTTCACGCGAGAACTTCAAACTGTTATATCAACTTCAATTCGGTGGTATTGTTAAATCGTGAAAAAGTTGTAATAAATGTTAAATCTATTTATATAGGAAAAAATTGCTATTACACGTCCATTCCAATATATTATTTGTATAGATGACTACGTAAATATTTTTTAAATCTAAATATATCGTATAAAAAAATTATAGTCATAATAATACATTCACAAAAAAATAAAAATAAATATAAAATAGTAAAAAAAAATTATCGAAAAATGTTAGTAAAAAAATTAAAAAAATTCAAGGTATTATTAAGTATAAATACACATTATTCAATATATATATATACATATATATATAGTCTAACTTTATTTTCAGAACCTTGTTAAGTGCGAGAACCACCTTTTGTACTCCTAATAATACATATTGTACATCATGTCGATGCATACAGCCCCTACTAATCATAACCCCTACTATATAGTAGGGGTTATATATATAGTATGGGTTATCATCAGTAGGGGCTATTATAGTAGGGGTTATCATCAGTAGGGGCTATTATAGTAGGGTTATCATCAGTGGGGGTTATCTCCCGTAATAAAAATTGTATTTCACTATAATACCCTTTTGAATTAATAATATTTTTTAATTTTTTAAAAAAATCTCATTGGTTTAGAGGAGTTCTCGCAGTTCTCGCATTCAAGAGAGTTCTGAAAATAAAGCTCCCCTATATATATATATATATATAAAAGTAAAGAAGTGGGAGGGGGAGGGGTAAAAAAGACATTTCCCTCTTTTTTGTCAAGAGTGGAGGGAGAATTAATAAAAGGAGAGGGAGAATTAGCATAGCCCTTATTTGAACGTATAACTTGTTTTAACTGTCTAATAATCTCATTTATACTTTTAATTTTGTTTCAATCAACTAGTATACTCTTCAAATAGATCTTAATTTTGAGAAATGTTATTAATCTGATATTAAGATTTTATTTGAAATTACACTTTTATATACTCTTCGAAGTTCGAACAAAACAACATGCATTTACTTCTGGTCTGAGTTAGTAACTCTTACACTTAATCCAAAAAAATTATTTATTTAGAAGTATATTTCATTAAATCTCTTCAATCAAATCAAATCGTTATACTTTTCTCTAATCTCGATCATCCACCTAACTCATTTTAAAAACATCTACTCTCTTTTATTTTTTATTTTTGTTATTCAATCAATTAATATTGTAAAAAATGTTAGTTTTGAGAAATATTATATAAAATTTAATTAGATATTACAACTTTATTTTAAAATTTATTTATTCCAATAAAATAATATTTTCAAAGTAACCAATTCAAATAGGAAGGAGGGAATATTTTCGGATACTAGGGTTAATTGCGCGAAACCCCCTTGTGGTTTGAAAATGTTGCGCGAAATCCCCCCGTGATTTGAAAATTGTGCGAGATCCCCCTGTGGTTTAATAAATCATGCACGAAATCCCCTAATCTGTTAAACTTAACACGCGTGGGTATCACTCTCCCCTTGTGCGTCTGAAATCGGGTTAATTGCGCGAAACCCCCTTGTGGTTTGAAAATATTGCGCGAAATCCCCCTATGGTTTAAAAATTGTGCGAGATTCCTTCTGATTTAATAAATCATGCACGAAATCCTCCATTATTAGAATTATTTTTTATACGTTTTTGACCGTCTTTCTTATATTTTTGTCCGTTTTTCTTTTTTTTTATCGTTTTCATACGCTTTTGTCTGTTTTTTCTTACGTTTTTGTCCGTTTTTCTTACGTTTTTTCCGTTTACATACGTGTTTGTCCGTTTTTATACGTTTTCGTCCGTTTTTATATGTTTTCGCCCGTTTTCTTACGTTTTCATCTGTTTTTATACGTTTACGACCGCTTTTCTTAAGTTTTTGCCCGTTTTTATCGGTTTTTGTCAGTTTTTGTTCATTTTTCTTACGTTTTTGTCCGTTTTCTTACGTTTTTTCCGTTTTTATACGTTTTCGTCGGTTTTCTTACGCTTTCATATGTTTTTATACGTTTTCGCCTGTGTTTCTTACGTTTTTGTCCGTATTTATCTGTTTTTGTCCATTTTTCTTACGTTTTGTCAGTTTTTCTTATGTTTTTTCTGTTTTCATACGTTTTTGTCCGTTTTATATGTTTTTGCCCGTTTTCTTACGTTTTTATCCGTTTTTATACATTTTCGTCTGTTTTTCTTAAGTTTTCCGTTTTTATCGGTTTTTGTATAAAAACGGATGAAAACGTAAGAAAACGGGCAAAAATATATAAAAACGGACAAAAACGTATGAAAACGGAAAAAACATAAGAAAAACTGACAAAACGTAAGAAAAATGGACAAAAACAGATAAATACGGACAAAAACGTAAGAAACACAGGCGAAAACGTATAAAAACATATGAAAGCGTAAGAAAACCGGCGAAAACGTATAAAACGTAAGAAAAACGGACAAAAACGTAAGAAAAACGGGCAAAAATGAAAGAAAAACAGACAAAAGCGTATGAAAACGAAAAAAAACATAAGAAAAACGGACAAAAACGTAAGAAAAACGGTCGAAAATGTATAAAAAATAATACTAATAATGGGGGATTTCGTGCATGATTTATTAAACCACAAGGGATCTCGCACAATTTTCAAACCATAAGAGGATTTCGCGCAACATTTTCAAAACCACAAGGGGGTTTCGCGCAATTAACCCGATTTCAGACGCACAAGGGGAGAGTGATACCCATGCGTGTTAAGTTTAACAGATTAAGGGATTTCGTGCATGATTTATTAAACCACAAGGGGATCTCACACAATTTTCAAACCACAGAAAGATTTCGCGCAATATTTTCAAACTACAAAGGGGTTTCGCGCAATTAACCCCTTGAATTTATCACCATTGGTTTGGACGGTTTGCAATACGATGAGAAGGTGTGATACAATTTCTTCTTCTTTTTAATATATGAGCAGCATAATCAAATCAGCAATTGACTAACAAAATAAACATTGCACCAACACTAAATTTATAATAACGAGGCTTGATCCAACCCGTGCGATGCACGGTATTTGGTTGCAGACGCTTGAATGAGCATTGGTTGCAGACACTTGAATGAACATATGACGGTAGTTAGATGCCTATTAGAGAATTTGTATTGTATTTATTTTAGAGGATTTAATTGTGATGTTATCATAACTTTTGTATTTAAATTAGTTTGTTTACATTTAAAGTTACAATTAAAATAGTCTTTTCACATGTAGCCTTTTAATATGAATAAGGACTCATCCGTAACGCCTTTTCCGTGTAGAATTCTTTTAGTCTATATAACTAGTTATATGTAATGTATTGTATTTATTTTAAATGTTCATAGTGTAATATTTTATCAACCTGTGCATTGCACCCATTGCATCTAAATATTCATAGTGTAATGGTCGGTACTAATTAGGTTTCTAGTACTTAAAATAGTTTATTCACATTAAGAAAGTACATGTAAAAGGACTTTTTCTAAGACGTTACATTTAAAAGTCTCTTCACATGTAATCTTTAAATACTAACTTTTGTTTTAACATTCTACAATTTTATGCAATCATGAAACTACGATATGATTTCGTTTTTAACACGATTGTTTGTATTCCTTAGAGTTTAATATATAGATGTAAATTCGTGAGTTTATAAAAAATGAAATTATTTTTGGTGTGCAATGCATTAGTTGTACAGTACTAATTTTTGTGCACAACCCCCCTTGCACGCCGTATGGGATTTTCGTGTTTGAAACAAAGTCGTCTTTCGTGCTCCCACATTGCCTCACATTGCCTCAAGCTCGCAATTTTTCGTCCAACGGATATAAAAATGAAAAATTTTAAACCCAAAATATTGAAAAAGGAGAGAGAGGGAGGAAAAGTGAAACTTTTCTTTTATTACCAAAATAAAAGAAAAGTGAATCACTATTGTGAATTTCTTTTCCTTTCAAATTCCACTCCACCGCTTTAATCCACGTGTTGCTGCTCAGTTCCCGATTCTTGGCTTCTGGTTTATTTAATTTCTTTTTTAACATTTTTTACTCCCTTGCACATTAAATTAAGGGGGATAAACTTTATATATATGACAATGGTTCGTCGGGGATGATTTTGCACTATCCAAAGCTAAATTTAAAATTAAAAATCGAAGCTGTGAAAAACGATTTTCCAATCTTGTTTTACTAAAATAGGATTTTTTTTTTGTTTCATATATAAATCAAGTAACTGTAACCGTTGAGGAGGGAAAAAAATTCTTACTCATTAATTTTTTCATACGTCCATAGTTAATTGTAACATTGAATTTCTTTTTTAATATTTTTTTTATCCCCATTGCACATTAAATTAAGGGGAACAAGTTTTATATATAATAGATAATAATAATAATAATAATTGTACTAATAACAACACTCGGCACCAAACTTGCAACATAAGTGTCACCACTTGACATACACCTAATGGTGATAAATTCATATATCATAAAACCAGATGACAGAAAAACACAACACAAGAACACCAATCACATACGAAAGGAAGAAAAAAAAAATGCATTACCCGATAGGGGAACGAATCGATTATCGTTAAATTCCATTGCTCTCGAATTCAAATGTGCTCCACACCCTCCTCCTCCTCCTCATACTCCTCCCCTTCATCATCAGCCGTCGCGTCCTGATACTGCTGGTACTCCGAAACGAGATCGTTCATATTACTCTCGGCCTCCGTAAACTCCATCTCGTCCATCCCTTCCCCAGTATACCAATGCAAGAAAGCTTTCCTCCTAAACATAGCCGTGAACTGCTCGCTCACCCTCCTGAACATTTCCTGAATCGAGGTCGAGTTCCCAATAAATGTCGATGCCATCGAGAGCCCCGTGGGGGGAATATCGCAAACGCTCGACTTCACGTTGTTAGGAATCCACTCGACGAAGTAAGAAGAGTTCTTGTTCTGGACGTTGATCATCTGCTCGTCGACCTCCTTAGTGCTCATCTTGCCACGGAACATGGCGGAAGCGGTCAGGTAGCGCCCATGCCGGGGGTCAGCAGCGCACATCATGTTTTTGGAGTCCCACATCTGTTGGGTGAGTTCGGGAACGGTCAGGGCGCGGTACTGCTGGGAGCCGCGGGAGGTGAGGGGGGCGAATCCGACCATGAAAAAGTGGAGACGGGGAAACGGGATGAGGTTGACGGCTAGCTTTCGGAGGTCGGAGTTGAGTTGACCGGGGAAACGGAGGCAGCAGGTGACGCCACTCATTGTGGCGGAGATTAAGTGGTTTAGATCGCCGACTGGATTGGAAATAGAAAAAACACGAATAACACAATATATATATATATATATATAAGCGAATGATTTTAACATTTTCAATAGTTCTCATAAAGTTGTCATAAAAACAAGAACGAACAAATCTAACTAAGAGTTCCAACTAGTGCTGTTAATGCGTCTAGCTACCCAGTACCGGTCTGGTGGTCCCAGCTCAAATACCCAACTCGAGACTCTACGGAGCCGGACCGGGTACAGTAATACTCGACTTGGTCTCCGACTCATTAACAGCACTAGTTCCAGCAAAGATCGGATTAACCAAATACAAACAGAGTATCGGTAAAATATACTCACAGCTAGGAGTGGTGAGTTTGAGAGTCCTAAAGCAGATGTCGTACAGAGCTTCATTGTCAAGCACCATGCACTCATCGGCATTCTCAACAAGCTGATGCACTGAAAGGGTGGCATTATATGGCTCAACCACTGTATCCGAAACCTTCGGTGACGGGAACACGGAAAATGTCAACATCATCCTGTCAGGGTATTCTTCCCTAACCTTTGAAATCAACAAGGTACCCATCCCAGAACCAGTTCCTCCACCAAGTGAGTGGCACACCTGGAAACCTAGAAAAAGAGAGGCAGAGTTTCAGACAAGTAGCACATCATGCTCAAAATGGGAAGTAATGGGAATTACATTATATATATATATATATATATGTGTGTGTGTGTGTGTGTGTGTGTGTGTGTGTGGTGGTGGGGGGGGGGGGTAATTACTGCCACCCTATCTAACTTGAAATTTGACCAAACTTAAGAAAAAGAAAAAAACTTTGAAAAGTATGGAAACCAGCTTTGAGGTTACATACTAACATACCTTTACAATTATATGCTTATAAGTTATATCCCTCAACTTTTCTTGATATTACAAATAACCCAGAAATTTTCTTCTTATATTTTACATTTGTGTCCCTCAATTTTTCTAATTATTACAAAAGCGAGACAAAGAATCAGGGCTATTTGTATTATTTTAAAGAGTTGAGGGGTGTAACTGTCAAACAATCGACGGGCGACGTCAACAAATTTCATTAGATATAACTAGCAGTTGGGGCAAAATGTAACCAGAATCAGACCTCAAAGGTGATTTTTGCAATTTATGTAGTTAGCCACAAACCTCGGGTATTTTTGTAATTATCCCTTAAGTATAGGGAATGCACGGTTAAATTAAATCATTAGCAATTTACCTTGAAGGCAGTCACAGTTCTCGGCCTCCTTTCTCACGACATCAAGAACCGAATCGATCAGCTCAGCACCCTCAGTGTAGTGCCCTTTTGCCCAGTTGTTTCCAGCACCAGACTGACCAAACACAAAGTTATCAGGCCTGAAGATCTGGCCATATGGGCCGGTTCGGACGCTGTCCATGGTTCCAGGCTCAAGATCCATGAGCACTGCACGAGGCACATATCGGCCGCAAGACGCCTCATTGTAGTACACGTTCACACGCTCCAATTGTAAATCTGAAGTACCAACGTAACGTCCGGTTGGATCTATGCCATGCTCCTCACAGACAACCTCCCAAAACTTTGAACCGATCTGGTTCCCGCATTGGCCTCCTTGAACATGAAGGATTTCTCTCATTTTCCTAACATAATTTATAAAAAAAAAATGTCAGGAAAAATAAACATAATTTTGTGCAATTGTTGAAATTCAGTTTCATTCTAGAAAAAAAAAATCATTATTTAAATATACAGGACGAGCAACAATTTTTATCATATCATAGAAAAGTTATCATTCAGAAACATCTAGAGGTAAGGTACAAACTAAAGAAAAAAATATATACGAAGGAAAAATATCGAAATAACAACATATTATAACACCTGAATCAACATTTGATTTTTTCTTCAGAGATTTTACATCAGGTTAAAGAATGCAAGTAACTACATTAATGGATACAAAAAATCTCACAGATCTCAATCAGATCTTCAGATTTCCATGGCAACTTCAGAATAGAGAAATCACATTTTCAAAAATCAAGGCACGAGCGACGGATTCAAATTTAAATTTTCAAAATCTGCACATCAAACCATTATCCCAACCAGGAAAGTACGAATCATAACTAGATCTACAGCATAAAAACGTACCAATGAAGCTCAAAAACAAGATCCGTAACATGTAATGAAACAGAAATCGCTACATAATCAGATTGCTGAAGCTCCTTAAGGACATGAAGAAAAAAAAAATGAAATTCAAATTTAAACAAAAAAAAGGATGATAAATACCTTTAGATCTGCAAGGAGACACAGGAACTGGACTGGAGAGAGAGAGCGTGCGACGGAGAAAATTAGCCCTGAAGGAGGGATTTTATATCGGTGGAAGGGGAGATGGGAACAAGCAATGGGGAAAAGAGATAATGTTTGATATGATTTTTTTTTTTGTTCATTTTCTATTTTTGAAATGGGAACTGGAAGTGTATTTGTCTGACCAATTTGCCCTCTCTAAGAAATCTATATACTTCTTCCGTTCTTTTATTATTGACAATATGTAAGCACTCATCCATGTATGAGTATATACATATTTTATCCATTTGTGGGTATATATACTCAAATTTGGTTAAATATGTTAATATTTTATTTATATTTATCATGAAACACCACCGCCGAGAACCATCATTGATGTCCCAGAGCTATAGTGGATTGCAAAAGAAATTTCGTACAACATTTGTAGTTAGCGTGTTGATGATGTTCACTTTAACTTTGTTGGATTATTATCTCTTTTATTAATGGATGCTTCTCGGATATCTATATTTTACTTAATTTATTAATTGTTGCATACTTGATAAATGTATACTTTTGCCACTCCAATTATGGAGTTGGACGATTTGACACAATTCTCTACAAATTGTGTATATAAGGAATTGAAGATATTATTGTACATTATATATATATATATATATTGAATATTTATTATTATGAAAAAACAAAAAGCTAAAAATTTAATACTTTTATTTTATATTTGATAAGTTACTAACTAATCTAAGATAAACTAAAAATTAAATAATAATCTTACTACAAAATATTGAACTAGCCTTCAATTAGAGTTGCTATCTATCAAAATTAAAAAAATATTTGATTATTGAATACTAAAATTACCAAATATTTTAATTACTAAAATTAAAATCCAAAATTAAATACTTTAATTACAACATGTCCGAAATTTCAATTATAAAAAATAAATATCCAAAATATTTTAAATAAAATATCAATCTTACTGAAATATTTTAACTAATAAAACTAAGCATTGAATACACAAAGATGTCTATCTTATTCCCAAAATATGATAATTAAAATATACTAATTGATATTTTATATTTGGTAATTATATCCATGAATATGTTCTCTTTCAATTTAACATAAATTGTAAATAAGTTAATTATTATGTGGCAATAAGAAATAAAGTATTATTGTAAACAAGTCATGTATTTGATGAATGACTAATATGCCCCTGAAACCCTAGATGTGTACCTATAAATAGAGGTTTATGACCTTCATAATGATATACACAATTTCATTGGTTTCTCCCATCTTCTCTTATATTTTTCTATTTCTCTCAATGTTTATAACATGGTATCAGCACGATATTCTACCAGTAAATTTTTTATTTCTCTCCAATTTTTGAAATAAAAAAAGAAAAGAAAAACACGAGCAGGTTTTCTGCAGCAAGACCGCGCAAAAATCGCGATTCCCGCTTTGTCAATCGTCGGATCAGCATGAAAGTTTTACAGTATCTTTCTGACAAACAGGTCTACAAATTCAACGGTGGAGATCGAATTCTAAAATATATTGCATACATAAAACAATATTTCGAGCAGAAATAATATTTTTTTTGCATTGGTGAACGATATTAATTCTATTTACTCCTTAAGAAACTTTCTTCCATATATGATTTCGAGAAAAAATATATATTCTTTAGTTATTAAATTTTATGTTTTCGTGTGCATCATATATAAATAATATATATGATGACCTCGAAATCTATTATCAAATCATATTCCTCTTTGTTTCCAAAAGAAACACGATTCAACAAACTTAATAATTCAGAAGATTATAGATTTGTTGTAGTTCTTGAAGAAGGACAACGTTATCTCGTCATATTCTATTTGAATACGATGTGTTCATGAAGAACACTATGAGATATAATAATTTGCGTAATTCCTAATGAAAAATGCAAAATAATATTTATAAATAATATTGTAAGTGCTCTTGAAGAGGCAACTATTTTAGTTTAGTTATTTCGAGCCTTGATTAATTCTCGTACTATTTTTTTTTCCTTTGTATATTTAATTATGGATCTTAAAATTATTGCTCCCGAAGTAGCACAATTAATTGTAATATTCTTGAAGAATATTATTATTCTAAATGAATAATTCTTATTTATACATGAATTATGTGATAATACAATATTCCTGAAGAATATTGATTTGTTACTTATAAATATAATAGAATAATTAAATCATTATGCTCTTGATGTAGCATGATATTATCCCTGAAGGAAAATATGTCTTATATCTCAAATAAAAAATATTAATATAATTTGAGAATATTCTCTATCGAGATTATATCATATATGATATACACCACAATCATAATCCAATTGTGCTCCAATGGTAGCAAGATTAGTGAGTGGTCGAATATTCCTATCAAGTTGTTCCCGAAAGTGAACAATATTAAATTAAAAATTTTAATATTACATGGCTCAAATTTTATCTCCCGAAGTAGATAAAATTTAGAGTTTTTCCTTGTAGAGGGTAATTACTTATAAATTTTATCCCGTGGACTGAATATTATCAATTGTTAATGATATAAGGACAAAAATGATAATCTTAAGATTATATGTCAATATCTAATCTTATATATCGTGTAATTGAATATTTTATTATCTCTTAAAATATATTATGAGTTTTTATCAATATAAGATATGATGTAATACCTGAAGTATGATTTGAATTGATCGTTGCTATATAATTAGTGATAAAAAGATCAAATATCCTAAAGATATTTGCATCATTCAAATTCTTGGCTTATCTTAGTTTTTCTCTATGTGAATCGAATGCCAAGTTCTTGGGATTAAATAGTGGTCATAATTAATTGTCTCGTCAAAGTGCAAATATGCATGATATCTTTAGAAATCCGTGTGAAAAAAAAAAGATAGTGCCAAATTTATTAACACTTCCTGAAGAACCACTAAATTCCTCCCGCAGAGTTGAAGATTATGCACCATTATTTTCTAAGTATCGATAAATTTATGGGTTTCTAAACTATCACTTGAAATGTATAAGATTCCGAGATAACAAGTGAGACAAATGACATATATAATTTATGAAGAAAAGAAATTGGTATTAGAGAAATTATCAATGTAAATGACGTATTAATCCAATACTTTCAATATTTACATGTTTAAAATTACATGTTTGATGTTAAAGTCTATTTATATCATGTTTATATTTTATTTAACTACATGTTTATTTATGATATATATCCTGAAGATGTATTAATACAAATTCACACATGTTGTATGATAAATATCACCGATTACTAGTAAATATCATGAAGTATATTTATACACTTAAAATTGTATTATTTTGAGTTGATAAATTTTCATCAACATCCTATAGGTGTTGGATTAATTGCATAATAATTACTGCACTTTCTTCTGAAAGAAGAGTAATAACAATAATTATTACATATTATATTGATGGTGATACATGTATCATTGATAAAGTATAAATATACAGTTGAGAAAAATAAATGCTCTTGAAAGATATAATATTTCTCCGTGGAGGAGGAACTACTACTATCTTTTAATGTTTAAAGATAGAATATTATTGATATCTCTTGAAGTAGATTATAGAATTAAAAATTCAATAAAATAAAGGTTGATTATGTCACAAACTCATTCAAGAACGGGTCGGAGGTTGACGTAATTGTCTTTATTCTTATTTTGAATTCGAATCATCAACACAGTAAACTTAAAGTTTACATATTTGAGTAATTTATGATTTGATATCGATAAAAGTGCATTATTTTGAATTCTGACAAGTAATTCAGTGTACATATCTCCCTTTACGGCTCCAAATGAATATTAAATATGTCGGGTATGGTCCTCTTTATGACAATACCTGAGGTATTGATGAGTGATATGAATAAGATTGATATTGTAATACAGTATCATTCCCGACATTAGGGGGAGGAAAGTATCAACCGATCAAGAAAATTATTGGAAAAATTATGAACTTGAAATTCAAATACTTATCGATTTTGCAAAAACTGCAATCAATTATATGTATATACTCCAGAAGAGTTTAAATAAATCCAGCTGGAAATTGATGTCTTGGAAGACACATACAAGTGCTACAATTGAGTTTCAGGCTAGCCCACCTAGATAGTAAAAAATATATTATATATATCGATGGATCAGAAGGAAACATTGGTGACAGAATTTAACGTCCTTAAGACATCGCTCTTGAAGAGCATACTCTTGAAGAGAATTAAATTATAGAATGTTCTACGAATTTTATTTCAATGAAATGTGGAGCCTATACCATTACATTTAACAATAGTACTTGATATAAATAAAGATCATAATGATCTAAGTTGATTAATGTTGAAAATAAAATATTTGGTCAAGATGGACAAAACAATCTAATATGATTTAGATTAATGTCAATACTTTGTTATTCGGCCTACAATCCAAAATAGCATATTGAATAAAGTTTATTGAATATTGATCAATATTTATACTATATACGATTATGATGATTGGAACTCTTGAAGAGTTACCAACAATTTTAAGCATTACTCATGCAAACATGAGATATGAAGCACGATTTTTGTAGTCAAAATTGCTTACAGTGATTATATTTTTTTATAAGACTACTTATGAATTGAATTATATATAGATATTGAGTGAGATTTGGAAGTGCATGAAAATTTGTTTTATGGATAAATGAAATTCTAAAAGGATGATATGCCTGAAGCATATAAATCAAATCTAAATACATGTATTCATTCAAATTGCAAGAGTCTTTATATAGATTCAAATAGTATAGTCGAATTTAAAATAACCATATTAGTCAATATTATTCGACTAAAGAAAGGTATATTAATGACTCAATGTCATATATAGATATGAATGATCTTAGATTGATTGGAACTCCAGAAGAGATCCAATTGATACTTGAATATTTTAAAAGATAATTTGAAATCGTATTGAAATATCTAGAATATACCTAAGGTTACAAACACTTGGAAAGTGTATTATTATATATCAACTCACTTATACCTAAAAGGTATAGAGCGATTTACATGAATGAAATACGCTCATCAAAATGATTGATCTGTCTGTCACCTGATCCTATTAAGGACACCTTTATACCAAATGATGATGAAGAGATTCATGGTCCAGAAGCATCACATCTCAGTGCAATTATTGCATTTATATATCTTACTAGTTCTACATGAACTAATATATAATCAAGGCTTAATTCATCATCTACTGGTCAACATTCAAAGAAGGTATTGAAAACTTTAATGTTATCTGCAAAGAATTTTTTTATATTTATTTATATGGTTCTCTGCATTTATAATACATTGAAATAAGACCAATCACCCACTAGATCTGAAAGAATTGTGGGCTATAATAGAAGAATGAAGTTCTCCGAACTATCTGCATAAAGTCAGTGCGGTGTCTGGTGAGAATAAGATATGATGAAGCATATTTCTTTTCCATTCGTGATTTACAAGTCATGTGTGGATCGATGGGAGAGATCCGGAATTTTCATAAAGAAAATAAATAATGGATTTGCAATTATAGGAGTATAAGTTGATGATTTAAATTTAATTGGGACTCCTGAATAGCTCAATAAAACTGTCACTAAAAATTTATGAAGTAAGTCTTACTAACAACATCTCCCAATCATTATGAAATCATTGCAACACATAAAGCAAGTTGAGAATGTGTATGGTTGATGAGTTTAACCACAACTAATATGAAATCTCCAGAAGAGATGATATGTCTCACCAACATGTGAGTTCGAAATTGTAACTTGCGCTGAATATGATACCTATGCTAATTCGCAGATGATTTTTGAAATGCCTGAAGCATATTTATATAAAAATACGTGTTGCACCCTTTTTTCCTTGGTTGATGTTTTATCCCATTGGGTTTTCCTAGCAAGGTTTTTAACGAGACAAATAGGATGGCGTATTAACATGAATAGTGTACTTTTTTCCCTTCATTAGGATTTTTTCCACTCGATTTTTCCTAATAAGGTTTTAGCGAGGCATATTCATGGCATAATGAGGATATTGCAGAGATCGGTATTAGACCTCAAGATTTAAAGCAAGAAGGAGTAGTTGTACTCTTTTTCCTACGATCAAGTTTTTCCAACATAGTTTTCTTGACAAGGTTTTGATGAGGCAACACATGGATACTCCTATAAGAATATTCTGTATACGGAGAAACTTATACTCTTATGATCATTCAGTTTTTGTCCCATGAGGTTTTACTGAGGCGGCACATGAATATTCACACAAGAATAATCGATATAAGGAGGACCAAATTCAATTATTATATATTGCTCAGGGCTTTTCCTAATAGCAGTATGATTCAACAAGTTATGCGTGATACAAGCTCACTCCAAACAGTTTGGAAATTTTTATCCCGTTGGATTTCCCTTCAAACTAGTCCAAGAGATATTTATGTAAATAGTCATTCAAGAGAGTATTATAAATAAGTCATGTATTTGATGAACGACTAATATGCCCATGAAACCCTAGATGTGTACCTATAAATAGAGGTCTATGACCTCCATAATGATATACACAATTTTATTGGTTTCTCCCATCTTCTCTTATATTTTTTATTTCTCTCGATGTTTATAACAAGTATAATAATTGTGGGATTTGATTGGACAATAAAATATGATTTCTTGACATGTGTCTAGTTACAAAATTAGTATATAAGGAGAGAATTAGAGATGAGGCAATATAATGGTATTATCATTTGTAATGAGTTAATTTTAAAATAAATCACGAATCTTTAAAGTTAATTTTAAAAGAAAATCACAGCGCATCAAAACAGCCGGTCGGATCGGTCTCCAATCCAACGACTGCAGAATTTCGAAAAATATGACCTTTGGGTAGTAAAGAAAAGCGCCTTTGTTCTTCAGTTTGAAGAAGAAGGCCGAGAGAGAGAGAGAGAGAGAGAGGAAGGAAAAAGAAGAGGGTTAAAGATCTTACAAAGATTTTGGGATTATGGCTTCAAGACTGATGGTTCAACAGCAGAAAACTGGTATTAAAAATGATGCGTCATCTTTATTGTGTGTGTGTGTGCGTGTTTGGATGGTTGATTCGTTAAGGATCAGATAATGGGTTCTTGAGTTCTGTAGATTTAATTGGATGTGTGTAGATTTTGTTTCTCCTGCCCTTTTCTTATGAATATCATCTGTTTTTTTTCAAGATTAGGGTTTTAATAGTCAAATAATTTCATTTTTAATTGATCGGATTCTTAATTTCCCTTTTTATTGCTTCTGATTTTCTCAATTTAATCAAGTAGTTTTTATTAATTTAATTTAATTTTTCTATTTATTTAATATGTTAGTTAAAATTTTACAGGAGAGGCCCGACCAGCCAATAGTGCTATTAAGCAGAAGAACATGGCAGCAGCAGGAAAGACAAAATCGTCGAGCACTCGACGACATCGGAAATCTGGTTACTGTTCGACCCGGCAAGCCATTACCCGGTAATTCATTCATTCATTAAGTAATTAATCTACAGATTTTTTTTTTTACTGTTTTATTGGTGTTTTTTCACGAGTTATTATGCTCGGTTACTCGCAAATTCAAAGATCGAAAACAACAAGGTTTTTTTCACTTTCTTGATATTCTATTCTTGTTTGAATTTAAAT
The DNA here is from genome assembly GCA_033398695.1 of Orobanche coerulescens. NCBI lineage: Eukaryota > Viridiplantae > Streptophyta > Magnoliopsida > Lamiales > Orobanchaceae > Orobanche > Orobanche coerulescens. Next base: position 3,734,028 of record CM065810.1, read on the forward strand.
ATTTTTTTTACTGTCCGGTTATTTATATTGTCCGAATGATTACAGAATTCTTTGGGTGAAAGGCAAATGAAATCCATGGAGGTCGGCCCGAGAAAAAGCCTGTGGCGCGGAAGCCAGTTCAGAATAAAGCTGTTAGCATCAAGCCTAAGCCAATTGAAATCAGCTCTGGTTCTACAAAGGAGAAGGCTCCAACCCTTTCTTCAGCTCTAACGGCAAGAGGCAAGGTTTATATAAGATGATGTTTTTATTTTGTATTTTGACGGTTATATTCTTCGATTCGCACTTCTGCGATGAACTCAGTTCCGGTAACGTCTCCCACTTACAATGATCATATGAAGGCGTGGAGGAAAGATAATGCTGCGATGACGTTTGAGAATTTCAACATTCTATTTCATTCTCCAAATGTGAATGATCTGTTTCATTCTCCTCTCGCTCTCTGTTGAACAGAGAATCGCCTTTGGTCAATTTTCAATCAAACACTCGGCTTCTGCCACTGCTTACGAGTGACCAATACATGGGATTTCCAAAGCTGTTACCTCCAAAGGTGTCAAAGCCATCAGATGCAATAGACTGCAATACAATCAAACTAATTGCATCTGCAATACAATCAAACTACTTCGTGCCATATATACTGAAGTATTACCTGTACCAGAGGACACTATTTCAGGTACAAACTAATTTCTATAATAAAATAGAGACTTAAAAGATGATTTAAAAACTAAAAAATGTGTTGGATTGTTGATGAGACTACTTAATTAGTTGACATGTGGTGGCAACAATTTCTATTTCTTCCACTACAAAGTGTAATTTAATATAGAACTTTCAGTGAGATGACTTTAGATTCACAAGTCAATGTTGACTTGTCCACTTTTGTGTTGATTATGTTAAGCAATATACTTACTTGATTGTAATATGACTCTTCTGTAATTCATTAATAATGAATGACAAACTTTACATATCTTCTTCCCTGGATGTATCAGACATTTATTCATATGAGTGTACTCTATACTGTTGCATATACAAATATCTTATTCTAACAATTATCGCAGAGACGGTCACGAAAATCAAGTAGTTTGACAAACAGTACACAGCCGAAGTTCAGGATGCATTATCTTCGAGCTTCGTGCAAGGAATTAACCAAGTGGTTAGCTTAGTCGATAAGATTGACGAGGCTGCACTGAATTCGGCCAGTGAGGAGATAGAAAATGATGTGAAGGCTAATAACATAGATGTCGAGGATTTGAAAAAGATTCGGTATGATGATAAAGGAAGTCCAGAAGTTTTTTGGGTTTATTCTATGGTCAACCATTCCAAGTACTCAAAAAATGATGAAATTGCTGATTATGCTTCATTAACTCACAAATTGGCAGCTCATGTTCTCACACTTTGGGAGAATTGTTCGAAAAGAAAGGCTTTAAAGCTGGTTAACTTCGTGATATTCTCCAGCCTCAAAGCCTTTCTTTTCTAACAATTCCCAAAGTGTGAGAGCAGGAGCCAATTTGTGAGTTAATGAAGCATAATCAACAATTTCATCATTTTTCGAGTACTTAGAATGTTTGACCATAGAATAAGTCCAAAAATCTTTTGGACTTCCTTTATCATCATACCAAATCTTCTTCAAATACTCGACATCTATGTTATTAGCCTTCAAATTATTTTCTATTTCCTTACTGGCCGAATTCAGTGCTGCCTCGTCAATCTTATCGACTAAGCTAACCACTTGGTTATTAGCCTTGCACGAAGCTCGAAGATTATGCACCCTAAACTTCGACTGTGTACTGTTTGTCAAACTACTTGATTTTCGTGACAGCCTCTGCGATAATTGTTAGAATAAGATATTTGTATATGCAACGGTATAGAGTACACGCATATGGATAAATGTCTGATTAAACTTATCTAGGGAAGAAGATATGTAAAATTTGTCATTCATTATTTAGTGAATTACAGAAGAGTCATATTACAATCAAATAAGTATATTAATGATTAAAGAAAGGTATATTAATGACTCAGCGTCATATATAGATATGGATGATCTTAGATTGATTGGAAGTACAGAAGAGATCCAATTGACACTTGAATATTTGAGAAGATAATTTGAGAATGTATTGAAATATTTAGAGTATACCCTGGGTTACAAATACTTGGAAAGTATATTATTTGTATATCAACCCACTTGTACCTAAAAGGTATTAAAGCAATTTACACGGATAAAACACCCTCATCAAAATGATTGATCAGTCACCTGATCCTATTAAGGACACCTTGACACCAACTAGATGTGTACCTATAAGAGGCTTATGACCTTCATAATGTTATACACAATTTCATTAGTGTCTTACATATTTTCATCTTTCTCTAAATGTTTATAACATCAACATATATGTAAGCAACTCATTATTTTCGACTTTATATATAAACCTGACAAAATAGGTCCAGAGTTCGCTGAAATAAACCGCATGAAAATAACATAGGAAAATAATATATATATATATATATATATATATATATATATATATGTGTGTGTGTGTGTGTGTGTGTGTGTAATATCTCATGCATTCATGTCAAAAAACAGTGTTCGGTAGCGGTTGTTGATTGGCAAAGAGTGTTGGCGGAGATGTTTTAGATAAAATTACACAGACGACCAGGCCGCGACATATGTCGGTGATCATTAGCTAGTGGATTCAGGCAAAAATTATAAAACGCCAGTAGTAAAGACACTAAGATAAGAACATTACTTTTATATTTGGGTGTATTTAAACTTATTATTCTTTTTGTTGTTTGTTTTTCAGTTTGTAATTTTATGAATTCTTATAATCTATATATTAAATGATACGTGCATAAAATTTATAAAAAAAATTATACATTAATTTATGAATTTCATTTGGCAATCTTATCTAAAAATTATTAAAATTGTTTATTAAGCAATTTACGTTCCAGGACCGCTCTGCCGTAGCATGATATTGTCTGCTTTGGACACTCTCCTCTCTAGCCCTCATGGTTTTATTTCTTGGAGCCGATGAACAACTTACCAAGAAGTCACCCATCATGAGATTTGCTCTAGTACCAAGCACGCTTAACTCTGGAGTTCCTATCTCTCCGAAATCAATGAGTGATCAAAAGATCTCATGCTATATGGAGCCGGGGACGCACGTATAAGGCACATCGCTCCCTCTCTGCTGGTCGATGTTGGATATATAGAAGTTTTTTTAGTTATCTAGAATATAGAAGTTATTGAAATAATGTAATGATTATTTAACTAAATAGTAACTTTTTGGATTTATTACTCAATTAATATAGGGTATTCGTATTCAATGATACATATAGTATGTTGGAATGTTGTCCTTCAATCAATGTGCATTACTCATATAATAGTTAATAAGATCAATTCAGTTGATAGTTAATGACTGAAATATTTAGCTGAAAACCGCTTTGAGTCTGATGCGTTTAATTTAAACTTATACTCATAGGTAATTATAATTAAACCTATGAGGTTACGGGCAAAGCAGGAGATTGAATCATGAACTTGGAGTCCAAAAATATAAAGGGGTAAAACTAACTTTAGAAGTACAAACGAGATAAACTGGGCCACGTGGATACATCGATTGGGTTGAGCGTGTCGCACGGCCTACACAAGTTCGAGTCGCGCCGGGCCAAGATGGCCTGTGGGCAGGTCGACTCTATGGGGTCGGTCGTGTGCCTTGGACTGTTCATGTTAGACATGAACTCTATTCCCTTTCTTCATCTGTGTTCTAATCTAACACCTCGAAGCATTTCAATATTTGCTGTATGGATGCCAGTAGAGGGACGACACTTGGGGTCGTGAAGTACAATCCACGAGATCGAGAGTAAGATCAACCACACGCATCAAATGTATGTTTGCTATACTTGTAGATTAAGTTAGATTAGATTCATCTATAACATGTGTATGCGATCTTATTATTGTTTTGATATTTGTGCCAAATAGATATGATCAAAACCTTATAATGGTATGTGAGCCTCTTACACACATTATGTTTGATCTAATTAGTTTAATAATTATTTACTAATTAAAATATTTAGATTTTTATTGATATAATTTTCCTGTTCTCAATATCTCAATTGACGAATTGCTCTAAAAATTAGTTACATTAAAACTTGAGTTTTCTTTAATTTCTCCAGATTTTTTTCTATTACTTTATGAATCTAAATTTAAAAAAAAAAGGTCAATGAGATCCTTGCCCTATATGTCGATGACATCCTACTTATTGGAAGCGATATTCACTGCCATAGTCCATAAATACTTGGCTTGGTAAGTGTTTCTCAATGAAGGACTTGGGAGATACATAATACATATTCGGTATCAAGATCTATAAAGATGAATCCAGGAGGAGGATTGGACTTAGTCAAAGCAGTTACACAGATAAAGTGTTTGATAGGTTCAATATGAAAGATTGCAAGCGAGGCTTTTTACCAATGTTTACCAATGTCTCATGGTATGTCTTTAAACAATACTAAGTGTCTGTTTGGGCCTGACGAGCAAAGAGAACGAGTATGGATTCTCATGCATCTGCGATAGGATCCATCATGTGTGCCATGATATGTACTCGACTAGATATATCGTATGCTTTGAGCATGACGAGCAAGTACCAGTCAAACCCAGGTGAGGCGCATTGAAGTGCAGCAAAAAATATTCTCAAGTACCTGAAATTAATGAAAGATAAATCCCTGGTTTATGGTGGACAGAACGAGTCGGTAGTTGCACATTACGCTGATGCGAGCTTCGACACAGACAAAGATGATTTTTGATCTCATACTAGTTACATCTTTTGTCTAAATGGAGACACGATTCACTGGAGGAGTGCCAAGCAAGTCCTTATCACTGTTTCTACAACTGAGGCTGAGTATGTTGGCGCTGCGGAAGCTGCAAAAAAGGGCATTTGGATCAAGAAGTTCATTGTAGAACTTGGAGTGGTTTCTAGTATAACCGACCAATGGTTATCTATTGTAACAATAGTAGATCCATCACACAAATGAAGGAGCCAAAGAGACGCCATCAGTCCAAATACGTGCTAAAGAAGTATCACCTGATACGAGACATTGTAAATAGAGGTGATGTCAAATATACAAAGTACCAACAGAGGACGATGTTGCCGACCTGTGAACTGAATAACCTCTTCCGCAAACAGCTCATGAGGGTCATGTTGTTGCGATGTGAATCAGATACATTGGAAAGTGGTGTTGATATCTGTAGTATTTTAGTTTATTCATGATTGTAAAATATTGAAGATTATGTATATCCCATTCATCATTACTCATTTAATTTGGTTTAATGTTAAATGAATAGTCCAAATGTGGATAATTCACGGATAATGAGACCCTATTAAGTGAATTGAAATTCAAAGAAAGCTTATCCCTAGTCTAGGCCGTTAAAGGTTTGACACTAATGATTAAAGAAGATTGATTTACACGTTAACTCAAGACGTTATTTCATGGGCCAAATGACCTAGGATGTCAAGATTAGTTGCAGTGGTATAAGTTGGGAACCCATGATCGGACAAACTCACAATGTGAAAAACTTTACGAAATAAGTACCATAAGATTATCTTATTTGCTACTTGAGCCATTCGTCGGATCTGAGTACTTCACTATTTTATTGATTGTGGATTATTAGTATTGATGGTGTTAAATGTCATGCCGTAAAGGGGGATATAAAACTAGTATTCAAACTAATATGATTCAATGAAGGAACTTCGATGTGTAAGATCGAATTGTTCCCCCATATCTTGGGATCAATGTCTTTTGGGGCCTCTCGGAGGGATGGACGTGTAAAATGCATGGCTATGCTCACATGGATTATGGATCAATCATCTAGTTGAACAATCTGCCTCGGAGGTTCGAGAAACACATTTGAACTGAATAAGGATGATGTGATATCTTATCTTATGTTCAAATAAAGACACAAATGACAAAGAAAATCGAATGTACACTTATTCTGAAGGACAAGTGGGAGATTATTGGAATGGTATCCTTCAATCCATGTGCATTACTCAGATAATAGTTTATAGGATTAACCCAGTTGATAGTTAATGACTGGAATATTTTACCGAAAAACTGGTTTCAGTCTAATGGGTTTAGTTGAGAATTATACTCACAACTAATTATAACTAATCCTACGGGATCACACATAAAGCAGGAGATTTAATCAATTAGATTTAGAGTCAAGAAGTGTAAAAAGGTAAAAATGGCTTTAGAAGACCAAACAGGACGAATCGGACCATGCAGATACATCAACTGGAGCGAACGTGTCACACGAATTACATGAGTTTGGTCCAGCTGAGCCGAGTTGAACGAACACGACCCATGTCGAGCCATGATGACCCTGAGCAGGCCGACTATATGGGGTTGGTCATGTAGCTCCGAGTGTCCATGTTGGACATGGACTCTCTTACCTTGTGTGCATTACGTCATATGTCCTATAAATCCCTGCATAAATGGAGAGACAATGATGTGTGTTATTAGAGCCAAAACATAAATCACCCGACCCTATCTACATTACACGATCCAGATGAGAGATGGAAGAGAGACTTCGAGTTCATCTTCTTCATCTTTGTTCTAAGCTAACACGTCGAGGCGATTCAAGATCTGTTTTGTGGATATCGGTAAAGGGACAACACTTTGAATCCTAAAGTACAATCCACAAGAGCGATATAAAGATCAACCACACTCATCGAAGATATATTTGTTATAATTATATATCAAATTAGATTAGATTCATGTGTGCGCAATTTTATTATTATTTTGATTTTTTGGCCAAATCAAATTTGATCAAAACACTACAACTTTTCTTTTATATGGTAATATTGGAACTTCTAAATTGAGATAAATAGGTAAATATATGATTTTATATTGACAACTATATTTTTTTCATTTTTTATATGCAATATTGATGTCCAATCAAATATCATCAAAATTTAACTAATTTGATATATCATACATTTAAAATAAATATATTAAAAAAATAGTAGAGTTTAAAAATAAAGAAATAAACATAGAAATAATTAATGCAATGTATACATATACTTGGAAAACTGGGTACTGTTTAATTATATCGTGTTAGTAAAATATTTACCATAAACATATTAATAGACTTCTTTGTCATACATACACACACACACTATATATATATATATATATATGGTGGAAACACCCTTAATGGTGAAATCTAAAACCAATTATATTATTAAGTAATTTCATTGCATATTTGTTATTATTTGTTGCATCAAGCTAGGGCTGGGCAAAAAAACCGCCCCGCACGTCCCGTCCCGCCCCGCACCGCAAAAATGGCGAGGGAGTGCGGTTTGATATATCAAAATTTCCCGCCCCGCATCAAACCCGCACCGCCAAAAAAAATATAAAACGAGTGCGGTTTTATTATTATTTCATCCGTCCCGCCCCGCCCCGCTTCGTCCCGCCCCGCCCCGTATATAACAAGATAAAAAACAAAAAAAATAGTCAAAATCCTATTTCACTCCGCCCCGCCCCCGCCCCGCTCCCTTCTTGCCCCGCGAAAAGTGTGGCGCGGTGCGGTTTTAAGTTGTAAAAATGCCCCGCCCCGCATAAAACCGCACCGCACAAAAAATACGGGGCGGGTGCGGTTACACTCTCGCCCCGCCCCAAACCGCCCCGCCCCCAGCCCTACATCAAGCTGGTCGCTAGTATATGCAACAAACACTACAATAAAAAAATACATAAATGCATATAATTCTACTCATCTACAGCCGTTAGATCACTAATATCAATGGCCTACAAAAATTTCTAGATTTCACAAGGTAATTAGTTTTCATATGATCTCTTTCACACACACACACATATATATATATATATATATATAAAGTAAATATATTGACATTTTAATAAAAAATATGGGGAATACTCATTTTGAAATATTATAAACAAGATATAAGTGTTGGTTCTCTGAATTTCCAAAAATGTAATTACAATAAAAATTACAAAGAAGGCAATCTATTACAATTCTAGTAAAATAAAAATTACAATTTAGCAGAGGCGAGTAGGACTCCTTCTGTAAGATAATTTTGCCCCCTTATAAGAGCAGACGGCTCAGGCAATATGTCCCCAAGATACAACTGCTACGTTTCTGAGTTAGGTGCTCTCCAAAACTCAGAACTCCGGCGAACGTTCAAGTGATGGAAACTGGGCACGAAAAGCAAGAAGCAAATATGCTGCAATATGTGGTATGCTTGTATTTCGTTCTATGTTATGGTATCTGAGTTGAAATGCATAAGACCCCTTTTTATAGGGTCCAATTACACTCCATCAGGTGGGGAGTTACGACATATTAACGTGTCATTAATTCTCTTTTCCTTCAGCTGAAGAGTTACCTCCATAAATAGTCTCATTTGATTCGGACGTTATATTATGGAGTGTGAAGAGTCATATTCCAGATGCTAAGTTCTCAACCTGCCTCATTTCAGTCGAGACCAAATATCAGCCGAGTTTTCAGCCTCCAAAATTCAGCTGAGTTTTCAACCACCAAAAGTCAGCTGAGTCTTTATCCTTAAATATCAGCTGGGTCTTTCAACTTCCAAACATCAGTTGGGGTTTTCAACAACCAAAAATCAGCCGAGTTTTTATCCTAAAAATATCAGCTGAGTTTTTCTCAGTTGAGTTTTCGTCCACTAAAAATCAGTTAGGTTTCTAACCTTGGCTGATTGCAATTGGATTTCTAAACTTGGCTGATTGCAGTTGGGTTTCCAAACTTATCTGATTGCAGCTGGGTTTCCAAACTTGGCTGATTGCAGCTAAGTTTCCAACCTTCAAAATATCAGCTGAGTTTTTTTAAACCTGGCTAATGACATTGGACTTGGATGCAAAAATTAATATAGTTGCAACCTAAGCTCCCAAGGCCCAAGTCGCCCAAGTCCATCCCAAAGTCCAATTGCCAAGAACCAAGAACTAAGAGCCAAGATCGAGCCCGAGCCCGAGCCGATCCGGTTGGCGGGCGACGACGGCGCGCGTGTGGTCTTTGCATCGTTGGCCCACTAGTGTATATTACTAGCTTGTTGAGCTATCCATGCACCTTCTTACTAATAACTAGTTAAGAAGGCTTTATTTTTTCAATATGTGATAACTTTTCATACCCACTTTAAGGTTGTGTTTAGCACTAGCTTTTCAGCTTCAAGGAGCTTCTTTGACCATTGACTGATAAAAAGCTCGTTATGTGAACGCGTAGCTTCTTAAACCAGCTAGCTGAAAAGATAGCTGGTTGAGAAGCTAACAAAGTTATTTTTCTAAAAAAAGCTCCTTATCTTTTCCATTCCAAAAATACCCCTGACCAGGCCCGTACCTGAGGGCGGGCAGGCTGGGCTTGTGCCTAGGGCCCAAAAAAAATAGGGGCCCCAAAAAAAAATTTAGTTATATATTATTAGTAGTTAAAAGTTTAATTAGATAAAATTAGGTCCAACCTTTGTAAATTAGAACAAAACTCATGGTCCAACCCCAAATCTAATAGGAAGCGTGTAATATGAAGAAGGCTTATGCGGCAGGGAGAAATTGAGTGGACGGCTCCTTTACTTTTCCCCAAATCGATTTATCTTCTTTCCAAATCGACGCCGACGACCTTCCATTTTCCACCAACGGTTCTCTTCAATCATGATGAAAAATCGTTGTGTTCTCTTTAATTTCCAGCAACGGTTCCAATTTCCAGCAGTAAAATTTAATTTGGTTTTATTTATAGTGTGATTTAACCTAATTTTTTCTCCAACATCTCAAGTTCTGATTTCTGAACTCTCAAATCTCACTTATTGCCCGTAGAAGTTGTTTTTATGAATTATTAGTATTTGTTGTATATAATTTTGGTTCTGATAATAAAAAAACTTATTTGTCAAATATTTGTCCTTGACTCCGTTCATGGAGGGCCCATTTTTTATCGTTCGCCCAGGGCCTCTAAATTGTCAGGAACGGGCCTGCCCCTGACCTAAATATAAACATAATAAATGATCGGTGCATCTGCGTTATTCTCTTATCCGTTCTTTGTCATTCTGTATGTTCGTATCTCCTTGTGCAGCTCCAATTCACGGTAATCAGGGGCGGATTTATGTGTTATCTGCAGTGCAAGCCCATTTTTTTTTATCTATAGTTACACATATTTCTAAGGCCCAACAAAATTTTAGCCCACCCCAAATATATAAAAAAAATCAAACTTAAGGAATGTGCAGACGGGAAACAGAGCAGCAATCTGGATTCTGGTGTCGTGTTCCTGCTTCTCCACTTCTTCTTGCCTCTTTCTCTTCCGATCGCCACCGCGGCAACCGCGCACCGTCTCTTGCTCTTGTAGGCACCGCCACCAACCCTCGACTTCTTGTTTTCTTCTCATATCATATATTCAAGTCAAGGTATGTAGCCCTAGATTAAAATTTAAAACTTGAAAAATCCACAGCCAAGTAGCTAACACTTGCGTTTTCTTTTCTTCATTATGGTAGATTTTAGAGCAATTATTGACTCTAAACACCATGATTAATCGAAAATCACACAAGATGTTCAATTTTAAGTTATTTAACTAATAAAATTGATGGGAAGTTTACATCAACACATATTTGATTGTCCTCAACCTGTTTGATTTGATTTGAAGTGTTCTTGCTGTTGTTTTTGTGGCATTTAATTTGGTAGTGGATAAAAAAAATTACTAGAAGGATTAGATGCCAGTATAATTTAACATCACAAAAATTTGATTACCTGATCATCTTTCAAATACAGAAAATAAAGAAAGAAAAAATCACAACTAATCAAATAAAATAGAGGCTAGGGCGCAGATGTATGGTTTCATTGAAGTCTATGCATATTATTATAGATGTATGAGTTAACAGTTAGCAAGATGTAGGCTAAATCATAGTTGATGTGTTATTTTCCTCTGCTATGGCTCAAATGTAGATATATTACGCTATGTTATATTGATTATTATATGGCATCGAATAATGAGAAAGGGGAAGGGAATTTTAAATGGTCAGATGCTGACGTGAAGATCCTGTGTGGTGTTTGTATCAACTTCATTAGGAAGAATGGGCGTGCACAACATTTAACTGGAAATCAATCACCATTGAGCTAAACCAAAAAGTCAACCGAAATAGTACATCAAAGTCGTCAAGAATAAGTTTGATTATATGAGAAAAGATTGGTATACACTGAAGAAGTTGTTGCATCGAGAAAATGGTCTTGGGCGCGATCTTGTTTCGGGTAAAATTGAGGCTTCAGATGAATGGTGGACATGGAAAATTGTGGTTAGTCGGATCTACACTTGATTACACTTACAAGTAATTTAGTTTGTTTAGTACATTAATTCTTATAGAATATTTACTTATTTTAATGTAGGGAAACAAAGAAGCTAAAAGTTTCTGTAATAAAGAGTTTAGTTTTAGTATGGAAGAGCTATACCATGAGATATTTGAAGGTAAACGTGCAACTGAAAAGAATGTTGTGGCACCAGGTATGGATCCTTCAAGTGTGTATGTGGTTAATGTGGAGGAAGGTGAGGTAGATGAAGATGATATTTATAAAGCAAATGGTGCAGACAATATTTATTCATAATATGTTGCTTATTCTTCTCGGACCGATGAACTAGAAAATCAAGAGATTTTTTTAGCGATTTTCTAAGAGATGCCACCAATTCTGAATTACCTCACCAAACCACTAATGGAACCCAAATGCATAGCCAAAGTCGTGGGGGTGCAGAAGCTTCATTCCAAAACACTAAAACCACCACTATCAAATCTAAACAAGTGAAGCGAAAAAAAGACAGTCCGCTGATCGACTATGTTATCTGGTCAGATTGCCGACATGGCAAACACATGTAATCGTGCATTGGAATTGATGGAGTCAGATTCTAGTTCTCTTAATAAAAATGGTGGTTCTAACAATAGTGGAGCTTGTCCCGGAGATACAAGTATATTTGTAGCCATGAATGTTGTTAAAAGAATGATAGCTGAATGTCACTTGGAAAAGGGTAGTGAATCTTGGTGCTTTCTGATGCATCTACTTGAAGATGGTGGTAGAAGGGAGATATTCATAAACATGGATGATGACGTTGTAACACCCCCAGACCATATGGGAATATTACATGCCGTAAACTCTCTCCACGAGGACCTACCAGGCTAAACAACAGAAAAATACCAAAAACTTGACCGACCGAAGTCAATCGTTACAATAATGCAGACCATTAAGATCAATTACAATACAACCACACGGACCGATGAGGTCACACGACTAACGCAAATGAGATGAAATACAACTCTTTATAATAAATACACACGCAGGGGTAAAGGTACACAACAGTGGAAGTCTGACTATAACTCGGTCGATACAACTTAACCCAACCAAACTCTCAACTCTTGATTAATATCGTAGCTCGTCACTTCCTGTGCCGATCCTGTGACTGCTCCCCCGAACCAGCGTGTACCTGGACGCAAAACAGACATCCACCCCCCGATCACTCGGGGGTTAGTAAAACTCCATTATTTTACTAGTGCAAGTATAATAGTATACGAAATGTATCAAACAAAAAGCAATCACGAATCAAATACAACAATCAATTGTCAAAACATTCCCGAGAGGTTTTATTAATCAGAAAATGAGTGATGAAGTCTTTAAAATTAAATTCGGCATCTCGGGAGTTTTTAAAGTATAAATTCTTTTGGACCTCGAGTCCCAAATTACAAAACCTCTTTCGAAAATCGCCAAGGCCTCAGCCCGGTTCTTGCTTCAAAATACATTAGTGAAAATATCATCACAAGCCTGAGATTTAACACCAAAACATTTCCCATTCACTTACTGTTCGTACTCGTCAAGTAACGAACTCCGGAGGCCACGTCGGTCCGTACCCGGTTCCACATATTCACTGTCCGTACACATCATGTACCAAACTCCAGAGGTCACAGCGGACCGTACCTGGACCACACACAATGTTCGTACACCTCATGTACCGAACTCTAGAGGCCACGACGGACCGTACCTGGACCACACACACTATTCGTACACCTCATGTACCAAACCCCAGAGGCCACGACGGACCGTACCTGGACCATACACACACATTTCCCAACACATACCAAACAACGCAACACATCACCACGAACAACACACCTTAATACAAACATGTTCGGACATCCAATCATACACCAAAATACATGTCCATGTGTATAATAAATCCAACACAATAATCATAATCATCACCATACCTCAAACCCAAGCCATCAAGCCCAACATGAATCACGCAACTAACATGACCAACACAACTTCACAACGTTAAACAAGCAAGAATATCATTAATACCAACAAACATTCGAATAATCAAATCGCACGAATCATATCCACGAAGATAAACCAAATCATCATAAATCCAATATGTAAACTCATTCACAAGACACAAATCGTATAAGTAGGATACTTGCCTCAATAACTGATACCAAACACTCCGATGAACATGGTTCAACCGGGAAACCTCGAACCTCGAAGAAGACAACGAACGGAAGGGTTCCGACTCGAGTTCTTCACAAAGATTTCGTTCCTAAGACATATCATTAATAAATCAACGACCGAACGAGGAGTAATAATTGTATAACGCCCGAATCCCCCTCTAAGACCTTTTACCGGACACCTTCAAGGCGTCGATTAGGAACTCGACCAAACGACGAATCCTTAGTAATCAAACCATAGAACAACAAGGAAATTGGAAGAATACAACTTAGTAATCAATAATCCATCACTAATATAAGTTATTACGGATCAAACAGACGAAATCAAACAAAATCCCCAATTTCCCCAAAACTAGATTTTTAGGAAATCTAACCTTGATTCGGTCGATCGGAGTAGGTTATGGGATGATTAATCGACGTTAGAAACTCAAAAATTTCGTGGATTGATAGCAACATATCTTCATGCTCTCCAAGTCTCGGCCGCGCAGGAGATGAGTTGTGTGAGGAAATGAGTGAAGAAATCATCTGCCAGATCATATTTATACTTCCCAGGGACGCACGGGCAGACACGCACGAGCGGCCGGTCGTGCGCCGGGTCGTGCGCGCCACTGTCAGCAATCTGCTGAGACACACGAGCACCGGGCACGAGCACTCGCTGCAGATGGGGCCAGACGCACGAGCGCCGGATCGCGGCGCTTCGCCAGGCGCCACGGCAGAGATCGCCTGTCACCGCTGTTTCAGAGCGCCGCACGAGTGCCGGCTCAGGCGCCCGCCAGGCGCACTGACGGCCATCGCCGCACCTGGCCGGCCGGTGCCCAGCCGCCAAGACTCGACGACCCGATTTTCCAAAAATGCACGGAACGAACACGATGAAACGCTTGCGGACAACATCACCGATCCGAAATAAAAACATCATGCAACAAATAATCACACTCGTCCATATAAACACAAAAATCAATCATCGAGAAAATAAGACCGACACTCGACACCCGAGGAATATCCGAAAAAATCCAAAATAATCGGAACGAAAATCTCGGGTATTACAGACGTCTCCAATATGGCTTGGTTGAAATACATGCATGCCCAAGAGAAATAAGTTACTTATCCTTTAAGTTCTATTTATATATGTTTGGATTTCTTTATATTGCTTGGCTTGATGTAACTGTTAAGCTTTTATACTCATTTCTATTATTGGTTGAACTACTCGTCTGATCATGTTATGATGATCTTTTGGATTAAATCTATATTTTATGGATTATATTTTTACTATGTGGCTAATAGGTGCATTATGGACATTGAAAGGAGAATAAAGAAAAAAGGTAAACTGTTTTGGATCGTGGTGACATGTACCACAGGTACCATTGCGACATATTTTTATAAGTATATTTACAGATAACTATGCATGACTTCACTTCGAAGGGGAGAAGATTGGATGAGAGAGGTCTTTAATGGACATCCCATTCGATCTTCTAATGCTTTTAGGATGGAGTCAAGTGTGTTTGAAAAATTATGTGAAGAACTCCAAAATAAATACGGGCCAAAAGCAAGTTATAACATGTCTCTTGTTGAGAAAGTTGGTATATTTGTATATACCCTTGCCCTAGGTATTTCTAATCGAGATGTGTTGAGCATTTTCAACGTTCTGGTGCGACTATTAGCCGAGCATTTCATGATGTTCTTGAAGCAATTAATGGTACAAGTCAAGCTTATATGGGTATGGCACGTGACATCATAAATCCTTCAGATCCAACTTTTCAATTTGTACCCCCACAAATTTTGAACGATAGATAGATGCCCTACTTTAAGATACTGAATTTATAGTTATCATATCTTATTGTTATAACTTTAATCATATACTATTTGGGTACTACTTTTACTATTTTTCTTATATTATTCTTGAATAAATCATGTAGGATTGCATTGGTTGTATTGATGGCACACACATACATGCATGTATTCCTGAAACGGACCAATTGCCCTATAGAGGACAAAAGGGTATACCTACTTTTAATGTCATGGTGAATTGTGACTTTAATATGTGTTTCACATTCATTTCAGCAGGATGGCCGGGATCAGCTCATGATACTCGTGTTTTTATTCATGCGATCAATAGCCCCGCAATGAACTTTCCAAACCCACCACATGGCAGGTATTATCTGGTTGACAAGGGATATCCAGAAAGAGATGGGTACTTGGTCTGTACCCAAATACAAGGTGCCACAAATCTCAATTTGAGCATGAACATCCATCTAATGGGCAAGAAGCATTTAAAAAATTGCATTCATCACTGAGAAGTTGCATCGAAAGATCGTTTGGCATGCTGAAGAAAAGATGGAAGATATTGGCTCAAATGACACAATATAATATGGAGACTCAGATTGATGTTATTATTGTTGCAGTTGCTTTACATAATCACACCAGGATAAACTCAGAAGATGATATAATATTTAACGTATTTGAGAGTCATCCGGATTATATACCCTTTGAAGAACTCCCTGACACTGCTAGTTCCCCAAGTCGTGCCACCAATAGTGAAAATTCAAGAGAATCATCTACTGAGATGAATAAAATTCGTGACAATATTGCAGCTTTGATATGGGATAGTGATGATCTAACCTAGTTACGTTTCCTTTTTGTAGACCACATGAAAGGTCATGAATTTTGTATCTCGACTCATCTTTTATATTGTTGGAACCTTTATTATATTTTTTGTTATTGTGTACTTCTCCGCAAAGTAGTATAATGATTAATGCAACTGTCTCTCTTTAAAGTCCATTGAATACATATTTGAATGATTTGAGAAAAATGTGTTGTAATTTTATTTATAAAAATATGGACTAATAATAGGATGAGAAAGTTTAAAAGAGAAAAAAAGAGTAATACCCATTTATGTCATTTTACAAAATACCAGCTAGTTTATCAGTTAATTTGTTAAATACCTACACTAAAATCAGCTAGCTTATAAGCTAGTTTACCAGCTACATAGGGTATGTTTGGATACAGTAACTGATAATTCAGCTGATTGTTGATAATCTAGCTGAAAACCAGTAATCTAGATTATATCGGATAATCTAGCTAAAAATTGATAATCTAGCTGTAGTATGATAATTTAGATTATTGTATTTAAAAATATTTGGTAAAACTAGCTATCATACTAGCTGAAATTTATAAAATGACATAAAGGTACATCTTTTATATTTATTGTTATATTATAATATTACGAAAACAACCTTAATATTTATATACTAACTCTTATGTTGCTTATTATTCTTTGACATTATGCAATATTATTATTTATTTTATTTTCAACTTCTAATGGTATTTTAGGTTTTTTATGTTATCACTTATATTATTACACAAACTTTATACAAATATTTATTAAGGGTAAAATCGGAATGAAAAAATAAAATCTGTTTATTATATATATATTATATATATATATATAATATATTAAGGGTAAAATCGGAATGAAAAAATAAAATCTGGTAGCTTTGGGTTGAAAGCTATATTCGAAAGCGTTTGAATTTAATCTAGATTAAGATTATAATCTAGATTAAATTAGCACCATCTAAACAAGATTTTGAAGGTCAAATTAGATTATTTGACCAACTTTAATCTAGGTAAAGATTATAATCTAGATTAAGTGGTCATCCAAACATACCCATAATGAGCTAGCTTACCAGCTAGTTAACCAGCTACCAGCTAACTTTTCAGCTAGTTTTGCTAAACACAGCCTAACTCTTCACCATTTCAATTAAACGGCCAACTTTATTCATTTATTTCTCACTCACCGGAAATCGGTTTTGAGAAAAATTAAATCCTATGTTAAGCACCTCGAAACGTAGATTCACAACTTATTATTTAATTCCCAAGAATTAAATATTTTATCATTATTAAATTGGTTTAAATTGAGTCAAAACTCATTTTTCTAAAACTAATTTCCAACAATCCACACATGAGTGCAAAAAAATACATGCATGAATGCAGACTCACATACCCAGTTTCTGTGAAACACTGCTGAATGGGGAAAGGTAGTTTATGGATTTGAACCTTTCTTAGTAAAATATCATCGGATACCAGAGGCTTAGTGGACACTATGCCTTGAACTAATCCTCCTTAGTATATACCGAGTCAACGACACTTACACAACAATGCCTCAACACCTTTCATTCTCATAGCTGTGTTTGTTTTGGCCATGGACAACATCTTGATTTTCTAAGTGTTTATTCGAGGCGGCCCGTCCTCACACTTAGGTGGTGATCGCCTTTTATAAGGTACTATGCAATACTTCTCCTTTTCAAGGACAATAAACCATTAAAAGCCTGGAGACTTAACCTCACCACATTCACATGACTCAACACTTATTCTGGTCTATAGGGATGGATTTATTATAAGCGTTATTCAATAGAACTTTCATAACTTTGTTTTCCCATTGAACCAAGTTTCTGGGATCTCCAGTTTTCAAGGTCAGTTACCACTATGATCGTTCTTCCAAGATGTGGATTTTAATCCCATTCCATCTAGCAGTTTATGAAGCTGATCTCTATTCAGACCTTGAGTGAGTGGATCCGCTAAATTAATATTTGACCTCACATAGTCAATAGATATAACTTCGTTTTTGATCAATTGTCGCACGGTATTATGTCTCCGCTAATAGAGTAAGAGTCTTTCGTGTCTGAAATCCAATTAGCATCAGTATATCCTTCCAAAACTATAGGATAATTATTATAAAATATCCCATAATTTAGGATGTACTTTAAGTATCTTAAAAACCTAGTCAGTGCATTTCAGTGCTCTTTATTCAGATTACTCGTGAACTTGCTCAACTTGTTTACAGCAAATGCCAAGTCTGGTCGTGTACAATTTGTAATATATATCAGGCTTCCTGTTACTCTTGAATATTCGACTTGAGCCACTAGATCATCTCTATTCTTACTTAAGTGAATACTGGTATCAACAAGCGTTTTTACAGGTGGACTGTCAACATAATGAGATTGTGATAAGAAGATACCTTATGACTTTCTGATAATTTTAATTCCAAGAATTTTCAAGAATTAAATCAGCTAAACCCAAATCCTTCATGTCGGAGTTTCGGCATAACATCCTTTTTGTATTCATAATTACTGCATTACTACTACCCATGATAAGTATATCGTGTACATATAGACAGACTGTGAAAAATGACTCAGGTGTGCCTTTAATATACATACATTTGTCACATTCGTTGACCTCGAATCCATTTGCCAACATAGTTGTGTCAAACTTCATATGCCATTGTTTAGTAGCTTGTTTTAGCCCATACAATAACTTCAAAAGTTTACACACTTTCTTTTCCTGACCAGGCGCAATGAAACCTTTAGGTTGTTCCATATAAATTTCTTCTTCTAATTCATCATTCAAAAACACAATTTTCACATCCATTTGATGAATCTCGAGATTGTGCAATGCAGCAATAGCAATAAGCACTCGAATGGAAGTTATTCTGTTTATTGGTGAATATGTGTCGAAGAAATCATAACAGTCTCTCTGTTTAAACCCTTTGGCAACAAGTCGGGCCTTAAACTTGTCTATCGACCAGTCATCTTTGTATTTTCTCTTTAGGATTTATTTACATCCTAAAGGCTTACATCCTCGTGGAAGATCAACCTGTTCCAAAGTATAATTTTGTATGATGGAATTCATTTCATTATAAATAGCTTTTTTCCAAAAAAAGAGCATCAGGACTAGTATAAGATTCCTGTATCGTCTTTGGATCATCGTCAACTGCATAAGTCTCAAAGTCAGGACCAAATGACTTAGCCTTTCAAGCTCTCTTACTCTGTCTTGGCTCTTTATTTATAGGATTTGAACTACTTGCAGTTTCGAAAGTTCTTTTGTTTGAGCTTGTCACAATCCTTTCTTTACAAGGATAAGCATTTTCAAAGAAAATGGAATTTCTTTACTCAATGACAGTTCCTCCATGCATATCAGGAATTTCAGATTTATGAATAAGAAATCGATATACACTACTGTTGTATGCATAACCTATGAATATGCAATCAACTGTCTTTGGACCAATTCTTACTTGTTTTGGTTCAGGTACTTCAACTTTTGCCAAACACCCTGCACTTTAAGATATTTGAAAGAAGGCTTGCGCCCTTCCAATAACTCATGCGGATTTTTATCTTCCCCTTTGTGTGGCAGTTTTTTCAAAATATGGTTAGCTGTAAGAATAGCTTCCCCCGCCATGTTATGCGGCAACCTTGAACTTATTAATGAAGCATTCATCATTTCTTTCAGGGTTCTATTTTTCCGTTCAGGAACTCCATTTGACTGAGGAGCATAAGGAGCAGTCTTTTGATGAATTATGCCTCAATCAGTATATAATTGTTCAGACGGTGCTACATACTCACCGCCTTGGTCATTACGGACTGCTTTTATTTTACAATTCAATCGATTTTCAACTTCATTTTTATACATCTTAAAGGCCTCGATTGCTTCATCTTTGCTTCTCAAAAGAAACACATAGCAATATCTTTTGCAATCATCTATAAAAGTGATGAAGTATTTTTTACCTCCTCTAGTTTGCACAAATTTTAAGTCACACAAATCAATGTGAATTAATTCTAGAGGAATAGTATTCCTTTCCACCGAATGAAAAGGCAATTTAGCCATTTTTGCTTCTGTAATATCCGCAATTTCGAATTTCGGTAATTTTCTTTTTTCGGCGGAAGTTCGTTTTGACAACTCACTCCTGACCGTTTCGTCATTCCTAGAATGATTAATTCTGCACTTTTTGTCATCCGAGTTCGTTTCGGTGTCGTTTTGTTGAGTTTCGTGTCCTTAATCGACTTTTTCACGTGGGAGTTCGACTTTGTAAAGTCACCATTAATTCTTGGAAACTCCAAAAATTCTGAATCTTTGCAACATTATAGAGAATCAAGTTAGCTTTCCAATGGTTCAAACAGTGAGTCAATCGGAGTCCAGACGAAGGAGTTATGGTCGAAATAGCGAAGACTGCACGGTGTGCTTTTTTGGTGTTGAAGGGGGTCAGACTGCAGCCGCGGCACACTCGAGCCGCGCGGCACTAAGATGATTCCTGGGCGTTTTTGGTGTCCCTGGGCCACGGCACACTTGTCCTGTGCCGCGGCACACGGGCTTTTTCTGCGTTTTTTAGCAGATTTGCGAGGAGAAAAACTTCATTTTTTCTCCTCTCTTCTTCCTCCTTCATCTTAGGCGATTGTGGGCGATTCTTGGGCGATTTGAGTGCTCCAAAACTTGTAGAGATCATCTACCTCAAGTCTTGTTGTAGATTTTCGACCTCTACTTGAATCCTTCATCCAAATCAAGGTATATTTCTTGATTATCCTTCAAGTTGACTTTTTGGAGAAATTGTTCTTGATTTCGTTTCTAATCCGATTTTGATACATCGATTGGTGTAGTATGATGTTATTAATCATGTTCTATGGGTTGTATATCCATATATCAAGTTTGTTTAACTCGATCGACGATTCGAGTGTTCTTGGGAATTATTGAACATTTAGTGTTCGATTAAATGTCCCAATGAGTTTCCCTTCGATAGTTTGTTGGGATTTCCGTTGTTTTGGCCTTGATTCTCGTCGTAACCATGTGTTATTGTTACTTCCGGAGGTTTATAGGTGTCCGAGGATTCCGATGTTGAATTCCGTTTGGTGATTGATGATTCGTGTGGTGTTATTCTCGTAATACTCGTGGTGCTATCGCGTTCTTGATATTGTTCGGGGGTTCGGGGCTATTCGACCGCGTCCTATCCGTCGTCTCGTTGCGATTGTGATATCGAGGCAAGTACCTTGCCCATACTTTTCTTATTTTATGGATATGATGATCGGTGATCGTCTTGTTGTGTTTGTTTGGTTGTTTGAAATGAAGTTTCAAAAGATTTCGGTTTGGCCTCGTTAAAGGCTTGCTTTCAAAACACGTGTGTTTTGTGAATTGATTATGATTTGATTACGTTGAACGTTGAAGTCTTTGATGATTATACTCCTGTGTTTAAAGTTATGGGATCGTGTATTCCGTATTTAATCTTGTTATGGTGTTTTTTTGAAGAGTTTGATAACGGCGTCGAGTAAGTGGCCATCTCTAGTGAGTATTCTTAATGAACTTACATTCTTAGCATATTAGTATTGCATGAGTAACGTGTGTGTGTGTATGCTCACTACGGGTTAGATCCGACGGGGTCTCGGTAGGGGTCCACGGAGGTGTGGATCGACGAGCTTTGCTTTTAACCACTACGGGTTAGATCCGACGGGGTCTCGGTAGGGGTCCACGGAGGTGTGGATCGACGGTTAATTGTGGTGCATTTTGCAACTGTGATTTGGATTATTGGCATTTCCGGAAATGAGCGCTTTTGAACGGTTTTCATGATTGCATGCATCGACTAAGTGTGTAAGAGGTAAGTTGTTCGTTTGGCTTACTTGGCTAGGATGGCACAAGAGTATTTTGTTGTTTGTTTTAAATCCTTTATTTGTGGATTTTGATGTTGGGAGACGAACCTTGTGGTCGTTCTTGTGTACTGTGAGTTGATGAGATTTGGGGCTAAAATCCCAATGGTTTTGTAAAAGTCGTTTTATGGATTTGGGGCTAAAATCCCAACGGGTTGGTAAATGTCATTTTTCGGAAAGTAAAGATTTGGGGCGGTGACCCCTTTTGTCTTGTGGATTTTGAAAAGTAGGATTTGATAATCCTAAATGGTTTTCTATTAAAACTCTCGATGGCATTCTAAACCGTCTTATAAATTATTTCCATTGATTTATGGTATTTCGATTTTTAAAGGTTTTCTCAAACCCTTGCCTCGAGAAGTACTTTTCGTTTCGTTTGGATCTTTGAGGATTCCTGGTTATTGTTATTCGTGGAATGTGAATTGTATGGCTCGTATTTGCACTTTGTATTTGCACTAGAAAAACAGTGGAGTTTTGCTAACCCCCGAGTATTCGGGGGGTGGATGTCTATTTTTGCATTCAGGTTTTGGAGCATAACACAGGGTCGGCACGAAGGATGATGAAAGATGAACGATACTAATCACACGAGGATCCGTTGATGTTGTATTGGTCTAGTTGTATTTTATTTTCCGCTGCAGTATCTTTTCCCCGTTGTACGGGAGTTTATTATATTTTGACCCCTGCGTGGGTATATGTTGTAATTGAGTTGTATATTTTTATTGAAAGACCAAATCGGTCTAATGAGTCATTTAGCCTTGAAGGCATTGTCGAGATGTTAAATGTTGTTACCAGCCTGGTAGATCTTCGAGGAGAGGGTCTACGGCGTGTAATATCCCTGAGCGGATTGGGGGTGTTACATAAATGGTATCGGAGCTTAGGTTGAGGAAACCTAGGCTGTCGGTTCAAGTCGTGTTGTTTGAGTCTTGTTTCGTGAGATTTTATCTGACTGAGTCGTGTCGCGACGCGTCGTTTGAGTTTGTTGGTCGTGATTAGTATCGTGGGGCGATCATCATCTTCGTGCGACCTGTGGAAGTAAGTCTCCCTTCTTTGTGTTGTGCCTCGTGTGACACGAGCTATTTTTATGATTATTTATTAAGTGATGGAATCCTTATGTGGATTTTGATTTCACGATATGTATTTAGTCGACTCTCGTATTTGATTTATACGAGGAGTGTCGTCGCTTGTGATGTCTTTTTATTGTTGCTTTTGTCCGTGGTTGATGATTTTCGAATCGATTTGCACGTTTTACAAGTTCTCTTGTGGAAGCTTTGTGCTTATACACGTTCGACTTGCTCACTAGCCACGGTAGGTCTTTAGAGGCCCCGAATGGGGCCAGTGGTTTTGTTACGAATGTGGTTATTTGACTCTAATATTTTATTCTTATGAGGAGTAGTGTTCTTTGGATTGTGCATGTTGAATCGTATTTCTTTTATCCCATTGCGTGAGTTCTTTTGTAATGACTTTCGGTATTTTACCGACCGAGTTTTATTTCGATAATCGCTTCCCTTAACGGAGTTTTGGCATTATGGCCTTGATCGCTTTGGCGAAATTCTTGTGACGGTATTTAGTATTTTGTAAATGGCTTTCGTGAGTTTTGAAATATTACCGTCATCACCTTTGGCATTTTTGTAAATGGTTTTTTAGCACTGGGTTCCGACGCTGACCCACAGCGCTATGATGTTCCGTGTGACTACCTCGAAATTTTTGGGCATTCTCGCCTTTTTGGCATCGTCCTTTTGGCATTGAATTATTTTCAAAACTTGAGTATCTTAGAAATAAATTTGAGACATATTTTTTCAAATGAGTTATTTTCTAGTGGTACATCCAGTGCCACAATATATTTCAAAATTTTTCGCTCGAGGACCAAAATGTTTTGAGATATTTTCAATGTTTTAGAAACACTTTTATTTAGACCCGAGGGTCGAATATTTTGAAAGTTTTCATTAAGAGAAAGTATCTTCATTCTTATCAAATGCGAAATGGTTCTCCAATGTCTCGATAACGATGTTTCACGTTTGTACTTTTTTTTGAAAGATGATACTCAAGATTAATCGGTGTTCTTCTAAATTATTTTCAAAATGAGGTTTTCGTTTTTAAAACCTATCCATTTCTGTTTGAGGGCTGGGTATGTATGTGTGATGTTCGCGTTGTCATTTTGATGTTTGCTCCCGAGTATGACCGATTTGGCGGTGTGAGCGTTGAGTCGTTTTCCACACATTTGTTGTGTTAGCCCCTTGTGAGAGGTGGGATGTTGGTGTTGAATATTGTCGCCTCGTGGTAATTTCTGCGTTGTCGCGCATGTGCGAGCTGTTAGAGCTTGGGTTGGTATGGCCGTGTGCATCGGTGATCGTTCCGTTATGTGTCGGTTGTTTAATGTCTTGTTACCTTGCTCCTGTTTTTGTGAATTTCGTGGACGAGGTCGGAGGTAATGCCCGTACTATTTTGACTTCTGTATTTTCTCTTGCTCCAGTCTATCGATTCGCTCATGTTCGTTGACACTTTATGAACTTGTTCTGTATTTCGGTTTCATCATTCGAACGAGCTGTGATCTTGTTGTGGGCCGATCTGGTTATCGATGTGATTTTTTTTTTCGAGTTCGGTTCGATTCTTGTGAACCTTGTTCGGGAGTAACATCATTTGGTTCTACTAGTCCTTTTATTCGAAGGGATCGGATTTTGAACTTCTGTATATTCTACTTTGTCGACTCATTTATGTTCGTTGACATTTCTGAGCTTGTCCTGCCCCTTGTTTTTGTTTATCGAACGAGTGTGGCATCATTTCGTAATAACTCGTTTGTCGTTTTTACTTTTCAACTTCTATTCCCTTTCATGTGGATCTTATCTTAATTCATACGTTGTTGTTTTCACCGGATCATATATTGTCTCGAGTCGAGACGTGAACCTTGGAGTTGTTGTTTGAATTTTATTGTTCTTCGTGATTCGAACATGATTGTTCGCTTTTTGTTGTCTCGACCGTTGTGGTTCGGTTGTTTGTTTGTTCGGTTTTTGTCCTCGTTTCGTGATCGTTGAGCATTCAGGCTCATTCCTAATTCCCTTAAGTTTGGGAAATTAGTCTCGTTTCGATCTTCCAACCCTTGGCGGTGGAATTCGTATTAGTTCGGCCGATTGGCTCGCGTTTCGATTGATGTACCGTTGGGTTGGCCAATCATCGACTTTCGTTCGTTGTGTTTTGTGATTGTCGGATAATTGACTTGGCTATATTATCCGTTTGATGACGCTTGTCATTTGTTGGTTTTATTGTATCCCTAACGGCGACGTTGTGTTGGTCGTCGTGGAGCGTGTTTTCACGCCGTGTGTCTCTTTGCATTTCTTGCAGCGTTTCGCCGTTGGGCGCGATTTTTCTATTTTTGAGTATCTCGTCGAGTTTTACTGTCGGGTATATTGCTCCCCCCTACTTGTTTTAAGTTTCGGGACGAAACTTCTTTTAAGGAGGGTAGAATGTAATATCCGCAATTTCGAATTTCGGTAATTTTCTTTTTTCGGCGGAAGTTCGTTTTGACAACTCACTCCTAACCGTTTCGTCATTCCGAGAATGATTAATTCTGCACTTTTTGTCATCCGAGTTCGTTTCGGTGTCGTTTTGTTGAGTTTCGTGTCCTTAATCGACTTTTTCACGTGGGAGTTCGACTTTGTAAAGTCACCATTAATTCTTGGAAACTCCAAAAATTCTGAATCTTTGCAACATTATAGAGAATCAAGTTATCTTTCCAATGGTTCAAACAGTGAGTCAATCGGAGTCCAGACGAAGGAGTTATGGTCGAAATAGCGAAGACTGCACGGTGTGCCTTTTTGGTGTTGAAGGGGGTGCACTGCAGCCGCGGCACACTCGAGCCAGCCGCGGCACTAAGATGATTCCTGGCGTTTTGGTGGCCCCGCCACGGCACACTTGTCTGTGCCGCGGCACACGGGCTTTTTCTCGTTTTTAGCAGATTTGCGAGGAGAAAAACTTCATTTTTTATCCTCTCTTCTTTCTCCTTCATCTTAGGCGATTGTGGGCGATTCTTGGGCGATTTGAGTGCTCCAAAACTTGTAGAGATCATCTACCTCAAGTCTTGTTATAGATTTTCGACCTCTACTTGAATCCTTCATCCAAATCAAGGTATATTTCTTGATTATCCTTCAAGTTGACTTTTTGGAGAAATTGTTCTTGATTTCGTTTCTAATCCGATTTTGATACATCGATTGGTGTAGTATGATGTTATTAATCATGTTCTATGGGTTGTATATCCATATATCTTGTTTGTTTAACTCGATCGACGATTCGAGTGTTCTTGGGAATTATTGAACATTTAGTGTTCGATTAAATGTCCCAATGAGTTTCCCTTCGATAGTTTGTTGGGATTTCCGTTGTTTTGGCCTTGATTCTCGTCGTAACCATGTGTTATTGTTACTTCCGGAGGTTTATAGGTGTCCGAGAATTCCGATGTTGAATTCCGTTTGGTGATTGATGATTCGTGTGGTGTTATTCTCGTAATACTCGTGGTGCTATCGCGTTCTTGATATTGTTCGGGGGTTCGGGGCTATTCGACCGCGTCCTATCCGTCGTCTCGTTGCGATGGTGATATCGAGGCAAGTACCTTGCCCATACTTTTCTTATTTTATGGATATGATGATCGGTGATCGTCTTGTTGTGTTTGTTTGGTTGTTTGAAATGAAGTTTCAAAAGATTTCGGTTTGGCCTCGTTAAAGGCTTGCTTTCAAAACACGTGTGTTTTGTGAACAATGTGTTTTGGGAATTGATTATGATTTGATTACGTTGAACGTTGAAGTCTTTGATGATGATACTCCTGTGTTTAAAGTTATGGGATCGTGTATTCCGTATTTAATCTTGTTATGGTGTTTTTTTGAAGAGTTTGATAACGGCGTCGAGTAAGTGGCCATCTCTAGTGAGTATTCTTAATGAACTTACATTCTTAGCATATTAGTATTGCATGAGTAACGTGTGTGTGTGTATGCTCACTACGGGTTAGATCCGACGGGGTCTCGGTAGAGGTCCACGGAGGTGTGGATCGACGAGCTTTGCTTTTAACCACTACGGGTTAGATCCGACGGGGTCTCGGTAGGGGTCCACGGAGGTGTGGATCGACGGTTAATTGTGGTGCATTTTGCAACTGTGATTTGGATTATTGGCATTTCCGGAAATGAGCGCTTTTGAACGGTTTTCATGATTGCATGCATCGACTAAGTGTGTAAGAGGTAAGTTGTTCGTTTGGCTTACTTGGCTAGGATGGCACAAGAGTATTTTGTTGTTTGTTTTAAATCCTTTATTTGTGGATTTTGATGTTGGGAGACGAACCTTGTGGTCGTTCTTGTGTACTGTGAGTTGATGAGATTTGGGGCTAAAATTCCAATGGTTTTGTAAAAGTCGTTTTATGGATTTGGGGCTAAAATCCCAACGGGTTGGTAAATGTCATTTTTCGGAAAGTAAAGATTTGGGGCGGTGACCCCTTTTGTCTTGTGGATTTTGAAAAGTAGGATTTGATAATCCTAAATGGTTTTCTATTAAAACTCTCGATGGCATTCTAAACCGTCTTATAAATTATTTCCATTGATTTATGGTATTTCGATTTTTAAAGGTTTTCTCAAACCCTTGCCTCGAGAAGTACTTTTCGTTTCGTTTGGATCTTTGAGGATTCCTGGTTATTGTTATTCGTGGAATGTGAATTGTATGGCTCGTATTTGCACTTTGTATTTGCACTAGCAAAACAGTGGAGTTTTGCTAACCCCCGAGTATTCGGGGGGTGGATGTCTATTTTTGCATTCAGGTTTTGGAGCATAACACAGGGTCGGCACGAAGGATGATGAAAGATGAACGATACTAATCACACGAGGATCCGTTGATGTTGTATTGGTCTAGTTGTATTTTATTTTCCGCTGCAGTATCTTTTCCCCGTTGTACGGGAGTTTATTGTATTTTGACCCCTGCGTGGGTATATGTTGTAATTGAGTTGTATATTTTTATTGAAAGACCAAATCGGTCTACTGAGTCATTTAGCCTTGAAGGCATTGTCGAGATGTTAAATGTTGTTACCAGCCTGGTAGATCTTCGAGGAGAGGGTCTACGGCGTGTAATATCCCTGAGCGGATTGGGGGTGTTACAGCTTCAACACATACTTCACATTATTATTACTTTTAGTCTTGCCTTCACGACTTGCAGGCATCACATTCATTTTGAATAACCCCCTGTTAAGATAACCTCGACCAAGGAACATTCCAAACTTGCTCATAATAAATTTTTCAGACTAAAAAACTAGTCTAAACCCATGACTAACTAGTAGAGAGCCTGAAACGAAATTCCTTCGGACGTCTGGGACATGCATCACATACTTAAGTAGTAGCTCCTTTCCAGAGGTCAGCTTTAAGACCACGTTCCCCACACCTGCAATCACAGAAGAAGCAGAGTTTTCCATATGCAGTTTCCTACCATCAGTAACATTATAGGAAGAGAACATGTCATTTTCAGTACAAACATGATGTGTATCCCCGATATCAACATACCAGGCGCGGTGATTCTCCACCATATTGGTTTCAATCACCATAGCTGAGACCTCCTCGTCCAGCTCCTCAACCATAACTGATAGCTCTAAATCTGGCATGTCAACATCGCCATGTTCAACCACATTGGCAACTCGCTTGCCTTTGTTTCACTGACTAGTTGAACTTATTGGCAATCGACGGTACTTTGCCTTATGGTTTGGCTTACCACAGTTGTGGCAATTTTCAGTGAACTTCTTTGCCTTAAATGGCTTTTTCCTTTTGTCCTGAATATGGTTCAGTTTTCTCTTTTTGCTAGAGGACCCATGTTCAATAAAATTTATTTTGGCCTCCATAGGGCCTCTCTTGAACTTAGAATCAGACTTTCGGTTGTCTTCCTCAATTCTGAGTCGAACAACCAAGTCCTGTAGGCTCATTTCCTTTCGTTTGTGTTTCAAGTAATTTTTGAAGTCCTTCCGACAATGAGGCAACTTCTCAATTATCGTTCCTACAACAAACGGTTTAGGAAGAATCATTCCTTCAGCATTGATTTCATGCACAATCAATTGAAATTGTTGAGCTTGTTCGATATTGATTTTGAAGTCCATCATCTGAAAGTCTAGGTAGCGTCCGATCACGAACTTCTTGGCACCAGCATCATCAGTTTTGTACTTTTTCTCCAAGGAATTCCAGAGCTCTTTGGATGTTTTGATTTGATTGTACACGTTGTACAGAGAATCAATCAACCCATTCAATATCATCTTACGGCACATAAATTCGCCGTTACACCACTCGTCATAAGCAAAATGCTTCGTTCGATTAGTTTTTGTCGCACTGACCACAGGATGATCATCCTTGAGATAAATAGAAATTCCCAAGGTAGTGAGATAAAACAGCATCTTTTGCTGCCATCTCTTAAAGTCAACACCCAAAAACTTCTCGGGTTTCTTAGCCTGAACTGCAATAGTAGGTGCAGCGGCAGCGGTAGCAATGACGGCAGTAGTAACATTGGCAGCATCAGCATCGGTCGCCAATGGAAATTACAGAAAATACAAAAATTGTCTTACGATTGTTGGTTCTCTGGATTTCCAACAATGTAATTACAATAAAAAAATTACAAAGAAAGGCAACCTATTACAATTCTAGTAAAATAAAAATTACAATTTACCAGAGGCGAGTAGGACTCTTTCCATAAGATAATTTTGCACTCGTATAAGAGCAGACGGCTCAGGCAATACGTCCTCAAGAAACAATTGTTACGTTTCTGAGTTAGGTGTTCTCCAAAACTCAAAACTCCGGCGAATGTTGAAGTGATGAAAACTGGGCACGAAAAGAAAGAAGGAAATATGTTATACTTTGTGGTATGCTTGTATTTCGTTCTATGTTATAGTATTTGAGATGGAATGCATAAGACCCCTTTTTATAGGGTCCAATTCCACTCCACCAGATGGGGAGTTACGACATATTAAAATGTCATTAATTCTCTTTAATCCTTTAGCTGAAGAGTTACCTCCATAAATAGTCCCATTTAATTCGGAAGTTACATTATGGAGTGTGGAGAGTCATATTCT
Organism: Orobanche coerulescens; assembly: GCA_033398695.1. Classification (NCBI taxonomy): domain Eukaryota; kingdom Viridiplantae; phylum Streptophyta; class Magnoliopsida; order Lamiales; family Orobanchaceae; genus Orobanche; species Orobanche coerulescens. The sequence goes on from CM065810.1 coordinate 3,764,012, forward strand.
AGAAGCTAAGTTCTCAACATGCCTCATTTCAGCCGAAACCAAACATCAGTTGGGTTTGCAGCCTCCAAAATTCAGCTGAGTTTTCAACCACCAAATGTCAGGTGGGTTTTTATCCTGGAAATATCAGCTGGGTTTTTCAACTTCCAAAACATCAGTTGGGTTTTTCAACCACCAAAAGTCAGCTTAGTTTTTATCCTGAAAATATCAGCTGGGTTTTTCTCAGCTGAGTTTTTGTCCACTGAAAATCAACTGGGTCTAACCTTGGCTGATTGCAGTTAGGTTTTCAAACTTGGCTGATTGCAGATGGGTTTCCAAACTTGGATGATTGTAGCCTAAGCTCCCAAGGCCCAAGTCACCCAAGTTCAGCCCAAAGTCCAATTGCCAAGAACTAAGCCCAAGCCCGAGCCTATGCCCATGCCCGAGCCGAGCCGAGGCGAGCCGGTGGGTGGGCGGGCGGGCGGGCGGTGGCAGCGCGTATATGGTGCATGATTGGCCCACTAATGTATACTACTAACTTGTTGAACTATCCATGCACCTTCTTACTAATAAACTAGCCAAGAAACCAAATGTCATGGCACAGTTGGCCACCTGACCTTCAATTTAGTTGGAGGTCAGGGGTTCAATTCCTAGTGGCGACACTTTGAAATTGAATTTCTCGAGGCCCAATGATCCCTTAGTCCTTGACTAAGGGTTAGGTCCTAGCCCTCCGGGGTACGCTGGTGGAACAATTAAATATTGAGGGATTCAAACGGCAGTGTGGGAGGCCAGATCTCGGTGGGAACCTGCGGTTGGATTTGAGGGGGTCCATGGAGCAATCATTTGGGGGACGACTTGTGCGTGGTAGTTGAAGATATTTAAGAACCTGTGAGCCAGATACACATCTCGCGATTTAATTGGTAGCAGTACTGTGGGGCCGGGACTGTTATCCCGAGGACTAGTTAGGTGTAAGCTTGGAACCTCGGTATCAAAAAAAAAACTAGCCAAGAAAGCTTTATTTTTCCAATATGGGATAACTTTTCATACCCACTTTAACTCCTCACCATTTCAATTAAATGACCAACTTTAATCATTTCATTCTCACTCACCGAAAAGCGGTTTTGAGAAAAATAAAATCCTACGTTTATCTTCTTGCGTAGATTCACAATTTATTATTTAATTTTCAGGAATTAAAAATATTTTATCATTGTAAATTGGTTTAATTGAGTCGAAACTCATTTTTATAAAACCAATTTCTAACAATAAGTTATCTCATAATGACATGGTGTCGGTGCCATAATTGAATTAAAATAATTAAATTATCAAATTATTTTGTTAGAAAAAAAATATATTGGTTCTCGAAAATCTATCAGCGGCGATCGGAGGTGTCCCTGCAATGAAAAAACTGACTAGCGGGCTTTACGTTCAAAAAAAAGTCCGACTATTGGAAGTCTATCGGCGGTGACCGTCGGGAAAAACTATAGTATGTACATTTAATAGTTTTTTTTTAATAATTCATGACTACTTATTAAATAACTGTAGTCTCTAATCTTAATTCTAGCTAAAAACCTGAATATTGTTGAAGGGAAAATAACTGAGACAATAAAGTAGGGCAAACGTTGTGTATTATTCCATTGATGAGATCTCTTTAAATATGGAGAAATACATACAAACAGGCCTTAGCCAAACCCTAACTAGGAAAGTCCATAAACTAACAGACTTAGGCACACAATGAGTATTATTCCTTTAACACTCCCCCTTGTGCCTAGTCTATGAGCGCATGTCATGTTGCCTCATTAAAACCTCGTCAAGCAATAACCCAGTGGGAAAAATATCTTGATCGTAGGGAAAGAGTACAACATCTAGACACATCAAGTTTAGACTTCGTCCTTTGAGTTTATCCTCTCATATGATCGTTACATTTGATCATAGCGCTACTAAGGTGACCATTCCATCGATCCCTAAAATCGTACATCTTGTTACCTCATTAAAAACCTTTCCAAGTGATAAAAACCCTGTGGGAAAAATGATCCTTGGAAGGAAAAGAGTATAACATACGGTGTGTATGTAAGACTCCCCCTCAAGTCTACATCTCTCCCTGACCTGTACATTAATCAAGGATACTTTGAAAAACTAGTGCATGTGTCGTTTGCCTCATTAAAAACTTTGCCAAGTAACAAAACCCAATGGGAGAAAATAAACCTTGGTCAAAGAAAAGAGTACAACGTCGGTGAGTAAGTTTCTTTATGACTCACCCTTCTCCCTCTACCTTTATATCGATTTCGGGAGTTTGGAAATTCTCCGCATTCCGATACTTCTCACATGTTTTTCAAACACGGCTTTGGGCAGAGATTTGGTGAACAAATCCACATTCTCCTCAGATTTCACTTGCTTTACTTGAATATTGAGGAGAGCCTGTTGTTGCTGATTGTAGAAGAATTTTGGAGATATATGCTTTGTGTTGCCCCCCATTGATATAGCCAAGCTTCATCTGTTCGATGCAAGCTGCATTATCTTCATATATGCATGTGGGTGTTTCAGTGACATTACTTAGTCCACTGTTACCTCGAATATGTGTAATATGATAGCTCTTAACCAAATACACTCACGTACTGCCTCATGCAAAGCGATAATCTCGGTGTGATTAGATGACGTAGCTACAAGGGTTTGTTTAGTAGATCTCCAAGATATAGCGGTGTTCCCAATATCAAATACATAGCCAGTTTGGGAACGACCTTTGTGTAGGTAGGAGAGGTACCCTGCGTCAGCAAATCCTACCAATACGGTCGTCGGGGTAGGTTCTATAGCTTTAGCATTTATTTCAGCTTTTGCCTTTACGGAAGTAGCTTCCTTTGCCTGCTTGTAGGGAAAGAATAGTCCCAAGTCAATGGTTCCTTTTAGGTACCGGAATATGTTCTTGATACCATTCCAATGACGTTGCGTCGGTGCTGAACTAAATCGAGCCAGCAAGTTTACTGAGAAGGCGATGTCCGGTCGCGTACATTGAGCTAAGTACAATAGAGCACCTATTGCACTTACGTAGGGAATTTCAGCTCCCAAAAGCTCCTCGTCATCTTCCTTTGGACGAAATGGATCTTTCTTCACATCCAAGCTACGATCGATCATGGGAGTGCTAACCGGGTGTGCTTTGTCCATGTTAAAGCGTCTAAGCATCTTCTGGATATAAGCAGACTGGTGGATAAGAATTCCACAGACTCTATGTTCTATCTGAATACCAAGACATAATTGAGTCTTTCCAAGATCTTTCATCTCAAATTCAGTTTTCAAGTATCCGGTGGTTTCTCTTATTTCATCAAGAGTGCTGATTATATTCATATCGTCGACATATACTGCGATGATCGCAAATCCAGAACTTGTTTTCTTTACAAAGACGCAAGGACACAGTTCATTGTTCTTGTATCCCTTTCCAATCAAGTATTCACTCAGACAGTTATACCACATCCTTTCGGATTGTTTCAAACCGTAAAGTGAGCATTTCAAACGAACTGAATACGCACTCCATGGTCTGGAGTTACTTGATTTGGGTAATGAAATGCCTTCGGGCACTTTCATGTAAATCTCTGTATCTAGATCCCCATAGAGATACGCAGTGACCACATCCATTAGCTGCATTTCCAATCCTTCGGAAATAACTAGGTCGATTAGATAGCGGAACGTAATAACGTCAATTACGGGGGAGTACGCTTCCTCGTAATCTATACCAGGGCATTGTGAGAAACCTTGTGCAACAAGACGAGTCTCGTACCTTTGGACTTCGTGATTCTCATTACGCTTTCTGACAAGAACCCATTTATGTGCAACAGGCTTTACACTTGGCGGAGTTAGCACTACTGGGCCAAATACCTGGCGTCTTGTGAGAGAGTCAATCTCTGCCTGGATAGCTTCTTTCCATTTAGGCCAATCGTCTCTTCGTTGGCATTCTTCAACAGAGCGTGGTTCGACATCATCGTGCTCTATGATTTCTTGAGCAACGGTGTATGCAAACACATCATCAATATGAATGGTCGATCATTCCATCAAATCAGACGCACTTTCATAATTGATCGAGATCTCTTTGTTCTTAATGTCGAATCAATCTTCGGGGTTTCCCCCAGTAATGATTCGTGGACATAGCTATAGTCAGAGATGATCTCGTGGGAAGGATTCCCAGTATTGATGATTAATGGGTTGATTTGTGCATCACCTACCATTTTATTCCTTGGGCGGGTATCTGTCGAACCAGGTGGCCTCCCCATTTTCCTTTTGGGAGCCACGACATCGATCGCGCTTCCACTGGGTGCGATTGCATCACTCGGTACATTGGTGATGTGCCCCTTATTTGGGACTTCTAACCTTGCAGGCACATTTGCAGTTGGAATGTGTGATCTTGTCACTTTGGCGATATCATTAAACGCATCAAACATCGAATCTGCTAAGTTCTGAAGATCGAGGATTCGTTGTACTTCACGATCACATAGTGAGGTACGGGATCATAATGAGACAGACTAGGGACGGACCAGGACAATTCCTGTCGTTCCTTGAGAAATTTCTTTTTCTCCTCTCCCACTAACGACGGGAATTCTGACTCATTGAAGTGACCATCCGCAAAACGCACGGTAAAGAGATCACCTGTCAAGGGTTCTAAGCAGCGGATGATTGTTGGGGATTCATATCCAACGTAGATACCTAAACGTCTCTGAGGACCCATCTTATTGCGTTGTGGGGGCGCAATCGGCACATATGTTGCACAACCAAATATGTGTAGATGTGAGATATCTGGCTCATATCCAGTTACCAACTGGTACGCAGAGAATGGTTGGCCAACGGTGGGTCTGAAACGAATAAGTACGTTTCCATGTAGGACTGCATATCCCCAAGCAGAGATGGGCAGATTGGTGCGCAAAACCAATGTTCGTGCTACCAATTGGATTCTTTTAATGGTTGCCTCTGCGAGACCATTTTGTGTATGCACATGGGGAACAGGATGCTCTACATCGATTCTGATTGACATGCAGTAGTCATCAAATACTTTAGCTGTAAATTCTCCTGCATTATCGAGTCGAATAGACTTGATAGGGTGATCAGGATGGTGAGTCCTTAGACGAATGATCTGAGCCATGAGCTTTGCAAATGCAGCATTTCGAGTGGAAGGGAGTGCGATATTTGACCAGCGTGTCGAAGCATCCACCAATACCATAAAGTACCTAAATGGTCCGCATTCTGGGTGGATGGGTCCACAAATATCTCCTTGTATACGTTGTAAGAATGAGATGTTTGCTTTTGTATCTTAAGTGCGGGAAGGTCTCGCTCCTACTTTAGCTAAAGAGCAGGCTTTGCAGAATGAGCGATGTGCTTTTGACATAGTCAATTGCTTAGGAGGGGCATATGTCTCTATTTCTTTAGACTATATAGCATGATTAACATCAATACTGTTCTTCTTGTTGAGTTGTTGCCCTTTTTTTCACTCGAAAAAAAGGATGTCCGTGCGAGTTTTTTAGGATACGAATCATTATATCTCGACCAGGATGACCTAGTCTATCATGCCAAAGCCTATATGAGTCTTTGTCCCAAATTTCATATATGGTGATAGCATAGGATTCGAATACCCTAATGGTTGTGGTGTACAGTCCACTATTTTAACTCTTAAGTTTTTCTAATATGCGTTTACGTCCACGTTCATTAGATGAAATATACAAGAACTCGATTCCATTCTCACAGCGGGTTTCGACGTCGAAACCATTGCTACGTATAACTTTAAAGCTTAGTAAGGTTCGAGGGGCCCTAGGTGCGTATAGAGCATCGGTAACTCGAAGAACAGTGCCGTTAGGCAATAAAAATCGGGCATTACCTCGCCCTTAGATGAGTTGGGAGGACCCAGTTATCGTGGTTACCGAGGATTGACATTCAACTAATTCAGTGAATAGAAGCCTATTCCTAAGAATGGTATGGGTGGTCCCACTGTCAACCAAACATTCAAGTTCTCCTCGATTCATTCCTACGAAAAAGAGGAAAAGAATTTGAACCATAAATGTGCAAGCAATATTCATTTCTTCGAAATAAAGCTAAGGATATAACGTAAGCAATAATAATATCTTGTTCCAGAAAAACAAAGTTTCATCACACCATTACTGAAAATAAAACATCGATAAAATCGTTCTGAGGTAACAATGCCAAATGTAAACGAGAAAGTAAACATAATGATGACATTCAGTCATAAATGGGTGCCTCTAATGACTGTGACACGTATGGCTCATTGCGATTATCGGTGACTGTGAAATTGACGTTGGGGGACTCGTCGAGGGCATCTTCCTCCATATAGTGAGCTTCCCGTTCTTTGGACTCTCTATATTTCTTGTAGTGTGCTGCGACTTGCTTGCTTGCATGGCAGTTCTTGTACCAATGTCCAGCATCTCCACATCGATAGTACGATTCATCGCCAACTCTGACTTTGGGAGTGACATGGGGGGTGGGTGCTTTGTTTCCTTGGCTAGAAGAGCCGTGAGCACCAAGTCTTCTCATTACATTGGAAGAATCCCCACGTCCTCGGCCGCTTTGCCCTTTTCCACGTTGTGGTTTGGGGTTGCCATGACCAGTCCCCTGTGCATTGGGGGTTCTTTCCACCTTTCACTTTGCCATAGTTGTCCTCGGGAACTTTCTTTGTCCCAGCCGGCCTGGCATTGTTGTTCACTAGCACTTCATTATGCCTCTCAACCACTTGCAGTAGGTTGATAAGCTTATTGAAGGCAGTGATGCGTTTGTTGTCATACTCCAGCCTATACTGGTTCGCTAGTATAAGGGCAGAAGTAGGGAAGGTGGAAAGGGTTTTCTGGATCATATCATCTTCTGTGATCTCCTTTCCGCAGAAATTAAGGCGTGCCTTCAGACGGAGCATATCTTTGTTGAAATCGTTGATCCGTTTATAATCAAGCAAGCGGATTTCATTCCACTGCACGGTCAACTCTGGGAGCAAAGTATTGTGTATGTTCCCAAAACAGCCCTTAAGGGCATCCCACAGTTCTTTTGGGGATTTCAACTTCAGATATTCCCATCTTAGGCTGGGGTCGATATGTCGCCTAAGGAACATTAATACACTAGCTTTGGTTTTGTCAGACGGTACTTCGCCTGCTTTTTCAAAGATAGTAGCACTATAATCCTTAGCGACAAAAGTGGTCTCGATGTCAAAAACCCATCTATGGTACTCAAGTCCTTCTGAGTCCAAGATGTCAAATTCAGGACGAGTTGGATCAGCCATCTTGAGACAAGAAAAAAGGAAAATGAGTTTTCACAGTATATCATGAGTACTTTCCATGATAAAATTTTCAATAATGTGGAGGGTTATTATTTTTCAGAACCAAGATATGTTCAATAAATTACTTTCGCTGTTATTGAAGGTGACCAATGAAATTACTTTATTATGGTTCGAGTTAATGTAGACAGTAGATATAGGTCCTCTAAAAGTCTACTAGTGATGAAGCTTAATTTTCATGCCATATCTATATATGTATGCAAATATATGTATATTTATAGATATAGACACGTAATCCTAAGAATATATCTATACACATATTATGCAGTCAAGTAGGTTTCTTATGCCGCAATAATTATTAATTCAACGTGAATTTATTTTAATCCAAGTTGTTATAAGCGATTTGTTTTAATTTAATTAAAATTACTAATGTATCATGCTTTTGGTTTAATTAAGCATAAATAAATTCGGGTATAAGTATGCAATCAAAGATATTATAAAAAAAATCTAAAATTACACATTGTAGATAGTAGGGTTCGTATTGTGTACTTTACTTTGTGAATAGGGGCAGAAAACGGATTGGAAAACGGGACTGCCGAGCGGGTCAGGCCGGGTCAGCAACCGGGTCGGGTCTGGGTCAGCAACCGGGTCGGGTGTGGGTCACGGGCCGAATTCTGGACTGCAGCGACGGGCTGGACGAGCGGGCCAGAAAAATTGCAGCGGACGAGTCGCGTGGGTCAGGGCGGTGTGCAGGTTCGTCTGAACTGGAGGTCAGAATCGGAGCAGGGTTGCGGGCGACAGGTTGCAGTGGTTCTGGATCGGGGAAGAGGATGACCTGGTGCGACGTGCGGCGGCGGGCTGGACGGAGGGACAGTTGACTGGTGCGACGTGCGGCGGCGGACAAATCGATTGGTGCGATGGAGGTTGGGGTTTCGGTCGTGGGTTCCTGTGCAGCGGACGATTACGGGGGATAAGTGAAGAAGATGACCGGGAAAAAGACTGGTCGGGGGTCTGCCGCGGTTCCTGTGCAGCAGGCGGCGGCGACAGGCGGGTGGTTAGGGTTTCTGGGAAAAGAAATCCGATTTTTTTTTCGAAATTTTGCAGAAAAACGGGAGGAAAAATTTTTCTTGCTCAGTCTGGGAACTACGTGCTGATAACGTGTTGAAGGGAAAATAACTGAGACAATAAAGTAGGGCAAAAGTTGTGTATTATTCCATTGACGAGATCTGGTGTGAATCAAGATATTATGAAGAACCCGGATGAGGACTTGAGCATGCCGACTGGACCAATAACGAGGTCTCGATCAAAGAAGTTCAAAAATAATTTATCGACACTCGCCATTGATATGTTTAAAAATAACTATGTTATCAAAGACAACAAATTCGTGAGTACTGTCGAAGTTGTCGAACAATAAGTTTTTCGTTTATTTTATCTTGGTGTATTTTAATTTGAATTGTATTTCTTGAGTTGTATTTTTATATTTTGAATTGTATATAATTGAGTCGAGTAATATTAAATTCGAAGACGATCGGAAAAGACGAACAAACAAACAAGGATGCAAATTCCCGCGCGTAAGACTGACACGCAGCAATCTCATATTTTGGCCATAACTTATTCGTCCGAAATCCGATTCAGGTGATTCAGGTGTCTATGGAAAGCTAAGAAATAGAGCTACAAATATTGTTCAGACCATAGACCAAATTCGGACCCATTGGAGCTCAGAAATGACAAAACAGACAGCGTCGGATTTATGGTGACTTGTTGTCCTTGTTTTCACACCTTAAAATCTTGGTCTTTGATATTTTGTCCCCTAAACATGTGTTGACTGACTTTGTATCAGATTCTAGGATCTTTGAATATTGATTTTTCTATTTTGTAGGTTTCTTAGTTGTTTCTTTGTTCACACTAGAGTTAGGTGTAAGATTTTGGCTATAAATAGCCTTGAAGTTTCATTGTAAGAGGACACCAAAGATTTTATGAATTTGAGAGTGTTTGTATTAACAAACCTTTGTGAGTGCTTTCTTGTTTTGTTGAGTGTGTCTCCAAAACATCCCTTGTGTGATTTATATACTTATCAAGTGCAATCTTGTTAGTATTTATATTCCACCCCTTCCGAGTTGCTACGGCGTGTCACGTAGAGGTTTGGAAGTAAAGCCCCATTTTGCTTATTTTGGAAACATCCTGGGAACGAATTCATCTAGCGGTGTCGGTTACCATAGCGTGTCGTGTGGGAGTCGCATCAGTTGGCTTCGGAGCTCGGTTATTCCAAAACTAAGTGGTATCATCTATTTTCCTTCATTACCATAATCTTCCTATATTATCATCCTATTATTTCCTTTATCTTCTAAATCTTCCATCTTCTTCACACAAAAAAAAATTGTGAGGAATTAAAAAAAATCCAAACGAGAGATGCGCGAGTGTGAGCGATCGAGCGATACACGTGAGGATCTTGTGAGGAAATTTTCTTGTAGAAAAAAAAGGAAAAAAAAAAGAAAAACAAAAAAAAAAAAAAAAAAAAAAAAAAAACAAAAAAAAAAAAAAAAAAAAAAAAAACAAAAAAAAAAAAAAAAAAAAAAAAAAAAAAAAAAAATAAAAAAAAAAAAAAAAAAAAAAAAAAAAAAAAAAAAAAGAAAAAAAAAAAAAAAGGAAAAAAGGAAAAGAAAAAAAATGTCAGGAACCGAAGGAAACGAGCAAAATCTTATCCTTCAAAATATTGTACAACAACTTGCTCAAATAGTCGGAAGACTAGATAAACAAGAGGAAACAATTGCTACTCTCACGAAGGGTAGAGAAGAGGAGCCCGTACGAAGGGGACCGGAACTCATTCAATTTGGAGGCTATGATGATGAAGATTCGATGAATTCCGAGGAGGAAATTCCGAGGTTTGTACATCGAGGAGGGCGAGAAGGACGAGGAGGAAGGAGAGAGTATGAAGGAAGACGAGGAAGATATGTCCGAAACAAGGAGGATCGGAATATGGGAAACATCAAAATGAAAATCCCATCTTTCGAAGGGAGAAGTGATCCAGACACATATCTCGATTGGGAAAGGAAGTTGGAGACCATTTACGATTGCCACAACTATTCCGATGAGAAGAAAATGAGGTTAGCAATAACCGAATTTTCAGAATATGCAAGCATTTGGTGGGACCAACTTGTGACGGAGAGAAGGAGGAGTCGGGAGAGACCGGTTAGCGGTTGGGAAGAATTGAAGGTTGTTATGCGGAAAAGATTTGTTCCTAATTACTATCTTAAGGAACTATTTTCTCGCTTACAAACTTTAAAACAAGGCTCGAGAAACATTGAAGATTTTCGAAAGGAAATGGAGATGTTGATGATCCGGGCCAATGTTCGGGAATCGAGAGAGGCCACCATGGCGCGGTTTTTACACGGGATGAGAGCTGATATAGCTAAAGAAGTTGCAAACAACACTTTGTTGAATTCGAGGACATGGTATATGCGGCGGTAAAAATCGAGCGGAGCTTACGAAGAGGGAGCAATAACAACTATTCCACGAGATACTCTACTCCTTGAAAACAACAATCTCAAGTAAGTTCAGACAAATTTAAAAATTTTGATAAAAGAGAAGGGAGTGTCTTGAAAGGAAAGCTTGAAGTTGGGAGTACTAGCAAACCAAAATTTGATGGGAAACCTAAACCCGTCGAAAGCACCCAAAGGAGAAACCGGGACATCCAATGCTATAATTGTCAGGGTCGTGGACATATAGCATTCGAATGCACCAACAAATGGGTGATGGTACTTCGGGATGGGGAGATTGAAACGGAAAGCGAAAAAGAAGAAGAAGAAGAGACAAGAGAGGTGGAGAGTGATGATGAGACGTATGAGTATGCACCCGCACTTGTTGTTCGGAGGGTGTTAAGTTCTCAAGCAAAAGAGGAGGAAGTTAACGAACAAAGAGAAAATCTATTTCACACACGTTTTTTTATTAAAAATAAAAATTGTAGTGTGATAATAGATAACGGGAGTTGCACTAATGTCATTAGCGCTATGCTAGTCGAAGAACTCGATCTTCCAACAAGAAGACACCCTAAACCGTATCGTTTACATTGGCTAAATGATTGTGGGGAAGTTCGAGTTAATAAACAGGTACTAGTGGCTCTCACCATCGGAAGGTATCAAGATGAAATCCTATGTGATGTCGTTCCGATGCATGCTTGCCATATCTTGTTGGGAAGACCATGGCATTTTGATCGAGATGCTACTTTGAGCGGAAGGAAAAATCGTTACTCATTCGAGAAGGACGGAAATAAAATTACCTTAGCTCCCATGACTAAGGTACAAATACAAGAAGATCAACTTCGTCTTGAAAAGGAAGTTGAAGGAAAATCGAAAAAGAAAAGGAAAAGAAAAATGAAAAAACTGAAAAAAGCGAGAAAAATGAAAAAAGCGAGAAAAATGAAAAAAATGAAAAAAAAAATGAGAAAAATGAAAAAAATAAAAAAAGCGAGAAAATGAAAAAAATGAAGAAAATGAGAAAAATGAAAAAAATGAAAAAAAGAAAGAAAAAGAACATTTAAGAAAATGCATGCTTGTAAGTGCAAAGGAACTTGAAGAAGATATCAAGGAAAATGCACCCATGTACTTGATTATTTTCCGAAAAGTTTGCGCTACTACTAACCCCGGGAACCGGATAATTCCGAGTTCTATTGAATCTTTATTGCAGGAATTTGTTGATGTTTTTCCTGAAGAACTACCTGCAGGGTTGCGACCAATCCGAGGGATTGAACATCAAATAGACTTTATGCCCGGAACGGTCATTCCAAATAGACCGGCATACCGACACAACCCCGAAGAGACCAATGAAATCCAAAGACAAGTCGAGGAGTTGTTAAGTCTTGGGTATATCCGGGAGAGTCTAAGTCCTTGTGCCGTTCCTGTGATCGTCGTGCCAAAGAAAGATGGAACGTGGAGAATGTGCACCGATTGCCGAGAAGTAAACAATATCACGGTTAAGTATCGACACCCTATTCCAAGGTTAGATGATATGTTAGATGAATTACATGGTTCATGTGTTTTCACTAAAATTGACCTAATGAAAGGATATCACCAAATTCGTATGAAAGAAGGAGATGAATGGAAAACGGCTTTCAAAACTAAATACGGATTATACGAATGGTTGGTAATGCCCTTTGGACTAACGAACGCACCAAGTACTTTTATGAGATTAATGAATCATGTTTTACGTGCATGCATCAGAAAATTCGTTGTTGTATACTTTGATGATATACTCATTTACAGCAAAAATGTTGAAGAACATGTTGAACATTTAAGATTAGCTTTAATTACCTTGAGAAGGGAACAATTATATGCTAGTCTTAAGAAATGTACTTTTTGCATGAATGAAGTTATTTTTCTTGGATATGTCGTTAGTGATGACGGCATAAAAGTTGATGAAGAAAAGGTTAAGGCTATCCGAGAATGGCCTGCACCAAATGACGATCCGAGGTAAGAAGTTTTCATGGCCTAGCAGGGTTTTACCGATGCTTCGTAAAAGATTTTAGCACAATTGCAGCCCCATTAAACGAACTTGTCAAGAAACATGCTAAGTTTAATTGGGGAAATGAACAAAAAAAAGCATTTAACACTCTGAAAGATAAACTGTGCACCGCACCTGTCTTAGCATTACCTGATTTTTCTAACACTTTTGAAATTGAGTGTGATGCTTCAGGAGTAGGAATAGGAGCAGTATTAATGCAGGGAAAAAGGACGATAGCCTATTTTAGTGAGAAACTTGGAGGAGCTACATTGAATTACCCGACCTATGACAAAGAATTGTATGCTTTGGTTCGAGCCCTACGTACGTGGCAACACTACCTATGGCCTAAGGAGTTCGTGATTCATACCGATCATGAATCCTTAAAGCATCTCAAAGGACATGGTAAATTGAGCAAGAGACATGCCAAGTGGTTAGAGGAAATTGAATCATTTCCTTACATCATCAAATACAAACAAGGTAGGGAAAACATTGTCGCCGACGCTTTGTCAAGAAGGTATGTATTACTAAATACACTTTCTTGTAAACTTTTGGGATTTGATTTATTGAAAGAAGCATATGAGGGGGATAAAGATTTCCATGATATTTATGTCGCTTGCGAGAAAAAAGGAGTAGAAAAATTTTATCGGGATAATGGATTCTTGTTCCGTGAAAATAAATTTTGCATTCCTTTTTGTTCAACACGGGAATTATTGGTAAGAGAAGCACATAGTGGAGGTCTAATGGGACATTTTGGGATTGCTAAAACTTACGAAATATTGCATGAACATTTCTTTTGGCCAAAAATGAAACATGATATTTTTAAAGTTGTAAAGTCATGCATTGTTTGTAGGAAAGCAAAATCACGAGTGTTACCACATGGTTTGTATATGCCACTTCCGGTACCTTCCGAACCTTGGGTTGATCTTTCTATGGACTTTATATTAGGATTACCCAGGGCGAAATCCGGTTGTGACTCCATTTTTGTTGTAGTTGATAGATTTAGCAAAATGGCACACTTCATTGCATGTCATAAAACGGACGACGCCACACATATTGCTAATCTATTTTTCAAAGAAATTATTCGTTTGCATGGTATGCCCAAAAGCATCGTATCCGATAGAGATACCAAATTCTTGAGTCATTTTTGGAGAGTCTTATGGGCAAAATTGGGGACGAAATTGCTTTATTCTACAACATGTCATCCCCAAACTGATGGTCAAACCGAGGTTGTTAACCGAATGCTTGGTCAATTGTTGTGAACTATTGTTAACAAAAATTTGAAAAATTGGGAAACATCTTTACCATTTATCGAGTTTGCCTATAATCGAACCGTACATTCTACTACGACATTTTCACCATTTGAAATCGTGTATGGTTTTAATCCAATAACTCATTTAGACTTGTTGCCTATTCCAATAGATGACATGAGTAACCTTGATGGCAAGAAAAAGGCGGAGATGGTGAAGCAATTACATGCCAAAGTTCGTGAACAAATTGAGAAGCGCAACGAACACAATGCAAGAATGAAGAACAAGGGACGCAAACAAGTACTCTTTGAACCAGGTGATTGGGTTTGGGTTCATTTGAGGAAAGAACGATTTCCCATTCAAAGAAAATCGAAGCTAATGCCAAGGGGAGATGGACCGTTCCAGATCTTAGAGCGGATTAACGACAATGCCTATAAAGTAGATCTACCTGGTGAGTATAATGTTTCCACTACTTTCAATGTCGCTGACTTAAGTCCTTTTGAAATTTCAGATTCGAGGACGAATCCTTTTGAGGAACGGGGGAATGATGTGAATCAAGATATTATGAAGAACCCGGATGAGGACTTGAGCATGCCGACTGGACCAATAACGAGGTCTCGATCAAAGAAGTTCAAAAATAATTTATCGACACTCGCCATTGATATGTTTAAAAATAACTATGTTATCAAAGACAACAAATTCGTGAGTAGTGTCGAAGTTGTCGAACAATAAGTTTTTCGTTTATTTTATCTTGGTGTATTTTAATTTGAATTGTATTTCTTGAGTTGTATTTTTATATTTTGAATTGTATATAATTGAGTCGAGTAATATTAAATTCGAAGACGATCGGAAAAGACGAACAAACAAACAAGGATGCAAATTCCCGCGCGTAAGACTGACACGCAGCAGTCTCATATTTTGGCCATAACTTACTCGTCCGAAATCCTATTCAGGTGATTCAGGTGTCTATGGAAATCTAAGAAAGAGAGCTACAAATATTGTTCAGACCATAGGACCAAATTCGGACCCATTGGAGCTCAGAAATGACAAAACAGACAGCATCGGATTTATGGTGACTTGTTGTCCTTGTTTTCACACCTTAAAATCTTGGTCTTTGATATTTTGTCCCCTAAACATGTGTTGACTGACTTTGTATCAGATTTTAGGATCTTTGAATGTTGATTTTTCTATTTTGTAGGTTTCTTAGTTGTTTCTTTGTTCACACTAGAGTTAGGTGTAAGATTTTGGCTATAAATAGCCTTGAAGTTTCATTTTAAGAGGACACCAAAGATTTTATGAATTTGAGAGTGTTTGTATTAACAAACCTTTGTGAGTGCTTTCTTGTTTTGTTGAGTGTGTCTCCAAAACATCCCTTGTGTGATTTATATACTTATCAAGTGCAATCTTGTTAGTATTTATATTCCACCCCTTCCAAGTTGCTACGGCGTGTCACGTAGGGGTTTGGAAGTAAAGCCCCATTTTGCTTATTTTGGAAACATTCTGGGAACGAATTCATCTAGCGGTGTCGGTTACCATAGCGTGTCGTGTGGGGGATCGCATCAAGATCCCTCTAAATATGGAGAAATACATACAAACAGTCCTTAGTCAAACCCTAACTAAGAAAACCTATAAACTTACAGATTTAGGCACACAATGTGTATTATTCTTTTTAACAAATATCTATTTTTTCTAGATAGAACAATATACTGTTTGAAATTTTGAAATGCATCCTAATTAAGTCATCATATATTAGGAGAAGTTTACTTTAGAGATATTTTATTAAATTTATTCTATATAAAATATTGATTACAACACATACCCGACTATTTAAATAAAAAACTCTAACTGAATATTTAATTGGTTTGGGATCCTCTGCATCTTGCGATCTGGTCTTTATCTTTGCATTGCCGTCTTGATTCGACACGCACACACACACCGTGCGAGCGGTTGGGATGCGGCCAAGACGCGTCTTTGTCTTTATGAGAGATCCTGTCTATTTAATTTGTTATGGCAAAATTGGCTTTGTATAAATTAAATTAGTATTTTTAATGTCCCACATAACTTATTTATAATTTTGTGCTTTAAGTTTAACGAAAATTTTATACAAATATAAAAACAAGTTAATTATTTAAAATATATCTATAATAATTACATAAACACAATATATAATTAATATTCACGGTTCGAATTACCATCATTAAATATCTATTATTATTTTAATAGATTAACTGTATAATAAATACGAATTTTTAGATATTGATATAATTTTTTTTGTTGCAATTAATACATTGTAATTTATTTTCCAATTAGCCTTTTTTAATTAATATTAACACGAAATATTACTATTACTATAACGGTACCTTTACACAGTCTCGAGGACAAAATCACAGCGCATCAGAACAGCCGTCGGATCGATCTCCAATCCAACGACTGCAGAATTTCGAAAAATATGACCGTTGGGTAGTAAATAAAAGCCCTTTTATTCTTCAGCTTGAAGAAGGCCTTATATTGTCTTTCTTTTATCAAATTCCCAATAGTTTTTCTTCAGAGCCCGAGAGAGAGAGAGATAGAGATAGAGAGAGAGAGATAGAGAGAGAGAGAGAGAGAGAGAGAGGAAATTACAAAGGTTTTGAGATTATGGCTTCAAGACTGATGGTTCAACAGCAGAAAATGGGTATTGAAAGTGATGCGTCATCTTTATTGTGTGTGTGTGTGTGTGTGTGTGTGTGCACGCGTGTTTTAATGGGTTCTTGAGTTCTGTAGATTTTGTTTCTCCCGTCCTTTTCTTGTGAACATCATCTGCTTTTTTCAAGATTAGGGTTTTATTGATCAGATAATTTCATTTTTAATTTGATCAGCTTCTTGATTTCCCTTTTTATTGCTTCTGATTTTATCAATTTAATCAAGTAGTTTTTATTAATTTAATTTAATTTTTCTATTTATTTAATATGTTAGTTAAAATTTTACAGGAGATGCCCGACCAGCCAATGGTGCTATTAAGCAGAAGAACATGGCAGCAGCAGGAAAGACAAATCGTCGAGCACTCGGCGACATCGGAAATCTGGTTACTGTTCGACCCGGCAAGCCATTACCTCCTCAGGCTTCTCGACCTGTTACAAGGTAATTCATTCATTCATTCGTTCATAAATAATAGTCCCCCACAAAAACCCTTTTCTATTTGTAAATATTTTTTTTTTACTGTTTTATTGGTGTTTTTTCAGGAGTTACTGTGCTCAGTTACTCGCAAATTCTAAGACTGAAAACAACAAGGTTTTTTTTTTTTTTTCACTTTCTTGATATTCTATTCTTGTTTGAATTTAATTTTTTTTTATTGTTTGGTTATTTACATTGTCTGAATTATTACAGAATTCTTTGGGTGCAAAGGCAAACGGAATCCATGGAGGTCGGCCCGAGAAAAAGCCTGTGGGGCGGAAGCCAGTTCAGAAAAAAGCTGTTAGCATCAAGCCTAAGCCAACTGAAATCAGCTCTGGTTCTAATGAAGTTGAAGGGAAGGAAAACCCTTTTGCTGTTGTTATCAGCAGAGAGAATGCAGTGGGAAAAACTATGAAGAAGAAGGCTCCAACCCTTACTTCAACTCTAACTGCAAGAAGCAAGGTTTATATAAGATGATGTGCTTTTTTTTTTTTTTTTTTGGTGATTTAGGAGGGATTTTTTTCTTTACTTTTTATTTTGTAATTTGACGGTTATATTCGCAGGCCGCTTGTGGGTTGAGCGATAAGCCGAAGACGCCTCAAATAGTCGATATCGATGCAGCCGATGTGGATAATGACTTGGCGGTAACCGAATATGTCGAGGAAATGTACAAGTTTTACAAATCCGTTGAGGTTTGTGAAAACGATCTTTAATTTGATTTCCTTTTCATTCGAAATAGAATGTTATTCAAATACACACTTTAGCGATAATTCCAAAAAGAAAAAGAAAAAAGAAGCTGAAGTTTGGGGTAATCACAAAGAAAGTACCCCATCCAGGTTTGACTAGAGCTATAAACAAACCAAACTACTCGATCAGAAGCTCGACTCGGTAAGCTCAAGTCGACTCGGTTCGACAAGGAAACTAGCTAGAGTTCAGACAAGAAATTGTTTTCTGGTAAGCTTATGGCTCGGTTCAGATAATAGAAAGTCCGAACTCGAGTTTGATTAGTCAAAACTCGACTTGATTCAGCTCTAATCCGTAAAACAAGTCGAGCTGCATGAGAAAACAAGATAAGCTCGACTCGACTCGGTTCGATAAGACAATGAGCTCGTGTTCGATATGTCAAAACTAGGTTCATTGACGGCCCTAGGTTTGAAGTTATCGTTCATATACTTTTAAGGGTAAATTGTAACATTTCTATAGAAGTTGGGGGTGGCTTGTAATTTTTGTAATTTTTGAAATCCTCCGTTGTTTTATTTACGTGGATGGACTGAAAAGCCATAAAATCTCTTTCATTTTTTTGTTGATGAGCAGAATGAGGGCCGGGCTTATAGTTACATGGACTCACAGCCCGAGATCAACGACAAAATGAGAGCAATTTTAATCGATTGGCTCATTCAAGTTCACCACAAATTCGAGCTTTCTCCGGAGACTCTCTACTTGACGATTAACATCATCGATCGGTATCTCGCATCTAGAGCTACTTCACGTAGGGAGCTACAACTAGTCGGCATGAGTGCAATGCTTATTGCCTCTAAATATGAAGAAATTTGGGCCCCTGAGGTGTGTGTTGCATTAATTAAGTCCATTACTAAATATACTTAAAAATATTAATAGAAATAAAATAAGAAAAATAAATAAATTTGAAGTGTGTTTCTTGTTGTTATTGCAGGTGAATGAGTTGGTGTGTATATCAGACAGAACATACACTAATGAACAAGTCTTGATTATGGAGAAAAGAATATTAGGCGAATTAGAATGGAACTTGACTGTCCCGACAGCTTATGTTTTCCTTGTCCGGTTTATCAAAGCATCGATGACGGATTCGGATGTAAGTTTCTTCACATTCTCAGAGCCTTAAATTTTGCATTTTCTTGAAACTATATATCTCTATTGAGTAGTGCTGTTATGCGAGTCGCGCGAGCCGGAACCTGAAGCTCGAGCTCGCCTCGAGCTTTTCTTTAGCCTTAACGAGTCGTGTCGAGCCGAGCTCTCAAGCAGCTCGATTCGCATAACAGCTCTACTATTCGAGGTGCAATCTGTAAAAGTAAATACAAAGGGGTTGCTAATAAAGTAAATATGAAAGATTGCAAAAGTTGAGTGTATTTGTAATGGCTACAAACTTTCATGTCAAAGAATCACATCTTGCTTGATGCATATCCCTTTGGTTTTTGTTACCCTCCTAAAGAGTTTAGGAGTAATTGCAAATAGTACCATCGAGACGAGTTAATTACATAAACATCAATTATCTTTGAAAATTATAAATACCCCCTTAAGATTTGCATTTCTTATAAATACCCCCTTAATTACATAGGGATAATTACAATTTGTACCTTGAGATTTGGCATAATTACATAAACCTCAGTTATCTTCCATTATTATTAACCCCCCCCCCCCCCAGTAGGATTTCTTCGTATCAAACACCCCCAAACCACCACCACCACCAAAAAAAAAGTTACTAATGAGTGTCCAATTTTATAAAGTAAAATGAAATGTGAATGGTGTGTTTTATTTCGAGTTAACTTCAAGGGCTTTTTTGTAACTTTTTTGATCCATATCCCTTGTTTTTACCCTAAATAGTTTAGGATAATTACAAACAGTACCCTTGAGGTTTGACACTTTTGAATTAATTACATAAACCTCAAATATTCTTAGAAAACTATAAATATTGCCCTTAAGAGTTGCATTTTCTTATCAAATATCACCTCCCAACCCCACATTACTAAGTGTGCAAAAGGGTGTTTTTTTATAACTAGTCTTACTTTTCTAGGATGAAAAATCAAAAAAAAAAATGCTTGATACTAGATTTGAGCTCGATTGATAAAAAGTTTGTTTGAGTTTGGTCCCTTATTATCACGAACCAAGCTTGAACTCAATTTTTTGTTTGATAAGATATGAAGCTCGGCTCGAGTTCCGCTTGATTTGCATAAAAACTTATGAAATGCCTATAAATAAAAATCAAACTACTCTCTTCGTGTTCGGCTCGAGTAAATCTCGTTTGAGCTCGGTTCGATTGCTAATCGCTTGAACACATATGTTTCAAGGGCTTTTTCGTAACTAGCCTAAAAGTCGGGCCAAATAATGAAAAATACTTAAAAATTAATCAATGTTATTTTTTCTAAAAATTTTTTATAGGTGGAGAATATGGTCTATTTTCTTGCTGAGCTAGGAATGATGAATTATGAAATTCTCATTTACTCTCCATCAAAGATTGCTGCCTCAGCCGTCTATGCAGCAAGATGCACTTTAAACCGAAAACCCACTTGGAATCAAACACTTGAAATGCACACTGGCTTCTCAGAACAAGAGATTATGTAAGTACATACACACACACATATATATATATATATTTCTCATTTTTAGTATGGTGTTTATGACCTGTTTGATGAAATGTCTCTTTGAGAAATGTGTTTTTTTCAAACACTTGAAATGCACACTGGCTTCTTAGAACAAGAGATTATGCAAGCGCACACACACATATTTCTCTTTTTAGTATAGTGTTTATGACCTGTTTGATGAAATGTCTCTTTGGAAATGTGTTTTTTTTTCAAACATTCACTGGCTTCTCAGAACCCCACACACACACACACACACACATTTCTCTTTTTAGTATAGTGTTTATGACCTGTTTGATGAAATGTCTCTTTGAAAAATGTGTGGCTTCTCAGAACAAGAGATTACACACACACACACATATATTTCTCTTTTTAGTATAGTGTTTATGACCTGTTTGATGAAATGTCTCTTTGAAAAATGTGTTTTTTTTTGGATCAGGAAATGTGCTAAGCTGCTGGTTTGTTTTCATTCTACGACGGCGAGTGAGCAGAAACTGAAGGGGGTTTATAGGAAATATTCTGGTTCTGAAAGAGGGGCTGTTGCAGTTCTACCACCAGCCAAGTCTCTCTTGGCTGGAGCAACAATTTAGAGATGGATAATATGCATTACTGCTATATTGGTGAATAGGCTAATATTAGAGGGGATACATACTTTTAATCCCAGCTCTGTTTTTTTTTTTTTTTGGAGATACTTTTCCTTAGGTTTCCCACAAAATTTATACTCGATCGGTAATTTACCAGTGGATGTTTTAAATACTCGGTTGGCAAAATGGGTCGAATCGACCATATGCTTGTTGAAGATCTGTTGGATATACACTAACATGATAATCAGATAATATATTGGTAACACCGATAAATTTGATTCTGTCGGTATAATAAACCTAATCTAGAATACTGGCAGATTGTGATTGATCGACAATATTATTTATCGGTATCTTTGAGGCCTCTAAATTCATCTGTAATATCGATTGTGTTCATTATACTAGAGGGATATAACATGTCGTTAATTATTATATTTTTGTTATATATATATATTAATTTTGCAGACAAGCTCAACAGATTAATGTCCATACTTTTGAATTTTTCCCGCTCGAATTGTTGTCTTTTGATATGAAGCGTTGAGACCACTGCTTTAGGTGATCCTTGAAAGATTATGTCCGCTAATCAGAGGTTTAATGTGTATATTAAGTATATGTTTGAGCTTTTATTTAAAAAGTTTAATTTGATACGTTAGACTAACTTATTAGCCCGTTTATAAACTATCAGTTAACTTATCGGTTAAATTATCAAACGCGCCTTAACTCTCATCTAATAGATTTTAAAGCCTATAAATAGAGGCTTCTATATTTTCAAAAAAAAAAAAAAAAACATGATCAGAAATATTTCATCATATCTTTTTTTTTTTATGATGTGGAAACCCGCAGCCACTACTATTCGATTGCGCATTGGATAAACCGGACTGGACGCAATAGCCTGCAAACTACGTCAATCATGTAAACCACACTAGGCAAGCACTGTGTGACAGGCTCAATAAAAAAAGTGTTGATATATAAATTTTAACGGCAAGAGTAGTCGAGTTTGTAGAGTGGTTAAGTGCAGGACTGAAAGGTCGCGAGTTCGATTCTACTACCAATACTTTTTCAGTTAATCTTGTCACACAGAGCTTGCTTAGTGTGGTTTAACTAGTTGATATAGTTTACAGGCTACTGTGTTCGGTCCGTAAAAAAATGATACATGCACAACCAATTTACACAATCAAATTTTACAACACACCATCACCATATATTTATCACTAATTTTATTCTTTATTTCATCACATATTCCACCATTTATATAATCAATGATTCAACAGACCACTTATATGTTTGAGTTTTTCTATATTTTAATATTGTTAGTTCTTTATTTTGTATATTTCCGGACCGATAAGAAAAAATAATTATTAAAGTATGTACTATAAATTCATAAAACTCCTAGCAAAATACATTGAAAATTATAAACGATTTGTGTTAATTTATTATACGTGATTCTAAATATTATAATTAGGACCCAAGTAATTGAATAAGTACTACAAAATATTAATTTTCAAAATTTTGTTGGTATCACAATGATAATGATAATGGACCTTTTTGACCTGTGCGTGCGAGACTTTGCCTCATGCAGGAGCACAAGAGGTACCTTAACTTAGTTACACGATTGAAAAATTAGAGACGGAATATTAAACGAACTGTTCCGGGAAATCCTTCTCGTATTGGTGTCTTACCTAATACTAGTTGTAGGGGGATAAGAGTTATGGTAGGTTCTAGACTCTTCCATAAGTAGTTGGATCCTGTTAGATGTCTTACCTTAACTAGGAATCCTATGTATGAAAAGACTCTCTTTGTAATGCCTATATAAAGGCCCCTCTATTCATTGTTATCAATACAATTGATTGCTGTCTTTACTTTTCTCCTCAAACACGTTATCAGCACGTAGCTCGAACGAAAGAAAAAAAAAAATCGGCCAAAAGCCTACCGCCGAGCTCCGCCGCCGCCGTCGGCCTCGACCGCCGCGACACCGCCGCCAGACCGCTCCAGCCACTACGGACCAACACCAAATTGGCCGCCGCTAGCTTCGGCCACTTGCCGACCGCCCGCCGCCATCAGCTGCCGTCAGCTCCGCCATGCTCACCGCCGCCCGCCGCCCGCCACGCCGCCGCCGCCACGCCATTGCCGCCGCCCGCCCGCCACGCCTTTGCCCGCCGTCAGTACTCGCCGCCGGGCGTCAGCGCCCTCCGCAACCGGACCACGGCCACCGGACCGCCTCCGCCGCCGGTCCTCAGCCACCCAGAGCAAACTGACCGCCGCCACCAACCGCCGCCAACCAGCCTGGCCACGCCGCCCAGACTGCGCCGCCGCGCCGCCGCCGACCACCGCGCCGCCGCCGCCGGACCGCCCGACCAGCTCGATCAGCCTTAGTCCGACCAGGCCCGACTCTCGGACCAAAACCCGAACATCAACTTATCTTCGGAAGCCGTCAAAATTGCGCCTCCGGTTTCACGTCGTCGCATCGAGTACCAACCGATAGATCGAAGCACAAGACAGATTCAGCACGTGCCTAATTTTATAATCGAGGTAACTATCTTGTCCCTTTTTAATTCTCTCCTTTTTGGGAATTTTTCTTTTGGGGACACGGGTTTTGGGTTCTTTATCTCCCACGCTACTTTGCGGTGGATGAGACCGCGAGAGAAGTCGGTATCTCTGCGTGTCGAAGAAAACTGTGTGACGGTCTGGAGTCACGGAATTGTTGAAAAGTCGATACTTGTGGTTGTTGCATACACCACGTATCTGGGTGCGATCTGATATCGCCGTTTTTTTGTCGACTTTACTAAACAACAATTAAGGGAAGTAAATCGAGTAACGGTTATGTTACACGCTTTTAAAAGCATCGATTGTGACCGTTTACATTGTCACTGAAAATCCAACAAGACTAACTTCCTCTTGTTTATATCTTGTAGATGGCACAAAGCTCCAATGTTCATCCGGAGTTCGACATCCTTGTTGGAATATTTATTCCACACTTTATTTAATTTATGTTTTGATGATTAAAGTTGCTAAACTACAAAACAACATCGAGGCGAAGCAAAACAACGAAGGCATTTAAGACGCAAAAGTTACAAAGCTGATCGCATTAGCGCACGCTAAGGGATATATGTTAGCGCACGCTAACGAGGAGTCAGCTGCATTCCAGCCAAGTTTCGAAGTAAGCTGCAGTGAAGTCAGCAGATGGATAGCGCACGCTACACTCTATTATTAGCGCACGCTACACTCTATTATTAGCGCACGCTACAAAGGATGATTAGCGCACGCTAAGACGTTTGAATCTAGTCAATCCGAACGTTGGGAAAAGCAGGTCAAAGTCAGCATATCAAACGGTCACTTTGACAATCCATGCAACGGATATATTGGATTAGCGCACGCTACAAAGGAAATGGTAGCGCACGCTAATGTCAAGCGCGAGCTACCGGATGAAATATAAAGTGATTAACGCACGCTACATGAAAGCCTTTACGCACGCTAGAGCAAAAATGTGCGATAGCGCACGCTAAGAAGGAAGGCTAGCGCACGCTAGCTAGTCACCGGCGAGAACGGCTAGTAAGGAGGAAGAAGGCTATAAATACCAAGGAGTTGGTATTATTCCATACAACAACATTGAGCAAAGCATACATACGTGTTATATCATTGTAAACATTATAGTTGTTGTTCTTGAGCTTAATTAAGAGTGATTGAGTGTTATACACAAGATCATACACGAGCGATAAAAAGAAAAGATACGATTTGATTCGGTGTTATTAGGATCAAGGATCCGGCATTGTTAGAATCACAATCGCTATCTTAGTGAGATTTATCTAGTACCGATAGAAAGCTAGAGTGGTTGATTCCTTATCCAATAGAAAAGGAAAAACGGTTTTACTCGGACCGATAGAAGACGAGCTTGTAACGGTAATCCCTCGACCGATAGAAGAGAGGCGTAGAGGTTTTGATCTTAAGCCTAAGGAAAAAGATACATCGAGAGAGGACGTAGGCTTTGTTAATAGCCGAACCTCTATAAATCCTCGTGTCCTTTACTTTCCGCAATTTACTTTAGCTTCCGCATATAACGGCGCAAATATCCGATTTGGTACCCAACAATTGGTATCGGAGCGGTACTCCAATACGCGGCTTAACATCCGAGGAGAAAAGATCCAATGGCGTTCCAAATGGCTCCAGTCGAAGGCCTTGCTCTCAACCGACCACCATTTTTTGATGGCTCAAACTTCATGACGTGGAAGAAGAAGATGTCTATATTCATCCGAGCATATGACATCGAGCTTTGGAAGGTGATTTGCCTTGGTCCGAAAATTCCGACAAATTCCAACGGTACGCTCAAAACCTTCGAAGAATATGACGATTCCGATTGAAAAAACGATCACTATAATTGTAAGGCAACTCAACTTCTCTATTGTGCCTTAAATCCGGAAGAACACAACCGGATATCATCGTGTGATAGTGCCAAAGAAATTTGGAAAATGCTTGAGGTAACACACGAAGGTACGTCTCAAGTCAAGGAGACGAAGATAAACATGCTCCTTCACGATTATGAATTATTCCAAATGAAGGACGACGAATCCATCTCGATTATGCTTGACCGATTTTCGGCCATTACTAATGGATTAGCATGTTACGGAAAACCACTTTCGAGTAGTGAGAAAGTAAAGAAAATTCTCCGATCACTACCTCGAGAATGGGACGGTACGGTTACGGCAATAATGGAATTAAAAGATTTAAATACTCTCGATTTTAGTGCTCTCGTTGGTTCTCTTATCAACTACGAGATTGTTCTAAAATCTCGGAATGCCAAACCGAAACCGAAGGAGAGGTCGATTGCCTTCAAGGCTAAAATGTCGAAAAAGAAAGAAGAAACCCCGGTGGACGAAAGCGACGAAGAAATGGCATATTATGCCAAAAATATTAATAAGTTCCAACACTTATTAAACCGGAGAAAGAAGGACATTCAAGCGGGAGAACCTAAGAAATTCGACAACACTTGTCGATTATGTGGTAAACCAGGCCACTTTGCTAAGAACTGTCGAGTAAAGCAAAAGGAGGTTCTAATCGCAACATGGAGCGACGAAGATCCCGATGAAGATTTTCTTGAACAAAATAATCTCGCGCTCATGGCGGAGTTCATTCGACGATAGCGGCGTCGAAAGCAAGTAAGTAATTCTTACGACGAACTTTTTGAAGCATTCAATTATTACATACGGACTATCAAAATGCTTTAAATGAAATTAAATCCCTCAAGTCTAAATATAAAACTTTGGAAATTGAAAATTCCAAAATACTTGAAAAAGGGAAATTTGTCGAAATTGATCATTCGAAATGCCTTGAAAATGAAAATATTTTAAAAAATGATCTTTTAAAAGTTCAAGATGAACTAAAAATTTTGACAAAGAAATTCTCGTGCGGCAACGATAAATTTGAACAAATGTTATGTGTCCAAAAATATACTCTAAATAAAGAGGGGTTAGGATTCAAATCACGTTCGAAAAATGAATCCGTCAATTTCAAAATACCCCGATGTGAAAAATGTTTGAAAATTGGGCATCACATTTCAAACTGCAAAAGCCCAAGACGGACGATAAAAACTAAAAGGATTTGGGTTCCTAAAGGAACAAACGTTTCAAACATCGTCTACGTTTCAAAAGTAAAACCAACTATCGGTTGGATCCCCAAAAATAAATTTTGACAAATGATATTTTACAAAGGGGGAGAAGGAAATAATATTTTCAGGGGGAGTTTATACCCTTATTAATGCATAAATTGGTATCATGCATATTTATATTTCATTTAGTATTCTTTATATTTTTTTACTTTTTGATGAAAACAAAAAGGGGGAGAAGGAGATGAATTGAGATAAAAATGAGAAGGAGATGAAGAGGAGATAAAAATGAGAAAAATCGAAGAAAGTCGAAAAGAAAAGAAAAGCATACAAATAGGGGGAGTTAAAAAATTGAAAAATGAAAAACGACGGAGTTGAAAATTAAGGAGATATTGAAAAGAAAAGAGAATTGGAGAAACTAACGAATCGATCAAAGTCGAAAACTTTGATTCGTAGAAATATACATATAATATTTTTTTTACAGATTATCCAATTCAAGTGTTGTTTTGTAATCATCAAAAAGGGGGAGATTGTTGGAATATTTATTCCACACTTTATTTAATTTATATTTTGATGATTAAAGTTGCTAAACTACAAAACAACATCGAGGCGAAGCAAAACAACGAAGCAGACGAAGACGCAAAAAGTTACAAACTGGACTGCATTAGCGCACGCTAAGGGATATATGTTAGCGCACGCTAACGAGGAGTCAGCTGCATTCCAGCCAAGTTTCGAAGTAAGCTGCAGTGAAGTCAGCAGATGGATAGCGCACGCTACACTCTATTATTAGCGCACGCTACACTCTATTATTAGCGCACGCTACAAAGGATGATTAGCGCACGCTAAGACGTTTGAATCTAGTCAATCCGAACGTTGGGAAAAGCAGGTCAAAGTCAACATATCAAACGGTCACTTTGACAATCCATGCAACGGATATATTGGATTAGCGCACGCTACAAAGAAAATGGTAGCGCACGCTAACTGTCAAGGGCAGTAGCTACTGGACTGAAATATAAAGTGATTAACGCAAGCTACATGAAAGCCTTTACGCACGCTAGAGCAAAAATGTGCGATAGCGCACGCTAAGAAGGAAGGCTAGCGCACGCTAGCTAGTCAACTGGCAGCAACGGCTAGTAAGGAGGAAGAAGGCTATAAATACCAAGGAGTTGGTATTATTCCATACAACAACATTGAGCAAAGCATACATACGTGTTATATCATTGTAAACATTATAGTTGTTGTTCTTGAGCTTAATTAAGAGTGATTGAGTGTTATACACAAGATCATACACGAGCGATAAAAAGAAAAGATACGATTTGATTCGGTGTTATTAGGATCAAGGATCCGGCATTGTTAGAATCACAATCGCTATATTAGTGAGGTTTATCTAGTACCGATAGAAAGCTAGAGTGGTTGATTCCTTATCCAATAGAAAAGGAAAAACGGTTTTACTCGGACCGATAGAAGACGAGCTTGTAACGGTAATCCCTCGACCGATAGAAGAGAGGCGTAGAGGTTTTGATCTTAAGCCTAAGGAAAAAGATACATCGAGAGAGGACGTAGGCTTTGTTAATAGCCGAACCTCTATAAATCCTCGTGTCCTTTATTTTCCGCAATTTACTTTAGCTTCCGCATATAACGGCGCAAATATCCGATTTGGTACCCAACAATCCTTGACCATGCTGGTAAGGAGTACCATAGGTGGGTCTCAGACGTTCGCTTGGCGTTCGTCGGTAAGAGATTTACTACCACCATCTTTCCCTCTAACGAGCCTACCGCTCAAGAACTGAGCGAGGAAACCAAGGCTAATGCACTGATGTACTTGCGTAGACATATACATCCGTTGTTGAAAAAGTGTTATATGAACTTACAAACCCCTAAAGAACTATGGGACACACTCGAACAACGATTTAATAATGTGCATGATCAGCGCTTCCCCGAATTGCAACTTCAGTGGGAGCAAATCCGATTTTTGGATTATGCGAATGTGGAAGCCTATAATCAAGCTGTCCTCGATCTTCGCGCTGATCTTGGTTTTTGTGGTGTCAAGAAGTCTGATCAAGATTTGATCGAGAAGACTCTTAACACGTTTCCCGTGGGAGCAAGTGTAATTTCTCATCAGCTGCGTGTTGCCTATGAGGAAGGGAGAATTAAGAACTTTAGTGAACTTATCTCCCACCTCGCGAAAAAAGAAAGGCACCATGAGATTATTCTCAATAGCAATGCGCGCCCAGCTGGTACGAAGCCGATCCCGGAAGTGAATCAGGCTACCCACAGGAAAGCACCACGACAAAATAGAAAAGGCAACGCTACTCAGTTTTTGCAAGCACCACGGATGCATGACTCGAGCAAGCAAGGGAAAAGACGAGGTCGTCGTTCCAACGTGTGGAAGAGGCAAGGTGGCTCGGCCACGGGACCTAGTGGAACCCAACCACGTGGGCCGCCTCCTGCCGCCGGGAATGGAACCACTCCAAAGGAAGGCCGGAATTGCTATACTTGCGGATCGAAGAAGCATACTTACCGCAATTGCAAAGCGCCAAAGAACATCCAAGCTTACTACAAGCACTATAAACAATATTTGGCTCAAGAGTCGAATTACATGGAAGTAGATAATGAGAATACGGAGGTGAACCATATTGAGATCAGTGACCGAGATCCCTCCTCTCACCATTGCGGACAAAGACCAACATATGGATGTTGCCGACTTTGACTAGTTTTACGCTTTGGTTATGTTTTGTCTTGTTTCTAGTTTCGAGAACTACTTATGATTATCATGAAAGTAATAAAGTTGGCTATGATGAATAAAATTCTTTTAATTCTTTGTGATTGTGCAAAGATGAATTTTATTTTTTCCCTTCGAAAGCATGTTTGGTTTATCACAAAATAATTGCTAGCAACGAATTGCTTGGTTAAAAAATTTGATACATTGGTAGGATTTCATCAAAACTTTTGATCAAGACTAGGCGCATCCTCCTTGGTATTTGTTTATGCTTTGAGAGTTCAAACGGAATCAGTGGTTTTTAAACAGCCTTAGCTGTACCGACATTCCTACTTTCTCTGCAAGTCTACCAAGTTGGAGTTACCGAAAGGATCATTAGTAGAGATATAAATCGTAAACCAAGATGCGTTTTAAAGTATCTAAACGCTCCTATGGCCATATTTCCATAGTATTGTATCAAAAATAATGCCTTTGAAAAAGGCTTAAACCTTGCTCTTTCACTCAACAATAGAGAAATACCAAAATAGCAAATTAAAACGAGCACTGAGATCTGAGTTTAATGATTCAGAAAGTGCACGACCTATGGATAGAAAGATACGGAAGTCTAGTTTCCAGAACAACTGACCGTTCGTCCATAGCCTTCTTAACGAAGAAGTTATTGCTGTTTTAGTGAACAAAGGTCAAGCTGCGCGGAAATTATTTCCAGCGATTGTGCTAACTTTGATCCTAACCAACTTGGTCGAATTTCCCCAAACTCGATGTAAATGAGTTTTCGCTATGTCTCTAAACATAAGACTAATTGAGTTTCATGTCTTATTGTAGATGTCTCGTGGCGAAATTGAGTGCCTTGCTGATAGTGGAACAACCCACACTATTCTTCGGAATAGGCAATTATTCAAGGATATTGTGCCATACATATCCTCAGTGACAACAATGATTGGTTCCTCCCAAGTAATTCAAGGGAGGGGACCTGCTCATTTCTTGCTACCTAACGGTACGCATATTAATGTCACAAATGCTCTCTATGCCCCAAGAGCAAACCGAACCTTGCTAAGTTTTAGGGACATCCGTGCCAACGGTTATCACTTTGATACACATTGTGAGAATGTGACAGAATTTTTGTGTGTTACTCTGGCAGAATGCGGAAGACGCCGCGTTCTCGAGAAACTTATGAGTCTAAGTAGTGGTTTATACCAGACTACAATAAGGGTTATTGAATCTATCTTTGTGAGTCACGAATCGTGTGATTCAAGCATACCAACTATGGCATGACCGACTCGGTCACCCTGGACGCGACATGATGATTCGCATTTTGAAAAACTCACATGGTCATCCGTTTTTCAAGTCCAGAAAACGATTGGAAGCACCACTCGATATCGGCATTGATGTGAGTGAGCTTGATACCGTATCACCGGGACTAAAGATGGCACGCCCTAATAAGGTTGACGGTGCATCTCTCGTAAATCCCGAGGCTTCCGTGGCAATTTCTAATGCCTATAAATCGTTTTGTAAAGCCTGTTCACTAGCAAAGTTGATACCCTCTCTGTCCTTTGCTAAAGACTCAACACAAAATATTCGCTTCTTACAAAGAATTCAAGGGGACATATGTGGACCTATTCAACCAGAGTGCGGACCATTTAGATATTTTATGGTTCTGGTTGATGCATCGACGCGATGGTCACACGTCGCTCTGCTATCCACAAGAAACGCTGCATTTGCTAAACTCCTAGCACAAATCATCAAGTTACGGGCTAACCACCCCGACTTCCCAATCTCGTCATTAAGATTGGACAATGCTGGAGAGTTTACGTCAAAGTCTATTGACGACTATTGCATGTCGATTGGGATTGATGTTGAACATCCCGTCCCCCATGTTCATTCGCAGAATGGCCTTGCCGAGGCTATGATTAAGCGATTCTGACTTATCGCCCGAGCATTGGTATTGCGCACCAACTTGCCGATTTCTACATGGGGTTATGCAATTTTGCATGCGGCTATACTTATTCGCTTTCGACCCACCGCCAATCAACCGTTTAGTGCGTACCGGTTGGTAGCGGATATGAGACTGATATTTCTCACTTACGCATTTTTGGTTGTGCGGTATATGTGCCAATTACGCCTCCACAGCGTACTAAAATGGGTCCGCAAAGACGATTAGGTATATATGTTGGCTATGAATCGCCTAAAATTATCCGCTATTTGGAACCTTTGACAGAGATCTGCTCACCGCAAGATTTGCAGATTGTCACTTTGATGAGACAAACTTCCCGTCGTTAGGGGAGAGAGGAATCGAACGATTCCATTGAACGCCAGAAATTGTCTCGTGTGCTCCCTCCTTGCCTCATCAAGATCCCCGCACGGCTCAATCCGAGCTAGAAGTGCAACGTATTCTCGATTTCCGAAAGTTGCGGATTCGATGCCCGGCGGCTTTACTGATCTGCGAAAGTGACAAGATCTACCATTCCCGCCGCGAATGTTCCTGCAAGGTTGGAAGTCCCAGTTATAGGGCAAGGTTCACCGCCCAAAGGAATGATGCCACCGGCGTCAACCTTGGTGGTGGGACGGCTGCTTGGCCGCTCTTATCCCTGCTCGAAAGAGGGGGAGGCCGGTGGGTAGAAAGGATACCGAACCTCGAAAGAGAAGAGGAACGGAGGCACAAAATCCTCTCATCATCGACACGGTGACTCCGTCACACGAGATTATCTCGACTACGGATATGTCCTCGAACCAACAATGGAACAATCGACGGACGCGTCGGAAACTTTGTTGATGTCGGAAAATAAAGAAATCTCGATGCAATGTACGAGTGAATACGTCTTATCGATGTGTCGCCCACGCTAGTCGACGATGCTTTTGCCTACTCCGTCGCTCAAGAAATTATTGAAGACGACGACGCTGAGCCGCGCTCGGTTGCCGAGTGTCAACAACGAGCCGATTGGCGAAATGGAAAGATGCAATGCGGTGAACTAGACTCAATGGCTAAACGTGAGGTATTTGGCCGTATCGAGCCAATACCCGTGGGCGTTAAACCGATTGGACATAAATGGGTCTTTGTTCGTAAACGCAATGATAAGGATGAGGTCATGCGTTAAAGCGAGACTAGTTGCCCAAGGCTTCTCGCGCCACAGCATTGACTACGAGGAGACGTATTCTCCGTTATGGACATCATCACTTTCCGCTACTTAGTCAGTTTGGTAGTGTCCGAAAAACTGAACATGCAGCTTATGGATGTGGTTACAACGTATCTTTATGGGGATCTAGATATGGATATCTATATGAAAGTCCCCGAAGGGATTTCATGGCCCAAATCAAGTAGCTCTAAACCACGGAGCGCGTCTGCCGTGAAATTGCGTCGTTCACCGTATGGCTTGAAACAATCCTAAGGATGTGGTACAACCGCCTAAGTGAATACTTGGTTGGGAAGGGATACAAGAACAGTGACATCTGTCCATGCATATTCGTGAAAAGAACAGATGCAGGATTCGTGATTGTAGCCGTCTATGTAGATGACATGAATGTCATCGGTACCATAGATGAGGTCAATGAAACGGCCCGCTACCTTAAATCCGAATTTGAGATGAAAGATCTGGGGAGGACTCGATTCTGCTTGGGCTTAGAGCTAGAACATCGAGATGATGGTATACTCATTCATCAATCTGCCTATGTCCATAAAATGCTCAGGCGATTTAGCATGGACAAAGCACATCCTCTTGCTACCCCCATGATTGGTCGAAGTCTGGAAATGAACAAGGATCCGTTTCGTCCTAAAGAGGAGGATGAAGAGGTCCTTGGAGCAGAAACACCGTACCTTAGCGCAATCGGTGCGTTGTTGTATCTGGCTCAATGTACTCGTCCAGACATCGCATTCTCTGTGAATCTGTTAGCGAGATTTAGCTCCGCTCCCACGATAAGGCATTGGAATGGAGTAAAACACATCTTTCGATACTTGAAAGGCTCTAGTGACCTTGGATTGTTCTTTCCCTACGCAAAAGAGAGTGATATTCCAAAAGGAATTGTTGAGGTGAAGACGATGCATACCGACCGTCGATCTTCCTCTGATATTGTAGCTAAGCATGGTAGCTTGACTACCAGAAGTGCTAATGCGAGCAAGCTTACCCCTTATGCAGAGAATCCTAACGACACGTTAGTTGGATTTGCTGATGCCGGTTATCTCTCTGACCCGCATAAAGGACGTTCCCAAACTGGTTATGTGTTCACCATTGGGAATACGGCGATATCTTGGCGATCTACCAAGCAGACCCTAGTTGCTACTTCCTCGAACCATGCAGAGATAATTGCATTGCACGAATCCGTAAGGGAGTGCATTTGGCTCCGGTCAGTCATAGACCATATACGAGGAACGTGTAGATTAGATCCCACTACAGCAACTCCTACTTGCATCTTTGAGGACAATGCGGCATGCATTGAGCAGATGAAGTTAGGTTTCATAAAGGGTGACAATACCAAGCATATTGCGCCGAAGTTCTTTTATAATCAGCAGCAGCAGAAATTGCTGAATATCGAAGTGAAACAAGTGAGTTCCGATGAGAATATCGCAGACTTGTTCACTAAGTCTCTGCCGAAATCTACATTTGAGAAACATGTGAGAAGCATCGAAATGTATCGATTATCCGAGCTCAACTAAAGATGGCTCGATGGAATGAGCTGTCATGTATACCTCAGGGGGAGTATACTTCACATGATTCTGACATTTGTAGTTGGTGCGTTGCGCTCTTTTTCCTCACCAAAGTCTTTGTTTTTCCCACGGGGTTTTATTTGACTTGGAAAGGTTTTTTACCGAGGCAACACATTGTGCACCATGTTAGTATTAGTGTTCGATACAGGGGGAGTGTTCCGGGAAATCCTTCCCGTATTGGTGTCTTACCTAATACTAGTTGTAGGGGGATAAGAGTTATGGTAGGTTCTAGACTCTTCCATAAGTAGTTGGATCCTGTTAGATGTCTTATCTTAACTAGGAATCCTATGTATGGAAAGACTCTCTTTGTAATGCCTATATAAAGGCCCCTCTATTCATTGTTATCAATACAATTGATTGCTGTCTTTACTTTTCTCCTCAAACACGAACCAAATTATTTCGTGTATGTTTTGCTACAATTCTCTAATAATATCTCGTAGGGCTGTCGAACGGTTCGATTCCAGTTAATCGGATCGAAATTTTCGATTAACCGGAACCATAATTGCCCAAAAATGAGAACCGGACCCGGACCACATAAAATTTCGGTTAACCCGAACCGGACCGATTATTTTCGGTTCCGGTTCGGTTAACCCAAAAAAAAACGTATATTTTTTAATTCGAAAAAACTTGTTTTAATTGAAAATATACTATTTAATAAACTGTTTTAATTCGAAAAAATTATTTAATGAAAATATACTATTTAATTCGAAAAAATTGTTTTAATTGAAACCGGTTTGAGAAGAGAGAGAGAGATTAAAAATACGAATTTAGTCATTTAGGGTTTTAATTTTTAAAATTATAAATTATAAAATATATTAATATTTAATAAATATATAATATATTATTACAAAATCGGTTTTCGGTTATAAACCATTCGGTTCCGGTTCTAACCGAAAACCGAAAAATTTAGACATACGGAACTGAAAACCGAATATACGGTTCCGGTTAACCGGAACTGCTTCGATTCCGGTTCGATTCCGATCCTAATCGAGAATCAAGAACCATTTAGATTAGAGCTGTTATCGGACCGGTTCGGACCGGTTTTCTCCAGATCCGGATCCGGTCCGATAGGTTACCGGGTAGATTCGGTCCGGACCGATAAGGGTTCCGGTTCAATATTTAGAACTCGAATCCGAACTCGTTAGTTTTTGGGTGAGTTTCGATCCCGGGTATTTCGGTCCGGTTCATGACCGGGTTTCGGGTTCACTTGGACCGCTAACAGCCCTATGTGGGATGGATCTTTACTAGGAAAATGAAGGAAGAGCAGCAAAATAAATCACATAAATGGGGGTTACATGATTCGAACTCCAGACCTTTTGTTCAAAGGTACAGCGTCTTAACTACTTGACCAGCATGCTATTTGTGTTTAACACACGCAAAACGTATTAATAATATATGTATAAAATATATAAATTATAAAATACATATAAACTTTTTTTTAATTTATTACCGGGTTTCTTTTCGGTTTTATCGGTCCGGGTCTTATCGGTCTCGATTCAATGTTTAGAACTCGAATCCAAACTCGTTAGTTTTCGGGTGAGTTTCGGTCCAGTATTTTGGTCCTGGCTACGACCGGTTTCGGCTCACTTGACCGCTAACAGCCCTAATTTAGATACCCCTAATATCTCGTACGAGTGCAAGTTATGTTTCTAGAGATTATTTCTATTGGGCCTGTTTGGTATTCTAGATTAGGCCAGATTGTATCTAAGATTAGACTTAATATTATGTTTGGTACACAAGATTTCCTATCTTGAGGGCCCAATACTCAATCTTGAGATTCGTCGGCCCTCTATTAAATCCCCAATTAACCATCCGTGGCTACCCCCTGCGATTAAAATTTTTTGGGACAAATTTGCTACGATAATACCATTATATCCTTCTTTCTTCTTCCGCCCCTCTTCTTTTTACGCGGTTCTGGATGGGGGTTTTAGATCTGGATTCAGAAAAAGCGAGACAAATTACAATCCAGGTATTTTCTTCACATCTTCTGCAAATTCAATATGTTTTTCTCTTGCAGTTCCGATCCAAGAACTAAATATTTATCAGAAAATTCACAGCAAAAGCATGATAAATTTCGATAAAACTTTACTTTGGATCTGATTTTCGTCCCTTTGTTTCTCTCATATTATACTAGCAAATGATTAGAAGCAAATCGGATATAGGTTTTTTTTTATTTCTTGCAATTTTACTATGCTCTATTATAGTATTTCAATGGTATTATCATTCTACTAATGATGGCATTTATTTGTAGGGATTTAAAAACAGCACCAGTGACTTATGGATCAATTCGAGAAAAATGCTTGTAGCCTTGTTCTTGCATCAATTAATGTGGCAAAATTCTTTCTTATTTGTGATATTGATTACTTATTATGTTTATGGAGAAGAGGCATTTGTGTTGTTACTTATTTTTCTTTTCTTCCAAATAACCTTTCAATTTGTTACTTATGCCATTTGATAATTAGTTATCTAATTCTAAATTGTTCTAATAATGAAACCTTTGTTTGGTCTTCAGGTTCATCCCAAAGTTAAAAAATTGCGACAAAAGTCATATAGATACTACCAAGATTGGGTTGAGATATTTCGAAAGGATCGTGCCACCGGAAAAAATGCCCAGGGTCCGGAAGATCTTGCCAAAGTTGCAAAATGAGCCATATATACCTTATTTCGATTCATATGAATTCCCCCACCACCAAACTGATAATGTCCAGAATGAATTCCATTCTCATCCTAATAAGCCCGTTCAAAATGACATTCATCATGATACTATGCCTATTGAATACAATTTGGGTAATTGTGGACTGTTTAACTAAGTCAGCTTATTTTCTTGAGATTAAGGATACGTGAGGTCCTGAGAGACTTGCCCAGTTATTCATTAAAGAGATCGTGAGATTGCGCGGTACCCATAAGAGTATCGTTTCAGATCGTGACGGGCGATTCGTGTCGCCTTTTTGGAAATCCGTTCATCGTGCCATGGGAACTTAGCTAAATTTTAGCACAACTTTTCACCCTCAGTCTGACGGACAATCAGAGCGAACTATTCAGACATTAGAGGACATGCTGAGGGCATGTGTTCTCGATTGGAAATATGATTGGGAATCCCAACTACCGTTGATCGAGTTCATGTACAATTACAGTTGGCATGCTTCGATTAAGATGGCACCTTACGAGACCTTACATGGTCGTCGTTGTCGATCTACCTTATACTGGGATGACTTATCAGAATCGATCGGCACTGAACCCGATATGCTAATAGCCGCCCGCGAGAAGGTAGCGTTGATCCGGAGTTGTTTGTTGACCGCTCAGAGTCGACAAAAATCATATGCAGATAATCGTCGTCGACCATTAGAGTTCGAGGCAGGTGACCACGTTCTGGTCAAGGTATCCCTGAGTCGAGGTATCTTCCGTTTCGGGAAGAGGGGAAAGTTGAATCCGAGATTCATTGGACCATTTGAGATTTTGGATCGAGTAGGCAATTTAGCTTATCGATTGGCTTTACCTCCAGCTTTGAGCCGAATTCATAATGTGTTTCACGTCTTTCAGTTGCAGAAGTATGTTGCCGGCCCTAGTCACTTACTTCAGTTCGATGAAATCGAGATAGCGGATGATCATACGTACGAGGAGCGTCCTGTACGAGTCCTAGAGCTACGAATCAAACAGTTGAGGAACAAGACGATTCCTTTGGTAAAGATTCAGTGGAGTCGAAGAGGCTACTTGAGAAACCGAGGATAGTATGCAAGAGAGTTATCCCGAATTGTTTGACCCATAGTTTCGAGGACGAAACTCTTTTTAAGAGGGGGAGTATGTAATACCCGGTTGTGAACTCATTTATTTTCATTCAGTAATTGTCACTCAGTAATTCTCACTCATTAATAATCATTCATATTCATTCATTCATGTTCACCGTTCAGCGTAACTTTGAGTCGTGTATCGGTATCGTTCATTGTTCAACCCTATTTGAGAATCGAGATGAGATTATTATCTTAATCGT
Source organism: Orobanche coerulescens (assembly GCA_033398695.1). Lineage (NCBI taxonomy): Eukaryota > Viridiplantae > Streptophyta > Magnoliopsida > Lamiales > Orobanchaceae > Orobanche > Orobanche coerulescens. The sequence goes on from CM065810.1 coordinate 3,802,045, forward strand.
TGTAATTGCTTAGTAAGTTGATGTTGATGTTGGAGTTCATATCATTTCGAATTTACACTTTCTTGTTCGGTTCATGCTATGTTGATGTTGGAGTTCATATCGTTGTATTTTCCGCTGCAGTTCCGTTCGGATTTTCATTTTATTCAGTGTTGTATATTTCATCTTCATATGAAATATACATGTATTCTGTATTCCTGGGAGTATTATACTTGAAACTCCTCATCGGAGTAATTGGTGATATAATGTGGTTCGGTACTAAAGTTATATTATTTAATTCATTAATTTTCATTCGCCGGGTGGGTCCCAGTTGGGGGTCCACGGCACTGTAATAGCCGCCTAGTTTGGGGTGTTACACACGTGACGACCAACCAGCGCCTGGCTCAAGCAGACTGCATTCGAGGCCCCCACGGACAATAGAAACACCAAAGGCCGACCAGAAGAGGGGCATACAGAGGGCGACAACTATGCGAGTTTTAGGTCGGCCCCTTAGAGGATAACAACGAGAAGAACAAGCACACAAGACACTTATTACAACCTGTCCAGTTGCTTCCTCATGCATCGCCACATGTACCTGAAATATTATTCCTTCTTTTATGCATTTTGTAAGCTTCCAAACATTCTCTAGGTGTCTGCCTCCTTATTTGTCTGATCTCCTACAACAAAAGGAGAAAATTACAGAAAAAGAACTATTGGAAAGTCTGATTCAGAAAATTACTATGAGTCTTCTGATATTCAATGTTATAAACAGTGACCTGAACAATCACAGGATCAATAAAGACTTAAGCTTTTACGCATTTTATAATTCTCTTTTTCTTACGTGTTGATTTATCTATTCCTATATAAAAATTGGTATACGTTTTTGTTGACCAAAAGAAGCATCAATAATATTAATATTTTATGTTAATAAAAATATACCTTATGTAAACATAATTTTGTAATTCTTGTAAATTTTATAATTTTATCTAATGATCACAAGATCAACGATCTTACAGCAGTGGTTGGGAAGTTGGTCGATAGTGTCAATGATCTAAAGACCCAACAGGCCGAATCAATAAAACTCTTTCGGGATATTCACGGCAAGGTCTCGGATCTTGATGATGCCAAAAAGGGAGAAGAGCCTAGAGAGACTGCCAGGAGGTGGAGGCTGGAGAAAGAAAGAGAAATAGAGGCTGCACTAGAAAAAAAATGTCGTTACTCCCATCGGACCACTGGCCGGACCCGTGCCAGGTCAAGGAGCAAAAAGATACAGGGTAACTGGTTCTTAACTTGAATTCTAGGATCCCAATTTCCAATGGAAGAGTACAATACGAAAGCCTGCCGAGATACAGCTCCCAACTGATCGACACTCTACAAAAGCTGAATTAAAGGACTCGAAAAATAATAAACTAATGAGATACTTTTGTACTCTCATCAGGGAGTCTGCCATGTTCAACAGATTCAAAACTCTGGAGGATGCCGCCAATGAGTTCTCGAGGCTACTGGCAGAAGGAAAGCTTCCCTTACAGCTAAAGATGAAGTTTAAACACGAGAAGAATGAACAAGTAACTCATCCGGAAGATTGGATCATTGCCTACGATGTCTCCTACGAAGGACGAAGCATATACAGGGACCAATGCAAAGACTCCTTAGTCAACTTGTGAAGAGGAACCGATCATGATCCCCCTCGAAAGACTTGGAAACATTCTCACTATAGGGACTAGCTTCTGTCAGTTATATGCTGTATCTTATCCTATTGTATGCTCTTCGATGCACTATTTATCTTTTATCTTTCAAACCATGTAATTTTACATCACCAATAAAATGTTGGTTTCTTGAAAGATTACAGCTCGTAATCTACTTTAACTGGTTTTACTGTTTTGATTACGAAGTACTGATATATTCAACAAGTACAAACTTGTTAAATCCACAAACTGTAAGAACTTATCTGTGAACAATTCATAGATTAAGTTGTATTCAATCTAGATTACATCCTATAAGATTGTGCCTGCGCGCCAATCATAAGTTAAGTTGTAATACTCTTAGTTCTGTAGGATTTTCATTTAGAACTTGCCTGCGAGCTATTCAAATATTTAGACTATAAGTCGTGAAGATCAGATCTTTCAAAAAGAAGACTTGAAGACAGCCTCTCCGTATCTACGAAGTATTGGCATTATCAAAAAGGGGGGAAATTGTTGGGATAAATACAACCAGTTTTGATAATCGCCATCGTACAGCAAGAAGTTTTCAGAGTTAGCAATTCGCTAAGTATGGAAGTTATTAGGAAACTTCGTACAACATATCCATACAGCAAGAGATCTTCTTACAGAGTCCGATCCTACAGAGCCTACATCTTCGTAGTGAAGAGAGTTGGATACATCAATCTTGTTGTAGGAGTTTTACTTAGGAAAAGTAAAACTCATCCAACAGGACTGAAAAATAGCTTTAAAGCGTTGTGAAATAAATTTTATTTATTCATAAAGTATTCACGGTTAAAGCAGCATTTAATGCTGATGTGACAACATTTAATACGGCCGAAAGAGATAACAGTATGAACACACTGAAGAGCATTAATGCAAAGTCAAAAAGAATGTCTACAGCATTAAATGCGAATCGCCTTTAATTCAAACATTCTGCAGCCACCAATCAGAGACGTCTACATCTCGCCAAACGGCCAACGACTACATTTATAACGGATCTATTTCCAAGGTTATAAATAGCTCAAGCAAGAGGACATTACTCACTTAATGAACTGAATCTCGCGCATTACATCTAACAAATAGCTCTGACAATCAGAATATCAAGCTAAGTAAGAGCATTATATTTCCTGAGCATACAACACTATCAAAGCGAAGAAATATACAAGTCCTCAACGCAAACAACACATCATACAGTAGTCGCTCGCCAAAGCATACAACTGCTCTTTGAACTCGTTCTACCATCTTTACCGTTGAGATCAACCTTAGCCCTACGTGGACTAAGTCCTTACTAGTTCCGACCTGTGTGGGAAGAATAGCATTGAGGACGAAGCTTCGATTTGTGTGAGAAGAAGCAAGTCGAAAGAGCTGAAGCCAATCTGTGTAAACGGCCCAAGCTGTTGTCACTGTATCAATTTGTGTGAACGATACAGAGACATGTTTAGTTAAAGTCACGTAGTTGTGTACGTAGTAATTTTAATAAACATTTTAATTACTCCTGTGTGGAGGACCAGAGGATGTAGAGGGGTTTACCTCGAACCACTTATATCTGTGTGTCATTTACATTCCGTCCTTACTGTTTTCATTTATAATTGTGATTTAAAGTATACATTGTGAAAATCTTGTATGCATCAAGCGAACAGGAGAATACCTAGTTGCTACAACAACTCAATCTTAGTCTTCTGCTACGCATTAACTTTGAAAAACATTCAGCTTATTGTATTCTCACCTTCTAAAATATTTAATGTATACTCTGTGGCCAACAATTATTATGTATCTTCTGATATTCAATGTTATAAACAGTGACCTGAACACTATAAAGACTTAAGCTTTTACGCATTTTATGATTCTCTTTTTCTTGCGTGTTGATTTATCTATTTCTATATAAGAATTGGTATACATTTTTGTTGACCAAACGAAGCATCAACAATATTAATATATCATGTTAATAAAAATATGCCTTATGTAAATATAATTTTGTAATTCTTGTAAATTTTATAATTTTATCTTATGAGATAATTTATGATCAAAGTCCATCTTCTAAAAAGAATGATAAATAGCATAAAACGAAGAGAGTGAGATATTATTTTTATTATTAAAAGATATGCTTGATTTTTGAATAGAAAAAAATTGGATCTGCAAAAAGAAAATAAGGGCGTTGTAGATCCCATTTAACACGATATTAGTAGGATAAACAAAAAAAAATATTATAAACTAAACAAGCGCCATAATTCTTGGTTATATGGAAAAAAGGTTGAGAAAAAAAAAATACTTCATCCACTCTTTTATAATTGCAAAATTTGAATTTTTACATTTATTAATGTATAATTTTGAGAATTGATATTTAATTACTTATTAGTACAAATTATATTAAGTTCACACTTTGAAAGTATAAATCGATACATATCTGACAAAACTCACACGAATATGTTTTGTGTATAACTCACAAAAAGACGATCAAAAGAAAAAGTTTTAAGTCGGTATAAAAGTTTCAATGTTGCAATAATTATAAAATAGAATAAGTATATGGTTTAGTATGAAAGTGTGATATAAAGAGAAAAATGAGTTAATTTGTGAGAATTTCACAGGCAAATTAGACACGTCATGTATTGTGAGTTTCGACTTGCATGGTGATAGTAGCACTCGGACTTTTGAAATCGGGAATCGCGGAACCGATCCGAATCGTATCGGAACCGACGGTTCGTTCGGTTCCTAGCAACAATTTTTTTTCGGTTCGGTTCGGTTCGCGGTTCTTGTTCGTTTTAAAGAGGAATCGATTTGAACCGCAAGGAACCGTCCGAACCGCACCGAACCGGAAAACCGACCCTCTGAATATAATATAATATAATATATTCTTATTAAACATAATTAATATAATATAATATAATATAATATAATATATTCTTAATAAAATAAAATATAATGTAATATATTTCGTCTGAACCATACAAAATCGGTTCCGGTTCGGTTCCGGTTCGGTTCGGTTCCTGTGCTGTTCGGTTCTGAGTCGGTTCGGACAAAAAAAAAACTGGCAAAACCGAACCGCGAAAAAACTATGCGGTTCGGTTCCTGTTCCTGTATTTTTCTCCCTGTAACCGAAAAATTCCAGACCCAGGTGATAGTAATTCTGATCAATTATGACCCGAGAACGAGCATCCGAAGAGATGCAAGTGAACCAAGTCAGTTGGTGAACTATTTAGGATTGACGCGATAAAAAATTCATTCGAATTTGTTTAAAAACCTTGTTTCCTACAATTTGTTTAAGAAGAAAACTACCATAAATTAATTTTAGAATGATGTTCTAACCTGATAATTATCACAGACTGATAATAAAATTGATAGTTTCAATTGATTTTAATATAGATGTTTAGCAAATTACCTGATAAACTAACTGTTTTTTTTATAAAATTACATAAAATGACATCACTTTTATTTTTCTATTATTTTTTAAACTTTCTCATTATATTTTAACAATAATTGTTATACAATAAAATAAATGATATTTTTGTCTATTATTATTTTAATATATGTACTACCTCTAAATTACATTTGCGATTCACAGTTCACTGTCACTTTGAAAAGTCATTGATAATTTTTTTTGATGGTCTAAAATTGCCGTTGAATAGGACTTGTGTGTGTAATTTTAGTTACGAACAAGTTCACAACAACAATATGTATCAAAAAGATTACTTAAAATATAAAAGATAAATCGAATACAAAATTATTGTATTAAATTTAGAACAAAGTAATTAATTAGCAAATGTAATAGAGTGATGATCAGACTAACCATAATTTTTCGCGTCCACCACTCATCTGAAGCCTCAATTTTTCCTGAAAAGTTAACGGATAGTGGGTTTATTTGTAATATGTTAAATACTCAGGGGGTGTTTATGCAAAAAAAAACCCTATGTTTTTATTTAATTCACGGACGTATAAGGAATATATAAAGATGAGAAGCTAGCTTTTTTTTTTCATAAGCTTGAAAAATTACCTTATCAATCAGCTAGCTGATAAGCTACCTGATTTGAGAAGCTAGTCGTTTACGAAACGAGCTTTTTTTTAGTCAATGGTCAAATAAGCTCATAAAACTTATAAGTTAACTGATAAGCTAGTGCTAAACACAACCTAAATAAGTAAAGTTGTATTTTCATTGGTTCACAAACAAACTCGATAGGTAAGTTAAATAAAAAAATATGCATTTATTATCTTAGACTTTTATACTATAGTTACTAAGATGTATATTAATCCTCTAATTAATTTTAAAATTTTGTAAAGAAAACAGTCAATTTCAGTAAATGTATTACATTTATTGTGAATAAAAAATTTATCATATGAGTAAAATTATATTTAATTTAGTTCAAATCTAAATTTGAAATATTCATTTAAACTTGATTAAACTCAAACAAAAATGATTCATATGCCTACAAAATGAAGCCTCTGAAATGTTTCTACACCATACAAAATACGCATGTCACAATTACTTACTATTGATTGGTTAATGTCGACACTCACACATTCTGGTGTAGAGCCTATTTCAGACTGATTTCAGAGGCCAATTTATCATTGCTCAAACTCAAAATGTTCGATGAAAAAGGTGAGCTTGACTTGGTAATAAATGCATTAAGTTAGAGCTTGACAATACTCGATGCGACTCGATTGATTACTCCCTACTACGGACGGTCATGATTGCGATGAATCAATCGATTGACAACATAGTTATGTATGGACTTGGAAAGTGTGGGATTTGGGTCAAAATCACATAAGGTCACAGACAGTCACACATGATTAAAAATTTGTGATTGGATGAATTTGAGTATTATCAAAGTTGAAATGTACATGATAGAATGGTGTGGTCAGATATTATTTTTAGCGCGGATTATAACTTATAAAAAAAAGTATGTGAACCAAAAAATATAAAAGAAAACAAATATATAATTAGGTTTTCTTATGGTTCTTCAAGATTTTCGAGGTTTTAGGACTTAAATAAAGATTTTTTTAATGAGGTTAATTTTATTTCTAAAGAATATTTGTGTATATCATGGTAAATTAATATTATCTATTTATATTTTGATATTTTCGGTATTTTTCCTATTTCATCATGGGCAATGAATATTGAGGTGACTAGTGATAAATATCATCTCTATTTTAGCACTCTTTCTCCTTTAATTCACAAATTCATCATTTATATATATTCGTCTTCCATATTCATCGTAGTAGTAAATATTATTTTCATATCCATCACTCATCTCTCTCTCTCTCTCTCTCTCTCTCTCTCTCTCTCTCTCTCTATATATATATATATATATATATATAAAGAATGAGTTCCCCTATTAAATGTGAGCATTAATGGCCTTAAGTCAAGAAACTCTATTATGCAAGAATGAATTCCATGCTTAGAAGTTTGATGGAACTGGAACGTGTAAAGCCTTCAAATTATAAGTTGATTTTGTTTAAATAAATAGTATTGATTAATATGCCTAATAAATATTTTTGAGTCCCTTCATTTTCTTTGCAATTAAGTTACTCTCAATTTATAGATCAATTCATGTTGTCTAAATAGCCCGCTTATATATTCTCCACCACTCCAGCACTCCACGTTTTGAATCCCTTTATTTGCTTAAATGTCTTCATCTTGGTGAGACAAACAAAGCCAAAACGGAAAACGATACGGAAAAAAGAAAAGACACCGAAGAGGTAGGAACAGTAAACCAAGTCCACAAACATCATCAATCCTACATCTAAGATACAACCATAACCCTCACCATCTCTCCCCAACACTCATCTAACCAGGGGCGGAGCCAGGGGGTCCGGGAGGGTCCATGGACCCTGCTGGCCGGCCGGAATTTTAAGGGAAGGGGGTCCGGGGAGGGGGTTCGTGACTTCCTGGGAGTTGCAGCGCCGCACGGCTGGGGTGGGGAAGGAAGGAGACTGATGTCTCGATTTTTTTTTTTTTTAATTTTCCCCTTTATGTGAAACGACGTCGTTTCAGTAAGTAAACTTACTGAACCTAAACGACGTCGTTTCGTACTAAAAAAAAAGGAAAATAAAATACAAAACGGTGGGTTATTAAAAGAAAGGGCAGCGCTTTCACCCCATCCACAGAAGACAGAAGACAGAACAGAACAGAAGCAAACAACCAAAGCGAGCGACTGCGGCGAGCGAGCGACTGTGTCTGTGTGCAAGATTGTTGGAGTATAAATTACACAGGTCATTTTTGCATCCTGCTTTGCTTCCCATTCAATTGTTAGAGTATTGATCTTGAGCCAAGGTTCTATTTAAATTTTAGGGTTTTAATGATTTTTTATTAATTTAGATTTATAGTTTAGGATTTATTTATTGAAATTGGGATTTGAGATATCTTCAAAAGCACAATTTAATATTTATGCATTGCATATTAAATTATTAATTGATATTTGTTGAGTCACTTGAGTATTACTTGTTAAATTACTTGATTGTGGAAAATTTGTTAAACGAGGCATCATGGCCCGTGCGATGCACGGGCTTTGTTCACCATGATTAAATCACACTTGTATTTCGGGTAAAGTATTCGGGTTATGTTGACACGTTGATTTCTTTTGTATACAACATTCAAATGCATCAGTTTACTCATTACAGTCCGTTATCTTCTGATAGACAATACATCTCAACAAAGTTATAACTCACAACTTTGAAACGACAGTTTATTCCCTGAGCTCTTAGTTTAAGCAAGATTTTGTCCAATACCTCAAATATTAATTTTCATGCAACAATCTTAGGCAATACTAATAGCGATATAACTCTTCATTTAGAAAAAGTATATATATATAGTATCGCTCGAGTATGAGTTATATATCTTTTTTTGTAACAATCATACCTAATTCTTCAAGCTCATGTTTGTGTATACTCTTTTAGTCATCAACTATTATGTGACTTCGGCTTACTTATTCAATAAGTTCTAAAATAGTATAGCTAACACGATATTATATCTCGAGATATATGGTTATCCCGTAGTATTTAAATATGAGTTATCCTTGTTTTGTAATATCGTACCTAAATCTTAACCTCTTGTGTACTCTTTTAGTCCTCAGTTATTATGTGACTTCGACTTACCTGATTCAATTAATATCTAAAAGATGTATCTAACACGCCATTCTATCCCGAGATTTGTGGTTCTTTAGAGTATTTAAATATGAGTTATCCTTATTTTGTAGTAATCATAACTAAATATGAGTTTCAATAAAAAGTTATCTAACACGACATTTTATCTCGAGATTTGTATACAAATTTTTACCCACTTTTGGATAAAATCTATTTATATACTCCCTCCTTATATTATTTGTTCAAAACATTACAAATTAGTAAAAAGTTACTTGTATAAAAATATAATCATATTTACATATTGTTACAAAATATATACAGTATCATCTTGCTTAAAAAACATCATTTAGAAGTTCCAAGTATATATTGATATAAGTATATTTTTTTTTATGGGCATACAACAAATCATATTTTGTGTCGTACCAATTTTTCTTAAGACAAAAAGATAAGATTTTTTATATACAAAATTTCTAAATTTTTTTACATATAACTTTATATACAACTGTTTACAGGTATATATTGATATAACCTCATCATTTTATGATTTTGTATATATAAATAAAAAGTGTACATTTTATAAGAATATATGTTTATATACACCCACAAAATTCGTATCATATTTAGAAAAATAGAGAAAATCCATAAATTCTAAAACTTTTTACAAAATTATACACACAAATTTAAATTGTTTAAAAAATTAAGAAGAAAAAAGGTTAGATTTTCTTAAATATACTAAAGCAATCCTGTTTTTACATAAAAATAATAATAATAATAATAAAAATAAATAATTAATTAATTAATTAGAGAAAATACTATATTAGAAAAGATATAAGGAACATGGATAGCAAAAGAAACTATTACCTCAACAATTTATCCACTGAACTTAAAAGAAAGAATTAAGAACATTGATAAAGATCATGGATATGGATATCAAGAACAAATTTGTTAAATAAAATCAGGTCACGAAATTATGAACAAATATGAAGAAAAAGAAATACACATAGAAAACACAAATATAAAGGATGAAGAAAATGTTACCAAAAAAATCATCCATCTTCCTATTGGTATCCACCATAGCACCACCACTTCTTCCATGAAGATACCTAGAACAATAAACCTCAAATCGTAAATAAAAAACATGCATAAAAATCAATATATGAAATCATATGAAAATTCACTGATATATAGTTTGGATGTTAGCACCAAAATCCTCTCACGAATTAAAGCAGTTCTAAGCAAAAAATAATTTAGATCACCAATGATTTTGAGAAAGAGAAGAGGAAGATGTTAGGTTGGTGTGTGTAAAAAGGAGATGTTGGGTTTTATAAAAGCAAAGGGAGGAAATAATTGGTGGTTGTCATTGTGTTGAAGCACTATTTCACCACTGTTATTGCTAGGATTCAATGAACATGAATAATAAATTGATACATTTAATGGTGAGCAAGTGAAAGGAGCTGGCATGGTAACTTGAAAAGGTTTGGTGATCGTAGCTTCATTCCTAGCATTTAAAGGTGATTAATATGACGTTTTCTTTTAGACAAATGGAAAGTCATATGACCCATAAAGACTTAAAAGAGACTTGATGAATCTGTATATTTAATGCCTTTATATACAATGTGTTGATTTATTTGTATAGAGACATTAATGCTCTCATCATTAATGCTCTCATTTATGCCATGAAACTCATTTTTTATATATATATAGATGACTTGATTGTGGGAAATTTGTTGAATTACTTGATTGTGGAAAATTTGTTGAATCGAATGTACTTTGGGAGTATGAATTTATTTATTGCTTGTTGATTCATGATTGATTGATTGATATAGGAATATGGAAAAATATTTTTCACGAAAGAGCCCATCAACGAGTACTCCCCAACAACAACAACTTGTTGTGTCTTCAAGTACGCCGAGTGAGGATTTTATTGTTAAATCAAGTGGAAAAAGAGTTAGAACGGAATCGGAGACTAATCTTATTTGCGAGGGGGGTGATATTATTAGTGACCCGGGACTTCGCAAATGCATAAACGAGTATGAGCCGCGAATTAGAGATGAAGTTAGAAGAAAATATGTGCAAATGGGTCCTTGTCAACCACTTTCTCATGTTTATCCGAAAATAAAAATACAAGATCGAATGAGGGCGTTTCAAGTTGAATGGTTCAAAAAATGGGAATGGTTGGAATATAGCATTTCAAAAGATGCCGCATTTTGCTTATGGTGTTATCTTTTTGGAGATAAAAAAAGTCGGAGATGAGGTATTTTCCAAAAAAGGATTTCGAAATTGGAAGAAAGCTTCCGAGAAATTTGGTGATCATATCGGAAGTGAAGGAAGCGCACACAACAATGCTCGGACATCATATGTTGCATTCAAAGATCAACGACAAAGTGTGACTAGAAAAATATATGATGGAGCGCAAGTACTAAATGCCGTTTATCGCACTCGTTTGACAGCAAGTGTAGATGTCGTTCGACTCCTTCTAAAATGTGGGTTGGCTTTTTGCGGGCATGATGAGTCGTCCACCTCGTTAAATAGAGGTAATTTTCTTGAAATACTTCATTGGTATAGTTTGCGTTGTCATGAAGTTGGCAAAGTAGTTAACGAGAATGCACCTATAAACCATCAACTTAATTCTCCTTGTATTCAAAAACAAATTGTTAGAGCTTGTGCTTCAGAAACAACGAAAGTTATTGTTGCTGATATTGGTGATAAGTTCTTTGCTTTACTGATTGATGAGGCTCGAGATAGTTCAATAAAAGAGCAAATGGCCGTTGTTTTACGTTATGTAAACAACAAGGGTGAAGTTTTAGAGCGGTTTACTGGAGTTGTTCATGTTAGAGAAACAACCGCTCTTTCTTTGAAAAGGGCAATTGATAATTTTTTTCTTTCACATAAGTTATCAATTTCCCAAATAAGAGGTCAAGGATATGATGGGGCATCAAACATGCGGGGTGAGCTAAATGGTTTGAAGACTCTTATTTTGAATGAAAATTCATGTGCAAGGTATGTCCATTGTTTTGCTCACCAACTTCAATTGGTAGTAGTGGCTCTTGCTCAAGTAAACCAATTTGTGTGCAACTTTTTTGAATATGTGACTTTGATAACAAACACGGTTGGTGTTTCTTGCAAAAGAATGGATGAACTAAAAGAAGCGCAACATAAAAATATTGTTGAGAGTTTAGAAAAGGGTGATATTTCGACAGGAAGAGGTTTGAATCAAGAAACTAGTTTAGCTCGACCAGGTGCCACACGTTGGGGTTCGCACTATAAAACAATTGTCCGTCTTCTAGCTATGTGGTCTTCAGTGCTTGAAGTCCTTCAGAATATATACGAAGATGGACATGAATCCAAAAGTAAAGGCATCGTTGTTGGCTTGATTGATAAGATGGAAACTTATGAGTTTGTATTCATTGCTCACTTGATGAAGGTAGTATTGGGGTTGACAAGTAGTTTGTCACAATTTTTGCAACAAAAAGACCAAAACATTGTACATGCTATGAGTTTGGTTGTTACTACCAACAGACAATTGCAATATCTCAGAGAGAACGGATGGAAAGATCTATTAGGAGATGTCAATAGTTTTTGTTCTAAAAATGATATTAGCATCCCGAATATGGAAGATAATGTCCCGGGTCGTCTTCGTCGTAAGCACACATTCTTTCACCATTTCCGAGTTGAGATATTTTATCAGGTAACCAACTATCTATCCATTTATACTTGTAATTAGTCAAAATTACTTATTATAATTAGTTTATTTATACTTGTTTTTTTAAACATGTTCCCATTATTTTATATGTAATAGGTTGTTGACCGTATTAGTCAAGAGATGGAGAATCGTTTCACTAAGACCAACACAGAATTGCTTATGTGCATAGCATGCCTTGATCCTAAGAATTCGTTCTCCAATTATAGTTCTTCAGGGTTAGTTCGACTTGCAGAACTATGTCCGCAAGATTTTTCGGTGGATGATCGAATGGAGCTCAAAGAGCAACTAAAGATGTGGATTTCTGAAATGAGAAGAAATGCAATATTTTCTAAATTAGAAAATATTAGAGAACTTGCGACTAATATGGTGAAAGTGGGATTTCACACAACTTTTCACTTGGTGTATCTTCTTATCAAGTTGGCTTTAGTTTTGCCTGTTGCAACTGCTAGTGTAGAACGAGCCTTCTCTGCAATGAATATTGTCAAGACAGATTTGCGCAACAAGATGGGAGATGAATTTTTGACCGACTGTATGGTGTGTTATGTCGAAAAAGATATTTTTTTGGGTATTGACAATGAAGTGATTATTCAACATTTCCAAGCTATGGGATCTCGCGGACTGGACTTACCGCATTTACCGCGTGTTTGAGGGGTGACTTGACCGTTAGCGGTGCAGTTATTGAATATTAATTGTATTTGATGTTATTATTTTATATTTGAACTTATTGTTTTTTATAAAAAATTTAAATATATACTCGATAGTCTGGACCCCCCCGTATATTTTCTCTGCCTCCGCCACTGCATCTAACTAAAACAAACAACACGGAAAAAATGAATGATCTCAGATGGTTCAACTTTATTTCTAATCTTTTAAAGCTTTTTTTTTAGTTAAACCGTTTTCATCATAGATCTAAGACAAACGAAACCACAAACAACCTACCCGAGACCATATCAGATCTTGAAGACAACAACTATCAGATATTAAGCTGGAACGAGAACATCTTCGAACATTTTTGGGTTTCGGTTGTGGGTTGTGGCTGCTGTATGAAAGGAGTTTTTGAGTTGTTTTTGAGTTGTTTGGTGCTCGGCTATCATCAGAAGATGAGCTTTGAAGAAGATGTGATGAATGAGGTAAGTTTTGATTTTGATCGGTTTGATGAAAGAGATAGAAGGTAGGTGAGAGGTATGGAGGGGGGCGGATTATACAAAGTGTGAGTTTTAGGTTAAATGAAATAACAGGTATTCACAAGTTATATCATTTGGGTATGGATTGGACCGGGTAGTCATTTCATCTGGATTGGGCTGACAAATGTGATTTGGGCTGAAATAAATGGACTGCCGGAATTATTGGACTAACAAAATTGCTATCCAAAAGTATTTTGATACAACATATTGGATACAATTTTTTATAATTATTGGTATAATGAGTGGTATTTTGGACTACTAATGTGTTGTAATATAGATTAAAATGATCGTTGTGCTTGGAGAACTTGGTGGTCGAGATGAGTATTCCTTATTGAAGCACTTAATCAGGAAAAATCAATAAACACTTTTCTCACGACCCTTTTGATCCCAATTTATTAGGTGACGTACACAACTAATTGCATTCATAAGGTGCTTTATAGTTTATACACTTTCTAATGCGTTCATAAGTTGCGTTTATACACATCTTCACTTTAGTAATTCTTTAATTCATCATTTCATTTAATTGTTACTTGAAGGGGCCTATCCATGCCTCTATAAAAGGTACCGCCAATTAGTTATCGATTATCATATGATGATGGGTCGCAAGTAAAATGTCGGAAATATATATGAGAAGTGCATAGAACCCATAGTTCGTTGGTTTTATGTCAGAATAACAACATCCTTATGTGTATATGACATTATTTGTGGCTTAGCCAATATATTGTTTGGTATTTAAATAAGCTACATGTTTTTCCACACCAACAAGTGGTTAAGGAGTCCATTTTTTTGCTGAATTGACATTGAATATGCAGGTTTCGGTTGCAGTCACATAAGGAGATTGTTCGTTGTTTTTTTATGTGGTGATAAAAACTTTTAGCTAACAAATTGTTTGATATTACATTGACCTACATATTTTTCACACTTGCACCACGTAAAACGCGCTTTTTTGCTTCATTGTCGTTTAATATATAGGTTTGGATTGGAGGTACGCGAGCACATGTTCGTTGTTGATTGGGCTATACATTAGGTCTTTAAACCTAATGAGAGTGGGTAATTTATACACTTAAATTGGAAACTCTTTTTAATCGTAACAACAAATATACTTACTAAAGGGAAATGAAGAGATACCCTATACATGATCTCTTGCAATTAACAATATTTAATAAAGGACAATGAATAGATGCTAATAGAAACAACCTCTAGCATTCAGCTGACTTGAAACTATTTCTTGCAACTAATGTGTGAAGATGGGACTGATTAACTTTTCAATACCCACACTAGGTTAATAAATTTTGGTTTGTGAATTAATATCAACTTTTAATCACCCAACAATTATTGCATTTAATGATATTTAGGAAGTTGCTCACCCACAAAAATCAACTTACCTCAACTTTTAATCACCCAACAATTATTACATTTAATCACATTAAGTCATTACTCACCCAAAAACTCAAATTTAGAATGAAAGAAAAAAAGAGAATAGACAAAAATGAGAATGCAATTTAATTTTGTGTACCGTATCCCCGAGTTTAGGAGAGAGAATATGAGAACGCATATGATATTACAATTATATCATTTGTTGCATATCAAATTTATGATTTATTTTAGGGTATTTAAGTCATTGTTTTGATAAAAAGTTTCATAATATACTTTCCTCCTAAATCAATTCACTTTTGAGAAGAAAGTTTGCAGAGAAATTTAATAAAATTTCCTCTCTTACGCCTATTCTTTTTAATTTGAATGAATCGAATCGAATGGATTCGAATGGATCGAATGAATCGAATGGACTCGACTCGAATCAAATATATATTAAGGGTAAATAATAATAATAATAATAATAATAATAATAATAATAATAAAACTAGAAATAATGAATATAAGAAAATAATAATAATAATAATAATAATATAATAATAAAATATAAATAATAAGTTGAGATCTATTTGATAAGGGTAAATTATAATAATATTAATGATATTAATAACAATAATGATAATAACTATAATAATAATAACAATAATAATAACACTGATAATAATAGTAAATAATAATAATAGTAATCAACAACAACAATGATAATAATAAATATTATTAATAATAATAGTAAATATTATTAGTAATAATAACAATAATAATAATTAAGATTAATAATAATAATAACACTGATAATAATGGTAAATAATAATAGTAATCAACAACAACAACGATAATAGTAAATATTATTAGTAATAATAACAATGATAATTAAGATTATTATTATTATTATTATTATTATTAATAAAAAAATAAGAAGAAGAAGAAGAACAATCGAATCGAATCGAATCGACTGAATGGACATGAATCGAATCAATCGAATCAATGAACTCGAATCGAATCCAATCGAATCAATTGAAAACTGAAAAATAAGTCCAAAAGAACAAGGCTTTATTCATTTATCTTCTCCTCTGAAAAAACTTGAGCACACAAATTTATTTTCTTTTTTTCTCACTTTTTTCTCTTATTTCAAAAATAAAATTTAGAAATGTAGTGTAAGGGTATATAGGTTCTCAATGTGAATTCGATAGAATGATTGTGAGTTTATAGATTATTTTTATATGTATGCCGATGTTATAATCTTAGGTTATATTTGTTGCAAGGG
This sequence comes from Orobanche coerulescens, assembly GCA_033398695.1. Classification (NCBI taxonomy): domain Eukaryota; kingdom Viridiplantae; phylum Streptophyta; class Magnoliopsida; order Lamiales; family Orobanchaceae; genus Orobanche; species Orobanche coerulescens. The sequence continues at coordinate 3,818,320 of CM065810.1, forward strand.
AAAATGCGTCAACGTGATGAAGGACAAGTGTCATTGCTGAGGGTGTGGCAATAGATGCAAGAAAGGGAATATTGCGTTGATGGGATGTGTAGTTATGCATAAAAGAAAAAGTATTGCTGAGATAAATGCATGAAGCCTGCATGTTGCAAATAGCAATTCAATTTTTATCTTATTACAAAGTTGATATATATGTATTAAAGAGTTAAAGTATATCTTCATATGTGTATCTATATGAAAATGATTTGATTACTTTTATTAATAAATGTTGCATTGTCGTTCTTGAGAATCAAGAATAGGAAGAGAATTAAGCTGTTTTGTAATCTTGATCAATTTATACTGCGATTTAAAGACTCTTTTTGGGAATGTATTTAGTTATATATGTATAATCTTCACATGAGAGTTTTATTAATTTGTTCATATTGGCTAAGATTGTTGCATGAAAATTAATGTTTGAGGCATTGAAAAAAATATTACTTAAAATAAGACCTTAGGGAATAAACTGTCGTTTCAAAGTTGTGAGTTATAACTTTGTTGAGATATTGTCTATCACAATGTAACGGACTATAATTGAAATACCCGGTTGTAATTCAGTCATTATCATTCAGTAATTTCATTCGGTGATTGTCACTCAGTGGATTTTCACTCATTTATAATCATTCATCAATCATGTTCATTCACCCGTGTTCACCGTTCGGAGAAACTTCGAGTTGTGTATCGTTATTGTCCATTGTTTCAACTTTCCACATATGAGTTCGACTTTGTTAGATCACCATTAATTTTTGGTAACTCCAAAAATTCTAAATCTTTGCAATATTATATAGCATCGAGTTATCTTTCCAATGGTTCAAACGGTGAGTCAATCGGAGTCCGGACGAGAGAGTTATGGTCGTTTTAGCTCAACCGATCATTTTTTGATTTTGGCGATCACGCCGATCGAACTTCGGTCGTGTCGTCCGACACGGCCCGTCTTTGTACTCGTCCGAAATGCCGAAGTCTCGCCCACAGGACTCGACTGCGTTTAAATGCACGCGGCCGAGTCAAACTCTTCCGGATAAGCCAGAACCGACTGCCCATACGCCCGACCGTGTCCCAGGACACGGTCGAGTCATGCCGAGTCGCTGTCGGACGGGTCACTATCGGAAGGCCCTTCGCGCCGCGACCGTGTCAAGCAGGACACGGTCGAGTCCCTGCCGGCCAGATGCGCGCCGCGGCCGTGCCGATCGGCACGGGCCGTGTCTGACAGACGAGTCAACCCCTATAAATTCGTTTTTTGAGCATTTCAGCTCATTTCTTCTATTTCTTCCACCTTCATACGAGAGAGAAAGGCTTGAGGGAGATATTTTGTCATCATCAATCACTTGTGTGTTCGGATTTCATCATCTTGATTCATTGGGAAGCTTGGATAGTCGATTTTACACGTTTTCATCGGATCGAAGTGGTTGGATCTTCAAGAGGTTCAACACCTTGGATTTCGATTCTATGTTGAGATATGATTTTTTGGACGTTATAATCATGTTATATGAAGGGATATGAATATGATTATGAGTTTGTATAAGGATTCATTGGATTATTGAGGGATTATTCAAGAACACTTTGATTATCGAGTTAAAATTGGGGGTTTTCGATTAATTGTCGTTATAATCACGTTTTCGGATATTCATTTCGGATTATTGATCATTTGGAAGATGTTTATTGGTTTGAAACACCTCTTGGGGGATTTTATAGTGGCTCATTAAGATTTGATTGTAAACAATCGGAGTTTGGCCACAACGTATTCGATATAATGCCCCAATAAACTTAGTTTATTCGTATCGACGTTTCGAGTTCGTTACATTCGTGTTTGATTCGTGTATTGAACGGATTGTTGGTAATTGTATTTATTCAAGGTTGTTCGAGCGACCGATATCTCAATTAGGACGTTGTTCGTGGAAGGATAATTATCACCGGTGTTGAGTAAGTTAATTCTTACTCGGTTAAAAGGATATTCATTCCTTTTTGTTGTTGATTACTCATAATCATAATTCATTCATCATAATATTAATCATTTTGAGACCGGTAATTGTCGAATAATCATTTCATTCACGAGGAACGACGGTTCCAAATCATTTCATTGGGTTATCAATCACGTCACTATTACTTTCATATCGGTGAGTCATCTTGGACTTGTCTAATTATTATTCATTGATATTCAGTGTGGTCATTCTCGTTCATATGACCTTCTGGGTTCATATTGCGTGGCCGGGTGTGGCTGTGTGGAATTTTTAGTCGGGCACACGATGGTTATGTATTGGGTTCACCGATACATTAGACCGTGCACACGGGAAAGCGTTACACCGTGAGACTAATTAGGTACAAGGACGGGTGTGTCCGGTCATTCGTCTTGTACACTCGCACAGAACACTACGGGCGTACTATGGTACTCCTCTTCAGCGTAATTCATAATTAAGAATATTTCATAGCTTCAGTTAATCATGATTGTGTATTTTCAACCCTTGAGGATTGTTGTTCTGTGTAACTGACCCCGTTTGGGGATTTTGTTTTTCAGGTCTTGGCAAGGCAAAAGCACGGGGAGAACACGCTGACGTCGAGGAGTCCCAGTGATACTAGTAGGGGGCCCCAGTCTTTCCGTTTATTTCAGTCATTTCAGTCATGTCAGTTAATTCCGTCAATTGTATTTCCGCTGCAACTTCCGTTTGAGATGTTTAATTATTTAGAGTGGTGTATTTTATCTTCATATAAAATATATTAGTATTCGGTATTGTCCTGGTGTGTTGTACTTGAACTCCTCATCGGATTACTTGGTAATATAATGTGGTTCGGTACTACAATTATATTATTTAATTCATCATTTTCATTTGCCTGGTGGGTCCCAGTCGGGGATTCACGGCACTGTAATATCCGCCTAGTTTGGGGTGTTACAGAGTTGGTATCGGAGCGTGGTTTTGAATACTACCTTCCGAGTCATGTCTCATTTGAAGTCATCGTCATCAGACTAGTATCATTGGACTTTCGTGTCACGTGTGACCTGTGCAAATGCCGAGCCAATCAGACCGAAAGAACTGTAAGATTTCTAATGCCATGGTATAATTTCTGGCAATAGTCATTCATTCATCATTCATCAATTGACAATCCTCAAACATCATCATTCATTGTGATCAGGACGATCCTATTAACTCATTAATCACTTAATTCATTTCAATACTCAGTTAATGATCAGGACGATCATATTAACTCATTAATCACTTAATTCATTTCAATACTCAGTTAATGATCAGGACGATCATATTAACTCATTAATCACTTAATTCATTTCATTACTCAGTTGTCGATCTGGATGGCCATATTATCAATCTTATTAAGTTATTCAAGATAATCATTTCAAGAATTTTATCAGATAATCATGTCACTTCAGTAAATCATTCATATAATCACTAAGTTAGAACATGTATACTCATTTTCATCATCTCATGACATAATCATAACGTGATAATTATGCGGGAAATGTAATCATTATGCGACTTTCCTCCTTCAGTATGGAAAGGGCAAGAAGAGGACGTGGAGGACGAGGCCGTGGAGCGGGCCGAATCCCGAGAGCTCGTGTGAATACACGTGCGAATGCGAGGAATAATGTTAACTCATCTAGCAGTGACGCTGCCACTCATTCACCGGGGCGTGATCATTCACTTTCGGGGAGTCGTACCCGGGACACGGCTCAGTCAGAAGGTGTTCGGATCGATCCACTCGCCTTTATGCAGGGCATGATGGCCCAGATGACTCAGATGACACAACTAATGGAGACGATGCAAAATTCAGCTAATCAAAATCAACAGGCTCCTCCGCCGCCACCTCAGAGGCAAGAGAGGAATGTGAGCAGTATCATCGGCGACATCTCTCGCCAAAGGCCACCTACTTTTGAAGGCTCATCTGAGCCGGCGGATATTGTTCATTGGCTCGAACACTTCGAGAAGCTATTTGCGATGGTAGAGTGTCCCGAAGGACACAAAGTTTCAGTTGCGGCTTACTATCTGGGTAAGATCGCTCATTCTTGGTGGTTATCGTTGAAGCCCACCGAAGGATCGTGTACTTGGGATCAGTTCAAGACTCTCATGATGGAGAGGTATTATCCGGCCCCACTCAGAGAGGCCAAGCTGTCAGAGTTACTCACTCCCGACCCCTCATCAGACGCGGATGTTCTCGCCATTGCCGAGAAATTTCAGGAACTTCTTCCGTTCGCCTCATCCATCATTCATTCCGAGGCGGATAAGATTAAGTATTTCAGCAAGAGGCTGAAACCCCGTATGAGACTTCAGTTACTTAATCATAATTGCACCACGTTGGCCGAATTCATCGAGAAAGCTCTCACTTATGAGCTTACTGCTAAGGAAATTGCTAAGCAGCAACCTTCGTCTGCTAGCAAGAAATCGAAGAACCGTAATCAGTCTGAAGGCGGTCAGATAACCTTCAAGAAACCCCGTGCGGGATCTGCTTTTTCTGAGCGACCTCCTGTGTCGTCTAAACCCGCGGAATCTCAGTCTCGAGTGGCCAGTTCGGCCATCACCTGTTTTAACTGTGGGGAGCTTGGTCACCTCAGTACCAAGTGTCCTCGACAGACTATCACGTGTCATAATTGTGGGATTGCTGGGCATAAGGCCCGTTTTTGCCGTAGGGACTCCAAACCTACTCCGGCGTCATCTCAGGCCCGGCGATCGGCCGTTCAAAATCGAGCCACTCAATCGGCGTCGTTTAAAGCAGCGGGAGCGACTAAAGGTGGAGCTTATAGCCGGCACGGAGGCGTCGGTCTGCGGGACTAGCAAGCCCCAGATTTATGAGATGAAGAAGACCGATGATCCTGAGGCCCGAATGATCTCAGGTACACTCTATATTCTATCTCAACCTGTGTGTACCCTTTTTGATACTGGTGCATCGCATTCATTCATTTCCGAATCATGTTTGAGTAGACTACGTCTGGGTAGTGCTACTAGTTGTGAGCCTTATGTCATTGGTCTACCTGATGGTAGACGAATTATCGGTAATCGGGAGATTCAGGATTGTCCGATTTAGTTTCAAGGTCGTGTATGGCCAGCGGACCTTATCGTGGTAGATTTGCCGAGAGACGACGTTATTTTGGGTATTGATTGGATGGATCGTCATGATGCCATCATTAATGTCCGTAAGCGTATGGTCACTATCATTTCAGACGATGGGGTCGAATGTGTGTTCCAGGGAGGTAATCCCAACTGTTTCGGAAGAGTTATTAATTTGATGAAAGCAGTGAGGTTACTCAATCAGGGATGTGTTGGTTATTGGTGCTATATGACCAAAACCGAGAAGTCACCAATAATGTTGACGGATATTCCGGTTGTGAGAGAATATGCCGATGTATTTCCAGACGAGTTACCTGGTTTGCCTTAACAGAGGGATGTGGAATTCACGATTGAGTTGGAGCCTGGTACGTCCCCGATATCGAAGGCACCGTACCGAATGGCCCCGACCGAAATGCAGGAGTTAAAGAACCAACTTGAGGAGTTGTTCGAGAAGGGTTATATTCGACCGAGTGCGTCCCCGTGGGGAGCACCAGTGTTGTTTGTCAAGAATAAGGATGGTTCATTTCGCTTATGTATTGATTATCGGGAGTTGAACAGGGTGACGATCAAGAATAAGTATCCCTTACCCCGTATTGATGATCTCTTAGATCAACTTCAGGGAGCTTCAGTATTTTCCAAGATCGATTTAAGATCTGGATATCATCAGTTGCGGATCCGAGAGTCGGACATCGCGAGGACGGCGTTTCGAACACGCTATGGTCATTATGAGTTTGTGGTTATGCCGTTTGGATTGACTAATGCACCTGCGGTATTCATGGAGTTAATGAATCGGGTTTTCATCGACTTTTTGGATCAGTTTGTTGTTGTCTTCATCGATGACATTTTGATTTATTCTCGTGACCGAGAGGAACACGAGTTTCATCTTCATCAAGTGCTCGACGTGTTGAGACGAGAACGACTTTATGGGAAGTTTTCCAAATGTGAGTTACGGATGTCAGTGACTTTTCTCGGACATGTAATTTCATCGACGGAGTTCGTGTCGATCCTCGAGAAGACGGAGGCTATTCGAGATTGGCTACCTCAGAAGAACGTTAAGGAAATCAAGTTTCCTCGGTTTAGCGGGTTATTATCGGCGATTTGTGGAGGGATTTTCTAAAATCGCTCAACCCTTGGCGAACCTTTACGGAAGGATAAGAAATACACGTGGTCCGACGCGTGCCAACGGAGTTTTGAGGAACTCAAGAGCCGGTTAATGTCGGCTTTGTACTTTCCTTGCTGCAGGGACGGAAGGATTTGTGGTTTATAGTGATGCGTCGGACGGGGTCTCGGATGTGTACTCATGCGAAGCAGGAAGGTTATTGCCTATGCTTCACGGCGGTTGAGACCTTACGAGGTTAATTATCCGACACACGACCTTGAGCTAGCGGCCCGTGGTGTTCGCTTTGAAGATTTGGCGTCATTACTTTTATGGCGTCACTTGTCGATATTCACCGATCATAAAAGTTTAAAGTATATATTTACTCGAAGGAGTTAAATATGCGGCAGAGGCGGTGGTTAGAACTAATCAAGGATTATGATATTGAGATCCTTTACCACCGGGCAAGGCGACGTTGTCGCCGACACCTTGAGTCGTAAGTCCGTTCGGGAGCGGATGCTTGCTCGTTTACGATTCGAAGGAGCTTCAAGGGAATTCCTTAGACCCGAGATCGAGTGCAGCCCAGTAGTCGGGGACAACTTTGTATGTTAGAGATTTCATCGTCACTTGAGGAGGTAATCAGAGAGAATCGAGTTCAGACCCTTCATTGTTGCGCATCCGTGAGGATGTGGCTCAGGGGAAAGCCCCTGGATTCGTGGTCCACGAGGATGGACTTTTGAGGTTTAAGAACCGGTTGTGCGTACCGGCGAATGACGAGTTGAAAAACTTGATTTTGAGAGAAGCTCATGCTACCCCTTATTCTGTTCACCCGGGGTCTAGCAAGATGTATAGAGACTTGAAACAAAATTACTGGTGGAGTAATATGAAGCGAGAAGTCGCGGAATTTGTTTCGAGATGCTTAACTTGCCAACAAGTCAAGATTGAACATCGGCCAAGCGGGTATGCTGAAACCTCTCCCTATTCCAGAGTGGAAGTGGGAAGACATTTCTATGGATTTCATCACGAGTTTTCCGACAAGTCGTCGTGGCATGAATACGATCTGGGTGATTGTGGACCGCTTAACTAAATCAGCTCATTTCCTTGAGATCAAGGATACGTGGGGTCCCAGAGAGGCGGCCCCGATTGTTCATCAAGGAGATAGTGAGGCACGCAGTACTCTAAGAGTATCGTTTCCGATCGTGACGGACGATTTGTGTCTCATTTTTGGAAACCGATTCATCGTGCTATGGGAACTCAGCTCAATCTCGATCGCCTTTCATCCTCGGTCAGACGGACAATCAGAGAGGACTATACAGACATTAGAGGACATGTTGAGGGCATGCGTCCTCGATTGGAAGGACGATTGGGAAGCCCAACTACCATTGATCGAGTTCACGTATAATAATAGTTGGCATGCTTCCATTAAGATGGCACCTTACGAGGCCTTGTACGGTCGTCGTTGTCGATCTCCCTTGTGTTGGGATGACTTGTCAGAATCAATCGGCACCGAACCCGATATGCTTATAGCCGCCCGGGAGAAGGTAGCTTTGATCAAGAGTCATATGTTGACAGCTCAGAGTCGACAGAAATCATATGCAGATAATCGTCGTCGACCACTAGAGTTCGAGACGGGTGACCATGTTTTGGTCAAGGTATCCCGAGTCGAGGTATTTTCCGTTTCGGAAAACGGGGGAAGTTGAGTCCGATATTCATTGGACCGTTTGAAATTTTGGATCGAGTAGGCGAGTTAGCTTATCGATTGGCGTTACCTCCGGCGTTGAGACGAATTCATTGTAACACCCAAAAATCCCATTGGGTTATTACAGTGCCGTGGACCCCACACCAGGTGATCCACCAGGCGAACACGACTAAAATACAACAAACTGACCAAAATAGGAAATCACAGACACTACTATGATGTCCGACATACTATTCCGATATGGAATTTCAACGACAAGGATGGGCCTACATGGCCAAAATAAAATACAACGACATACACGAGCCTTGCTCGGATAATACAAAATGACAACGGCTGAACAAAAATGGAGTACTCCAACTGTCTGACCAACATGAATACCAAAATATCTCGGACTAGTATCGCTCGAATGCCTCGTCGCCATCGTCATGCCCCTGTGTCTCAACTCTCTCCTTGCAAGTACCTAAAACATGAAAACATGTTCCGCCCCCACGGGGTCAGCCATCCAGTATAATGAATATCAAGTACATGCACAACATGATATGCATCCAAAGGCAGAATAAATAGTACAACAATGGTAGTACGAGATGCTCACAAACCAAAGTAAGAATCGAGCATTCGTGGAATACTATGCCCATGGCATACGATCAATACCTGCTCAATAGGTTAGAACATAAGTGCCCAACGGCGAAACATCAATATAGAACACAACAATACATTACCCGAAGGTAAATCAACCAACGCTGAAATAAATAAGGATCACAATGCCCGAAGGCTCAAATGGAAATACCGTTACATCACAATGGCCTGAAAGCCCTCAAATTAAGCCGCCAAAATATCACGATGGCACGAAAGCCCTCAAATTGCCAAAATATCACGATGGCACGAAAGCGAACGGCCGAAGGTAAATCATCACAATACTGAGATCTCAAAGAAACAAACTGACATTGAACATACCCTCGGGCGTATGAACGCTCAATCACAAAACGCCGAACACATCCAATCAAACATGGTCTATGAGCGATCAAAAATTATGCGGCTCAAAGATGGACATCACGACGCCCGATCCGGAAATGTGTCCGTGCACATGTCCACCCGTATACGGAATCCGAGAAATATACGTGGGACAATGTACCTAATTAGCCTCACGAACTAACGTCTCGTGTGCACGGTCCAATGCGGAAACATCCACGCATGACCATCGTGTGCCTGGCTAAAAATCCTACACAATAACCAATCGGCACGCAGATATGATTCCGGATATGTCACGATACAACATGACAACGAAACTCAAAGGATAACACATCCAATACGGATCATATGACTCACCAAGTGAACGATGACACACGAATAATGAAAGATCGACACGACCAACAATATTCAAAACAACCATCCTGGGATCAAAATCCCTGAGGACCGATTAACACGAGCAACGATCACAACACAACAGTTCGGGAAATCCTCAACCTTCAACGATCACAAAATTACCGAGTTCACAAGAATAATAGTGTGCTGCCTTGAATCGGTCAACACGACAATAATAATTCAACGGATGGGAATTATCGTTGATAATCCCAATTCAATACTTCGATTACCGTAGAATGGCCAATCGATAACAATTATACTACGGATGGGAATTATCTTTTTAACAACGGGTGGAAATTATCTTTGATAATCCCAATTCAATATATCGATTACCGTTAGAGCGGACAATCGATAATAATTATACAACGGATGGGAATTATCTTTGATAATCCCAATTCAATATATCGATTACCTTCAGAACGGTTAACCGATAACAATTATACAACGGATGTCTCGGCACCTTTAATCGGTTACCAATAACGAAGATGATAATCGAATACGTCAATGCCTTCAATCGGCCAAAACGATATCAATAGAAAAAAAACACTGATATCAATAACGACGATTCACAAAAAAAATATCTTGATGGAGCATCAATCAATAATAACAATCGATACGTCGATGCCGCGAACCGGCTATCGACAACAATATCTCAAAGGAACATCAATCAACAATAACAATCGATATGTCGATACCGCGAACCGGCTATCGACAACAATATTACCAACAAGTATCGTAATGCCTTAAATCGGCCATTTACGAACAACAATAATATTTGGCATAATTTGCCGGAGGGTATCGTATCAAACAATCCCCTGATATCAACAAAATCACAAAGAGACCAAGTCTCGAAATGATACACACATTCATACACATACATGATAACATTAATCTCATTGACCAGTACAAGTATAAAACTTGCCTCAAACCGAAGGCGAGAAAGTCCTTCCACGATCAACGTCCTACCACGAATCAATCAACGCGTCCTCCGTCAATCACAAGCACTCGAACAACCGGAAGAGTCGATCGGCCAAGTCCAAAAAAAAACTCCCATGCCGGAAATCGGCCGCCGGAAAAATGACCCGCCGGACCTCGTCCAACTCCGGCCCGTTTCCATCTATGGCCGGTTTTCACCATCTCCGTTTGTAACTCTTCGCCGGAAGAATGTCAAACCTCCGTTCCGCCGTCCGTTCCGGACAAAAACCACCTCCGGTCGCCGGAATCAATGGAGCTCCGCCATGACCGGAAACCATGAAGATCGCCGGTGCCTGCTCCGTCTCGCCGGAAGAAGAAAAAAAATGCCGGCTGAATCTCCGTTCGAATCAGATGTCGACGAACAGCTCATTTGGATTTCGATCTTAGGTCGGAAATTCCGACCAGGCCGCCGCCGAGCTCCGGTCGCGAGCCGCCTGCCGTCGCCGAGCTCTACCTCGCCGGAAAAATGGAGAAGCCGGCCGCCCGTCCTCAAGCTCCACCTTGCCGGAAAAGAGATGGAGAGAAGGGAGAGAGGGAGGGAGGACGAAATGGCAGCAAGAAGAAAGAAGAAGAACAAAAAAAAAAAAAAAAAAATTACCCCCGGATATTACATACTCCCCCCCCTAAAAAGAGTTTCGTCCCCGAAACTCAGGATGCACAAGTCGGGGCACGGACTATCCATCGGGATAAGAAAACAACATCTCCAGGAATACTCCTCAATACGAGCAATTCCGCCTAAGCAACTGGGCCGACCCCACGGGTCCCCACGTCTCCTCTGCCTGAACAAGGCGAAAAAAATCAAGTGATAAAGACACTCAACCAAGTGCGAGATTAGCCGAATCATGACTCCTCCGCCAGAGACCAGCCAGGAAGTCGCACCACAAAGAAAATAACAACGCACGAATAGTCCTCGGGACCATATCAATCGCGCACCCAAGTCCTCACGACTTGATGTCTCGAATCACAATGAACGATTACCCAGGTCATCACAAAAATCTCGGGTACAAGACCAAAAGGAAAGAAAATCACATCAAATGACTCAAGTGTCAAGATTCTCAGATACAATGATCAATAATAAATGGTTCACAACCGCGATATTAAAATACAGACCAAGTCAAACATCAATCCGAGAGACAAGGAAAATACAAATCAAGGTTACATCTCAAATGTACCCGAAATCCACATCCTCCAGATCATCGAGTTCCTCGATCTCATCGACTCGAGGAAGACCCTAATCTGAACTCGCTACTTCCCCTCGGGTGTCCATACCTCTGGCTCCCGAAGCCCGATATGACCCCTTGGATGAAGTACGGACTGAAGTGACAAAATCTCTCGAGGCCCGTGAGCTCTCTCGAGACCTACTGGCACTAGAACTCATGCAGTATTCTGAAGGTGTCCCTGCCTCCCACACAGAAAATAAATAATAGCTGGAACCGTACATCAAGTACTAACATGCCCCGCTGAATCACAATTAAAACAAACAACAGTCGAACTCGTCGCCTGAGAAGAAGATGCTTTCCCAGCACGAAGCCGACTAGAAAATGACCTCTTGGACGTCGGAGCTCGATGTCCCTCTGAACGAATCGGCATCCTAGTCCTCTCACCAGAAGAAACTGAAGGATCCTTCTGAGTAAGCTCCTCGATCGAAAGCTCTGCTCCAAGAGCCTTCTCGATGAATTCGCCAAGTGAACTACAATTGTGATTGAACAACTGCATTCTCAACCGCGGGTTCAACCTCTTGTTAAAATACTTGATCTTATCCGCCTCAGTACGGATAACAGATGAAGTAAACTGAAGAAGTCCTTGAAACTTCTCAGCAATAACAATAACACCCTCGTTCTCGACGGATTCGGGGTTCAAAACCTCCGACAACTTGGCTTCACGAAGTGGAGCCGGATAATACCTCTCTAACATGAGAGTCTTGAACTCGATCCAAACACAATCACGATCGGTGGGTTCTCGAGCACGACTCCGAAAATGATTCGTCAGCCACCAAATTATTGGTACGAGGTTTCGTGTGTCGGCCCACTCTGCGGCCTCTACCCCCTCTGTCACGTCCTCTTTCCAGACTAAAAGAATAACGTTCGATCATGACCACAACACAATTACGCCTCAACGGCCAGAATGCTAGGTCAATGCCAAACATGAGTATACATACTCAACAGATAAACGATCACATCGATCACGCTAATCATAGCCGATACAGAGACCACACGCTCCAAAGCAAATAATCATAAATCAATCGCCCCCGATCGTCACATACAAGTGTCAACAAAATATGTATAATCAATAACATAATAAATGTATGCACATAAAAGAGAATAGAGTCCTTACACAGGTCATACGAAGCTTCGAGGTCTTGCGATACTAGTCTTCACTGACGACGACTCGATGAAAGAATGACTCATACAGTCGTCTAACTATCACGACTCACAAAACCCGACTGTCCAGATTGTCATAATCTGACAGCCTCACTACTACCGCCTTGGTAGAGCCACATAACACACAAGTCAGGGTATCTCACAACCCAACTCTCTGATACCATCTTCTGTAACACCCCCAAATCCCATTGGGTTATTACAGTGCCGTGGACCCCACACCAGGTGATCCACCAGGCGAACACGACTAAAATACAACAAACTGACCAAAATAGGAAATTACAGACACTACTATGATGTCCGACATACTATTCCGATATGGAATTTCAACGACAAGGATGGGCCTACATGGCCAAAATAAAATACAACGACATACACGAGCCTTGCTCGGATAATACAAAATGACAACGACTGAACAAAAATGGAGTACTCCAACTGTCTGACCAACATGAACACCAAAATATCTCGGACTAGTATCGCTCGAATGCCTCGTCGCCATCGTCATGCCCCTGTGTCTCAACTCTCTCCTCGCAAGTACCTAAAACATGAAAACATGTTCCGCCCCCACGGGGTCAGCCATCCAGTATAATGAATATCAAGTACATGCACAACATGATATGCATCCAAAGGCAGAATAAATAGTACAACAATGGTAGTACGAGATGCTCACAAACCAAAGTAAGAATCGAGCATTCGTGGAATACTATGCCCATGGCATACGATCAATACCTGCTCAATAGGTTAGAACATAAGTGCCCAACGGCGAAACATCAATATAGAACACAACAATACATTACCCGAAGGTAAATCAACCAACGCTGAAATAAATAAGGATCACAATGCCCGAAGGCTCAAACGGAAATACCGTTACATCACAATGGCCTGAAAGCCCTCAGCCGAAGCTGCCAAAATATCACGATGGCCTGAAAGCCCTCAGCCGAAGCTGCCAAAATATCACGATGGCACAGCCGAAACGGCCAAGTAAATCATCACAATCTGAGATCTCAAAGAAACAAACTGATCATCGAACATACCCCTCGGGCGTATGAACGCTCAATCACAAAACGTCGAACACATCCAATCAAACATGGTCTATGAACGATCAAAAATTGTACGGCTCAAAGATGGACATCACAGTACGCCCGATCCGGAAATGTGTCCGTGCACATGTCCACCCCGTATACGGAATCCAGAAATATACGTGGGACAATGTACCTAATTAGCCTCACGAACTAACGTCTCGTGTGCACGGTCCAATGCGGAAACATCCACGCATGACCATCGTGTGCCTGGCTAAAAATCCTACACAATAACCAATCGGCACGCAGATATGATTCCGGATATGTCACGATACAACATGACAACGAAACTCAAAGGATAACACATCCAATACGGATCATACGACTCACCAAGTGAACGATGACACACGAATAATGAAAGATCGACACGACCAACAATATTCAAAACAACCATCCTGGGATCAAAATCCCTAAGGACCGATTAACACAAGCAACGATCACAACACAACAGTTCGGGAAATCCTCAACCTTCAACGATCACAAAATTACCGAGTTCACAAGAATAATAGTGTGCTGCCTTGAATCGGTCAACACGACAATAATAATTCAACGGATGGGAATTATCGTTGATAATCCCAATTCAATACTTCGATTACCGTAGAATGGCCAATCGATAACAATTATACTACGGATGGGAATTATCTTTTTAACAACGTGTGGAAATTATCTTTGATAATCCCAATTCAATATATCGATTACCGTTAGAGCGGACAATCGATAATAATTATACAACGGATGGGAATTATCTTTGATAATCCCAATTCAATATATCGATTACCTTCAGAACGGTTAACCGATAACAATTATACAACGGATGTCTCGGCACCTTTAATCGGTTACCAATAACGAAGATGATAATCGAATACGTCAATGCCTTCAATCGGCCAAAACGATATCAATAGAAAAAAAACACTGATATCAATAACGACGATTCACAAAAAAAATATCTTGATGGAGCATCAATCAATAATAACAATCGATACGTCGATGCCGCGAACCGGCTATCGACAACAATATCTCAAAGGAACATCAATCAACAATAACAATCGATATGTCGATACCGCGAACCGGCTATCGACAACAATATTACCAACAAGTATCGCAATGCCTTAAATCGGCCATTTACGAACAACAATAATATTTGGCATAATTTGCCGGAGGGTATCGTATCAAACAATCCCCTGATATCAACAAAATCACAAAGAGACCAAGTCTCGAAATGATACACACATTCATACACATACATGATAACATTAATCTCATTGACCAGTACAAGTATAAAACTTGCCTCAAACCGAAGGCGAGAAAGTCCTTCCACGATCAACGTCCTACCACGAATCAATCAACGCGTCCTCCGTCAATCACAAGCACTCGAACAACCGGAAGAGTTGATCGGCCAGGTCCAAAAAAAAACTCCCATGCCGGAAATCGGCCGCCGGAAAAATGACCCGCCGGACCTCGTCCAACTCCGGCCCGTTTCCATCTATGGCCGGTTTTCACCATCTCCGTTTGTAACCCTTCGCCGGAAGAATGTCAAACCTCCGTTCCGCCGTCCGTTCCGGACAAAAACCACCTCCGGTCGCCGGAATCAATGGAGCTCCGCCATGACCGGAAACCATGAAGATCGCCGGTGCCTGCTCCGTCTCGCCGGAAGAAGAAAAAAAATGCCGGCTGAATCTCCGTTCGAATCAGATGTCGACGAACAGCTCGACTGGATTTGCGATCTTAGGTCGGAAATTCCGACTGAGCCGCCGCCGAGCTCGGCCGCGAGCCGCTGCCGCGAGCTCTACCTCGCCGAAAAAATGGAGAAGCCGGCCGCCCGTCCTCAAGCTCCACCTTGCCGGAAAAGAGATGGAGAGAAAGGAGAGAGGGAGGGAGGACGAAATGGCAACAAGAAGAAAGAAGAAGAAGAAAAAAAAAAAAAAAAAAAAGAGAGAGAGAGAGGGAAGGTGGCGAGGGAGGGTGAGATGGGATGAGGTGATGATGATAGTTTTATATATATATGTATATATATAATACAGCATGAGGGATAAAAGTGGGAGGGAGGAACGTGAGGGAATCTCCTAAAGTTGTCAATATATATATATATATGATACCCCAAAGATACCCTCGCCCCGAAAGTTGATCACGAGGAAAGTTCCCACCACCTACCACGCATTACGTACGAAAACCTCAGGACATAATGTACGTAATCGCAACAAATTAGCGTATGTAATGCTACACAGATAGCGTACGCTATGGCTATAAACTTAGCCAAAATTCCAAACTCGCCAAACAACAACCAAACGACGAACCAAACCGTCGACCAGCATAAATATTTCGATCCCGAAATATTCTAATACAATATATATATTGTATCGGTCCAAACAACAACACTTGTACAATTCCAAATGAATACGTACAACTCAACAGTAACACAAAAAAAAAAAAAAGAAAAAAAAAAAAAAATACCCCCGGATATTACATTCATAATGTGTTTCACGTCTCTCAGTTACGGAAGTATGTTGCCGACCCGAGTCACATACTTCAGTTCGACGAAATCGAGATCGCGGATGATCATTCGTACGAGGAGCGTCCTGTACGAGTATTGGAGCGGCGAATCAAACAGTTAAGGAACAAGACGATCCCTTTGGTCAAAATTCAGTGGTCCAGACACGGAGTCGAAGAGGCTACTTGGGAAACCGAGGATAGTATGCGGGAGAGTTATCCCGAGTTGTTTGACCCTTAGTTTCGGGGACGAAACTCTTTTAAGGGGGGTGTATGTAATACCCGGTTGTAATTCAGTCATTATCATTCAGTAATTTCATTCGGTGATTGTCACTCAGTGGATTTTCACTCATTTATAATCATTCATCAATCATGTTCATTCACCCGTGTTCACCGTTCGGAGAAACTTCGAGTTGTGTATCGTTATTGTCCATTGTTTCAACTTTCCACATATGAGTTCGACTTTGTTAGATCACCATTAATTTTTGGTAAATCCAAAAATTCTAAATCTTTGCAATATTATATAGCATCGAGTTATCTTTCCAATGGTTCAAACGGTGAGTCAATCGGAGTCCGGACGAGAGAGTTATGGTCGTTTTAGCTCAACCGCTCATTTTTTCAGTTTTTGGCCGATCACTGCCGACCGAACTCGGCCGTGTCGTCCGACACGGCCCGTGCTGTACTCGTCCGGAAATGCCGAAGTCTCTGCCCACAGGACTCGACCGTGTCGTCTGGCACGGCCGAGTCGAACTCTTCCGGATAAGCCAGAACCAGATCGCCAGACGCGGCCGTGTCCCAGGACACGGTCGAGTCATGCCGAGTCGCTGTCGGACGGGTCACTATCGGAAGGCCCTTCGCGCCGCGACCGTGTCAAGAAGGACACGGTCGAGTCCCTGCCGGCCAGATGCGCGCCGCGACCGTGCCGATCGGCACGGGCCGTGTCTGACAGACGAGTCAACCCCTATAAATTCGTTTTTTGAGCATTTCAGCTCATTTCTTCCATTTCTTCCACCTTCATACGAGAGAGAAAGGCTTGAGGGAGATATTTTGTCATCATCAATCACTTGTGTGTTCGGATTTCATCATCTTGATTCATTGGGAAGCTTGGATAGTCGATTTTACACGTTTTCATCGGATCGAAGTGGTTGGATCTTCAAGAGGTAATTTCTTCAACACCTTGGATTTCGATTCTATGTTGAGATATGATGTTTTGGACGTTATAATCATGTTATATGAATGGATATGTATATGATTATGAGTTTTTATAAGGATTCATTGGATTATTGAGGGATTATTCAAGAACACTTTGATTATCGAGTTAAAATTGGGGGTTTTCGATTAATTGTCGTTATAATCACGTTTTCGGATATTCATTTCGGATTATTGATCATTTGGAAGATGTTTATTGGTTTGAAACACCTCTTGGGGGATTTGATAGTGGATCATTAAGATTTGATTGTAAACAATCGGAGTTTGGCCACAACGTATTCGATATAATGCCCCAATGAACTTAGTTTATTCGTATCGACGTTTCGAGTTCGTTACATTCGTGTTTGATTCGTGTATTGAACGGATTGTTGGTAATTGTATTTATTCAAGGTTGTTCGAGCGACCGATATCTCAATTAGGACGTTGTTCGTGGAAGGATAATTATCACCGGTGTTGAGTAAGTTAATTCTTACTCGGTTAAAAGGATATTCATTCCTTTTTGTTGTTGATTACTCATAATCATAATTCATTCATCATAATATTAATCATTTTGAGACCTGTAATTGTCGAATAATCATTTCATTCACGAGGAACGACGGTTCCAAATCATTTCATTGGGTTATCAATCACGTCACTATTACTTTCATATCGGTGAGTCATCTTGGACTTGTCTAATTATTATTCATTGATATTCAGTGTGGTCATTCTCGTTCATATGACCTTCTGGGTTCATATTGCGTGGCCGGGTGTGGTTGTGTGGAATTTTTAGTCGGGCACACGATGGTTATGTATTGGGTTCACCGATACATTAGACCGTGCACACGGGAAAGCGTTACACCGTGAGACTAATTAGGTACAAGGACGGGTGTGTCCGGTCATTCGTCTTGTACACTCGCACAGAACACTACGGGCGTACTATGGTACTCCTCTTCAGCGTAATTCATAATTAAGAATATTTCATAACTTCAGTTAATCATGATTGTGTATTTTCAACCCTTGAGGATTGTTGTTCTGTGTAACTGACACCGTTTGGGGATTTTGTTTTTCAGGTCTTGGCAAGGCAAAGGCACGGGGATAACACGCTGACGTCGAGGAGTCCCAGTGATACTAGTAGGGGGCCCCAGTCTTTCCGTTTATTTCAGTCATTTCAGTCATTTCACCATGTCGATTAATTAGTCAATTGTATTTCATTGCAACTTCCGTTTGAGATGTTTAATTATTCAGAGTGGTGTATTTTATCTTCATATAAAATATACTAGTATTCGGTATTGTCCTGGTGTGTTGTACTTGAACTCCTCATCGGAGTACTTGGTAATATAATGTGGTTCGGTACTACAATTATATTATTTAATTCATCATTTTCATTTGCCTGGTGGGTCCCAGTCGGGGATTCACGGCACTGTAATATCCGCCTAGTTTGGGGTGTTACAATAATGAGTAAACTGATGCATTTAAATGTTTTATACAAGAGAAATCAACATGTCAACATAACCCGGACACTTTTTACCCAAAATACAAGTATGATTTAATCATGGTAAACAAAGCCCGTGCATCGCACGGGCCATGATGTCTCGTATATATAAAGAATGAGTTCCCCTATTGAACGTGTGCATTAATGTCACAAGCTAAGAAACTCAAATATGTGGTTTAAGCTAATGAATTTAGTACATTTATTTTGAAGCTTTTAAGAGCTTTCAAGGATACATAAATGTACAAGGCTAATAATAATAATAATACAGGCCAAGCTATAAAGGCCTCATTTATGTCCTATTGCACAGTCCATCTTCCCTCACTAAACTCTCAATTCCCTGTGGATCCGATGCGTTCCAACTTCTCCACCTCTTTTATAAGCCCACAAGCCAAAAACAATCCACTCTACAGTCTACACCCACAAGAACACACAAAAAGAAAAAAAAAATAGCCGCCACCAACAACCCTCTATTTACGGCCACCGTCGACCACATCCTCTGTGCAGCAAGCCGGTTTCATCTCCTCTCTCTCTACCCCAGTTTAATTGTTGTTTAATTTTTATTTTGACTTACGGTTGTTGTTTGTGTCTGCGCTGAGGTGTTTTGGAGCATGTTGCGACAACACGTGAGTTTGCAATCTCAATTTTGATTTGATTTTTTGATGTGTTTTTCTATTAGCCTTTTGTAGAGGATCTGGGAAGATGATTGATTATGAGTTGCTGCTACTTTCTCTCACACTCATATCTCTCATATCTGTGAAACAACCAAAGTCACACATACATGATGCTTATGTTTGTTCATCTTCTACAACAGTACAAGTATTGGTCATTTATGATTTTGAATGTAAACCAATTGATCCTTTTTTTTTTGTTACTCTTTTGTTGCAGGATGAGTAATATTGAAAAAATTCATTCACAAAGGTGTATTCAAGATTACATCTTTTGATATAAAAAGGCATGAAGATGCTTTCTGGTAATTTATGTTACTCATTGATCAAAATGTTTTTATACTTAATCTGTGATGTATTTCTGAATTTGATCCGTAACATATAGATGATCGGATTTTGTGTACACTATGTGTTTGATAAAATGTATGTGAAGCTAATATTATTATCAATTGAAGTTAGCCGCTATGGAGGTGTGTGAAGCTAATATTATTATCAAATGAGGTGAGCCAAATGGTAAGCATTGTCAGGCATCCATTGGTGCATCGGTTGACATGAAAAACAGTCATGGCTGAATTTCGTTGATACTGTGTTCTTGGTTATTCTTTTAACTCTTGGTTAGCCTGTGAGGTTGGAACCCATGGTGCAAGTAATCTTATTAACCATTTTATATTTTAGGCATTGTAGAAAGAAGATTATAAGCACCTATTACACTTGCAATAGTGATGATAAAAATATAGAATTGACATGACATTATACTCTACCTGCTATCATCTTTACTAAATCTAGAATTTTTATTTAGAAGGTACCGACCTACATTTTGGTGGTGGTGTAGCACCAATACGTCAAGGCAGGAATGTCTAATTAAATACGGTACCGTGAATGGGACACACCATAATGTTATGGTCATATTCTTAGAGCGCGTTTGTGATGAAATGGTTTGGCTTTCTAAACCGCCTTTTTCATTTTTTAAGACACTTAATGAAATTGAAAGCTAAAATATTTTGATGGTCTGGAAATTAATTATGCTTTGTCCATTATGTGGAAGGTGTATTAGAAGTTTGACTAATAAATCATCTTCTTTATATTCTAAACGGTCTTTCGGGTTATCTTAGTATGCTAAAAAATGTATAGGTGTGTAATGAGAATCCCAATAAATCTTATTTTGGAGAGCTCATTGAGAATTTAAGTAACAATATTTTAATATTTGGGCAATATATCATGAAACCAGTTTTTCCATTGTCACTATTAGAAGCTATTGTCTCTATTGTTTTAGTATGCGTGTGACATTATTTTGCTCTTTTTATTATTCTAGACATATTATGAGTAACTAATATTTTATTGAAAGTTTCATAGGACAGATCAGTATATAGCCAGGCATCAATGAGAACTGTCATGTTTGAATTGATACTTGTGTGAATATGATGCTTTCGAAAACAAAGAGCGTGCAAACACAGTGACTTGATATTTACATTTACTATTAAAAATAAGCAGCATGTACATGGTTGCATTAATAAAGAAGGAAGATATAGATAGCTTTTGTCGAGATTTATTTATCTCAACCTTTTAGTGGGCGCTAAAATAGTTGTATCAGGTACAGTGGATCATTGGTGGACACCATAATCAAAAGACTTCGCTTGCCCCTACGAGTCAACCCAAAATGAGAGACAACTGATCCAATAAAAGAGTTACTATTCCTAAGACACCAGATCATCCAGAATTGTGACCGCAAAGCTGCCATCAGATTTCTAGAATTGAAGATTTGAAACTTGATTACAAGCACTCAAACTCTATCACAAATTGGAAACTTATGATCTATTTAGATTGTAATCAGTTATGTGTTGACTGTCAAAGAGCACCAATGTGTGCATCAATACCTTTATGTTATTGTTGCTAATGCTGGTCATCATCATCATCATCATCAACAGCACCTTAATCCCAACTATGTTGGGGTCCGTGGCATGAAGATTATAGTGTCGTTTAATTGTCTAAAATTAGTTAACACCATAACTCCTGCAAACAACAAAGTGGCAAAGTTTTACGCCGGATGCCCTTCCTGTCGCAACCTTCATATGAAGGAGGAATAGAACGAAATTCCAAAACCATCAACATCATAGTTTTTTCCATTTATATGGAAAATATCATGAGACGGCGATGAGTTTGAGATAATGCTGGTCATAAAAATAAATAATTTTACAGGAAAAAATGGTCTTCATTATATTTTCTGATGTCTCTCAAGTTGGCCGCCACATCCTTTTTCCTTTTTCACTCACATTTTTAACGGTAACCTTGCTAATCACTTATTCGAGATTTTATCACTAGGTGTAATTTACTAAAATAAAAAGAGAAAACAACTGCTTCGATCTTTTATTTTAACATTTAATACAATTTTATATGCGTGTTTTGGTTTTGCAGTTTACTGTTGTTTTGTATTGTAAGGACATAGCGCAACAGAATCCGGTGTAATTCTGAACCTACATCTGCTATGAACTTTGCGATCTTTAGATCTGAAAATCTTAATGGGATGAAGTTTTCAGGTGTCCCTAACCAAAAATTGGTTGTGAAGGTCGGTACGCCTATAATGTTGTTGAGGAATATTGATCCAGCTAATAATTTGGTCAACGGTACAAGATTGCAGGTTCTAAGGATGGCACCAATAGTTATCTTCGTCTCGATGAATGATTCTCAAGAGGTGTGATTTCAATGTAAATGTCTTAATGGATGCAAATAAAACTTCTACATAAGTCGAGTATGCTCTTAGTTTAATACTTTTAGCTATTGAATAAGTGTTAGGTGAGAAAGTGTATTACAAACTTATTTGTGTACATAAAGATGGTTGTATGTTACTCTCTTTTATCATTTTCAATTTTGTTTAGTATCATTGGAACCAAAGCTCAGTAACCAATATGGACATGTGTACCAAATAATCGAAACATCTATACAGCCACTCTAGCATTAATATTGTTTTGTCTATGCTAATTTTATTGAATTATAAAATAAAAAAGATGCCCGTGAATATCTTTGGATGTATATTTACGAATATTTTTGGATACAAAGTTCGATTAGAGGGTATAAAAGGAAAAGATACATGTCTTCTGTTCTGCATCACATGAATTTTGTTAAGATTATTGGGTGATAGGAACTTAAAGGGTGTACATAATATTATGATTGTACAAGTTCATATATCAAGGAGGTGACAAAATAGGCGGTTCTGTTAACTGGAAACTGATGGGCTTTTTGTATGGATTAAACTTTTAGTCCAAAATTATAATAATCTAATTTTATGGGGTTCTATGTATTAAAAAAATACTAAAGGCATGCCCTGTTCAACCCAGTTGATCCGTTTCTTTTTAGGGTAAATGGGAGAGTAACATCAACGATTTGTTGGTACACACGATGAGTGAAGATTAAGAATATGTACAAAAGAAATCAACGTATCAACATAACTCAAACACTTTTTACCCGAAAACAAGTATGATTTAATCATGCTAAACAAAGTCCGTGCATCGCACGGGCCATGATGTCTCGTATATTGTATAATTATATAAGACTCATTAAAGACCATTGGCTCGACCCGCATCGAGATATAAATCAGCCCATGGTCCAAAAGTTGTACCCTGTCAAGAAAATGCACTAAAGTACTAGTACAACCCGTATAGAATGCTTCTTCGAGAATTTATACCAGTGAACAAATATGATTGTCGTTGTTAGTTATTGTATAGCAACTGTCATTTATCAGCTGTCAAAATAATTGTATTATCGGCTCAGTTATAATACATGAACATAGGAAATAGATCATATGAATACTTTGTAAAATCTAGAAATTTTTGTAGGCCATTGATATTAATGATCTAACGACTGTACATGAGTAGAATTATATGCATTTATATATTTTTTTATTGTATTATTTGTTGCATATACTAGCGACCAGTTTGATGCAACAAATAATAACAAATATACAATGAAATTACTTAATAATGCAATTGGTTTCTAAATTTCACCATTAATGGTGTTTCCACCATAGTCAATACCCATGAACATATGTTAAATGAAGTGGCTCTTTAGAAAATAAGAAGGCAAACTCCCACGGGCTTCCTATTCAAGTGGGAGACCCGGGTTCGAGTCCGTCTGAGGACAAGAATTTTCAAGAGTTTATAACTCATCAGTCTGTGATTAAAGAAGAGACCCTAGCTCTCCGGGGTACGATGGTGGAACAATTAAATATTAAGGGCTTCAAGCGGCAGTGTGGGAGGCCAGATCTCGATGGGTGGGACCCTGCAGTTGGATTTGAGGGCCCGCATGGAGCAATCACTTGGGGAACGACTCCTTGTGCGCGGTAGTTGAGGATATTTAAGAATCTAAGAGCCGGATACACATCTCGCGATTTAAGTGGTAGCAGTTTTGTGGGGCCGAAGCTGTTATCCCGAACACTAGTCAGATGTAAGCTTGAAACCTCGGTATAAAAAAAACACAAAAGAGTGTAAAAAGTTATGCTAGAGGATGTTAGAGTTAGAGTGTGTTCGACAATATCTTATTGTAATTTTTTAGTGTTTTGACCAGGTCAAAACTCTGTTAAGAATAAAGATTATTCGATAAGATATTACTCCATCCGATCTAAAAGGATGGTCCATTTTGACTATTTTTTAATTTTTCAAAATTAATCCCATTTAACCATTCTTATATATGGAGTAACTAGTGTATAGCTCGTCGAAATTCGACGGATAATCACTTTATATTATAATTTATAAGTAAAAATTTAAAAATAATTTACTATTTTATTAGGGTTCAATCACTTGGAATTGTACTGCAGCGAAAAACATCAATAAATAAAAATGATGGAGATAAGATTCAACCACTTGAACTCAATTATAATTCATCTACTTGTACTCGTCCTAACCCGATTGAAGATAATTTTACTACTTATTCGATTTAAAAATTCGTATAGTAACACATGAAATAATGAGAATTCGACGGATAATCACTTTATATTATAATTTATAAGTAAAAATTTAAAAATAATTTACTATTTTATTAGGGTTCAATCACTTGGAATTGTACTGCAGCGAAACACATCAATAAATAAAAATGATGGAGATAAGATTCAACCACTTGAACTCAATTAGAATTCATCTACTTGTACTCATCCTAACCCGATTGAAGATAATTTTACTACTTATTCGATTTAAAAATTCGTATAGTAACACATGAAATAATGAGAGTGTGGTTCAGCCACTCAAACCCGTTTAAAATCTATATACACGTATTAGTCACAAACTTGATTAAAAGATAACTTTATAACCATTTTAAACCCAAACATCCTATATAATATCCACTAATTACTAAACATATTTAAATTGATACAATTTAAATAACTAAACACGAGTTATAGTAATTGGTTAACTCATCCCAAAGAAAAATCAACAATGTACAGTGAAGGTTAAGAATAAATATTATAAATAGTAAAAGATTAAACTTAAATTCCTAGTATAAGTTTGGAATTATACAATCTTCAAAAACTCTTTACAATTTATATAGTATACTTCGATGTGGATTCAAGATTTTAGATAAATAAGAATCAAAAATTAAGAGAATGCCACATAGGAGAGAGTTAATGTGGTGTTTCAGATCCAAAACACTATTATATATATATATAAATAAAAAAACCATGTAGGAGAGAAAGTAATTGTGGTACTCCGAATTCGTATTGTTTTTAGATACTTTATATATTTATTTAGAAGTGGAGAGAATCGAATTTATTAAAAAAATAAAAAAATAAAAATAATATTTATGTATATATAAATTAGATATTAAAAAAATACTTACGTATTTAGGCCATTGAGATTTATTTAATAATTTTTCAATTAAAATTTCTAATAAGAATAAATCAATTCATTTGACCAACTCAATTGATAACCAAATTAAAGCAATGATGTAAAATAATTACCCTAAACCCTAAACCCTAAACCCTAAACCCTAAAAACCCTAAACCCTAAATTATGAGGTGGTAAAGTACACATTTCTTTTAAATATTTATTTAGTTATTCAATCATTAGAGTGTCATTGAAAATCAAAGTTGGATACAAGATTTAAACAAATAAGAATCTAATAAATAAAAAATACCACGTATGGGAGAGTTAATGTGGTGCTCCTGATGTATAACAATATTATATGTTTATATATAATAAAATTATATTTTTTAATCATATCTATTAATGCAAAAAACTCCCTAGTTATACTTATTAGTTAGGTTCGGCCACTCGGTCCTCATCGAGGGAGGACAAAATGAAAAACCAAAAAAATGAGGCAATGATTCACCCATTCGAACTCGTTTATAATTTATATAACCATACCCGCTCGAAATTTGACTTAATATGTATTTATTACGCGTTTTCATACCAAACCCATATACTGATACCTGGAACAATAGAGCTAGGGTTCAACTATCGAAAACCTATTTAGATATTATGTACTTATACCCGTCTCAAACTCGATTAAAGATCATTTTAGTACATGTTCCCCTCATCAACCTAAATAGTTATATGCACTAATTATCCAAATTTATTAAAACATATAAAATCTAAATAATCAAATATAAGTGGTTATAATAATTGATTATTACGTCTAACGTCAAAAAATTTCAAATTCGCTCAAATTGTTATACTTGATAAATTGGACAATTATATTTCAATTAAAATAATACTATTTATTTGGCCAACTCGATAATTGATCAAATTAATTTTCTTAGAAACACGATGGCAAATTACACATTGATTATCCTAATTACCAAAATTTATTAAAACTTATAAAATCTACATAATCAAATATAAGAGAGATTCGTTGTTCAAAATTTAGATAAATACGATTAATACAAAATCGATAATTGGTCAAATTAGATTCTCCAATTAATTTGGCTAACTTAGTAATTGATATTATTAATACTGGCCAAATTAAAAATTTTAATTAAATAAAACTACTAAACAAAACAGACGTGAAATTCAAATTTTAGATAAATAGAATTAATGTACATTTAATAATTGACCAAATTAATTTTTCACTAAAAAAATTAAACTATTTATTTGTCCAACTTATTAATTGACCAAATTAAACACTCTTAACCTTGTGTGTAAAATAACTACGTGGTTGAAAAATACACATTGAATTCTTGGTATTTATTTAGGTTATCTATTGGTTGAGTTCTATTTTAAATCGATGTGGGATTCAAGATATTGAATTCTATTTATGTAGGTTGTCCATCGGTTAAGTATCATTTTAAATTGATGTGGGATTCAAGATTTTAGATAAATAGGGATCCAAAATTAAGGGAATGCCACATATGAGAGAGAATTAGTCTAGTGCTTATGATCCGAAACGCTATTATATATATATAGATGACGGTAAAGATGAAATATAATACTGATTCCTTAAATATTTGAAAAAATCAAAATTGAGTAATATTTTTGATAGAGATAATAATAAAAAATGCTTACGATTTATATAATGTTTTAGAAAAAGGTAAGAAAAATAACTTTTTACAGTGGTATAATTTTTGGATTAACTTTGTCTACAAATCACCCCAATTGACACATGAGCTTCATTTCTACCACATACACGAGCATACCCCGGTTTTTAGCAAGAAATTGAGTCTCACAGCCACACGAAATAAACGTCGGGCCAATATCTCCAATTTTCAAGTGTCCTTGATACTCAAGAAGTGAGTTGATTTGATTCGTCGATCAACGATCAACCGAATCATATTTATTCCCGTTCGAATCCACGACATCAAGTATTGGAATATATCGAGATATCTTTTTTGCTCTCACTCATAAATTCGACGTGGCTTCAGCAACTTGATCGGTCGTTCATGCTCAAGCTTGACAGTTGGCAAGTCAAGCACTTTAAAACGAACTCCATGATCTCCTTCTTTATGTTGCTCCACCAAAACACGACACGAGATCTTCTAGCTCTTCGAAAATTCCAAGTGTGACTAACTTATTCTAACTTTAACTCTCATTTTTTTTCTTTATAAAACAAGATTGGAACAAGTTTTTTACACAATGTGTAAATTTTACTGAATATTAAATACTTAGCGCATTCTTTTGAAACATTTTGATTTTGATTCGATTCGATTCGATTCGAGTCTATTGATTGATTCGATTGATTCGAGTCCATTCATTCGATTCGATTCGATTCGATTGATTCGATTAATTCTTATTCTTCTTCTTATTATTATTAATCTTAATTATTATTATTGTTATTATTAATAATAATATTACTGTTGTTGATTACATTTACTATTATTATTTACCATTATTATTATTATTATTATTATTATTATTATTATTTATCCTGAATATATATTTGATTCGATTCGATTCGATTCGAATCCATTCAATTGATTCGATTCGATTGATTCATTCGATCCGAAAAACGATGCTACTGACATGTAACAACGGTTTATGATTTCTAAGAAGTTATAATATGACGAACTTTAAAAATCTTGAAATATGAAAAATTGGTGTTGTATTTTTACTCTATCAGCAAAAAATAAATAAATATTTAGAATATTATCCTATTTACGCTCTCTTCTATTCTTTGTTGAATTTAAAGCACAAATACACACACACACACAAACAAACAAAAATATGGGCACGGATCTAGTGTTTAAATAGTCCATAATTAAATTATGTTTAAATATTATGTACAATATAACTCTTTTACTGGGCTACATTACTCACTCCATCCACAATCAATGTTTCCCAATTTTTTGAGTTCGGGTTTTAAGAAATGTTAGGTGATTGTGATTTGAGTGGAGTTTAGGTCCCGCATTAAAAGTAATTTATTATTAATTAAGTTGGTTAAATAATTTAATGTGGGTCAGCCTGGTAAATTGTGTAAATATATAAAAATTATAAGGATATTTTAGTAAATTGTATTGTGCGGTAGTGTTTAAGAATAGAAAGGGAACATTTTTAGTGGACATACCGAAATGGCAAAAAGGGAACATTGATTGTGGACGGAGGGAGTAGTATTTATGTGTTCTGTCAAATAATATTATGAGTACTATTTTACTCATGGAATATAATATTTGCACAAATAATCATTTACATATATAATACTCCATCCGTCCCATAAAACTGTGCTCATTTTGACTTTGACCGGTCTCTCCAAATACACCTCTGACCATTAATAATTTTAATTATATATGAATAAAAATTATAAAAAAATAATATTTGGAAAATACGCATTAAGGCAAATCAAATAAGTACTTACATTACTATAGTTTTTTAATATATTAGTTGTAATTCATAGTCAAAGTTTATGAATGTTAACCAATAAAAGTCAAAATGAGCATAGTTTTGTGGGATGAAGGGAGTATATAAAATTCATTGATCAAATAATAAAATTATTAGATTATAACCCTCTGTCCATCGGAAATATGCTTATTTTGACTTTGATCAGTCTCTCTAAATACATCTTTGACCATTAATAATTTCAGTTATAAAATTATAAAAAATTAATTTTTAGAAAGTATACACTAAGACAAATCAAATAAGTACTTATATTACTATAATTTTTTTATATATTGGTTGCCTATTATGGTCAAAATTTATAAATTTTGATCGATAAAAATTAAAATGGACATATTTTTTATGAACGGATGGAGTATTTTCATATAACATAGGGGGGATCCTCTGCAGTGGCTGCACCATGCTGTGCATTGCCAGCCATCAGATCACACACACCCGCACAGGTGTGTGTGTGTGTGCGTGTCCCATCCGACGCACAGCAGTGCACAGCATGGTGTTGTGCAGTGCGGGGATCTCATCCCTATAACGGCTGTGTTTAGCACTAGCTTATCAGCTAGCTTATAAGCTTCAGGAGCTTATTTGACCATTGACTAAAAAAAAGCTCGTTTCGTAAACGACTAGCTTCTCAAACCAAATGCTTATAAAATTTATTGATTGATAAGCTAATTTCTCAAGCTTATGAAAAAAAGAAGCTAGCTTCTCATCTTTATATATTACATATATATCGTGACCTAAATAAAAATATATTTTCATGACCTAAATAAAAAAAACTACCGTTATTCCGTCTTCTCTCGCGCCAGTTTATTCATCCCCTACTGAAATGTTCCTCGCCGTCTGCATTCAAGGTACATCTTATATATATAAAGATTGAGTCCTTAAATTTATTGTGGAGTCTTAATGATATTAATTAATGGATATTTTTACATTTAATATTTGTTCATATTAAATTATTTCCTCTAATTTAATATATTAAATAATATTAAGTATTAAATTCATGTCTTAAATGTTTCATGTCTTAAAGATTGCCAACACATGCGGACATTATTCACGTCAATGTTGATGGTTTAATAAGTACGATCGCTTCTATGTGTAATTTAAAGGTAGTATATATTAAAATAATAAAACACAGAAAATTTATTTATTTTATTTTATAACAATTATTGTTAAAATATAATGAGAAAGTTTAAAAAATAGAAAAATAAAAGTGATGTCATTTTACGTAATTTTATAAAAAAAAAGCAATTTTATCATTTAATTTCTTAAACATCTACATTAAAATCAATTTATCATCAATTTCTTAATCACATGTCATAACCAACTATTTTATCATTCTGCCTACCCAATCAACTACCAACTAACTTATCAGCTAACAGCTAACTTATCAGCTAGTTTTGCTAAACACGGTAACATAAGACTTAAGCATGAGATCCGCCAGGGTAACCTCAGTAAAGCTGAAAAAAGTAAAACATGATCCACCTCGATCGCCCATCCTTTCTCTCTCCAAAAAAACCATTCATCCAAATTCCAATCTTTCTTGATTTATTTTGAGAGAGAGAGAGAGAGAGAGAGAGAGAGAGAGAGAGATTCAGACAAAAATAAAAGCACATCAATCTCTGAAATTCTATCCTGTAGTAATATTCTACACTCACTTCAGCAGCAAAACTGTTCTCTCTCACTCTCACAAAATTTCAGTTTCTTGTTTTCTGGGTAAAGATTTTGAGATCTTTAAAACAATTCTTAATATTTCAAACAGATTTCCTTTCCGGCAATATATCAAACAGGTGGACTGCAGCAGAAGAAAGAGAAAAGGATGAGAGAAGATGATTCTAATTGGTTTTCCAAATGGGAAGACGAACTGCCGTCGCCGGAGGAGCTTATGCCCTTGTCCCAATCTCTAATCACTCCCGATTTAGCCCTAGCTTTCAACATTTCCAACCCCAACATAAGTCACGCGCCGCCGCCTCCCCCGCCGCAGTCCGCCCAACCCAATTCATCCTCTGAATTCGACTCGCCGGAGATAAGCGGAGCCGGCGGAGGCGGTGCCGGATCGGACGATCCGGCCAGAACCCTCAAGCGTCCCCGCCTCGTGTGGACTCCACAGCTCCACAAGAGATTCGTCGATGCGGTGGCCCATTTAGGGATCAAGAACGCCGTCCCCAAAACGATTATGCAGCTCATGAGCGTCGACGGACTCACCAGAGAAAACGTCGCCAGCCATTTGCAGAAATACAGACTCTATCTGAAGCGGATGCAGAGCATCTCCAATGGCGGCTGCGGCGGGAACACTATTCCGGCGGCGGTTCCCGGCGTGGACCCTGCCACGGACCAGTTATTCGCCAGCTCGCCTGTACCTGCCCATTTCCTTCAATCTGTCCGTTCCAATTCGGATCATTTCTTGCCGTTTATGCCGGCATCAGCAATGCACCACCACCAGGCGGCGGCCCACCACCACCACCACCCCCAGCTGCAGCAGCAGTTCAGGCATTTTAATAACTCACCGCCAAACGGGCAGTTTGAGCTTCCTTTCATAAGGCAATCACAACAGCAAATGCAGAGAATGGGGACACCACTACATCATAATAGTAATGGCTCTATTGTGGTTCCAACTTATAATGTGGAGGATTACGAACCGGCTAATGCTAAAAGTGGAAAGAAAGTTCTAACCC
Organism: Orobanche coerulescens; assembly: GCA_033398695.1. Taxonomy (NCBI): domain Eukaryota; kingdom Viridiplantae; phylum Streptophyta; class Magnoliopsida; order Lamiales; family Orobanchaceae; genus Orobanche; species Orobanche coerulescens. The sequence goes on from CM065810.1 coordinate 3,849,796, forward strand.
TGTTTCCTACTGGAGATGATTGATCATTGGGGTATGATCTGTATTACGAATCAATTTGTGCAAAGAAAGCAAAATAAGATGCAATCTTTGGGGTAAAAACGTAGCGATTTTGGTGTTTAAGGTGTTATAGATTGAGTTAATTATGGACTTCCCTTTGTCATAAATCCCATCTTTAGGGGGGGCTTACAACCTAAATTTTCTTGTCAAATTTGGTGCTTTTTTTTAAAGAATTTTCTTGATGTCTGGTTTCGGTTATCGTCGTTTTCTTTGAAGTCCTGAACTGATTTACCATTTCATGTCTTTGTACTCGAGTATTATCTGTTGTCTCCACGACTGCTTCTTGTTACGGAATATTGATGTGTCTGACAATGAATCTTGTTGAGCGGTCGTTAGGGCTAGTCCATGGACTTCACCCCTGGTTCGCAACTCATGTTTTTTTGCCCTTCACAAGAGTCGGACCCTGTACCTCAAGGTGAGGTAGGATTCATTGCGTCTCCTGGTACCATCAAATCTTGTGATGGATATGGCGATTGTTATCTTTCCGACAATTCTCTGTGTATCTGTCTCGTTTTCTCGGTTTTTAAGTACAATGCAGAGGCAAATTTCATTGACGTAAATGATGCGATTAGTAGCAAACTTCCGATATTTGCATGATGTTTAGAGGAATAGAAAAGATTCTAAACGTTATTGCGAAATGTTGGTTAATGTTGTTCGTATTCTTTAGCAGCAGCTCCTCTTATCTTGTGAAAGCCCTCTAAAGAGTATTCTGCCTCTGGGATTCGATAGCGACGTATTCGCTATTACGTATTAGTCGTGCTTAAGCATCTCATGATATGAATATAATTTCTGAAATTTCATATTTCCACCTTAAACTCGCGACATATTTTGGGCTAGTGAAACTTACTTTCCTGCTATTCTATTGAGGCCACATGTGAAATGTTATTTGCAAATATAAAAGCCGATTCTTACGGGGCAAAAAATGTAAATTTGTGTTGTTTCTTTTTTGATCTTATTTTGTTTCATCTTGTACTTGGACGTAGTTTCAGTAAAAGCGTTATGGCATTAGTGTCATCGAGCCGAGCACAGCCCGGGCTCGAAAAAATTATTAGGGTTGGGCTCGAGCTCGAAAAAATTACCAAGACTTGAGTTGAATGCTTTTTATATTGTAATAAGCAAGCTTATTGCTCGGGTTTTTCTCGTTAGTGATTGAATGGGGAACGTAAGGCAAGCTCGGTCCCCTACAACTTTTTGTGGTTTTGTTTGATGTTTGCAAACACTTCTTCTTTCGGATGTTACCGGTTGTTGCAATACATTCCTACTTAAATCCAGAGGTACGTAGTTGCGATTCTTGAAGATGATAAAAGTTCTGATAGTGTGCTCATCATAAAATCGTAAATTGCAAACCAATTGTGAAGTCCGAGGACTAGCCTTAAAAGACCCTCATAGGCTTGATGGTACCAGACTCGCCCTGACTTTTTACCTAAATCATGAGTTGTCGGACCAGCGCTCTAAGCGTGAACACCCGTCAACGCCGTCAATACTTATAAAATCTATGCATATATCACGTTTAATCATTCACTTAAACTACACAAATTTTGTCCAAAATGTAATACTTGTACTGAAAGGGAGGGAATAGTTTCATTTCTCATTTTCGAGAAGATTAAAAAAATGTAATAAAATCAAAACAATATTCAATACTCCTATTAGGGAGAAAACTTGTTTTGCCCTTTGGCATATAGTAATATTCTTTTCTGCCCCAAGTTTAGTAACAACTCTTTTGATACCCAAATTGTCTAAATTGACCTTTACTCGAATAAAATTCGAGTCATATATTATAATTTCGAGTAACATAATTTCGAGTCAACTTAAAAAAAACAATATCGAGTCCAATTCGTGTCACCCGAATACAATTCGGGACATGTAAATAAAAAAAAAGTCGGGTTACACGAGTCCAATTCGTGTCACCCGAATATAATTCGGGACATGTAAATAAAAAAAAAGTCTCCCGAATTCATTCGGGAGATGTAAAATAAATCTGATAAATTCGAGTAATAAATTTGGGTTACCCGAATTTATTACTCGAATATTCGGGTTATACGAAAAAAAAAAATTCGGGAGATGTAAAATAAATCTGATAAATTCGAGTAATAAGAATATTCGGGTTATACGAAAAAAAAAAATTCGGGAGATGTAAAATAAATCTGATAAATTCGAGTAATAAATTCGGGTTACCCGAATTTATTACTCGAATATTCGGGTTATACGAAAAAAAAAAAAAAATCGGGTAACCCGAATATTCGGGTTATACGAAAAAAAAAAAAAATTCGGGAGATGTAAAATAAATCTGATGAATTCGAGTAATAAATTCGGGTTACTCGAATATTCGGGTTATATGGAAAAAAAAAATTCGGGTAACCCGAATATTCGGGTTATACGAAAAAAAAAAAAATCGGAGTTGACCTTTAAAACAATACTCGATAGGCTTCTTCTTCATCTCCTTCCTTACGAATCGGATTACTCAACACGAATTCGTGTGACCCGAAAATTTCATAAAAAATTTTCGGGTCACACGAAATAATTCGTGTAATTATTCGGGTCACGAAATACATCATTGACCGAATCGCATGAGGGAGTTCGGAGGTTCGGATTACTCAACACGAATTCGTGTGACCCGAATTCGTGTGACCCGAATTCGTGTGACCCGAAACTATCATAAAATTTTGACTTATAAAAATACCATGCTCAGCACGCCACAACATCCATTGAATTGAACTATTTCTCAGCAATATTTCCACCTTTCTTTTCTGATATTATCTCACCGATAATTTTTTTTCCTTTTTTCTCTGATTAATTATCTCGAGCTCTCTCACATCGAAGAAGAAGGATTATTTCGACTGCTAAAAATAAAAGGTATATTTATCGCTCAATTTCCAATAATGTTTATTCTTGAAATATCAAAAATATTCAAATACTATTTAATTGTGTAATTTTTTAGTTAATAACCTAAATTTTTATATTATTTGTGAGATGAGTTTTGGAAAAAAGTTATCATTCGTTTTAATGGCAAGTGGCAAGATTTGGACTATCACGGTGGAGAAGAACAAATATTGCACATGCTGTTGGTGTGAACTATACAACATTAGTAGATAATGTCCACTCCATTGTTGAAGGTGATAGAACAAAACATGTTTATGTTCTATTTTCAATTGATTTTGATGGGAAAAAAGAAGAAAGATGAAGATAAAGAATGATTGATATAAATTACTTGTTCCAATCTAATGTTGAGCTTGTGATTTTTGTTAGCCTTGAATGCAACTAGCATTCCTCCAAAAGCTCCTCATTTGGTCCACAATTTGACTTACACGGATCGGCTCTTTTCCAGTCTGCACAATTCTAATCGTATGGATTATTTTAATGATTGGGGTTCAAGCATGCAAATTCCTCAGGAATTTGATTGTTCTCGATTTGATGGTTGCGGTCCTTCAAATAATGTATGTGATGTTGGTGGTAATTGTGGTGGTGGTAGTGCTGATGATGGTAGTGATGATGATAATAACGACATAAATATCGATGATATCGATCTCGAAGATGTCGAGGTTCAAAAACATTGGTTTGAAAAATTTTGCAAATATTGTGAGAAAAGGGGCATGTTCAACAAAAGATTGGTAAAAGAAGCAGAACCAAAACCAGAACCAGAATGGAGGCGCTTTGATTTCGATCAATTAGTAGATGAAGAGGGTGCTCCAGCTCCTCCCCCTCGTCCTGGGTGGAAAATTCCAGGTAGACCTCCATATGTGTCTCCTTCTGAAGTTGATGATGATATGGACGAGAAATTTCATCCTGCAAATATACTATCTTTACAAAGAGGGTCTGTATTTCTCTTCAAAGATAGGTTGAAAAACGTTGTTGGGCGATATCATTTGGAAAGGAAGTCTGATTATCGTATTTTAAAATCTGATAAGCAGCGCTATTCTGCCGTTTGTACAGATAAAACCTGTAATTTTTTGTTGAGCGCCTCCGGGAGGGGTGGATTTTGGAGAGTGCACTTACTGAACGAGCATACGTGTCATTTTGACCCAAATCGCAAGGCACCTAAGCAGTTGCCTTCTAAGATGCTCGGTGAATACATGTCCGACAAACTATTAGTGGAAGGACAGATTATGACTCCGAAGCTAGTGCAGGCTCAACTTAAGAATGACTATTGTTTGACAGTCCGTTATGGCTTGGCATTGAGTATTCGCAACCATGCTATCTCGGTGATATATGGAGACCATCAGGATTCTTTCAGAATGATCCCATCGTACTTGCATATGTTGGAGGTGACGAATCCAGGTACCATAACTGATTATGTGGTTGATGCATATCATTGTAAATTTCAATACATGTTTTATGCTTTGGGGGCTTCGGTACTGGATTTCGTTATGCTAGACCAATTATTGTTGTTGATGGGACACACCTTCGGGGTAAGTATCGAGGAGTATTATTTGTTCTTTGTTACAAAGATGGTAACAATCGGATATTTCCACTTGCTTTTGGAGTTGGCGACATCGAATGCGATGAGTCGTGGAAGTATTTCATGTACAAATTGAAAGAGGCCTTTGGTTGTCCAAGGACCTCTTGATTGTTTAGACGGGCACAAATCCATAGCAAATGCTATTAGAGAGGTATTCCCACTTGCGCATCACGGGTTATGTTGTTACCACGTTGAAGCATTTGGTTAAGTATGGTCAACATGTGGTTGCAATTTTCAATGCGCCACTTCTGACTATCGTATTGAGGACTATAATAGGCATATGGAAAGTTTAGAAATAGCATGTCCATTGCAGGCTACCTACTTGAAAGAAAGCGTCGGTGAAAATAAATGGGCTCGTGTGAAGTGCCCGGTCCGCGATTCGAGGTTATGAATTCAAATGCCGTTGAAAGCATGAACAACCGTCTTCTATGGGCTAGAAATTTGCTGTTTCCGCACTTCTCGAGGTATGTCGAACCGTGGTAGAAGAATGGATATCCGATCGACATAAAAATGCAAATGAGTGTCTGGACCTTTAACGTATCATGCATACGAGATATCGATGAAGGCGGTGAGTGGATCGAACATGAACGTTCAATTTCTTAGTGATGGGGTGTTCAAGGTGACCTCTAACAGGAAAAATTATGTTGTGGACTTGAGAGTGCAAAAATGCGGTTGTATGATGTTCCAAAGATGATATGATCTCGTGCAATCATGCCTCTGCGGCTATAAGGTACCTAAATCACGACCAAAGCGTGTATATACATGATTACTATAAAGTGTCCACCCTTCGCCAAATGTGGGGACGGTCTGTGATTCCAAGATTCACCCAAGTGATTGGTTCATTCCTAACATCAAGGTAAAAGTTTGTGAACCACCGGACAATCCGAGGCGGGCGGGCGACCAAAGAAAGGAGACACACATCGTGATTGAGTCCTCGACTCATACCGTAAAGTTCAAACATGCCTTAGATGCGGAGGCACGGGGCACAATATAAAGACTTGCACCTTTGCGATTATTCCCCAACTATTTGAGGATTTCACAATGGAACCAACTCCGTCTAAAAAGGGACGTGCAAAAAAAAAGTGTAGTATATGTCATTCTGTTGACCACACTGCTCCAAAATTTCCAACTAAGCATCGTTTCGACCTAAATGAGCCCCCAATGTAAAATTAGTTATATTTATTTGAATCAAATTACGTTTTATTTGAATCAACTAAGTTCAAATTTTAAATTGATTAAGTTAAAATTGAATCAATTACGTTTTATTTGAACCGATTAAGTTTAATTTCAAATTGATTAAGTTTAATTTCAAATTGGTTAGGTTCAATTTCAAATCGGTTAGGTTCAATTTGAACAGATTATGTTCAATTTCAATCGACTAAGTTCGAATTTCAAATTGATTAAGTTAAAATTGAATCAATTACGTTTTATTTGAACCGATTAAGTTTAATTTCAAATTGATTAAGTTTAATTTCAAATTGTTTAGGTTCAATTTGAACAGATTATGTTCAATTTCAATCGACAAAGTTCGAATTTCAAATTGATTAAGTTAAAATTGAATCAATAACGTTTTATTTGCACCGATTAAGTTTAATTTCAAATTGATTAAGTTTAATTTCAAATTGATTAAGTTTAATTTCAAACTGGTTATGTTCAATTTCAAATCGGTTAGGTTCAATTTGAACAGATTATGTTCAATTTCAATCGACTAAGTTCGAATTTCAAATTGATTAAGTTAAAATTGAATCAATTACGTTTTATTTGCACCGATTAAGTTTAATTTCAAATTGATTAAGTTTAATTTCAAATTGATTAAGTTTAATTTCAAATTGGTTAGGTTCAATTTCAAATCGGTTAGTAATATTTCAAATTTCAAATTGATTAAGTAACATATAGTAACCATCAATAAGTTAAAATTGATACACAATAATCATTATAAAAACGAAATCAGTATTTACATCATCGCTAATACTATCACTAATCTCTATCATCCCACCGTATAAATAAACTAGTGGGATCACACACTACAGTATCTATATCATCGCTAAACCTCCATATAGATCGGGCCATACGTCCTCTAAATGCATAAATATCCGCCTCGGTCTTTCCATGAGAGAAAGACTGCTGAACGAGAGACTCTATAGTCCGTATAGAATACGCACCACAAGAGGTCGAGTCATCCTGAGCATATCATAAGTCCTTCCTCGCTGTAGCAACTCGAAACGAAGTCACCGGGGTGATATCAGGGCGGCGCTCGTAAAATCCAGAACGCTGTAGAATGGTAGGAAGTAAGCGACATATACCCGATGACTGCCGCGATCTCAACTTCCAATATGCATCGTGTTCCTGCGCCAGAGAATCGTGCATGATGATGATACCCTCCTCGAGTATAATGCGGAGAACAACCCAATGTCCGCTCGAGGACTCCGGAGACGTATTCCAGATGGTCAACACCTGGATTGTTCAAAAAGTACATTGTCAGCACAATATCACACGAATAACTAATACAAATAAATAACAAATTATGCAATAAATTATCACCTCGCGTAACTCCCACCATGGGCGATGATCGCCCCAAAATGGTCTCAGACCGTGAACGTGGCTGATCAAGAAATCGAGATCATCATCGTCAATACTCAATGAACCTCCTCTCCTATGGAGTTATTCCATACATTGATACACGTGGCCTAATATAAAATAATTTTGTCGATAAGCACTTATTTAAATTGTAATACATTTATTAATATTTTTTCATGACCATGATGCTCGTTTGAACCAAAACCCTAGGAGCGGCCCTATCTTCGAGCCATCGCACGCCAACAAATACTGGATCAAACTGTAGGATCCCCATATATGCATGCAGATCTTTGGATATCATTTAAATTAAGAATAATTTAAACATTTTCAATAACTACACGTTTCAATAAGAGATTACCTACATATAAATTGAAAGACTTACTTACGCATCTATCAATGGATCCGTCTGTAGCATCATAAACCAGAGGCACTAGCTCGAATGCGGCACCAACATTGACACTACAATTTACTTTTTGTTTAAGTACGGACAATTTTAGTAAATAATATTGAATTTACAATTTAACTCACCTCTCGCCGTCCAACCACATTATACGCGTCCTCATCCAAGTCCTTCCTCTTCCGAACTACGGTGGTCGAGAAGGGGAATGCGGTCTGTATGACCTATCTGCATCTAGGCACGGCACTGCATCTGCTCGAATAGAAATAAGAGAGTACTCAAGCGGGATAGGGCTCGAGATCCGCGGTGGAAGAGGATGGTCGAGACCTAGGGGCAATCTCTGCCGTCATCAACGTCTCGGCGGGAAGAACCGGGGTAATTATCGGGACCGAGGCTCCATCGGCATAATGATCGAGACTCGCGGCGCTCTCACGGACCGAGGCTCCATCGGCATGATGATCGAGACTCACAGTGCGCTCTACCGGGACCGAGGCTCCATCAGCATGATGATCGAGACTCGCAGTGCGCTCTACCGGGACCGATGCTCCGCCGGGGCTAGGGACACCCAGAGTCTGATCGGCGGGAGACGACACTCCATCCACACGAGTCTCTGTCGGCAACGATGATCCGCCAGCGTCGGGGACTCTCTCAGTCTGCTCGGGGGGAATAGGCGCTCCGTCAAATCGAGGCTCTATCGGAATCGAGGCATGAGAAGGAAAATCGCGCATAAGATCATTAATACCTCCAAAGTCCCATGTCGGCGTATCAAGAGGAGCAGACTGGCCCACTACCTCATCAATATGTCGACATAACTTGCCTACTGCGTCATCAACATATCGACGCATCTGCTCGACCGATGAATCCATATATGCACGGATATGGGTGAAAAGAGTATCAAAATCAGTAATCAGCGCAATCTCCTGAGTACCCCGTGCCGAAGAAGATGCAGTCTGGTGCGGAATCCGTATCGGAGAACTATGGGGCGGCAAATGAGTATGCACAGGCTCACGAGGCTCTGCTGATGACTCACGTCCATGAGTAAGATATATAGGGTCAGAAATAACCGGACCAGATGTCCGCTGCCGGACAATACGCTCTCCGGCTAGATCACCGACAGAAGCATCACCATCACGAGCCCTCCCCTTCCCCTTCCCCTTCCCCTTCCCCTTCCCCACACCCTTCTTGCATAGGGCCATCCTGTGCGTATACTGCACCCGCTCGCTGGCAGCATCACTAATGGACTGCATATACTAGGGGTGGCAAATCGTGCGGGTCGGGTCGTTATCGGGTTGACCTGATAACAACCCGACCTGTTAAGGTCAAACCCGAACACGACCTGATAAGGATTCCCTAAATCCGAACACGAACCCGACCTGATAAGGTCAAACCCGAACACGACCCGAACACGACACGAACACGATAAAAACACGACTGAATTCGTGTTGACCCGACACGATAGCAACACGATAACGACACGACACGTTAAAACCTGTTTCAACACGATAACAACCTGATAACCTATAAATACTAACAAAAAATGATAAGAAACAATAAGAATTATAAACCTCAACTAAAAGTCTAAAAGAAATAAATTAGTAAAAAATTATTTATTAAATATTTATTAAATATTTATTTTTTTAATAAATATTTATTAAAAAAATAAATTATAACGGGTTACCTGAACCCGACCCGAACCCAACCCGAACCCGACCCGAATTATCGTGTCCTTATTGGGTCAACCTGATAAGAACACGAACCCAATAAGGCTTGACACTAACCCATTAATTTCGTGTCGGTCCGTGTCGTGTTTTCGTGTCGTGCCGAAAATTGCCAGCCCTAGCATATACAGCTCCTGCTCCTCCTCAGGTGTCGGAGATAACACCTCAAAACAATCAATCTAAATACAATTCAATGATTCATTTTCAGTAATTATTACCTTAAATATCTACAAAAGTTTTTTACGTATTGAAAACCTATAATTGATTACCTCATCATCGAAGAATGTGGTAAAATCAACATGACCCAGCTTCTTCAACTTCCAGCGTGTACAACGAGGTCATTTGGATGAAAGAAGCTCCGAGCATGGTCCCACATTTAGTGCCTAACGAAGGTATAGCCTCGCAAGCCCATATCTCGAAAACAATAATTGAATCCCAACATAAGAAACAATAACAATATTTATTAAGTCCGAGTATATAATTAAGTTAATGAATGCGAGGACGTACCATAATAGCGTATATGTTACCATAAAAATGGTAACTCGGATCCGAACCAGTGGGGACCTCGGTGGGAACATCGCTCAAATACGTAACCAAAATCGATATGAATATAAGCCCCATGGAAAGCTCTCCCACCGAGTCCGGTCCTCAACCAATGTCCACAACCACCGGTCAAGAATACGCTTGCCACCATCCACACCGAATATCAAATAGCGGACACACGGACCTTAGCGACCTTCGGCGCATCAAGGATGCTCTCTAAAATATCCAAGAACAAATCGATCACGAATACGGTCTAACATCCGCCCCCACCACCGAGCAACGGATACCGATCGTACACGCTCTCCTCGGTGGAACATCGTCCCGTGTACATCAAAGTCGGAGTCTCGAATCGCAAGCCGGTGACTAACGCATACTCATATCTAGAAAATCGAATAAATCGATGACCGAGCCTAAACCAAAACTCATCGGCTGTGCATCCGGTCTAATTACCTCGTTCGAGAACAAGGCATGCAATGCGGCATTAGATACAAACCCCCACTCCTCCCTGACAAAGTCTCCAAGACACGACTCTCTAAACTCCCTAATAGTGTCATCACCTACACTCATGACTCGGCAACAATCGTCTTAACAATCCCTAACCTAACATACCCATTTATGGAGCATTTCGAACCTCGCATATTCGGCCTCTTCCAAACAACTGCCGATTCAAATTTATCTTAATTTTAGCTTCATGCGGTGTATTGAAGTAATATGTAATCGGGAAAAGTAAGTGGATAATTCGAGTAACGATGGGATTTATTCGATTTATTTCCATCGAGTTATTCTAATTCAACTTGAGACATCCTAATTCAATTTCAATCATCTAATGCAATTCGAGACATTCTAATACAATCCGAGTCATCCTAATTCTAGTAGTTTTATGTCAATTCGAATAATCATAAATAAATTTGCGTCGTTCTAATTGTGGAAGGCCATTAGTCCAATTTGAGTAACTTATAAACTATATTCGAGTAAGACAAATAAAAAAAACGAACTAAACTAACTAAACGAAATAAACTAACTAAACGAAACAAACTAACTAAATTCGAAAACATATCCATATCTATAACATTCCCAAATTCGAATTGAAACTCGAATACGAATTACCAAGGTTACATAAATAATCAATTCAACACGACATCAATTCAATCGATATCAATTCATACATAAACAATAGTTACGATATCAACACACGATAAGTATTTGGGGTTGACCGGCGCTACTTAATTCCCAAATTCAAATTTCTCTATTTTAATTTATTTTTTCATCGTGTAAATCGAATGCAAATCTTATAATTCGAATGCAAATCGTGTAAATCAAATATAAAATGTGTAAACCAAAATCGAGCAACGAGCATACTCGAGTGACACGAAAATAAAATCTTACAGTTTTCGGTGGCAAAGGCGTGAAGCGCGTGGCCAGTGGCGGCAAGTGTGCGGATTCGGCATTCCGTCGGCGCTATTCGGGGAAGTCGAATTCGCCATCGAGGATGAGGAAATAATTCGGATTCTTGAAACTAAGATTCGTGAAACTCGAATTCCACAGATTTGTGAAACTCGTGAAGAAGGAAGAAAGAAGACGACTGGGAAGAATGTTTCCGTGAAACTCGATTCGGATTCGTGAAGAAGAAGCCCGTTCGAGTATTGTTTTCGTGAAACTCGATTCGTGAAACTCGAATCGTGAAGAATGAAGTCTTTGTTTCGTGAAACTCGTGAAGAAGATTCGTGAGTAATCCGATTCGTGAGGAAGGAGATGAAGAAGAAGCCTATCGAGTATTGTTTTAAAGGTCAACCCCGATTTTTTTTTCGTATAACCCGAATATTCGGGTTACCCGATTTTTTTTTTTTTCATATAACCCGAATATTCGAGTAATAAATTCGGGTAACCCGAATTTATTACTCGAATTTATCAGATTTATTTTACATCTCCCGAATTTTTTTTTTCGTATAACCCGAATATTCGGGTTACCCGAATTTTTTTTTTTTTTCGTATAACCCGAATATTCGAGTAATAAATTCGGGTAACCCGAATTTATTACTCGAATTTATCAGATTTATTTTACATCTCCCGAATTTTTTTTTTTTTCGTATAACCCGAATATTCTTATTACTCGAATTTATCAGATTTATTTTACATCTCCCGAATTTTTTTTTTTTCGTATAACCCGAATATTCGAGTAATAAATTCGGGTAACCCGAATTTATTACTCGAATTTATCAGATTTATTTTACATCTCCCGAATGAATTCGGGAGACTTTTTTTTTATTTACATGTCCCGAATTATATTCGGGTGACACGAATCGGACTCGTGTAACCCGACTTTTTTTTTATTTACATGTCCCGAATTGTATTCGGGTGACACGAATTGGACTCGATATTGTTTTTTTGAAGTTGACTCGAAATTATATTACTCGAAATTATAATATATGACTCGAATTTTATTCGAGTAAAGGTCAATTTAGACAATTTGGGTATCAAAAGAATTGTTACTAAACTTGGGGCAGAAAAAAATATTACTAAATGACAAAGGGCAAAACAAGCTATTTCTACCTCCTATTATTACCCTTTTTTGTCAATTGCCTCATTTAATCTTATGTTGAATAAATAATTTTGAAAAATGGGTAATTGCCTCGTTGAATGGGGCTATAACAAGGTTGACTAGAGCAATGACAAGGGAAAAGAAAGACACATCTTCTAACTAACAACCAGAACAAAGAGACTATATAAAAAGAACAAAGACAACCAACTGCGTTCGCGCAGAAGGTCACGGGTTCAATTCTTAGTGCCAACACTTTTCAATTGAATTTCTAAAGGCTCAATGATCCATTAGTCCTTGACTACGGTCTGGCCTCCAATTTCTGACGCCATGGAACAATTAAATTTTGAGGATTTCTGCAAACATGAGGCCAGATCTCGGTGGGAACTGCGGTTGGATTTGAGAGGTCCAACATGGAGCAATCACTGGGACGACTCAAGCGCAGTAGTTGAGGATATTTAAGAACCCGAGAAATGATACACATCTCGCAATTTAACCTGCAGAATAAGATCTTGTGCACAGGTTGTTATCCCGATAACTAATCAGGTGTAAGCTTGGAACCTCGTTATCAAAAAAAATTAAAGAACAAAGACTGGTGGTAAAAAAGGACATATTATATATGCTCACGGGTTGCACTGTGCTATATTCCATTCCGAATTTTCAGTTGTTTTATAATAAATGTTAAGTTAAAAGTAAAAAACTGAATTAGTGTTTTAAAAAGGTAAAATAACTAAGGTAGCATGTGAGGTATTTTTTGAACGTAGAATATAATTTAATTTTGCATTTTTTTTAATTCAACAATATTTTTTACGGAATATTATCGTTTTAAAAGTTACTTTGACAATGACGTAGCGAAAGCGTAAACACGAAAGAGAGAAGAACGTCTTGATACTACGTATACTAGACTGCTCTCAATGTTTCAATTCCAGTAAAAAATCTACTCTCCTAGAATAACCTAAGGCGCACAAATAAATAGGTCTCAAAGGCCCATAAAGGTCCAACAGGCTAGCGAGCTTATTAAAAGAGTTTTAAGAAAAGAAATAACTAACGTAATTAAATCTTGGGCTTAGAGACACGATCATAATCTCCCAAGAACATAGTGACTCGTTCACCTATCATTCTCCCTGGCCAAGAAAAGGTTCGCCCTCGAACCGGACTCGTTACCAAATGCATCATCATTATCACCCGTGTAAGGTGTTAGGTGCTTCACGTTGAAGACGTCCGAAGTGCGTATGTGTAAAGGCAACCTCAAACGGTAAGCATTAGGGTTGATCTTTGCTATAACCTCTAAAGGTCCAATCTTCCTAGCCGCAAGCTTGCTATACTCGTGTGCAGGGTATTGGTCACGAGTGAGAACTGCCCAAACAAAGTCGCCCGGCTCAAATACTAAATGTCTCCGTCCCTTATCTGCCGCTTCTTTATAAGCAGCTGTAGAAGCCAACAACTGATCATAGGTAGCAAGATGAGTAAGGGCCTCCATCAAGTCTACAGCACGGGCATCTTCTCTAATTGGAGATGGCAGCGAAATCAAATCCGAAGGTCCCTGAGGAATCCTCGCATAAACAATCTGAAAAGAAGCAAGGCACGTACTCCGATTGACAGCCAAATTATGAGCAAGTTCCGCCTGACTCAACTGGGTATCCCATGACCGCAAATGCTCTCCCACCAAGCATCTGAGTAAGTTACCCAAAGAACAGTTGACAGTCTCCGTCTGGACATCTGTCTACGGGTGATATGCACTACTGAAATCAAGACGGGTGTTTGCCATACCCCATAAATTCTTCCAAAAAAACTCAAGAACCGAGTATCACGATCGGAGACGATGGAAGAAAGTAACCCATGAAGACGATACACCTCACGAAAAAATAATTTTGCCACATTCACGACATTGGCTGTCTTCTTGCACAGAATAAAGTGTACCATCTTTAAAAAACAGTCCACTACGAAAAAGATGGAATCATTTACCCGTTGAGTTCGAGACAAACCCAGGATGAAGTCCATGCTAATAGCAACCCAGGGAGCATTGGCTATAGGTAGGGGCCGGTAAAGACCAGCGTTGGTCGACGTGCCTTTTGAAACCTGACAGACACGGCATCGAGAGACATACCTGGTGACATCCCGTCTGATATTAGGCCAAAAGTAAGAGCGTTGTACGAGTTCAATAGATCTGTCACAGCCCACATGAACAATACTGTATATCTCAGCAATCAGGTGGAGGTTAGTGTCCGGAATACAAAGGCGGGTACCTTTGAAGAGGAACCCATCGAGCAAGACAAAATCCGAGGAATCACGGGAATGAATTCGAGCCAAAATGAGGTTGAAGAAGCGATCATCAACATAAGACTCGGGCAAGAGTTCAATGCCCGAAACTGCGACACAGAGGTCAGAAATCACCAGTGCACGATGACTCAAAGCATATGCTACCCTATTCAACAGTCCCGATTGGTGCTTTAAAACAAGAGTGAATTGTTGGAGAAAAGCAGCCCAAGAGGCATGATGAGCAGAAAGGTTGTCCAGTGTAGCTAAGTGACGTAAGGCCTCATGATCAGAGAAAAGGACAAACTTTCTGCGAAAGAGGTAGTGTCGCCAATGACGAACAACCCGTACCACTGCATAGCATTCCACGTCGTATGTGCTGTAGTGACTGCGAGGACTGGAGAGCTTCTCTCTAAAGAAGGCCACAGGGCGCCCCCTGGATCAAAACCGCACCAATGCCCGCCTTCGACGCATCACAAGACAACTCGAAGGGTTGCTCGAAATCAGGAAGTAACAAAACCGGTTCTGAAATAAGCAAAAGCAGTTTCTGTCGTAGATGTCTAAAGGAAAGGCTTCATGCCAATACAGTCCGTCACTGGTGCCATAATGGCACTAAAATGATCTTTGAAACGTCGGAAGAAAGAAGCAGGGCCATGAAAACTAAGGGCCTCTGTAACTGTAGTTGGGGAGGGACAATCTCTAATCGCAGCAATCTACGAGTCATCCACTCGAATCCCCTTTGCAGATATAATATTCCCCAAGAATAAATCTAAATGCACACCAAATATACACTTCTTTGGAGACACATAGAAAATCTCATCTCGTAAGATAGTGAGGACGGCATGTAAATCACTAATATGCTCATCAAACGAATGACTGTATATCAGGATATCATCGAAGTATACGACGACACAAGTACCAATGAGGAAGCGGAGTGACTGGTTCATAATGCATATGAACGTGCTTGGAGCATTAGAGAGACCAAAAGGAATCACCAACCACTCAAACGGGCCTGCACGGGTCTTAAAGGCTGTCTTCCACTCACCACCAGGACGGATACAGATCTGATGGTACCCACTGTGCAGATCTACCTTACTGAACACTGTAGCGCCACTGATCTAGCCGAGTAAATCATCCAGGCAGGGTATAAAAAATCGGTACCAGACTGTTATCTTATGGATATCCCTATTGTCAACACATATTCTCCAAGAAGAATCTTTCTTGGGAATGAGAAGTGCAGGCACAGCACAAGCGCTCAAACTCTATCTAATCGAACATTTCTGCAACAGCTTTTCCACCTGTCGGCGTAACTCCTTATGTTCAACAGGGCTCATACGATAGTGAAGCCGTATATCAATGTGATATTGTATATCACGAAGTGATGGCAAACCCAGAGGTAACTCAGCAGGAAAAACATCAGCATAATCATCCAAAAATGCACGTATTGCAGACGCTATATCAAAAATAGGATCAGCACGGTCAACACCCAACAATAAAACCACAAAATGACCCGACTCCATCTCATGCAAAAACTCAGAACGAGATAGCAACAAAATATTATCACTGGATGGGGTGTCTTAGGTGTTGTGTCAAGATTTAACACCTTCCGACTGGCGATCGCCTCCGAGGCCGAGCGACCGACTTACCGCCGAGGAGACAAGGCAAGTCTGCCGACCAGCGACCAGGCGACCTAGCCTTAGCCCGAAAGATAAGCATGAATCGCCCAGCCGAAGGTCCCAGGACAAGTCCCGGTGTCGAGCGATCGACATCCAATACGATCATCGCTCGGCGCCTGGCGACCGACTTCTGGCGACCGACTTATGGTCGATCATCTCTCGGCGCTCCGCCGACCGACCCTTGCCGACCTCGGATGATCAGCTAGAGACGATCTCCTCATGTCGATCTCCACCGATGACCATCCAGTCGGCGAAGACCAAGTCTCAAAACTGACCCCACGTGCAGATCCACAAAAGGCGCTGACAAACCTGTCACCTACCTCACCTACCAACAGGGCCCAGACCTGCGAAAGGAGTTGGCGGACAAGACATGTGACTACAGCCTGGCGCCTACTGCACCTACTGACAAAGTCCGCCGAAAGTAACAAAGTGGGACCTCCCTGGTGATGCCAGGACGCGTGCGGCTCCTCATTGGGCCACTCAGCTAGCTGCCGGCTGGATCTATGGACTTTTGGCAGGCAGCCCACGTGACCTTTAGAACGATCGCCCCATTGCATTAAATGCCGAAAGGCGATCGCCCACTAGGAGACAGGGCACCTCAACCCCTATATATACAAGGCAGCAGGCACTTGTAAAAGGACCGAGATTCTGACTCTCTAAACACTCGGCAACCTCACGATTCAAGCACTCAATACAGAAACAATACTTGCACTTGGCTAATCTCCAACTCTTGGCAACAGCTTTCTTTCGGTCTTACTTCTCCCGGCCCATCTCCTCGAGCAGATCACCAGCGGGGACGAAGAACACCGAGCTTCGCTCAAGAGCCGGATTAACAGAGTCTTTTTACACTCATTGTATTTAGATTTCTCTCATTAATACTTGTATCCACGAATATTCGTATTAATAACATCTCGCGAGAGCATTCAAGCCCGGGCCTAACAAACCCGACAAATCTTGTATTATTTATCTACTCTCGGAAGTGCTCCCGCAATTGTTGTTTGTTGTCCGTCTTCCAGCAGTATTAATCTTCGGATAAATATTTTGGGCAACAACAATTGGCGCTAGAGGAAGGGGATCCAACCCTCAATTTTTTATACCTACCGTCCCGAAGAACACTCACTGTTCTCGGGGCAGATACTTGAAGTGACACTCACTGCACTTCAAAGAAATCCTTCAGAAATCATGTCTTTCGCATCCGCGTCGAAGAAAGCCGCTGACCAGCCGGCCAAACCCCCTGTTCCGTCCCAGTCCGAGCCACAGCCGATGGTGGAAGGTAGCCGCCGCGGTCAGAAACGCTCGATCCGCCCTCGGACGGCGGCCTCTCGCTCGATCGGTTCGAACCAAGGAACCGATCAAGGGGCTCTGGCCGCCCCTACAGAGCGACGGAGTGCTCTCAACGCGCCTCCGCTATCGCCCCCTCGGCCGTCCGCCGGAAGTCAGCGAAGCTCAAGGCCTCACCGGCCGAGCGATCGCCAAGAGGCCCCCGTCCGCAAGAAGAGGCGCCGCGCCGGGCACCTCGTCTTCGATCGCACTGGCGGTGACCCGACTCAAGCACGGGCGGTCCGGCCTCGCTACGAGATGACGGAGTTTGAGTCCGTCACCGGGAGCTCGGCCTACCCGACTCCCGGAAGGCGCCCTAGCTGCCCGGCTCCTCGCCGAATTGCCGAGGTCGGCGGCAGCGGAGCCTGGAGATCGGTACACGATCGCCTCGGCTCCTGCTCCCAAAGCCGATCGGCAAGCGACCAAGCCACGGCGATGGCTGCAATGTAACATCAACTCAACGACATGAAGGCGCTCCTGGAATCCAGGGCAGGCGCCAAGAAGACGATCGCCGGGCCAAGCGAGCCGCTCGCGATCGACATCGAGCTCGCCCCCGTGCAGCATAAGATCGCTCCCCCGCAAACACCCGTGTACGAGGGGCGATCGGACCCCCAAGTGCACCTGAGGAAGTTCAACATCTACATGACCGGGTGTGGGGCATCTGACGCGACCAGATGCCGAATGTTCCCTCTGACGCTGGACGACCTCGCCCACCGGTGGTACACTTCATTGCCACCTCGGTCCATTAGCTCCTTTAACGAGTTGGCGCACGTCTTCACGGAGTACTTCGCCACCAGGGTCGTCCGGCCCGAAGGTCCCCTTCGCATGATGCAAATCAAGCAGGGAGAAGAAGAGTCCGACTCGGACTACATCGACCGGTAGACGTAATCATCCTCAATGGCGAGCCCATAAGCGATGAGACCGCACTCTACGCGGTCTAGGAGGATTTCAGGGTTTTTCGCCTATGTTCAGGCATCTCACGAAGACCCAACCTACAACCTACGCAGCCTTCCGGGCTAGAGCCGCAGATTTTCTGGCCAGGCAAAGGTTTCTTCTTAGCCTGTGAGCAGCGCGATCGGCACCCGGACGACGATCTCCCGCCCGATCGCCAATATCGACCTACGAATAAAGCGATCGGCAGCCGAGCGACGATCGCCAGTCTTCCGGCCCGATCGCCGATCATCACGCTACATCATCCGCAGTCCGGAGGACACGATCGCCATCTACAGTCCAGCATATAACATGACGGACTAAGGCATAAGATCGCCTCCACCGCACATCATAAAGCCATGGTCCTGGCAGTCGATGGAACCGGCTGCCTCGACCACGCAAGGTCCCTTTCGGCCAAGATCGCCCGCCCTTCGTTTAAATACGAGGCCGGCGTAGTCGGAGGGCCCTCCAACATTAATCAGTGGACACATGCCACACCCCCGTCTCAACGTACACCGTCGAGGTCGGCCGTCTCCATGGCTGGCCGAGGTGGAAGCAGAGCTAACAAGCCGCGGGCGTGGAGTTGATTCATCCGACGCTGCCCCGCGCAAGGACTCCTCTAGACCGAGACCGCACGCCCTTCGTTTAAATACGAGGCGAGGCGCAGCCTAACAGAGGACCCTCATAATAAAGTGAGTCACGAGACACTCATTGTCTTCGCGCACCAAGACACGGTCATGGGGTCGGTCCATCGATCTCCGCGACTGTGCACGATTCCTCAAACAAAGCGAAACCACCAAGTTTCCGTGGGGGATCGGCCAATGTTGTTTTTGCAGGTACAAGACCGAAAGATAGCTAAGCCAATCGACCATGATAGCCCAAGTCCGAAATCATAAGTCAGCTCAGCAGGGTCGCCAGCATGATCGCCAGCAAGAACCACCTCGCCCCATGTCTTCATCATAGGAGCAAGCTGGGGGGCAATTGTTGTGTCAAGATTTAACACCTTCCGACTGGCGATCGCCTCCGAGGCCGAGCGACCGACTTACCGCCGAGGAGACAAGGCAAGTCTGCCGACCAGCGACCAGGCGACCTAGCCTTAGCCCGAAAGATAAGCATGAATCGCCCAGCCGAAGGTCCCAGGACAAGTCCCGGTGTCGAGCGATCGACATCCAATACGATCATCGCTCGGCGCCTGGCGACCGACTTCTGGCGACCGACTTCTGGCGACCGACTTATGGTCGATCATCTCTCAGCGCTCCGCCGACCGACCCTTGCCGACCTCGGATGATCAGCTAGAGACGATCTCCTCATGTCGATCTCCACCGATGACCATCCAGTCGGCGAAGACCAAGTCTCAAACTGACCCCACGTGCAGATCCACAAAAGGCGCTGACAAACCTGTCACCTACCTCACCTACCAACAGGGCCCAGACCTGCAAAAGGAGTTGGCGGACAAGACATGTGACTACAGCCTGGCGCCTACTACACCTACTGACAAAGTCCGCCGAAAGTAACAAAGTGGGACCTCCTGTGACAGTACTTCCGGACGCGTGCCGGCTCCTCATTGGGCCACTCAGCTAGCTGCCGGCTGGATCTATGGACTTTTGGCAGGCAGCCCACGTGACCTTTAGAACGATCGCCCCATTGCATTAAATGCCGAAAGGCGATCGCCCACTAGGAGACAGGGCACCTCAACCCCTATATATACAAGGCAGCAGGCACTTGTAAAAGGACCGAGATTCTGACTCTCTAAACACTCGGCAACCTCACGATTCAAGCACTCAATACAGAAACAATACTTGCACTTGGCTAATCTCCAACTCTTGGCAACAGCTTTCTTTCGGTCTTACTTCTCCCGGCCCATCTCCTCGAGCAGATCACCGGCGGGGACGAAGAACACCGAGCTTCGCTCAAGAGCCGGATTAACAGAGTCTTTTTACACTCATTGTATTTAGATTTCTCTCATTAATACTTGTATCCACGAATATTCGTATTAATAACATCTCGCGAGAGCATTCAAGCCCGGGCCTAACAAACCCGGCAAATCTTGTATTATTTATCTACTCTCGGAAGTGCTCCCGCAATTGTTGTTTGTTGTCCGTCTTCCAGCAGTATTAATCTTCGGATAAATATTTTGGGCAACAACATTAGGCACAGACGACTGCAGCACTATCTTCGACCCATCAAATATGAAACTGTATGTACTCTAACGACCATCATGTATGACAGACCTACCAAACTGCCACGGGCTACCTAAAAGCAAATGACAAGCATCCATCGGAACCACATCGCACCAAATTGTATCCCTAGACTTAGACCTTACAGAAAAAGTACCACTGACTCGACAATTGACAATCACCGAATTACCATGTTGAATCCAAACAGGCAAAAAAGGAAAAAGGTGGGGCTTGATAGTTAAATTTAGTTTAGCAACAGCATCAGCAGACATCACATTAATAAAATGGCACACCTTATCCTCAATAGTACATATCGAGTCGAAGATATGGTGACGAAGTGCCTCTAACGCCACGGGCTCGTTAGGTGATAGGAATGGACGACGTATCACCAATAATGTCCCGACATCGCCATTCACGTGCTTCTCCGGTAAAGCATACGAGGAATCCTAATCGAACACAGGTGGTGCATCGTGCAGTTAATTCTCTCACTCATCAATTAACAACCAGCGCTGACGAGCTCGAGAACAAGACACCCGGCGATGGCCTGCATCGCCGCATGCAAAGCAGCATACAACTGAGATTGATGATGAGCTACCATCGCCCACAGCCGGAGATGGAGCAGAATGAGGACGGGCCATATGCGGAGTGGGCATAGCTGGCGGTTGGCGCGCTACCTGGGATGAGACAGGGGAGTTCCGCCGTGCTGCCTGCTGTTCCAAGCGGATCGCTCGTTGGTGAGCTTCGGAGACCGTCATCGGAGCGACCAGAGTAAGTATGTCCTGTAGGGACTACTTCAAATCTCCGATATAACGGGATACCAACTGCACATGGGTGTCTCGTTTATCCAGTCGAGATAGGTATCGGTAGAACTCATCGGTGTAGACGTCCACCGATCGTGAACCTTGACGGAACGCATGGAAATACTGGAAGAGGGTGTCATCAAAACTACATGGAAAGTAACTCTTGCTCCAAGTGCTTTCGAAATTTGCTCCATACGGTGATGCGAGGCTTGCCAAGGCGGACACGAGTGGTCTTGGTCTGCTGCCACCAGGACGCCGCGTGAACATGAAAATGGGTTGCGATCAGGGTAACATGTTTGTTGTCGGGGATGGATTTGAAATCCATTAAATCATCCACCGTATTTATCTAATCAAGAAAGTCACAAGGGTCAAGACTTCCGGCAAACTCTGGGATTTCGAGCTTGAACCCAGACTCCCATTGTCGGTCATCGGCCAGGCCGACCCATGGTGGCGCGCGCACCAATGGGGCGAAAGGGTATTTTATCAACCTCTCTCCTCACCGTCAATGATCGTGTCGAGCGTTCGGAAGGGCAGTGACAACCGCGAGGCGGAGCTCTTCTGATCCGGCCGCGACCGTAGAGATTTGACAGCCCAAATCCGCGACTTCGGCATCGCGTCGTGTAACACCCCAAGAAGTCATCCGGGAATATCACCCGCCGTAGACCCTTCTCACAAGGATCTATCAGGCTAAACACTACAAAACAAGACATCACATCGAATACCAACATGGCTACATACGAAACACTAGACCGATTTGGTCTTTCATCAATAACATACAACTTAAACTTCATATAGATCTCTGTTCCAAAACTCATACCCGCACAGGGGTCAAAATACGACAACACTCTCATACGACGGGAAAACACTATAGCGGAAAGGAAAAATATAATTCGACCAACAGTACCAAGTATTGTCCTTCCTGTGATTAGTATCATTTGTCTTTCATCATCCTTCGTGCCGATCCTGTGTTTTACTCATCAAGAACCTGCACATACCTGAATGCAATAACAGGCATCCACCCCTAATTACTCGGGGGTTAGCAAACTGGAATTTTGCTAGTGCAAGTATAAAGTGCAATTACGAGCCATACACATCATATTCCAAGAATATGATAATCCTGAAAGGCAATAATAAAGCAAGTAAACGATTTGCAAAGCGTTTTACAGATCTCATGAGTTTTTAGAGGAAAAACATTTAGGATTAAAGAGTCCTTATCTTTTCAAAAATCACTTAGGGGCACAGCCCAAAGATTTATTCAGTTCTCGACAACTATAATATAATCACGGGTCATGCAATCCGACAACAAAATATTATTCGTACTCATCAAGTAACGAATTCCAGAGACCCTATCTGACCCTACTTGGCATCACACAAATACGGTTCATACTCATCAAGTAACAAACTCCAGAGGCCCCATCAGACCCTACCTGCATCACACAAATACAGTTCGTACTCGTCAAGTAACGAACTCCACAGGTCCCATCGGACCCTGCATGACATGACACAAATACGGTTCGTACTCATCAAGTACAAACTCCAGAGGCCCCGTCGGACCCTACCTGGTTCCACAGAACAACACAACAATCCACAACGCATATCAACAACACCACATTCACATACCACGAGGAGATATACTCTCGAACAACACCGAATAACACTACCTCCTTACTTAGGAGTCAGCAAACAATACAACACAACATTACGTACTCACCAAATAAATACACATTCTAACATACAACCCTTAACAAGGAGAGAGAACTTTTATAACCACACAACATGAAGTCAATGTATTTCAATTTACATCCACAATACAATATATCCGTAAAACTCATTTATTCACAAAGCACTCAAGCATTTTGAAAGAAATTCATTAATGAGATTATATCAATCCTTTTGAAAATTCGTTATGAGTACTCAAATAGCACACATAGTCGATTACCAATTATTATATCTACAAAAAAACGAAATGTATGAGCAAGATACTTGCCTCAATAATCATCCTCGAATATTCCGAAGAACATGGTCTATCGGAAGGCTTCGAAACCCTTGATGTTAGAAAATGAAGACGACGACGAACGAAAGGGTTCAATATGAGCTGTTCGCAAGAAATTAAACCCTAACATCATATCATCAATAAATCAACGATCGTACGAGGAAGAATAATCGTAGAACACCCGAATCTATGACATTCTACCGGATACCTTCAAGGCGTCGATTAGGAACTCAACAAAACAACGAATCCTTAACAACCAAACCATGGAACAACAAGAAAATTGGTAGAATACAATTTAATAATCAATAATCCATCATTAATCTAGGTTAATTCGGATTAAACGGGCGAAATCAATCGAAATCCCCAATTTCCCCAAAACTAGATTTTAGGAAAACTAACCTTGATTCGGCCGATCGGAGGAGGTTACTGGATGACTAAATCGTTGTTAGGAACTCAAAAACCTTGTGGATCGATAGTTTTGCACCATGTATTCGTGTTCTCCGAGTATTGGCCGCGGATGAGATGAGTTGGGTGAGAAAAATGAGTGAAGGATTCCACTGCCCGATCATATATATACTGACGACGCACGAGCAGACATGCACGAGTGGCCGGTCGTGCACCGGTTCGCGTGCGCACACTACCAGGAATCTGCCGCGATGCAAGAGCACCGCACACGAGCACCCGCCCGTGTGCACCTGCTCCAGGCAGTTAGTGCCGCACGAGCGCTGGCCCGTGTGCCTTGCTCGTGCGCCCTGCTCGTGCGCACCTGGCCGGTCCCTGCCGCACCTGGCCGGCCAGTGCCAGTCGCCATGGCTCAACGACTCGATTTTTCGAAAACGCACGGAACGAACATGACTAAACACTCGCTGACAACATCATCGATCCGTAATAGAAACAACATGTAACAAATCACCACATACGACCACATAAAAACAAATCCAGTCAAAGAGAAAATAATACCAATGCTCGACAACCCAGAAATATCCGGCCTAAAAGAAATTCAAAATAACCGGAACGAAAATCTCGGGTATTACACGTCGTGCGTCTGCTTGGGCAACATCGACCGGGGGCTGGCGGCAAGGAGGCATCGTACCGGACTCGTGATTCCAACTAACCTAGTGAAAGCGTAAACACGGAAGAGAGAATAACGTCTTGATACTAGGTATACTAGACTGCTCTCAATGTTTCAATTTCCATCAAAAATCAACTCTCCTAGAATAACCTAAGGCGCACAAACAAATAGTTCTCAAAGGCCCATAAAGGTCCAACAGATGGACGAGCTTATTAATAAGTTTTAAGAAAAGGAATAAATAACGCAATTAAATCTTGGGCTCGAAGACACAATCATAATCTCCCAAGAAACATAGTGACTCGTTCGCCACATCAAACAACTAACATATAGTAACTAACAATTAATCCAACAATTAACGACTGCGATAGTCAACAACTACCATAACAACCTGTTCTGCCCTACAGACCTTATATATATATTATGAGAAATGATAGGGCAACACCCTGAACCACACCCTCAAACATACCCATGCTTTATATGTGTTGTACCGCGTGCTTTACTATTAATTTTATTATAATATTATTATAAATATTTTATCTGTAAAACATACGGTACAACACCCATAAAGCACGTGGTGTGTATGTGGGTGTGGTTCAGGGTGTTGCCCTATCACCCCTCATATATTATAGCTCAATACAGTTGCTCTTCGGTATATATACCAAAAGGGAAGTGATCCCTCCACAACATTATTTGACCATTCACAACAATTTATTGTGAATGGACCATTTTACCCTTCTTACCTTTTTGTACAATTTTCAATTAACCCTTTCTACTTATTAGACCTTTCATTATTTCCTTAACATTTTATTCATCTATTTTTTTCTACTTCTAAGATTTAAATTTTTTATTTTTTACTCATCAAATTTTCATGTTCCATTTTTTTTTAAATTTTAAAAATAATACACTACCAACGTAATCACGTTCCAACATGAAATAGCGTTCCAAAACGAAAATAAACTACAACCCAAAATAAAAAAACAAAATAACGTTCGAAAATGAAAAGTTCACCTGAACTTAATCATTCAACTCAAAAGATGTATAGTCATCTGAAAAGTTTGTATATACATTTAAATCGATTAAGTTGCTTTGTTCACCCCTTTCATTGTTTCTTTGAAGCACACAATTAGAACTTGAAGAATTGTGTCTTTGTGATGATTCCATCAACTCAAATCTCGAAGGATCTCGTCTCGTGGAAGTTATTCCTCTTTTCTTTTTTGATTTTGGTCTTCCTTTTGGTCGTAGAATTACGGGCTCAAAAAGGACATCGAATTCGTTCACGAGTTTAGTAATCACGGAAACAACATATTTTTTCTTGGTTAATGGCCACATTTGGTATCTTCAACGCAATTCATTAAGTACCTCATCAAGTCTATCGGTACCTTCATCATGCAAATCATCTTGTAATTTTAGGGATAGTGTGTCAGTCCTCCATGTGGATGGATTACATCCAATGAGAGAGTCGTTCCTTGCCAGTATTTTATCTTGTGAGCACATGGAAGACCCGTAGTTGCCATAAAGTGACCTGTACAAGGAGTCATACTACCTACAAAGAGCAAATAATAAATAAAGGTTTATAAATAATAAATGTCATATTGAATATACATGCATTTATATATATTACCATCTTTTATTTTTCCATATTGCTTATATATCTCCTGCAAGGCAAAATGAGATACATGGGAGTGAAGCTCTCTAAAAAATGGCATATTGCAATTGTGATGAACTTGAATTCTCTCACTTGAGAGTTTCACTCTAATCTCATTAAATTCATGCTCAACTGCAAGACTAATCTTCTCTTTGACCTCATGAAAATCTCCGGTAGAAACTTGCAAATATAGCTTAAGTTTCGCATGAGCACCTTCAGCTCTTTATAAAGCAACTCAAATTCACGCCAGTTTTCCTCAAAGAGAGCTTCTGTTGTCGAATATACAATATTATTCCAACCTGACATAAAAATATCAAACTCCTCGGCACGTTCAAAATACTTCTTGCAATTTGCCAACACGTTCTTTTCAATATGCCAAACACACAAAAGATTTATTGTCGTAGGAAATACGTTTTTTATGCCATTCATCAACGCCAATTCTCTATCAGACATAATAACATAAGGTTGATTATCATGTCCAATAATCTCCTTAAACGTAGTTAATGCCAAAATATAATTTTCTTCATCCTCTTTTTCCAAGAACACACACCCAGAATAAAAGGAGGTACTGAAGCATAAAACACCAATGATATCAAGGAGTGGCATGTTATATTTATTGGTTTTGTAGGTGCAATCCATCACAAAGATATTGGTAAAGACGTTGGCCAATTTAATCGACAAAGGGTGTGCAATGAATAAACGAGATATGCGCCCCTCTGGGTTATGTGAAATATCATATGTAAAACCACATTTCACAATCTCCTCGAATAAGGCATTGATCATAGACCGATTTCCTAAATTATCCCTACGAAATTTTCTCTTCAAGTTGTATATAGTTCTAGAGATTACCGGTAGGTTTTGATTTTGTTGTCGCAAGGATGAAAGAATTTGTCTCGGGGGTATTCCAGCCTTTGTCATTTATTTAACACTATTTATGTTCTCAGCTGGCAATCGACGAAACGATGGATGCCCGGACAGGTCCATAGACGGCTCATGGTTATGTGTCAACTCTTTTACCTTAATGTACCAAGCACCATCACTTCCCTTTTGGCCAACAATCCGAAAGGAGCAATTGATCAAACGAGAAGCAGTGTTTTTTTTCGTTCACTTGAAATACGTTCTCGATAAGAACCCCCTCGGTCACATTGTAAAATCACATGTTTGTCTTTTCTTGAAGCACGAATAGATAACACGTATCCTTTAGAATAATAAAACTCTCGAACACTCTTTAATAAATTATCACATGATTCAAATTTTGAGCTAGCTAGATAATCTTCTTCACTTGGAGTCATCAAAGTTGTTGAGTTCGTCTGCCAAATAAAAAATTAACAAGTAAAAAACCCATACACAAATTAACAAGTAAAAAACCCATACACAAATTAAATCGATTTCTAAAAAAACCCATACACAATTTAACAACTAAAAAATGCATACACAAATTAACAACTAAAAAACCCATACACAAATGAAATCGAAATTGATGGGTGAAGGATTAAAAAACCCATCGATTTTTTTCCCAGAAATGAAGAAACGAAAGAGGGTTTGAAATATTTCCATAATATTGTTTTCCTATCAAATTTTGTGATTAAACTAAAAATTATTTATGAGCGAAATTTAGTCTTCAAAATCGAAAACAATATCAATTTATAAAAAAACATAGTTAATGGACATATCTCGCATTGGTTATTAATAATTGTTAACGGTTGATTGTTTCATTTAATTAATTTGACCAACTAATTTCACTGACTATTTATATTAATTATTTGATTATTCCGATTATAAATGTATTTCGTTAAAAAAGTTGTTATGTAATGGACAACGTATTCACCAATCAAAACATTCAGGATAAAACCAACTGTCCTGACGCGTGATTCTCTTGACTCCATTAAATTGAAGGTCGGGGTTCAATCTTAGTCTGCAACACTTTAAAATTGAATTCTCGGGGTAGGGGTTAGAACTTAGCCCTTCGGGATACGCTGGTGGAACAATTAAATATTGAGGGCTTCAAGCGGCAGTGTGGGAGACCAGATTTCGATGGGACCCTACGGTTGAATTTGAGGGGGTCCAGCATGGAGCAATCACTTGGGGACGACTCCTTGTGCGCGGTAGTTGAGGATATTTAAGAATCTGGGAGTCAGATACACGTCTCGTGATTTAACTGGTAGCAGTACTGGGACTGTTATTCCGAGTACTACTCAGGTGTAAGCTTGGAACCATGGTAAAAAAAAAAAAAAAAAAAAAAAAAAAAAACTCATGATAAGTACTGTTTGGTCAAGATAGTGTGTTGCTATAATATTGAATTCAGAAGCGTGCTCGCCGCCGGCACAACCGCTACGATTCTTTGGTCTCCTTTTGAATGATCCAAACGAATCCCATCTGTCAAGCACTTTAATGACTCGTCATTGTAACATGATCCCATCAATTTATCAAACCAATCAATAATTAAAAAAAAAAAAAAGAAATTGATTTACTGTAAAATATAACAAAAAATAATAAATACTCACTCCGTCCACCAATCAACTACCTACTTTGATATTTTCGGTCAAAATTTAAAATTTTTGATCGTAAATTACGATCAATATAAAAAATATTTCTAGTCATGTAAGTACTTGATAGATTTGTCTTAATGTGTATTTTCAAAATATAACTTACATAACTATATTTATCCTTTATATTGATCGTAATTTACGATCAAAAATTTTAAACTTTGACCGAAAAATATCAAAGTAATTAGTTGATCAGTGGACTGAGGGAGTAATAAAAAAAGAAATTGATTTTCTGTGTCCACAAGGTTTTATTCGTTATTCGCCAGTTCAAACACGTGCAAAGGTGCAAATCCTTCTGGATTTTTTGATATCCAATTTTTTATTTAAATTTAATATATATTTTATGTTTATTTTATTTATATTTTTCTTTCCTCATCTTTAGTTAACACATACACTATATTTAATTTACTCATATTTCTATCTCATTTATCTATTTCCATCTCCTCATCCGTACCTACGGTCTATTATATCCTTCCTCCGTCCGTTAATAAGTGTCCTATTTTGATTTTTGTCAGTCAAAATTTACAAACTTTAACCATAAATTACGATCAATATATAAAAAAATTATAGTCATATAAGTTATATTTTGAAAATACACATTAAGATAAATCTATCAAATACTTACATGACTATGTTTTTTATTTTATATGGATCGTAATTTATGATCAAATTTTGTAAATTTGGACCAGAAAAAATCAAAATAGGACATTTATTGACAGACGAAGAGAGTAGTTAATTTTATTTTGATGGGTATAAAATTTAATATATTAAATACAATGAGATAAGACAAGATTGCCCACCTCACATCATGAAAAAATGCCATTTTATCCATAAAAAATAAAATAAAATAAACCCGAACCCATCCTGGAAAACTCTAAACCCGAAAACCAAATCGAATCAAAATCGAGAGCAATTCGATTATTTTCTAAAACTCGATCTTATTCGGTTCGGCCGGTTTTAGCCAAATCCAACCCGAACAACACGTGCACACCCCTACCAGATAATGTAATGAAATATTATGATAGCTAAGCTGGCATTAGAATTGTTCTCAAGGAATAATATCTTTTGTCATTTATAAAAAGGATCACCCATTGTTTATACTCCCACCTTCAACCATGTGCTTTCGGACATATGTATTAAGAGATGATTAGGGGTGGCATTTTCATGTAGTAAAAAAAAAAAAATCGAAAATCGACCGAAGAAAAACCAGACCAAACAGACAAACATCGATTTCGATATCCGTTCGATTTGCCTTATTAATCATCGATCGATTAACGACTACGTCGGAATGGTCAATCTCGATTACCAAACTGAATAAAATTCGGACCCAAATTTCATGGAATTGCTTTTTAGTATATCGTGTTCAAAATTTTATATGTTAGCCAATATCTTTTTCTTTATTAAATATTTATTCATAACTCTACCTTTTTTTTTATCAAAAATCTGCTAAATTTTTTCACTCAATAGATCAAAAACAATGTCAAGTGCTAAATTAACTCTCTTTGAAAGTTAAATTGTTGGTATAATTTACCAAAATTATATCGATAAATGTGAAGTCATATAATTATTTCATGAAGTATAATATTTGATGATTTTCCATTATACTTGTAGATCCAAACGCTTATGCCGCTGGCCATCAGTTTCTCAATGACAGGTAATATTGTTTTGGATTCGTCCGTGTCCGTCCAATTACGACTTACCGGATCGCATGTTTTGAATCTCCTGTCTGTGCTGCAAATCTGAGAAGAAGAAAGTAGGAGACAGATTCGTTAATAACAAAGACATTAATATATATATATATATAAGTAATCGAAAGAAGCAAATCGAATATGGGCGATGTTGAGTCCAGAGAATCTGTCTCCTTAAAGCAAATTCGCCTCCACCGCAGTGTATAGCGTCTGCCTCCCAGGATAAAACAACATCTCGATGCGTTGATAAATCGATCATCGCACCCTCAGCGAACTAGAATAAACCTGAACTACCACCGACGCGACAAAAATACGAAGAGAAATTACTTCCAAAAAAAAAAAAACGAAGTCGGAATTTTTGGCTGAAAAAAAACGGACGAAAATTTTCAGTCTAAAATAAGACCCCTCACATCTGTATTTATAGGTGAAGATGAGAGAGAGACATGTGCTGGAGGAACTCTAAACTGATCAGGATTGATATTTATCCGGATCCGAAAAATTCGGAATTTATAATTGAGGTATTTTCAGTAAAATAAATTTTTACCGAATAAAATTGCAGTAAAAAGATAACTTCGAGACGCCGAGACATTTCGCCCAAATCGCCCTTCGACCGAACTGAGCCGAGCCGAGCCGGGCCGGACGGACGGACGGCGGCGGCGCGCGTGTGTGTGTGTGTGCGCGAGGGGCGCCTAGTCACACATCCACTCATGTCTCACTTTTTGAACATGACTTTGTCTACATCTTATATATACTCACAATTTTTCCCTTCTTTTTCCAATGTGGGATAGCATCCCAACCCATTCTTAAAGGGTTCACTTTGGAACATTATATCTCATTCATACCTCAATCATTTTGAGTGTTCTTACATGTTTTGGAAATCTCGTACGGAGTACTACGTATTCCAACTAAGTCCCGACTTTAACTCGTAGTCGAGCCCACTCAAAATTGCCTCTCAAGTGGGCTACTCAAACCAGCCCATTTCCTCTATTTTTCCAACAATCCCCCACATGAATGAGATTGATGGTCCAGCAGCACACGTCAGACACGGAGTTTGACTTGGTGATAGTTACTGCGGTTAGGCATTGCATAGGATAGGTAGAGTATGCTCCTTGAACCTTCCCTTGAAAAGATATATTCTCCTTACTGGCTAGACAGTGTGACTAGATGCCTTTGAACTGTCCGACCGCTTGTGTAAGTGATCGTATATCCTTCACAAGTGCCCTCCCTGATTTATTCTGTTCTCATTATTGTGCCCGTTTTGGCCGTGGACACCGTCCTGGTTCTGCGGGAGTTTCTAGAGAATTGTGCCTTGCAATTCTCCTTTGAAGCGGCCCCTCTTCACTCCAACATAGGTGATTCTCGTTAAGTGTTTTGAGTAAACCCGTATTTTACTCCACCCGACTATACGTTGTCGACTTAAGAATCATTAAAAGCATAAGTTTAATCTCTCCCTACGGGTATCACTGTTTTTATCCTAGGAATGGTCGGTTCGGGGTAACCCCCACAGTGACCGTGCCCAGTTTTATGAATTGGTTGTCCCATTGAACCTAGATCTTGGGATCTCCAGTCATCTTAGGTTGGGTATCCTCCATAAAACCATTAGTTCATGGTAATAGACCCATTCCTCTTGATGATTTATCAACAAGGTCTTTTGATAACCCTTTGGTTACGGATCCGCTATGTTATCTCTTGACGAATCGTAGTCAATAGTGATAACCAATGTTGATAGCAAAATGGTATTATGTCTTTGCCTCATATGACGAGAATTACCATTATACTTTTGCTCTGTGCCCCGTCAATCGTGGATTGACTATCACAATAAATACATATTGCGGTCACAACTTTGCCCATTTTTGAATATCTTCTAGAAATTGGTATTGCATTATGCCTCTCATGCATATTTGTCTAAGGTTATGAACTCATATTCCTTTGTAAATCGAGCAATAATCATCTATATTAAAGATTTCCATACCAATGCTGCACTGGCTAATGCGAAACATATTCACTGTTGAGACATTAAATTCATAATGTCAGATGTTCAATTTGCATTACTATATCATTTTAGTAGTTTTTGAATATCTCATGTCGTGCAGCATGTACACACAAGTAATCTTTATATCATTGTAATCACCAACTGATGATTAGTTTCCTGATTACTCGTGTATCCACATAGTCTATGTAATATCCGCATTTTTCTTTCCCTTGTAATTGTATTTCCGGTGTAATTCTCGATTTTAGTGACCCTCGTGTATCCTTCAGTGTAACTTTTCCGTTATCTTTTGATCCGATTCTCGTAATTGTTGTGCGGAACCGCCGTTTCGGGGTTGCCGTGGATTCATTCTATGCTATGTTGCGTTTTGAGGTGTTCCGTTTGACGTTTCGTTCATATTCCGGTATTTTGGGTCGTTTATATCCTGTATCTAGCGCACGCTAAATTTCCTGTGTAGCGCACGCTAGAAATCCATTGGTAGCGCACGCTACGCTTAATTCGTAGCGCACGCTAACGACTTAGCCACAGGAGTGGCGATTCGGCTCGACCCTGCGGACTATCGGAGTAGCACGCTACATCGTCTAGCGCACGCTAATGTCGGGAGACTAGCGCACGTTAAATTGTTCAAGATGGCGCGCTAGTGTGACTGTCGATCGGGCGCTTTACTCGAACCCAATCGATGCTAGTTAGCGCACGCTACTTCTGGGTATAGGTAGCGCACGCTAACGGGTCGTGAGGTTTGGGCGGTTAGCTCTGGACTCGGTGATGTTCGGGTAGCGCACGCTATTGGTCGATAGCGCGCGCTACCGATAGGTTATTAGCGCACGCTACGCATGCATGGTAGCGCACGCTAACGGCGAAACCACAGCCACGACTCGGACGCTAACAGAGGGTTGGTAACCCTACCCGTTAGCGCACGCTAACCTTGAGGTCTTAGCGTGCGCTAACACTCCCTGGTTATATAAACCAGGGAGTTGACCGAGATAATCATAATTCCTCTCTTCTTCCTCTCTCCGCGGCGAAGGCGATTCCGAGGCGTTTTCTTGGCGATTTCTTCCTCCAATCATCTCATCCATCATCCTTCTTGAGTTCTTGGAGTATTATATCAACATCAACACGAATCTTTCGTCCTAATCCAAGGTAATCCCTTAGAACCCTACTTTTGGATGATTTGGGGGTTTTGGGGATTTTCTTCCGATCCGTTCCGTTTCGTTGATGGATTCATGATGAATATTATTAATCTTGTTGGTATTCTTAGTTTCCCTACGGATTCATGGTATATTTCGTGATTTTTACGGAATCGAGAGGGTTTGGTTGTGGCCCGCCCTCGTTGTTGTTTATATACGAATATACATGAATCGTAGGCGGGTTTCGGGAGTATTCCATTTCCATAATCGTCTAGAGTTGGTTGTGATTGTGTTATTCGAATCGTTAGGTTCATTTCCGCCGGTTCCTTGCGGTCGTGTTCAACTCTTCCGTTCCGTTCGTGTCATCGTCTAATTAATCGAGGCAAGTATCCTTATGAACTTACAATCTTGACATAGTAGTTTTGTATGAGAAATTGTGTGCGTGTGTATGCTCACTACGGGTTAGACTCGACGGGGTCTCGGTAGGGGTCCACGGAGGTGTGGATCGACGAGCTTTGCTTTTAACCACTACGGGTTAGATCCGACGGGGTCTCGGTAGGGGTCCACGGAGGTGTGGATCGACGGTTAATTGTGGTGAATTTTACAAATGTGATTTGATATTGGCATTTCCGGAAATGAGTGTTTTCGAACGGTTTTCTCCATTGCATGCATTACTATATGTGTAAGATGTAAGTTGTTCATTTGGTTACTTGTACTAGCGTAATTGCTAACCCCTCTGGGGACCCGTTTTGGGGAAATTCGTTTTATGAATTTCAGGTCAGGTTCATCGAGACGAGCGGGCGCTGGACCAGTATGCGGATGATGGCCGAGCGTGATGATTGTGCCTAAGTGACGTCTTAATGTCTCTTTGTCTTTTCATTTTCTGTGGCTTTTGAACTAATGGTTGTACTCGAGTACTTAAGAGTTCTTGTCCGTCCGGATTGTATTGTTGCCTATATGTTTGTGTTGATTGATGATGTTATGTTTGACCGGTAAACCGGGTGGATTATTCTGTTTTGCGTCTTTATGACATGGTGTTGGTTTGTCGTTTATGTGAGTCGATGAGTATGATGCTGTTCAGCCTGGTGGGTCCCATATAGGGATTCACGGCGCTGTAATATACCTCGAATATCTTGAGGGTGTTACAGAAAATGGTATCAGAGAACTAGGTTTATGGATACCTAGGCTTGTCGGTTTATTGGGTCTTGTGGTGTTTTGTTTTGCACATCATCGTCACGCTGCCATGATTCCGGTACTACCAGTGCCCGTAAGTTTTCCTTCCTCTGTTCATTAATTCCTTGTATCGTACCCTTGATTCTCGACTTGTGATTGTTCTTTTCTTGTACTGATCCTCGTATGGCTTTTGCTACTTATTTAACTCGGTATGGATCTTGGAAGAGGTCGTGGTCGCGGTCGTGGTCGTGGACGCGGCCCAGGGACGTGGGGCGGCCGGTGGGCGGCCACGTCACGATCTTCGAGAGCCGCGTCTGGCGACCGTCATAGCCATGCTTCTTCTCAGGAGCGTGCCGATCTTGGTATTGCGGCCGTTATGCAACAGATGGTGAACCAAATGGCGGCGATAGCCCAGGCGGTTCAGAACCCGGATCAGGCCCACGCTAACCGGGGCGGAGCGGATCGTTGGCTCCAAGATGTTATCAAGATGCATCCTCCTCAGTTTTCGGGAGCTTCAGACCCGATTGGCTGGGAAGGGTGGATCAAAGAGATGTCTAAGGTCTTCGTTGCCACTAACTGTCCCGAAGACCGTAGAGTTCCTATTGCTCAGTACTTTCTCACCGGGGACGCTACGGACTGGTGGGAGGCCGTTGGGCCCAAAGACCATGCTGCTACGTGGGCTGAGTTTCAAGAGTTGATGGAGACTGAATATTGCCCGTGGCCAGTCAGACAGGCTCGGGTACATGCTTTTTATGATGCTCAACCACGGGATATTCCCGTAGCTCAAGCTATTGCTGATTTTAACAAAGAGTTGGGTTATGTGAAGACCCAAGTTGTCGAGGAGAGTGACAAGATTTTCCATTTCTCCAGACGGATGAAGTTGCCGATTCGGGACTATATGTCGGGGCTCGTATGCACTACATTGAAGGATTATCAGAGTAGGGCCCTTGCTTATGATATGTGCAGCGAGTGAGGCGGCCCGCGAGAGTAAGAAGCGTAAGTCCGTTGGGAACTTTTCGGGCCACAAGAGTGGGGGTCGTGCAGAGATCCCAATCCGCTAACTTCCCCAGCGGTGGTCCCGGCTCGTTCACTGGGGTCCTCGTGGAACTACCAGTGCTCCTTTCCGTGATGTGAAGTGTTTCAATTGTGGTCGTACGGGCCACATCAGTCGTACTTGTTTGAGCCCTTTGCTGACATGTAATCAGTGTGGCCACCGGCCACAAGGTCCGTCAGGCCGAGAGGGAGAAAATTCTTGGTGCCGGGCTTCCATTCCAGCGACAAGGGAACCAAGTGTGAATCGAGGATCGTTTGCTCCTCGGTCTCCGAGTGCTAGTCGGGGAGAGGTCGGGTCACCCTCTAAGGGGGAGCTTCGGCGTCGGCTCCGCCCATCCGCGTGTCTATGAGATGCGGAGAGCCGATGATCCAGCGGCTACCGTGGCGACAGGTACCGTTTATATTCTTTCTCATCCTGTCAATGTGCTTTTCGATTCCGGTGCTACGCATTCGTTCATATCTCTGGATTGTGTGCGTCGTTTGAGTCTCGACCGTTTGACGCCTTGTGAGCCCTTCATCGTTAAGCTTCCTAGCGGCGATAGGATCGTTGGTGATCAGGAGGTTCGAGACTGCTCTGTACTTATTTGTGAGAGGACTTGGCCCTCTAATCTTATTGTTGTGAGTATCGAGGGTGAGGATTTAATTCTTGGTGATGATTGGCTCGAGCGGCATGGTGCGATCATGAACTACCGCACGAGAATCATCACTATGTTAGCCGAGGACGGCACCGAGCACTCTTTCGCGGGGCGAAAGAGAGGAAACCAGAAATTCGTTATTAATGCCTTGAAGGCGATGAGTCTCCTGCGAAAGGGGTGTACTGGTTATTGGTGCTATGCCTTGAAGGCGGAGGATGGTGGAGTCGAGCTTTCGTCGATTCCAGTCGTTAGTGAGTTTCCTGATGTATTCCCTGACGAGTTACCAGGATTGCCACCGGGACGTGAGGTTGAGTTTGCTATAGAGTTAGAGCCGGGTGCGGCTCCTATTTCGAAGGCGCCCTACCGCATGGCACCTTCAGAGATGGCAGAGTTGAAGAAGCAGTTGAGTGAGCTTCTTGAGTCGGGGTATGTTCGACCGAGCGCCTCGCCTTGGGGCGCACCGGTCCTGTTTGTGCGGAAGAAGGATGGTTCACTACGTTTGTGTATCGACTATCGCGAACTAAACAAGGTGACCATCAAGAACAAGTATCCTTTGCCGAGAATTGATGACTTGTTCGATCAGTTGCAGGGAGCTGCGGTATTCTCGAAAATTGATTTGAAATCGGGATACTATCAGCTCCGGGTGAGAGAGTCCGATGTGCCGAAAACAGCCTTTCGGACGAGGTACGGACATTATGAGTTCGTAGTCATGCCTTTCGGGTTAACTAATGTGCCGGCGGTGTTCATGCAATTGATGAACAAAGTTTTTATCGAATATTTGGATAAGTGCGTCGTCGTCTTTATTGACGATATTCTTATTTATTCGAGGAATGAGGAAGAGCATGCTCATCATTTGCGGATAGTATTAGACATTTTAAGGACCGAGCAACTCTATGCAAAGTTCTCGAAATGTGAGTTCTGGCTGAAGGAAGTGATGTTTTTAGGTCACGTGATTTCAGCCGAGGGGGTTCGTGTGGATCCGCAGAAGATTGAGGCCGTATTGGATTGGACACCGCCCAAGAATGTGAAGGAGCTCCGTAGTTTCTTGGGTTTAGCTGGCTACTATCGTAGGTTCGTCGAGGGCTTCTCGAAACTAGCTCGGCCACTTACGCAGTTGCTCCAATCAGAAGTTCGCTGGAATGACGAGGCGGTCGAGTTTTGAGGAATCAAGAGGCGTTTGACTTCAGCCCGATTTTGGCGTTGCCATGTGGCAACGAGGGTTTTGCCGTTTATAGCGATGCTTCGGGTCGTGGTCTTGGGTGTGTATTAATGCAAGACGGCAAGACCATTGCCTATGCGTCGAGACAGTTGAGGCCGTATGAGCCGAACTACCCTACTCATGATTTGGAGTTGGCGGCGGTCGTTTTGCGCTCAAGATTTGGCGTCACTACCTTTTCGGCTCCACATGTCGATTTTTACCGACCATAAAGTCGAAATACATATTTACTCAATGGGAGTTGAATATGAGGCAGAGGAGGTGGTTAGAGTTGATTAAGGATTATGACCTCGAAATCCTTTATCATCCGGCAAGGCGAACGTCGTGGCCGACGCCTTGAGTCGGAAACCGATGCGTTGCGAACGCTTGAGATCCTTACATCTCGATCCCGAGCTTCGTAGGGCCTTGATCGAGTTAGATGTTGAGGTCTCGTTGCCGGAGTGTCGGGCAACTATGTGCTTTAGAGATTTCGTCATCCTTGATCGACGAAATTAAGTCAAGCAATCGGAGGATCCGATGATTACTCAAATCCGAGAGAACGTTCTTAAGGGAAAGTCTCCTGGGTTTGTGATTCACGAGGATGGTATTTTGAGATTCAGTCGGCTTTGTGTGCCGACGACTCGAGTTGAGGCAGAGTATTTTACGGGAGGCCCATGCTACGCCTTATTCCGTTCATCCTGGTTCGAGTAAGATGTACAAGGACACGAGAAGAAATTTCGTGGAATGATATGAAGGATGAGGTCGCACAGTTTGTAGCGAGATGTTTGACTTGTCAGCAGGTCAAAATCGAGCATCAGAGACCGGCTGGGTTATTGCAGTCACTTCCCGTTCCGGAATGGAAATGGGAAGATATATCGATGGATTTCGTTACGAGTTTGCCGAGATCGAGGTCGGGCATGAATATGGTATGGGTGATTGTTGATCGCCTGACCAAGTCGGCACATTTTCTGGGCATCAAGGACACTTGGGGCCCGGAATGCCCGGAGAAATTAGCTCGTGTGTTTATTGCGCAGATCGTGAGACTTCACGGTACTCCGAAGTCTATTGTTTCGGATCGTGACGGCCGTTTTGTATCGCACTTCTGGCAGGCGGTGCATAAGGCGTTGGGTACCCGGTTGCATTTGAGTACCTCTTTTCATCCCCAGTCAGATGGACAGTCGGAACGCACTATCCAGACGTTCGAGGACTTGTTGCGTGCCTGTGCTCTCGATTGGAGTAGTGACTGGGAGGAACATTTGCCGCTGATCGAATTCACGTATAACAATAGTTGGCACGCGTCGATTCGGATGGCACCGTACGAGGCACTTTATGGGCGACGATGTCGATCACCTATTTGTTGGAATGAGGCGTCCGATTTGGTCGGGACCGAGCCGGATGTCGTTTTAGAGACGAGGCGGAAGATAGAATTAATCCGGGAACGGATGTTGGCGCCAGTCGGCCAGTCGTATCTGCGGCGTCCGTCGTCGACCTTTGGAATTCAAAGTGGGAGATCACGTTTTGCTAAAGGTGTCGCCGACGAAGGGAGTTTTTCGGTTCGGGAAGAAAGGGAAGTTGAGTCCGAGATTTATAGGCCCCTTTGAGATCCTCGAGCGAGTAGGTGGGTTGGCATACCGTTTGGCGTTACCTCCGGCCTTGAGTCATGTTCATAGTGTTTTCCATGTTTCCCAGTTGAGGAAATATATCCCGGATCCTAGCCACATCATCGATTATGGTGAGATTGATGTCGCTGAAGATGTTACTTTCGAAGAGCGCCCTTTGAAGATTTTGGAGCATCGTGAGAAACAATTGAGGCATAAGACCATACCTTTGGTCAAGGTGCAGTGGTCGAGACACGGTGTCGAGGAGGCGACTTGGGAAACCGAGGATAGCATGCGTGCTAGGTACCCCGAGTTGTTTGTTTCTTAAGTTTCGGGACGAAACTTATTTTTTAGAGGGGTAGAATGTAATATCCGCATTTTTCTTTCCCTTGTAATTGTATTTCCGGTGTAATTCTCGATTTTAGTGACCCTCGTGTATCCTTCAGTGTAACTTTTCCGTTATCTTTTGATCCGATTCTCGTAATTGTTGTGCGGAACCGCCGTTTCGGGGTTGCCGTGGATTCATTCTATGCTATGTTGCGTTTTGAGGTGTTCCGTTTGACGTTTCGTTCATATTCCGGTATTTTGGGTCGTTTATATCCTGTATCTAGCGCACGCTAAATTTCCTGTGTAGCGCACGCTAGAAATCCATTGGTAGCGCACGCTACGCTTAATTCGTAGCGCACGCTAACGACTTAGCCCTGGGAGTGGCAGTTCAGCTCCCAGCCCTCTGGACTATCGGAGTAGCGCACGCTACATCGTCTAGCGCACGCTAATGTCGGGAGACTAGCGCACGTTAAATTGTTCAGTAGCGCGCGCTAGTGTGACTGTCCAGTACTGGGCAGTTTACTACTGAACCCAATCAGATGCTAGTTAGCGCACGCTACGCTGGTATAGGTAGCGCACGCTAACGGGTCAGGTGAGGTTTGGGCAGTTGGCTACTGGACTCGGCTGATGTTCAGGTAGCGCACGCTATTGGTCGATAGCGCGCGCTACCGATAGGTTATTAGCGCACGCTACGCATGCATGGTAGCGCACGCTAACGGCGAAAACCCTGGCTTCTGGACTCGGACGCTAACAGGAGGGTTGGTAACCCTACCCCGTTAGCGCACGCTAACCTTGAGGTCTTAGCGTGCGCTAACACTCCCTGGTTATATAAACCAGGGAGTTGACCGAGATAATCATAATTCCTCTCTTCTTCCTCTCTCCGCGGCGAAGGCGATTCCGAGGCGTTTTCTTGGCGATTTCTTCCTCCAATCATCTCATCCATCATCCTTCTTGAGTTCTTGGAGTATTATATCAACATCAACACGAATCTTTCGTCCTAATCCAAGGTAATCCCTTAGAACCCTACTTTTGGATGATTTGGGGGTTTTGGGGATTTTCTTCCGATCCGTTCCGTTTCGTTGATGGATTCATGATGAATATTATTAATCTTGTTGGTATTCTTAGTTTCCCTACGGATTCATGGTATATTTCGTGATTTTTACTGAATCGAGAGGGTTTGGTTGTGGCCCGCCCTCGTTGTTGTTTATATACGAATATACATGAATCGTAGGCGGGTTTCGGGAGTATTCCATTTCCATAATCGTCTAGAGTTGGTTGTGATTGTGTTATTCGAATCGTTAGGTTCATTTCCGCCGGTTCCTTGCGGTCGTGTTCAACTCTTCCGTTCCGTTCGTGTCATCGTCTAATTAATCGAGGCAAGTATCCTTATGAACTCACAATCTTGACATAGTAGTTT
This sequence comes from Orobanche coerulescens, assembly GCA_033398695.1. Taxonomy (NCBI): domain Eukaryota; kingdom Viridiplantae; phylum Streptophyta; class Magnoliopsida; order Lamiales; family Orobanchaceae; genus Orobanche; species Orobanche coerulescens. Next base: position 3,890,698 of record CM065810.1, read on the forward strand.
TGTATGAGAAATTGTGTGCGTGTGTATGCTCACTACGGGTTAGACTCGACGGGTCTCGGTAGGGGTCCACGGAGGTGTGGATCGACGAGCTTTGCTTTTAACCACTACGGGTTAGATCCGACGGGGTCTCGGTAGGGGTCCACGGAGGTGTGGATCGACGGTTAATTGTGGTGAATTTTACAAATGTGATTTGATATTGGCATTTCCTAAATGAGTGTTTTCGAACGGTTTTCTCCATTGCATGCATTACTATATGTGTAAGATGTAAGTTGTTCATTTGGTTACTTGTACTAGCGTAATTGCTAACCCCTCTGGGACCCGTTTTGGGGAAATTCGTTTTATGAATTTCAGGTCGTTCATCGAGACGAGCGGGCGCTGACCAAGATGCGGATGATGGCCGAGCGTGATGATTGTGCCTAAGTGACGTCTTAATGTCTCTTTGTCTTTTCATTTTCTGTGGCTTTTGAACTAATGGTTGTACTCGAGTACTTAAGAGTTCTTGTCCGTCCGGATTGTATTGTTGCCTATATGTTTGTGTTGATTGATGATGTTATGTTTGGCCAGGTGGATTATTCTGTTTTGCGTCTTTATGACATGGTGTTGGTTTGTCGTTTATGTGAGTCGATGAGTATGATGCTGTTCAGCCTGGTGGGTCCCATATAGGGATTCACGGCGCTGTAATATACCTCGAATATCTTGAGGGTGTTACAGTCTACTCACGATATAGACTGTGTTTAGTCTTGTACAATCCACTTAGTACATTAGACTTTTAGTTACTCTTGAAAGATCAGTTGCCTTTGTGCTTGGATAGATGCACCATATCCATTGGCATTCCAATTGATTCCGTTGATCTTTCAAAGATTCATGTCATCATAGTATGACTGACCTCATATGAGACATTGTGAACGACTTGAGATTTTACATCTTAAAGTCATCTCTTTGGTCTCATATATTTATCTTTTCAGACTTTGTTGAATTGATCCCCTTGTCATTACTTACATCAATGACTCGATCATTCAAATTCATTCTTAAAATAACATAGTTGTCGTGTGTATTTGACATATACACACTTGACATATTCATTGTCTTGAATCTTTTTGACATTATAAATTGGCATTTTTAACGTTTTGAAATTACGTTACCAACTATTAACCGAGACTTCAATTTCTCATAGATCAAATTACTAATTTTAAGCGTCCCCAAAATTAGCAATTTTTCATTAACTACATTACCAAATTTGAGCGTCCCCAAATTGGTACTTTTCGGTCATTTAATCACCATATTTGAGCGTTGTCAAATTGGAGATTTTATCACATCCTTTGAAGTCATTGCTTGATATCACAGTGTCAAAGATTTTATGCCACTATTTTAGTGTCAATTTAGATTCATAATACTCTCACTAAGTTGCAGACTTTCAATCGTTGCGTTAGGCACATATGCCTTTGGTTCTTCCAAGTTGGCTTTTCTCAAAAACGCCATTTAGAAAGACTGCATGTATGTTCATTTGATATACTTCTACATGTATATCATAATAATGAACTTTCTTCTCGTTACTAGAGAATATGTCTCAAAGTACTTTGGGCTCTCATGTTACTACAACCTCAGTTAGTAGTTTCGCCTCTTATTTATCCATGTATCCATTTAATTTTATTTCCCAATTGAATTTACGCTGGATCCTAGTGGTATCTATTCCAGAGGAAGATCTACCGAATATTAAATAAAATTCTGCACAACAGAATTATTCTTTCTCTCTTATATGACCATATGAAGAGTGTATATGGCATTGTAAATTATCTTTTAGCACGCATGCTAGAATTTCAGACGTAGTGATTTTCCAAGTTCAAGCCTTTTTGCTTCAACCTTTAAAACCACTTGGTGATTCATTTCACATTGATAAATCCACGGTATCTCATAACTGATTTAGTTTTTAAATCAGTTATGCGTTTGATACACTCTTTTCCTTAACTCGATTAGTACATACTGACATGTCAGACTATCAGATTTTTGCACTACGGATTTATACGCATCATGCATCATGTGCGTACCCAGTGAAGATGCAGTCGACCGTCTTGGGTCAAACCTTCACTTACTTTGGCTTAGGAACTTTTGTCTTAGCCATACACCCCCACATTTTTAGTATTTCTAAAATTGTTTTACTACATTTCAGAACTAATAGGAAACTTCAATTATTTCCTTGCATGTTATCTTGTTTTAAATTAAGTAGTCTTCACGTGACTAATATACTCATATTCAGTGATAGTTTGAACTGATTAACATCGTTTTTGCGTCTCCATTAGAGTGCAATTCAACCATCTTAATTTCCGGATTAAGTTGGTTTTGTATCTCAAGCTTTTAGAGTGTAAATTTCTCCTTTTAGCTTCATCCTTACTCATTATCGAGTACGCGTAACAAATGTATCACTATATTTATAGAGTAATCACATTTCTTATTACAACCTCTCATAGTTTCATCATCATTTAAAACCTCTATGGTTTTAATATTCTATAAAAGAACTTTTATGTTTTAGCACTAAAGTTCAATTATTGAATTTCTCCGAATTTTCAGCATATGGAGCTAATATCAATATTTGCCGTGTTAGGTATCACATGGATCACCGTAATAGACCCGTGTGTCACTGCCGCAGCAAAACGACACCAACACGAGAATATATAATTTAACTGAAAGAACAAATCCAACCAAAAAAAAATTATATTTCTCAAGCCGACCCACAACCTGTACTCACTAGGTACCAGGCCCGTTAGGTTTTTAACGTCCGAGCATTCACGAGAGTTTAACATTCCAATGATTAATTATTTGCAAATAATCAAACGATAACTAAACAAGATTAATTATAAAATGATGTTCGAATAATCATTCGTGCAACCCAATATCCAATTATATGGTTGATACTTCCTTGTCTCGGTCAGGAGTGTACAAAAGTGATAGGCAAATCACACAATTCACGTAAGACGTGACTCTATTCCATAAATTTAAAGGTCAAATAATTGTTAACTATATAATTTAACAATTAAATTATTGACATAGCTTACGTGCCATATAATACCATTAGTCACATAAAATGATTAAACTCAATCAACAAATCCTATTTAGTTAATATCTTAATTAAACTAAATAATCTTAACATCTTAATCGAATAATCGATTAATTATTGATTCGGTTCTTATCAAACAATGCTATACCTTATCGAAATTATCATATGCATGATTATATAATAGCAAATATAATCACAATCTTATTTAGCAAAACGCATGGCAACAAATAATATAAATTCTCCTCATTTATATTAACCATAAACACTTTCTAAATAATGATCGATGTGTAATCCATAATTTTTATTCTAATCAGCTATTCCAAGTTCAATAGGTTTAAAAATTTGCAAAACCTTCCAATTACTTAATCAATTCTCAAAATCGGACCCAAAAATCAAAATCTGATTCATATTGAAAACTGTGCCTTTTCACATATCGTGGAGTCCGCTCGGTGGAGCATTATATCCGACATCTCATGACGCCCATGATAAGATCCAAACATCTTTTAATAATTTCGAAAATAGTAAATCAGTATTTTCAAGAGCTTGAGCAAATCCAAACATGTTTAAATTAATTTCCACTATGAAACTAATTTTCCATAGATGGAAAATAAAGCACAAATACGATATTTATGATTTCGAAATTTATGCTACGAAATAATTTAATTTGCTTTAAGATTGTTGGTATAATTTACCAAAATTATATCGATAAATGTGAAGTCATATAATTATTTCATGAAGTATAATATTTGATGATTTTCCATTATACTTGTAGATCCAAACGCTTATGCCGCTGGCCATCAGTTTCTTAATGACAGGTAATACTGTTTTGGATTCGTCCGTGTCCGTTCAATTACGACTTACCGGATCGCATGTTTTGAATCTCCTGTCTGTGCTGCAAATCTGAGAAGAAGAGAGTAGGAGACAGATTCGTTAATAACAAAGACAATAATATATATATATATATAAGTAATCGAAAGAACCAAATCGAATATGGGCGATGTTGAGTCCAGAGAATCTGTCTCCTTAAAGCAAATTCGCCTCCACCGCAGTGCATAGCGTCTGCCTCCCAGGATAAAACAACATCTCGATGCGCTGATAAATCGATCATCGCACCCTCAGCGAACTAGAATAAATCTGAACTACCACCGACGCGACAAAAATTCGAAGAGAAATTACTTCCAAAAAAAAAAATGAAGTCGGAATTTTTTGCTGAAAAAAAAAATTCAGTCTAAAATAAGACCCCTCACATCTGTATTTATAGGTGAAGATGAGAGAGAGACATGTGCTGGAGGAACTCTAAACTGATCAGGATTGATATTTATCCGGATCCGAAAAATTCGGAATTTATAATTGAGGTGTTTTCAGTAAAATAAATTTTTACCGAATAAAATTGCAGTAAAAAGATAACTTCGAGACGCCGTGACATTTCGCCCAAATCGCCCTTCGACCGAGCCGAGCCGAGCCGAGCCGAGCCGAGCCGAGCCGGCCGGCCGGACGGCGGCGGCGCGCGCGTGTGTGTGTGTGTGCGCGCGAGGGGCGCCTAGTCACACATCCACTCATGTCTCACTTTTTGAACATGACTTTGTCTACATCTTATATATACTCACAATTTTTCCCTTCTTTTTCCAATGTGGGATAGCATCCCAAACCCATTTCTAAAGGGTTCACTTTGGAACATTATATTTCATTCATACCTCAATCATTTTGAGTGTTCTTACATGTTTTGGAAACCTCGTACGGAGTTCCAACTAAGTCCGGACTTTAACTCGTAGTCGAGCCCACTCAAAATTGCCTCTCAAGTGGGCTGCTCAAACCAGCCCATTTCCTCTATTTTTCCAACAATCCCCCACATGAATGAGATTGATGGTCCAGCAGCACACGTCAGACACGGAGTTTGACTTGGTGATAGTTACTGCGGTTAGGCATTGCATAGGATAGGTAGAGTATGCTCCTTGAACCTTCCCTTGAAAAGATATATTCTCCTTACTGGCTAGACAGTGTGACTAGATGCCTTTGAACTGTCCGACCGCTTGTGTAAGTGATCGTATATCCTTCACAAGTGCCTTTCCTGATTTATTCTGTTCTCATTATTGTGCCCGTTTTGGCCGTGGACACCGTCCTGGTTCTGCGGGAGTTTCTAGAGAATTGTGCCTTGCAATTCTCCTTTGAAGCGGCCCCTCTTCACTCCAACATAGGTGATTCTCGTTAAGTGTTTTGAGTAAACCCGTATTTTACTCCACCCGACTATACGTTGTCGACTTAAGAATCATTAAAAGCATAAGCTTAATCTCTCCCTACGGGTATCACTATTTTCATCCTAGGAATGGTCGGTTCGGGGTAACCCCCACAGTGACCGTGCCCAGTTTTATGAATTGGTTGTCCCATTGAACCTAGATCTTGGGATCTCCAGTCATCTTAGGTTGGGTATCCTCCATAAAACCATTAGTTCATGGTAATAGACCCATTCCTCTTGATGATTTATCAACAAGGTCTTTTGATAACCCTTTGGTTACGGATCCGCTATGTTATCTCTTGACGAATCGTAGTCAATAGTGATAACCAATGTTGATAGCAAAATGGTATTATGTCTTTGCCTCATATGACGAGAATTACCATTATACTTTTGCTCTGTGCCCCGTCAATCGTGGATTGACTATCACAATAAATACATTTTGCGGTCACAGCTTTGCCCATTTTGGAATATCTTCTAGAAATTGGTATTGCATTATGCCTCTCATGCATATTTGTCTAAGGTTATGAACTCATATTCCTTTGTAAATCGAGCAATAATCATCTATATTAAAGATTTCCATACAAATGCTGCACTGGCTAGTGCGAAACATATTCACTGTTGAGACATTAAATTCATAATGTCAGATGTTCAATTTGCATTACTATATCATTTTAGTAGTTTTTGAATATCTCATGTCGTGCAGCATGTACACACAAGTAATCTTTATATCATTGTAATCACCAACTGATGATTAGTTTCCTGATTACTCGTGTATCCACATAGTCTACTCACGATATAGACTGTGTTTAGTCTTGTACAATCCACTTAGTACATTAGACTTTTAGTTACTCTTGAAAGATCAGTTGCCTTTGTGCTTGGATAGATGCACCATATCCATTGGCATTCCAATTGATTCCGTTGATCTTTCAAAGATTCATGTCATCATAGTATGACTGACCTCATATGAGACATTGTGAACGACTTGAGATTTTACATCTTAAAGTCATCTCTTTGGTCTCATATATTTATCTTTTCAGACTTTGTTGAATTGATCCCCTTGTCATTACTTACATCAATGACTCGATCATTCAAATTCATTCTTAAAATAACATAGTTGTCGTGTGTATTTGACATATACACACTTGACATATTCATTGTCTTGAATCTTTTTGACATTATAAATTGGCATTTTTAACGTTTTGAAATTACGTTACCAACTATTAACCGAGACTTCAATTTCTCATAGATCAAATTACTAATTTTAAGCGTCCCCAAAATTAGCAATTTTTCATTAACTACATTACCAAATTTGAGCGTCCCCAAATTGGTACTTTTCGGTCATTTAATCACCATATTTGAGCGTTGTCAAATTGGAGATTTTATCACATCCTTTGAAGTCATTGCTTGATATCAAAGTGTCAAATATTTTATGCCACTATTTTAGTGTCAATTTAGATTCATAATACTCTCACTAAGTTGCAGACTTTCAATCGTTGCGTTAGGCACATATGCCTTTGGTTCTTCCAAGTTGGCTTTTCTCAAAAACGCCATTTAGAAAGACTGCATGTATGTTCATTTGATATACTTCTACATGTATATCATAATAATGAACTTTCTTCTCGTTACTAGAGAATATATCTCAAAGTACTTTGGGCTCTCATGTTACTACAACCTCAGTTAGTAGTTTCGCCTCTTATTTATCCATGTATCCATTTAATTTTATTTCCCAATTGAATTTACGCTGGATCCTAGTGGTATCTATTCCAGAGGAAGATCTACCGAATATTAAATAAAATTCTGCACAACAGAATTATTCTTTCTCTCTTATATGACCATATGAAGAGTGTATATGGCATTGTAAATTATCTTTTAGCACGCATGCTAGAAATTTCAGACGCAGTGATTTTCCAAGTTCAAGCCTTTTTGCTTCAACCTTTAAAACCACTTGGTGATTCATTTCACATTGATAAATCCACGGTATCTCATAATTGATTTAGTTTTTAAATCAGTTATGCGTTTGATACACTCTTTTCCTTAACTCGATTAGTACATACTGACATGTCAGACTATCAGATTTTTGCACTACGGATTTATACGCATCATGCATCATGTGCGTACCCAGTGAAGATGCAGTCGACCGTCTTGGGTCAAACCTTCACTTACTTTGGCTTTGGAACTTTTGCCTTAGCCATACACCCCCACATTTTTAGTATTTCTAAAATTGTTTTACTACATTTCAGAACTAATAGGAAACTTCAATTATTTCCTTGCATGGTATCTTGTTTTAAATTAAGTAGTCTTTACGTGACTAATATACTCATATTCAGTGATAGTTTGAACTGATTAACATCGTTTTTGCGTCTCCATTAGAGTGCAATTCAACCATCTTAATTTCCGGATTAAGTTGGTTTTGTATCTCAAGCTTTTAGAGTGTAAATTTCTCCTTTTACCTTCATCCTTACTCATTATCGAGTACACGTAACAAATGTATCACTATATTTATAGAGTAATCACATTTCTTATTACAACCTCTCATAGTTTCATCATCATTTAAAACCTCTCTAGTTTTAATATTCTATAAAAGAACTTTTATGTTTTTAGCACTAAAGTTCAATTATTGAATTTCTCCGAATTTTCAGCATATGGAGCTAATATCAATATTTGCCGTGTTAGGTATCACATGGATCACCGTAATAAGCCCGTGTGTCACTGCCGCAGCAAAACGACACCAACACGAGAATATATAATTTAACTGAAAGAACAAATCCAACCAAAAAAAAAATTATATTTCTCAAGCCGACCCACAACCTATACTCACTAGGTACCAGGCCCGTTAGGTTTTTAACGTCCGAGCATTCACGAGAGTTTAACATTCCAAGGATTATTTATTTGCAAATAATCAAACGATAACTAAACAAGATTAATTATAAAATGATGTTCGAATAATCATTCGTGCAACCCAATATCCAATTATATGGTTGATACTTCCTTGTCTCGGTCAGGAGTGTACAAAAGTGATAAGCAAATCACACAATTCACGTAAGACGTGACTCTATTCCATAAATTTAAAGGTCAAATAATTGTTAACTATATAATTTAACAATTAAATTATTGACATAGCTTACGTGCCATATAATACCATTAGTCACATAAAATGATTAAACTCAATCAACAAATCCTATTTAGTTAATATCTTAATTAAACTAAATAATCTTAACATCTTAATCGAATAATCGATTAATTATTGATTCGGTTCTTATCAAACAATGCTATACCTTATCGAAATTATCATATGCATGATTATATAATAACAAATATAATCACAATCTTATTTAGCAAAACGCATGGCAACAAATAATATAAATTCTCCTCATTTATATTAACCATAAACACTTTCTAAATAATGATCGATGTGTAATCCATAATTTTTATTCTAATCAGCTATTCCAAGTTCAATAGGTTTAAAAATTTGCAAAACCTTCCAATTACTTAATCAATTCTCAAAATTGGACCCAAAAATCAAAATCTGATTCATATTGAAAACTGTGCCTTTTCGCATATCGTGGAGTCCGCTCGGTGGAGCATTATATCCGACATCTCATGACGCCCATGATAAGATCCAAACATCTTTTAATAATTTCGAAAATAGTAAATCAGTATTTTCAAGAGCTTGAGCAAATCCAAACATGTTTAAATTAATTTCCACTATAAAACTAATTTTCCATAGATGGAAAATAAAGCACAAATAAATACGATATTTATGATTTCGAAATTTATGCTACGAAATAATTTAATTTGCTTTAAGATTGTTGGTATAATTTACCAAAATTATATCGATAAATGTGAAGTCATATAATTATTTCATGACGTATAATATTTGATGATTTTCCATTATACCTGTAGATCCAAACGTTTATGCCGATGGCCATCAGTTTCTTAATGACAGGTAATACTGTTTTGGATTCGTCCGTGTCCGTCCAATTACGACTTACCGGATCGCATGTTTTGAATCTCCTGTCTGTGCTGCAAATCTGAGAAGAAGAGAGTAGGAGACAGATTCGTTAATAACAAAGACATTAATATATATATATATATATATATATAAGTAATCGAAAGAACCAAATCGAATATGGGCGATGTTGAGTCCAGAGAATCTGTCTCCTTAAAGCAAATTCGCCTCCACCGCAGTGCATAGCGTCTGCCTCCCAGGATAAAACAACATCTCGATGCGTTGATAAATCGATCATCGCACCCTCAGCGAACTAGAATAAACCTGAACTACCACCGACGCTACAAAAATACGAAGAGAAATTACTTCCAAAAAAAAAAAAAAAACGAAGTCGGAATTTTTTGCTGGAAAAAAAAATTCAGTCTAAAATAAGACCCCTCACATCTGTATTTATAGGTGAAGATGAGAGAGAGACATGTGCTGGAGGAACTCTAAACTGATCAGAATTGATATTTATCCGGATCCGAAAAATTCGGAATTTATAATTGAGGTATTTTTAGTAAAATAAATTTTTACCGAATAAAATTGCAGTAAAAAGATAACTTCGAGACGCCGAGACATTTCGCCCAAATCGCCCTTCGACCGAGCCGAGCCGAGCCGGCCGGACGGCGGCGGCGCGTGTGTGTGTGTGTGCGCGAGGGGCGCCTAGTCACACATCCACTCATGTCTCACTTTTTGAACATGACTTTGTCTACATCTTATATACTCACAATTTTCCCTTCTTTTTTCAATGTGGGATAGCATCCCAAACCCATTTCTAAAGGGTTCACTTTGGAACATTATATCTCATTCATACCTCAATCATTTTGAGTGTTCTTACATGTTTTGGAAACCTCGTACGGAGTACTACGTATTCCAACTAAGTTCCGACTTTAACTCATAGTCGAGCCCACTCAAAATTGCCTCTCAAGTGGGCTGCTCAAACCAGCCCATTTCCTCTATTTTTCCAACAAAAATTGCCTATGTATCCAACATTTTAATGTGGTCACACCAAAAATAAATACATTGCATATATATATGGCTGATTTACATCTGACAACCTTGTTAGATGTCATATAAACATTTGGGTCCCTATATTTTCATATTTTACGACGAAGGACAAAACTTGAACTACTAAAAGTTTGTATTTACAATTAAGGACAAAAGTCAACTTTAGTGCTGATGTTATAGGAGAGAGGAAAATCTATTTTCTTTTTCCATTTACCCCTTTCTTTTATTACTGCCTTTTATTTTTTGTTCTCTTTTAAACGAAATGTGTCGTGAGCCGCACATGCCGTCCTTTGTTGTAATATTATTTAGTGTATACCTACCTGAACTGTAATATTGTTTAACTTTTATGGATTTCATTGTAATATTTTTATAAAAATTTTAACTAACCGTTAATTACCATTTGTGACCGTCTATTTTTATGTATTTTTTTAGAGTCCAAAACGACGATGTCATTTCATATAAGGAGAATATAAAAAAAATGAGGGGAACGGAAACCCATTGTCATCCCCAATCCGGTAATTCCCAGGAACCCCTAGCATTGGGGAGGGGAACTGATGGAGAGGAGAGAGAGTGTGGAGGAGGGGAGAGAAATATTTTTGTTTTAAAAGAAAAATAAGTCAATAATATTGAATAAACCAATTTCAAAGAAATGTTTTATTCTAGGGGTAAAATGGACTTTACGCAGAAAGTCAATCATTTGCCTGAAATTGGACCTTATCGTTATTTTTAAAAACATAGAGACTCAGACGTTTATATGACATTTAAAAAGGTTGTTGAGTGTAAAATCCATATATATATATATATATATATATATATATATATATGCGTGTGTGTGTGATTCTTTATCAACATACTCTTTATGTTTTTTCAATTTCCGGATATTATTTGGTCCATTATTTTATTTCTAGTATTTCCCGTCACTTGTATATTTTGCTAGTGATACGACTAAAATAAATTGAATCTTTTTAATTTACTACTAATTTTCTTTTTCATTACGTGTCAAATATCAATAATTTATTCTGGCGACAAAACTGATCTTATTGTTAGAAAAACACGATTTTATCCAACAAAAGTAAAATAAGATAAACCCGAACTCGTCCCGAAAAAATTCGAAAACCAAAAATCAAACTGAATCAAAATCGGAAACGAAACTTATTCGATTGGGTCGGTTTTAGTCCAAATCCAATCCGAACGACACATGCACACTCCTAGTAGATAAATATAGTGAAAATTCTCGTATTTAAGTTGGCATTTGAATTGTTCTCAATGAATATTTTTTGTCATTTATAAGAATGACAACCCGTTGTTTATACCCCACCTTCAACCACGTGCTTTTGACATGTTTATTGCGGGATGTGTCTCTCATGTAGGGCTTATCTCGTGTGTGTGATTAAAGTGTATAATATATTTAATATATATTTATATTTTGTTTGGTATAAAGTATAGGATTCTTGATAAAATCCGAGTCGGTATAAATAATACTGATTTCTGGTACTACGTATCCCACTTAAAAGGTGGTATTAGCCTATTAGGTGATATTAAAAACTACTGCAACTAATAAATTCAATAAACTAACATAATTTCTATGTTTTGCAGAGAATTAAACTAACATAATTTCTGGTACGTATCCCACTTAAAAGGTGGTATTAGGTGATATTAAAAACTACTGCAACTAATAAATTCAATAAACTAGCATAATTTCTATATTTTGCAGAGAATTAAATACATCGTACCAAATATGATATTAATTTCTTATATTATATAACGAATTCCAGTCAATCTTATCAAGTTTTATCCCATACAACTTAGCAAACGGGCCTTAGGGTTTAGAGAATAGGTTGATTGATATCACCTCAATAATTAGGGGGTGGCATTTTCATACAGTATCGAAAATCGATCGAAAATCGATTGAACAGAAGAATAGAAAAATATTGCATGGTATCTTCAATCACACAAACTAATAATTGGTCGAACTGCAAAAGAAAAAATCGAACCTTCCAAACGGACCGAAATCGATTTCGGTATCCATTTTAGTTTGCCTTATTGATCATTGATTGATTACCGACTAAATCGACTTGGTTAATTTCGGTTGCCGAACCTAATCCGCCTTAATTAATTAAAAACCAGAACCAATTCTGATGGAAGTGTTTCTAGTGTATTGTGTCAATGTTCCTACTTTATGAATCCCAGTATAGTTTGTAGTCAACTGATAACTTAACATATGATCTGATTGCTATTTCTTTTGCGTTCGTTGTATGGTTTATTGTTTGATGTTCGTTGTATGGTTTACTGTTTGATTTTCTTTCTTGTATGTGGTTGAGACGATGTACTTATTCGTCTAATGGAATAAAATCTATCTTTATCCTAAAAATAATAATAATAGTAATAATAATAACAAGAGTAGTCTTTGTAATTTTCAATTAGGTCTATAATTCAAATATGCTCTTTCTCAAGTCTATAATTCAAATACTCTTTCTTTAACAACTGATGGACAGACGAATAGACTAGTCACTATTTCCCGCAGTTGCCTACAATTCACGCTACTCGGAAAAACCGAATCACCTGTCCAAACACCGTGTTTCTCACCGACATTCTCAAATATCGAGATGATGCTTTACGTTCAACTTAAAGAAAAACAATTGTGTCAAAAATTATGAAAATTATACCGTCAAGAAAAGTATAAAAAAATACATATTATAATTACCTTTTACTTGTATATTTTACGAGATACTAGTTAGAACACCCTTTTGGAAAAAAAATGGGGGGAGGGGGGTTTATTTTGGACAAGTGATCCAAACCCGTGAACCCGTGCGACATTGATCAAGTTCAAACTCGGGTTGCATTTTTTCGTACGAAAAAAAAATATAAACGTGAAATAACCTACTATAGTACTGAGATAATACCAGAAATCAAGTTACTGCAAACATGAATAGAGGTCCAATTTCCCCTACAGAAAATATTACTTTGGTGCACTACATATTATATAGGTCCCCAACAGGTTACAAAAAAATCAAAAGCAGAACCCAAAAAATAAAAAAGACATCAAAATCAACTGTCTTCAACACTATTATAACCTAAAGAAGAAAGGCTTCCCAGACTCAGACAAAGACATTCCCAAACTAACTTCTGAACCATCATCGATGGTTCTGATCGAAACTGAGAGGCTGCTGACAGAAGGGGGCCTACAGTATAGACGTTGAGTTAGCCAAATAAATTCCAAACAAACATGTAAAAAAAAGGATGAAATAGCATCTGCAAGAATATATTATTACATCATTGAATATCAGAACGACAAGATTGATCGGCAGGACATACATCCAACAAAAGTTTGATTCGGAAAAACACTATCATTATGGGTATAGTTGTTAAAAGGCGAAAGGCGCACCGAGGCTATGGGCTCCTATTGCCTGAGGCGCAAAACACAATGCGAGGCGGCATAATGACGAGAAAATATAACCACCCATAAAATTAATAGTTGGCAAATTTAAAGTGTCATATCAATAAAAACAATGTTAAAAGGGTTCCCAAAAAAAAGACCTAATACAGAGGTGCGCCAAAGAGGAGCACCAAGGCACGCACCTTGCTGATGTCGCCCGCCTTTGGGCTTAAGAGGCGATTTCCATTTTCAGCTACGCGCCTCTCGTCTGAGGCGCGAATTTAACTGGGACTATTGGAACATACATGTGGTCGAAAAATTACTAAACCACTGAAATACGACAAGAAATAAATCATTGGCGGAAAAAAAAACTAGACCACTAAATTAAAGTTATGAGGCACTCAGGAAGCGACTGGTCGCTTCTGGCGAACTTCTACACAGCCAATCACAGTTCACTCAACGACTGCCTTTGGGTTCCGAACTCCATGTGGGAAAGGAGCGTTGTTTTGTGCAAGGTATCGATCATCTACATGGGGCTACTTTTCATCCCATTTTGGGTATTTGTCGATTTGATGATCTATAACCCGTCCCTAACGGATGATCGGCTCAAGATAAGGGTCATTTCCACCATTTTTCTTTCATTCAAGATCAATATAAATTTCAATCTACCTAAGTCTATTTAGATGTACAACTATCAGATCACAGCTTTGCGCATTCGATAAGTTTACTGGAATTGGTAGATAACTGAAAAACCTATGATATTGATGGTTTTGGAATTTCATCTCATTTCTTCTTCGTATGAAGGTTGCGATAGGAAGGGCATCCGGCGTAAAACTTTGCCACTTTGTTTTTTTTTTACGAATTATAGTGTTAACTAATTTTAGACAATTAATTGGCACTATAATCACCCCAACACTGTTGGGATTAAGGTGCATGATGATGATGATGATGATGATGACGACGACGACAGTGAAGTACCAACCAACCATACATTCAACTGAAAAATATCTCACCAATTTTACAAACTCCTTTCGAGTTAGGAAACATGTATTTAATAAAGAAAACACACTACCCTGTGTACTGCTGTTAGCGGGTCGGACCAAGTCGGATAGCACCATACCCGGTCCGGCTAGACATGGTGTCGGGTCGGGTGCCGGCCCAGCCCGTTAAGGAATCGGGTAGCAGGTTCGGACCGAGACCGGCTCGTTAAGGAATCGGACGGTCCATCGGACTGGATAATTGAGTCGGGCACTCGGGCAGGTATCGGGTAGCTTAGGTTATATACTTAGGACTTAGGTTAAGTTTAGCTTTTTAGATTTAGGTCTGTTCGGAACTTCGGTGTGGATATGTAATCCACTTAAAAAACGAACCAGGTGGATCTGAACTATTAATACTTAAGGTTCAGCCCACTTAAGAAATGAAACGGGTATCTACAGGGCGGACCGAATATACCCGGTTTTACTATTGGGTAGCATGTTAGGACCGCGGACTGCGGACCGCTTGTTATGGAAGGCCTATCGGACCGGGTCTTCGAGTCGGGCAGCCGGGCGAATACCAGGTCGCTCAGCTCATTAACAGCACTAAGTTCCTATGTAGAGATCCGGATGGTCTCTCCACATCCTTATTTTTTTTTCTTTTTTTTTTTTATAAAATTAATCTCCGATGATATAAACAAGTGCAATTTCCCATTTGTAAACATCACTTTGTTATAACTGTTAATTGGAAATCATCTGAAAGTTAATGAAAATACATAAGTAAACTGAAAAAGAACAAAATATAGTCTTTGATGGAAAATCTGAAATATAGAAAGCAGATCAGACAATTAAGTTAACATCAATATCTAACTACCAATTCAGACAATCTTGAAACTAGCACATCTTTGTGAATGGAATGAATATATAAGTACAGCAAAAGGTACACACTAATTCCATCTTAAGACCAGCATGTTTTACCCTAAATTATTTGCAGTTACTAGGCAATTAAGTAAAAACAGGAAATATAGAAGTTCAGGCCTACCTGAAAAATGGCATGTCTTAAATGATCATATGACTGGGCATACATCATGGACTGAGTTGACCACTGCATATGCATGGCCTCCCTAGAAGTCTGATTAAATCCAATGGCACCATATGTGGACATCACAGGGCCCCTGTAGTTGAGAGAAGCTTGGGGAGCAGGCATCGGACCCAACTGAGGGAAAGCGGAATCATACTGGATAAATGGAGGCTGGAAATGTGGCACGTTAAAAGGTAGTAGGTTTAAACTGTGAGTGTGTGAGATGCTCTTAACATATCTGCAACATGTCACAACAGAAAATTATAAAGAACAAGGTTAGCATCAAATCAGTGAAAGGAAAAACTATCCCCCTATTGAGGGTGCAATTGTAAAGGGGTTGATTACCAAAAAAGTACCCAAACTTCTTACTTTTCAACCTTTAAACATTTGCAAATGTGTCATTTGTTAATAGTGAGAAGCTGTTTTGAAGAGAAAAAAAAAGTAAAAAATGAAAAATGTAGTATTCAATTGCAAATAACGTATTGCTGGAAGCTATTTTTCAAGAAATGATGGAAGATGGAATATTTAATTGCATAAAAAATTTTGATAAAAAAAATTGATAGTTATAGAGTACAAAATTGTCAGAAGACATTCTTGAAAAACAATTGAAAGTTGGGAGTATTTAATAGCAAAATATTAAAGGTTGAGCTAGAACTGTGAAAAGTTTGACCCGTTTTTGGTAATTAACCCTTTGTAAAATAGAAACAAATATTAATGGGGTACTTGTAATTTTAACAGATAGCTGCAGTTTTTAGTAAATTTTACTAAACTTTAAGGGTATTTTTTAATTAACCCTAAAATATATAAGCCTCTGACGTCAATTGAATGCATTGTTAATCTTATCTTGGAGATAAATTGTGATGCATTACTAGATCTATATGATTCCATGGTGTATATCGACTCTCTACTCGATATCAAGTTCTGCAAACATACCTGTCATAACTGCGATCATAATCAGGGTCCGTGCGATCCTTCTCCCTGTCCCTAAAAATCGCTACTTTAGAAGAACTACCTATTTCCCTTACGCATAGGCTTTTGTCGCCATCCATGCCGAAGCTCCTCAGAACTTCGTCATCATTCACATTCGCATTCCTTCCATCATAAACACCCTGAGATGATACATCTTCCAACTCCGAACCACTAAAGATACGAGCCCGAGCTCTGTCATACTCCTCCTTCCTCTCTTCCACAGATCTCACTGGACTGCGTTTAAGCCCAAGTCCATTGGCGTCGTTTGAGGAATCTTTAGGTCTTGGCCTTATGACAATCTTGATTTTATCACGCTTATCATTTTCTGACTCTTTAGTAGGTACATCTACCAGGCAAACATCAGGGAACTTGCTCTCTGGCTTCTTTATAACCAATATCCGGATTCCTTGGCCATCCACAGGATTATCCTGAACGATAGTCTGCAAACCATAGTGTTGAGCGACACGGTGTGCTGCAAGACGAAGGTATGAAGTAGGAAAGTGTGGAAACTCAAACTGCTGTGTACCAGAGTTCTGCAGGAATTTCTGGATATCAAGCTCCATCCGCAGAACTGATAAAATCAAATAAGAAAAGAGTGTCGTTAAAAGTAAATATTAAATACTGAAACGCAATCATAAATTACCCCAAAATATCTCAATGATGCTAGCAAATCCAGATCTCAACAATCATCAAAAAGGTGCAACTACGATGTTTTAGTTCGGATGACGGTGTAAGTTTGCACGCCACTTACACAACACAACCACAAAATGTACGCCCAGCTTAAGTAGATATCAGTAGCAAAAGGCAGGCAGGTTTTCTAACCATAAACTATATCTGATCAAGAAAATAGTTTTCTAATGGTCTTACTACTCTTGGTGCCCATCCATTCACAATTCATGCGTATCTAAATGTGATTTCTACTGTTATTGTTCTATTCTCACCAACTGAGTAAAGGAGTTGTAACTCTAAAGTCAAGTCTCAAACAATAGTCATCACAAATAGAATACCAAAAGCATCACATCAGCAAGAATTTGAGACAAAACATGAAACAAACATCCCATAAGTGTTCACTCCCAAATAGTGGTTTTAACATTGTTTTTCAAAAATGTAACGCAGTAAAATCAATGCCAATATAAAGGAGCCTAGGTCAAGTCATCATCAATTCGCAGCATCACATGATTATTTAAGCATGTAGTAGACTGGGCCACTTTATTTGGCAGTTCAACAACCACAAGCACTTACGAAAATCACAAAATCCAACTCGGACATTTACAGCCCCATGCATTGTGTTTTCTGAAAGCACTTTACCATCTCTACCAGAATTCTGAAGAGGGGGGGGGGGGGTGATTGAATCTCTATCCACATAAAAGTATAGTAACCATTAAAATATGGACATTCAAGAAACTCTACTTCATCATTGACTCTACGCTGGTGTGAGGGTGTGTGTTAGTATCTAAGCATACTATCAATCAACTAAAATTTCTAGCAAACTAAACTTCACAGTATCTAGTTAGATATCTAGAGCTCATTTGTATATCTGATGGTTGGGGTGTTTCACAAAAACAAATGAACATAACCAAGAAACTCAACTACGCCCGTATCAGCCTTCCCCAACCCAGATCTACATCACTTCAGCAGCTAAAACCCCATCTAAAATAAACCTTTACTCGCAAAATCAATCCGCATTTAGATCTGTATTAACTTAATCAAATTTCAGGCAGTTCCAAACCCTAACACATACCCCAACCACGCATCTCAACTAGATAAAAAAAAAATCACGCCCCAAAAAATCAGAAGAACACAAGAAAGGAATTGAACTCGGAAGAAAATTGGGATAGAAAGCTAACTAGTCAATCGATGACGGGGATTCTGAAGAGCCTCCACCAAAAATGGATCCACCATCGAAACATAAACCGGCGTCGCCTCTACCTCCTTTTCCATCCGCTCCGGGACGGCGCCGTTCCCGCCAGATTCGACAGCTGGTTGGGAAGTCAAATCCATATCCCGAAGAAACCACACAAATTACAAAAACAGATATATATACGTATAAACGTACAAGATACAGGTACTAGCAGAAGTACATGCGCTGACTGCTCTACGCAGAGGAAAAGAGGAATCGAGAAAAGGAAGGGGAAAAGGAGAAAAAAAACCTTTTCTCGATTTTCCTTCAATTACCAATCCGAGAGAGTTGCAGAAGATTATGGTGGGTTGGATTTATGCAGATATTTTATAATCCCTCTTGTCGTGTTTTCTTTTGATTTTTCTGGTATGTTTTCTTTGTTCCAATTTGGACTTCAATTTTACTTTTTTTTTTTTCAATTGCATAGTCTTATTTCTAAATATATTTTCAATTAGATTTTTTTCGTTCATTCCGTAAATTTAACTTACCGAAAGTCGAGATGGGGACTCCACATCAACAGTACACATCGGCACCACATCAACGTCGCATTAACTTTCGTTTAACTTGACGGAATGACCTAATTAAGAACGTATTCTATTTGAGAGTTCGGTGCAATTGAAAAAAAAAAAAGCTCGGTGGTGCAACTGAAAATTAGAGCAAAGTGTTATGAGAATTACGATTATGTTCTTCCAATCATCCATCATACCTAATACTGTTTAGACTATGATGTATGGATGATAGAGTTTCTATCTAGATTAGTAGGATTCTACCTGAAGTCCTTCCTTGTAACGAACCATATGTATAGAAGGAGTCTCATTGTAAAGCATATATAAAGGCACCATATCTTTTGCTTTCTATTGATTTTTTTACTCATTTTCCTAAAA
This sequence comes from Orobanche coerulescens, assembly GCA_033398695.1. NCBI lineage: Eukaryota > Viridiplantae > Streptophyta > Magnoliopsida > Lamiales > Orobanchaceae > Orobanche > Orobanche coerulescens. The sequence continues at coordinate 3,910,166 of CM065810.1, forward strand.
CACGTTATCAGCATATTGTTGTAGCAGTAAAAATTTTCTTCTCTGAATTTTCAAAATTCCTAAAAGGAAAAAAATCATGTTTTCTGCACGTCAATCGTTGCATTGCGATGCTGCGCGAATATTGCATTTCCCGCTTTGTTAATCGTCGGATCAGCAAAGAAATTTTGACAGAACTTTCATGACAAATATATATACAAACTCAAAGGTAGAGATCAGGTTTCAAATCATATTTCATCGGAATGCATCATTTTTTTTTTGCAACAAAATTTGTTCATCCGCCATGTTTTTATCAGAACCGATCTAGTCCACACCGAGTTGTGCACTATCTGTGCCCCCGCATCCGACTGTTTCGACCGAGTCGCAGTTCGTGCCTTATGCCCAATCGACCGATTGATCTCGATCTGACTTGCATCGTCAAAAAGCACCATCGACCATGCTAGTCCGACACGAGCCAACTTGTGTCGCCCGACACGCATATCCAGTCAGCCCAAATTTAATTAGCTTAATTTGTAATTGGCTCAGTCATAGTCGGCCCAAATCCAAACAGGTTCATGCCAAATCCCATACCGGTTCGCAGACCGAAGTCCAATCTGATTCGGCCCAACCTCAGTCCACAGTCTGGCTCAATCCGGTGTATTGCATGGCCGTTATTATTTTGGGCCAATTATCAAGCCCAACGGCCCTTTTGAGGCTTCTCCAACTCTCTCGTTGTCCTAATTCATAACTCATTTAGTTATTAATTTGTGTGAATCTAACTCTGTTTATGCTTTACCTGGCATATACAAAAATATTTAACATCTCGTTCAAGGATCAAAACAAATATGAAATCGAGTACCCAAGTAACATATTATTAACATTCCTATTTATTTTTTCAATTTCGCTCATTTGGGGATTTTTTTGACAATTGGGTATTAGGGTTCTTTATCCCCAATGCTTGTGGTGGATGAGACTATGAGATGTGGTATCACTCTCATATATCGAGGTCAACTGTGTGATGCTTCTGAGAGAGTCGTGTATTTTGAAATTCGGTATTTGTGGTTGTTGCATATACCACGTTTTGGGTGTGATGTCGCCGTTTAGTCGATTTTAAACCAACAATTGAAAAAAAACCAACATTATCGTAACGGTAAAGTCATGACTCATTCATGAGTAGTTACAGACGTGTAAATGAGAATAATATTGATTGTGATGGTTATGTCGTAGTTAAATCGATTTGTCATGGATTTTTCACATTGTATTGAGGGACCACCACATTGTCTATGACCCAATCCCACACTTGGAAATCTCTATCTTTCATCTTGTTAACATAAAATATTACATGTGGGTGTAGTCATTGCATCGTCTTCTTGCAATGTGATATATGAAAGAATATGAAAGTAATTCCCATGAATTTTAACATGTAAAGTAATTGCATATTGCGGTAAAAAATGAATTTATTGACCTCGTCAATAGTTCGCGTGACTATAGGTCCGATTATTGTTCCAAGTAATTGTAAAGGCATATACACCTTACATATTCGCTATGCTACCATCAGTATCAGAGCTAAGCGCTCCGGCAGGGGTGTAAGGCACCTTACATTCTGTAACACCCCCATGATTAATGGGGATATCACAGCGCCGTAGATTCTTTTTAGAGAATCTACCAGGCTAAGACCAACACAAAATACATTAAACGCTAACAAAACTAGGACATTAATCCATTTAAAAGACACCAAATTCAACTCGTTAAGTTGTACACCACAATACCAAATAACAAATCGTCCCGTAGGATCATAAAACACAACCATTTCAACGGTAGTACAACATCACCATTAACCATCAAATCTGAGACGACATACAAAATAAACAGTACCCGCGCGAGTACAAAACCAAAACATGACTTTAACCATGACCGAACAACCACCAACTCAATTTAGCACACGATATCACTGCTGCCCACCAAGCTCGTGTCCGCCCTTTGCTAGTTCTCCCACTGGACCTGTACCTGAATACACAAAAGTATATCCACCCCAGGAGGGGTCAGCAAGAAGTCGGTGCTTGTACAACGATTCTAGATTATGTACTACAAATGAATATACAATATAAATCACAGTGCCAATCCAAGTATTCCGGAATACAACGCCATACTCATCAACACAAGATAACCTCCCGAGTTGTACTGGCCCTGTACCCACACGGGATACACACCCCAGAGAGTCCTCGTCAGGCCCTCCCTGGCGTACAACCCAACCGAGTGATCCGCAGATACTCGAAGTCTAACGGTTCCCAGGGGACCCTCGCTGGTTTTACTCGGCTTTCACACACTCAATAAACATATGACACAAATCACAGTTTCACGAAAATCATATTTGTACATATTCAAACGAAGTACAATAAACGAAATCAAAGTACTTGCCTTGGTTGGAAACGACACGAGAATAATGAACGGAAATGTGAACAGTCCAACCCTTTCAACGATTTGATCCTAGTTCAACAAAATACCGAATCAAATACCATACTATGAATATGGAAACATTCGCCCTAAGTTTTGCCCTTAGGGACCTTTATTCAAACACTACGAAGACAACATGGCTCGAATCCACACTACGGAGGATAATCAAGGATTTAATCCGTGAATCTTGGGGAAAAATGAAGGATTATGATTACAACATCATAATCTAGTACAAATCCGAGATAAACTAGATTAAAATTGAAGATCTCAACAAAACTCCCAAAATATGAAGAACTAGGGTTCCAGTGGATTATACCTTGATTTGGACGGTGAAAGTTGATGAGATGTTGATAACTTGGTGTTAGGAACTCAAAGTTATTGTTGGATGAAGAAATCCGACCAAAATCTGCACTTACTACGCCCAAGACCGCCAACCACGGGAAGGAGAAGAAGGGAATGAAAATGACGATTAGAACGTTTCGGCGTATATATATATATATATATATATCGGTGGGAAACTAGCGCGCGCTTAAGACTAAAAGTTAGCGTGCGCTGCGCTAACGGCTAGACAGCGATGGTAACCTCATCGCCCGACTTGGTAGCGCGCGCTACCCATAAATATTAGCGTGCGTTATCGAGCATGACTAGCGCGCGCTAAGCCCGGAACATAGCGTGCGCTACCTGCTATCGCCCGCAGTCCAGAACAATCTGTCCTCACTGCCCTGCCGACTCAACGCGCGCTAACCTAATAATAGCGTGCGCTAGAGCGATGAAATAGCATACGCTAATCTGACTATAGCGTGCGCTAACGCCCCACTCCAGAATCCAGAAAACTCTCCATGCCTCACTGCCCAGTAGGCCTAGCGTACGCTACGCACAAGGGTAACATGCGCTACTTATCCGTTGATAGCGTGCGCTAGAAATACAGTCTAGCGCGCGCTACTGTTTCTTCCAGCACAAAATTCACGAAAATCGGCCAAAACGAACAAAATCCGCAAATCACTAAATTCCGTGATTAACAACCATGAATACATCAAATATAGTCCTCATGTCCTACAAATTCGACTAGTCACAATATAGCAAGATAAATCCAAAACAACGCGCAAAATATACGGTTATTACACCCTTACCCCCTAAAAAGAAGTTTCGGCCCGAAACTTAAGATTCGAAAAGCTTAGGGTAATGAGCACGCATATTTTCTTCGATCTCCTAGGTGGCTTCCTCAACTCCATGTTTAGACCATTGGACCTTAACCAACGGAATCACTTTCCGTCACAACTGTTTCACTCGGCGCTCCAATATGGATATCGGTTGTTCTTCATATGTGACATCTTCATTAACTTCAATCTCTTGATAGTAAATAACATGGTTGGGATCTGGAACATACTTGCGTAATTGCGAAACATGGAATACATTATGAACATGGCTAAGCGTTGGAGGCAACGCTAGTCGATAAGCTACATCACCTACCTTGTCCAGAATCTCGAAGGGGCCAATATAACGGGGACTAAGTTTCCCTTTCTTACCAAACCGTAGAACTCCATGAGTCGGCGATACTTTTAACAACACATGGTCTCCCGCCTGGAACTCTATCGGTCGACGACGAACGTCGGCATATGACTTTTGTCGACTCTGAGCGGTCAACAATATTTGCCGAATAATTGCGACTTTTTCCCGAGTATGAACCACCAAGTCCGGTTCTACTCCAAGTAACTCATACGGTTCGTCCCAACATATTGGCGATCTACACCGTCTTCCATATAATGCTTCAAATGGAGCCATCCCAATCGAACTATGCCAACTGTTATTGTACGCGAATTCAATCAATGGTAAATGAGTCTCCCAATCTTCTTTCCAATCCAACGCACAAGCCCTCAACATGTCTTCCAGCGTTTGGATCGTTCTTTACGATTGCCCGTCTGTCTGGGGATGATAAGCGGTGCTGAAATTCAGTTTGGTACCGAGTGCTCGATGTACTGCTTGCCAGAAATGTGACACAAAACGCCCATCGCGATCAGACACTATACTATTTGGGGTACCATGGAGTCTCACAATCTCCGCAATGAATATCCGAGCCAACCTCTCTGGTCCCCAAGTATCTCTAATTCCCAGAAAGTGTGCGGATTTGGTTAGCCGATCAACGATTACCCAAATCATATTCACTCCAGTTCGCATCCTTGGCATTCCCACAATAAAATCCATCGCTACATCTTCCCACTTCCATTCCGGAATTGGTAGCGATTGCAATTTACCGGTAGGTCTCTGATGCTCCGCTTTAACCTGCTGACAAGTCAAGCATTTTGACACGAACTCCGTTACATCTTTCTTCATGTTCGGCCACCAAAAATTTTTCTTCAAGTCCTTATACATTTTACTCATACCCGGATGAATCGAGTACAGAGTAGAATGTGCTTCATTCAAAATCACTTGTTTGAGATCATCCCGATTAGGTACACAAGTTCTACCTCGAAATCGAAGAACTCCGTCTTCGTCGATTAAAAATCCAGGAGCTTTTCCTTTAACACTGTCTTCCCGAAGCTGCACAATTGAGAGATCATCTAACTGTTTGGACTTAATATCTTCCATCACGAAGGATGAAATCTCTAGGAAACGCAACTGTCCTTGAGTTCTATGAGGCCAAACTTCAATTTCCAAATCAATCAACTCTCGTCTGAGCTTCGGTTGAATGGTAAGTAGTTCCAACTTCTGCAACATGACTGACTTGCGACTTAATGTGTCGGCAACGACGTTCGCTTTACCTGGATGGTAAAGAATGTCAAGATCATAATCTTTAAGCAATTCCAACCATCGCCGCTGACGCATATTTAGCTCTTTCTGCGTGAATATATACTTCAAGCTCTTATGATCCGTATACACTCGACAAGAAGAACCATATAAGTAATGCCTCCAAATTTTCAACGCAAACACCACAGCGGCTAACTCAAGATCATGAGTAGGATAATTCATCTCGTATGACTTTAATTGTCAAGATGCATAAGCCACTACTCTCTCATTTTGCATCAATACGCATCCCAGTCCTTGTTTAGAAGCATCACTATAAATAACGAAACCTTCCGTTCCTTGCGGTAAGGCTAGGATCGGTGACGTAGTCAACCGCTTTTTCAACTCGTCAAAACCCTTCTGACATTCATCACTCCATTCAAATTTTTGCGTCTTCTGTAGAAGTCGAGTGAGTGGTCGAGCAATTTTCGAGAATTTATCAATAAATCGACTATAATAACCAGCTAACCCCAAGAAACTCCGAACTTCCTTAACATTCCTTGGGGGTTCCCAAGCTAAAACCGCTTCAACCTTCTGAGGATCTACCCGAATTCCATCGGCTGATATGATGTGCCCCAGAAAAGCAACTTCTCTAAGCCAGAACTCGCACTTAGAAAATTTAGCATAAAGCTTATCAGCCCTCAAAATACTCAACGCGATCCTCAAGTGTTCGGCATGCTCCGTCTCACTTTTGGAATAGATTAATATATCGTCAATAAACACCACCACAAATTTATCAAGATATTCGATAAAGGTTTTGTTCATAAGCTGCATGAAGGCCGCCGGAGCATTTGTTAAACCGAATGGCATAACTACGAATTCGTAATGCCCATACCTCGTTCGAAATGCAGACCTGGGAATATCCAAATCTCGAATTCGCAGTTGGTAATATCCTGACCTCAAATCAATCTTGGAGAAAACTGTAGCCCCTTGTAATTGATCAAATAGATCATCGATTCTTGGCAACGGATACTTGTTCTTGATAGTGAGTTTATTTAACTCACGGTAGTCAATACATAGCCGTAAGGATCCATCTTTCTTCCGTACGAACAATACCGGTGCACCCCATGGCGACACACTAGGCCGAATATAACCTTTGTCCAGCAATTCACCCAATTGTTTCTTCAATTCTAACATTTCCGATGGGGCCATTCTGTATGGTGCCTTGGATATTGGCGCTGCATTGGGCTCTAGTTCGATGACGAACTCTACTTCACGATGTGGTGGCAATCCTGGCAAATCATCCGGAAATACATCTGAAAATTCGTTCACAATTGGAATAGAAGCTAATTGAACTCCGCCAGCTTCTATCTTCATTGCGTAACACCAATAACCGATACAACCTTGGTTCAACAATTTCACAACTTTCATAGCTCGAATAATGTTCCCAGTACTACCGGGTTTCTGTCCTTCAAAAACATATTCCGCGCCATCCTGATCAATGATCGAGATTATCTTTCGACGATAATCCATTACTGCTCCATGATGATCTAACCAGTTATCACCTAGAATTAAATCTTCTCCCTTCATATCAATAATAATCAAGTTAGATGGCCAATCTCTACCACCGATGGTTACAGGGCAATTGACAATCTCTCGATCCCCAACTATCCTTTCCCCACTCGGTAATCCAACGACAAAAGGTTCACATGCAGAGAGGCCAATAAGACTCAAACGATTCACACAAGACAATGATATAAAGGAATGTGTAGATCCAGAATCAAATAATACATCTACCGGGTGCGCACAAATATAAACAATACCTGACGTAGTTGCAGCCCCCACGTCGTTAGTCCGCCTCATTTCATTCAATCGGGGTGGGGCTGATCCAATGCTAGATGCATCCTTATGCTCGGTCTTGCCTCTACCACGTCCAACACTCGTAGTTGGCTGACTCGAGATGGTGCTTGCAGGAACTGGGGATGACTTGGCAAGGATTCGACTCGCTCTCTCACAATATGATGCCCGATGTCCCGGCTTTCCGCACGTGAAACAAATAACAGGGCGTGATGCACAATGGGAATTGATATGGCCAGGAACTCCACAATTAAAACAGACTTTCGGCGCTCCTCCACTGGGTTGCGAAGGACCAACGGAAGATTGTACAGAGGGTTGAGGTTTACGCGATCCGCTGCTTCGGAAACTACCAGAAAATTTTGGTTTCTTCGCATTCGAAACCATAGGAGTCGGAACGGACACCATTTCATAAGCAAGCACTCTGTCCTGATATTCTCTCAGGGTAGTACACCCAAGGCCCGCCATATACTTTCGGACCTCCGATTTCATCCTTGCGTCAAAGTGCAGTATCTTGTCTATCTCATCCTTAACTCGATCTTGGACATACACTAACTGCTTGTTGTATGTCTTGATTGCCTCGGAAATGGGAACATCCTCGGGTTGGGCTCTGAAAAACTCACTGACTCTTGCTAATTGTACCGGCGCTGGGCAATACTGAGCTTCCATTAGTTCCTTAAATTCTTCCCAAGTGACGTCACGGTCTCTGGGCTTAACAGCCCTCCACCAATCCGACGCGTCATCAACCGTCAGATATTGAGCAATCGGAACTCTTTTGGCTTCAGGGCAGCCAATACCGTCAAAGATCTTTTCTAGCTCGACTAACCAATGATCCCAGTTGTTTTCATCTCTGGAACCGTCGAATCTGGGAGGGTTCATCTTCATAACTTCCTGAAGCCACCGATCTTCAATCGTCCTGCCAGTATTAATATTCTGCACCACTTGGGCCAGTTGGTGCACCTGTGTGACGACTTGTTGCAGAACGTTAGGTACTTCGGCCTCCGAACCTCCGTCTGAACCTCCCGAAGGAATCGGGTCTGATCTAGTCGCAGAACGAGATGCCGATTTTGAAACGGACCTCTCGGATTCAGACACTACTACTCTGCCACGACCTCGACCACGACCGCGTTGGCGGATAGCTCTACCTCTCGGCATACTGAGGAATAAGAATGGTTCAACAAAGAGACAATTACAATAATAGATTTCACAATATTAAGGTAATTATTTCCGAAGGAAAGAAACAACCAACATCCGAAGAGTCTTCCAGCACAGGTAACACGAGGTGGTAGCATGCCAATGATATCGTAGACAACAACTAACTCAATTTAACAGACCCAAAAACGCCGACAACCTAGGTATCCATAAACCTATGGCTCCGATACTATAATCTGTAACACCCCCATGATTAATGGGGATATCACAGCGCCGTAGATTCTTTTTAGAGAATCTACCAGGCTAAGACCAACACAAAATACATTAAACGATAACAAAACTAGGACATTAATCCATTTAAAAGACACCAAATTCAACTCGTTAAGTTGTACACCACAATACCAAATAACAAATCGTCCCGTAGGATCATAAAACACAACCATTTCAACGGTAGTACAACATCACCATTAACCATCAAATCTGAGACGACATACAAAACAAACAGTACCCGCGCGAGTACAAAACCAAAACATGACTTTAACCATGACCGAACAACCACCAACTCAATTTAGCACACGATATCACTGCTGCCCACCAAGCTCGTGTCCGCCCTGTGCTAGTTCTCCCACTGGACCTGTACCTGAATACACAAAAGTATATCCACCCCAGGAGGGGTCAGCAAGAAGCCGGTGCAAGTACAACGATTCTAGATTATGTACTACAAATGAATATACAATATAAATCACAGTGCCAATCCAAGTATTCCGGAATACAACGCCATACTCATCAACACAAGATAACCTCCCGAGTTGTACTGGCCCTGTACCCACACGGGATACACACCCCAGAGAGTCCTCGTCAGGCCCTCCCTGGCGTACAACCCAACCGAGTGATCCGCAGATACTCGAAGTCTAACGGTTCCCAGGGGACCCTCGCTGGTTTTACTCGGCTTTCACACACTCAATAAACATATGACACAAATCACAGTTTCACGAAAATCATATTTGTACATATTCAAACGAAGTACAATAAACGAAATCAAAGTACTTGCCTTGGTTGGAAACGACACGAGAATAATGAACGGAAATGTGAACAGTCCAACCCTTTCAACGATTTGATCCTAGTTCAACAAAATACCGAATCAAATACCATACTATGAATATGGAAACATTCGCCCTAAGTTTTGCCCTTAGGGACCTTTATTCAAACACTACGAAGACAACATGGCTCGAATCCACACTACGGAGGATAATCAAGGATTTAATCCGTGAATCTTGGGGAAAAATGAAGGATTATGATTACAACATCATAATCTAGTACAAATCCGAGATAAACTAGATTAAAATTGAAGATCTCAACAAAACTCCCAAAATATGAAGAACTGGGATTCCAGCGGATTATACCTTGATTTGGATGGTGAAAGTTGATGAGATGTTGATAACTTGGTGTTAGGAACTCAAAGTTATTGTTGGATGAAGAAATCCGACCAAAATCTGCACTTACTACGCCCAAGACTTCTCAGCCACCAGGGAAGGAGAAGAAGGGAATGAAAATGACGATTAGAACGTGCTCAGCATATATATATATATATATATATATATGGGTGGGAAACTAGCGCGCGCTAAGACTAAAAGTTAGCGTGCGCTAACGGGCTAGACAGGCAGTACAGAACCTACTGTCTGACTTCGGTAGCGCGCGCTACCCAGAAATATTAGCGTGCGTTATCGAGCATGACTAGCGCGCGCTAAGCCCGGAACATAGCGTGCGCTACCTGCTATCGCCCGCAGTCCAGAACAATCTGTCCTCACTGCCCTGCCGACTCAGCGCGCGCTAACCTAATAATAGCGTGCATTAGAGCGATGAAATAGCGTACACTAATCTGACTATAGCGTGCGCTAACGCCCCACTCCAGAATCCAGAAAACTCTCCAGGCCTCACTGCCCAGTAGGCCTAGCGTACGCTACGCACAAGGGTAACGTGCGCTACTTATCCGTTGATAGCGTGCGCTAGAAATACAGTCTAGCGCGCGCTACTGTTGCTTCCAGCACAAAATTCACGAAAATCGGCCAAAACGAACAAAATCCGCAAATCACTAAATTTTGTGATTAACAACCATGAATACATCAAATATAGTCCTCATGTCCTACAAATTTGACTAGTCACAATACAGCAATATAAATCCAAAACGACGCGCAAAATACACGATTATTACACATTCATGGTCAAATACGAAGGTGCGGGGGAAGAATTAACAAGATCGATCAAGTATCGTATATACGAATATAAAATACAAAGTATGAATTTAGAAATTATACCATTGAAGACTTTTGATTAAATGTTTGATAAGAATTCGAATCCGCTTCGAAAAGCTTCTAGATAATCCAACGCCGAAGGCACGACTTCTCTACGTAACACGCATTGAAAAGATGATCGGGATAAGCTCTTATTTTATTATTCTCTGAGGAAACGGCTATAAGTTAATCGAAAGAACTTTCTTAATTTATCTCAAACACTCTAAGTGAAAGATATATTTTTTTTTTCTCAAAACACTCTCAAGCTTCAAGCTTTAAAGCTTAAGAAAAAATCTCTCTTTAATTCTACACCAAATGTGTAATTAAGTATCCGAGATGCATAAACTAATCATCTCAAAGACAAAAAAAAAAAGAAAATGATTCACCATGTGAGGTGAGGTGAGGTGGAAGGGGGCAAACAAAGAAAGGGAGAGGAAGGTTCGTCTCAGTCTGTGAAATGGACTTTCGTATGTGTAGTCTGATAGATACACCTCTTCCATGTTAATGTGTTTATATTTTAATCAATTCAAATAATTAATTATATCAAATATGATATCATATGTTTTCTAATAATCATATTTTATAAATAAAAAATAATTACTCGATAATTTATTTTAATTCACTGGATGGTATTTAATTTATCCAATAGATTAAATTAGACATCCAATATCCAATATTCACTAAGACAGAATAAGTATTTGAGCTCTAAACGCTTCTAGTGCCGATCCTCTTATCGAATAAAGAGTGGGATGTTCACTCTCATATGCGAGGACTATATTTCTACAATTTTATTTATCAAGTCAGGAATGGCACTGACATACAGTAAATAGAGAAACATTCATTTGCCTTTTGACTATAGAGAACTAAATTTATAATTACAAATTGTACAACGCTCTCACTCTCTCAATCCCTAAGTGATATCTGAGGGCATATTCCTAACAATCTCCCGTTTGCATTCAATGCCATATGTTTTGGTATCTAATACCTATTTTATCCAGATGACGCTCTAAGACCTTCAGAGAAAGTGGCTTGGCCAGTGGATCAGCGACGTTGTCCTCTGAGTCTACTCTTTGTAGTGTAATATATTCTTTTCGAACATTCTCTCTCATGTTGTGATATTATGTCTCAATATGTCAGTATTGTGGTGACATATAAGTTCTTTAGCATGTGCAACGGCTCCTTTATTGCCGCACAAAAGCGAAACGGGTAGCTCTGCGCGAGGCACCACTTGAAGTTATCTTACAAAAATCTTAATCCAAAAACCTTCCTTAAAAGCCTTTGAGGTTGCCTGGTACTCTGCTTGGCAGGTGAAATTTGCAGTTGCATTTTGATTGGAACTTTGTTAAGATACTGCTCTACCATTAAGAGTATAAATGAATTCGGTAGTTGACATCTTGTCATCTTTGTTGCCTTCAAAGTCTGAACCGGTGAAACTGTTCACATTCAGGCCCCCACCGCCATATAAGAACCGGATCTCTTATTTTTCTCAGGTACTTGAGAAAATTCTTTACGGTGGTCCAATGTTCCCTACCTGTGTTTGCCTGAAACCTACTAACTACGCTCACAGCGAACATAATTTATGGTCTTATACAAAACATAGCATACATTAGGCTATCCACGATCGAAGCATATGATACCATATTCATTTCCTTTCTACCTTCCTCACTTTGAAAACACATAGTTTTGGAAAGTTCTATACCATGTTGCATCGGCGGGAATCCTCTTTTAGAATCTTCCATCTTAAATTGCTTTAAAATCTTATCTATGTAGAGGGATTAGGAAAGTCCTTTCATTCTTTTCGCTCTATCCCAGTAGAGGCAAATCCCCAGGATATAATAAGCTTCTCCCAAGTCTTTCATGAAGAATTTACTTGAAAGCTAAGTTCTCACATAATTGAGAATTCCTACATCATTCCTATTAGTAGAATATCATCTATGTATAGTACCAAGAACATAATCATGCTCCCACCAACCTTCTTGTAAACACAGACTTCTTCTTCATTTTCACACAGTCAAATTGTTTGATAGCTTCGTAAAGATGATGATTCCAACTTCGTGAAGCTTGCTTCAGTCCATAAATAAAATGTTGAAGCTTACATATTTTATGAAAATTAGTTTGGGGCACGAAGCCTTTAGGCTGTTCCATATATATCTCCTTCTCGAGGAATCCATTAAGGAATGTCGTCTTCACATCCATCTGCCATATTACATAATCGTCTGCTATGACTAGCATCATTCAGATAGACTTGATCATAGATATAGGTGAGAAGGTCTCGTAGTAATAGGTTCCTTTCATTTGGGAATAACCCTTTGCCACAAGCCTCGCCTTATAGGCTTCAACTTTGCCATCCCCATCAGTCTTCCTCTTGTAGCTTCATTTATTCCCAATATGCACTATTCCCTTGGGACGCTCTACAAGAGTCCAAATATCATTGGTATGCGTTGAGTCTATCTCTGTTTCCATAGCCTCATGCCATTTTGCGGAGTCTACATCCATCATTGCATGGAGACTTACTTCCTCCAGATACATATAACCATATCTCTCAGGTAAGTGATATGGCCTAATCGTCCAACGAGGTGATTCATGTGTTTCTAAAGGTTCAAATTTTATTTCTTGTTCAGATATTCTATCAGGAGTTTCTTTATATTCTTCTCAAATAATATTTCTACTTGCGCCTCCTTCCTAAATGAACTCATCCTCAAGAAAGTGCGCTTGTAAAGCAATAATAATCCTATGATCTTCGTGCATGCAGAATAGATAACCCATCCTATTAAATATCCTTTGGCGGTCCTCGCTTCCATTTTCTCTACCTTAGTTTTTTTTGACATGGCAGGACATCCCTAAATCCTAATATGATTAAGACTTGGTTTCCTTCCATTCCATATCTCATGTGGAATTTTAGGAATAAATAAATTGGTAGATCAATATAGTTAAACATGGAACGGACCATGTCCAACAAAGTTTGGTTCTTTCTTTCTGATACACCATTTAATTGTGGAGTTACTGGAGGTGTGGATTGTGATAATATTTCTTATTATTTTAAGAACTCATCAAACTCAGTACCCATTAATTCGCCTCATTGGTCCGACTGAAGTGCCTTAATATGATTGCCAATTTGGTTTTCAACCAGTGCCTTGAATTCCTTGAATCTTTCAAAGTCTTCGGATTTCTTTTTCATTAAGTATACAATCCCATATCTAGTATGATCATCTCTGAACATATAAAATATTGATATCAATCTGGTGCTGCTCATAAAGCACCACACACGTCGATATATATTAATCCAAGTGTTTCAGTGGCTCTTCAAAAGTTCCTACAAAGTGGAACTTAGTCATTTTTGCTTTTAAGGCAACATTCACAAGTAGAAGAGTGATCTAATCTTAATGGACTTGTAAGTCCATCCTTCTCTATTTTGTAAATCTTGATCTGACCAATATGACCCTGTCTATGATGTCACTTTAATGATTGATTTGTACCATCTCTACCACGCTTCCTGGTTATGTATTCAATTCAATTTTATTGTTTAAGTTTAGATGATATGGTACATTCAATAAAGCAGCGGTGCCTACTAATTTATTTCTAAAATAAATACGGCAACTACCATCATCGATAAATAAATGAAAACCCAATTAATCCATGACGGGAATTGATATAATATTTTTGTGCCACTGGGCAATATAATTACATCACCTAAGTTAGAGAAAACTAGATTCTAATTTCAACATGAGGGATCCAATATCGGAAGCTTCGACAATGTCCACTTCCGATAGTGATCATCATCTCCCTCGAATCCAGCTTCCAACTTCATTCCAGATCATGATTCATTGTACATATATGAGAACTAGCATTAGAATCAAGTATTCAGTAAGTAGAATATATTGAGTTTGGTACCGCCATTAGAAAGGGATTCAACAGTGCATTGTAGTAGGGCTGGGAATTTTCAACCCGAAACCCATGGAACCGATCGGAACCGATCGGAACCGAACCGAAATTATCGGTTCGGTTCGGTTCTGGGTGCTGAAATTGTGTATTTTTTTGGAACCGAACCCGAATTTAGAAATTCGGTTCGGGTTCGGTTCCTGCGAAAAAAAAATCATAAAAACCCAAAATTACCTATTTATCTTTTTTTAATTAATATTAGTTAATTTATAAAGAAAAATAAAAAATAATCCTAGAAGTATACCGTCTTACTTAATTTATTGAAGTTCAAATTACTTTTTTGTTGCTTCATTTTGTTTGATATTTTGATTGTATCAACTAAAAATTCAATATTGTATCTTCACTATCTTGTTTTTAATTGAACTATTGTTGTTTAGAAATTTAAATTGGAGTCAAACTTTGCTTTTAAATAGGCTATTGTTGTTTAAAATAATTTTTTTTTAGATTAAAACAAATGAATAGATTTATATAGACATGAAAAAATGAAATCGAAATATTGTTGGAACCGAACCGAAAATTTCGGTTCGGGTTGTGTTCGGTTCTGAATGGAAAAAAATATGGAACTGAACCCGAAATACACAATTCGGTTCGGGTTCGGTTCCTGCAAAAAAAAAAATGGAACCCGATTTCTGACAGCCCTACATTATAGAGTATTGAACTCTTTTTATGTGCATAAGTGATAGATAAGTGCGCAAAATAAATAACACAGAGATTTATAGAGGTTCGGCAATTTGCCTACGTTCTCTCTCTCTTTATTTATCTTTTTCTATAGGTTCAAGATAAACCTTTCCGCATTGTCTTCGATCGTTCTGAGGTAAACCATTAACAATCTTATCTTCAATCGGTCCAAGATGAACCGTTACAATCTTCTCTTTTCGTCAGTCCATGATAAACTGTTTTTACTTTTGTATCGGACAAGAAAACAACCTTTCTAGCTTTCTATCGGTACTAGAAAAACCTCACTTGGATTTAGATTATGATTCAATTAATGCTGGATCCACGATCCTAATAACACCTAATCACATCTACAACCATTTCTTTCCTCTCCTGTGTAGATGAGTGAATCAAACACTCAAACTCTTATAAATTAAGTTCAAGTAAAACAACAATGATGTATAAGAACTATTCTTGAAGTTGTTGTTTGTTGAATACCAAATGAAGTGGTATTTATAGGCTTCAAGCCTCAAGTAGCCATTACTGCCTGCTTCTCTTTAGCGTGTGCTATATAATGTGTTTAGCGTACTTCAAGCTGTTAGCGTACGTAAGACTTCAATGTGGCGTATCGTCTGTCTAGTGCATTATAGTAGCTATGTTTTCTTCCTTTGTGTACATTAGATCTTCTTTAGCATACGTTAATGTTCACATGTTTGCTGTATCAGTTGACCTTCTAGAATCAATCAAACAAATTGATTATTTGAATTTGAACAATCATTGTGTCTGTTAACAACACATGTTATAACGTACGTTAATCTTGTAAAGATTGTGTATGTTAATTCTTTTACGTAGCGTGACTATTTTATTTGTTGACCATCTAGAATTCTCTAACGGGCTGATATTTGAATTCGTATTTCAAACTTTATAGCGTAAATTAATATCAAAATATTACGTACGTTAACTTTGTCATGTTGTTTATTGTATTGCGTTCGTTAACATGCTTGAATGACATCGTCCAGTTTTTTCTGTCATAATCTTTTGCGTACGTTCATATGCCGATAGTGTATGTTAGCTTCGCTTATCTGTCCAGCTCTTCATCTTCATCCTTGTTGTCTCTATTGTTGTTTGACTTAGTTATCAATGCATCATCAAAATCCTTAAATATATTTGGATGGAATAAAATATTCCAACAATCTCCTTCTTGATGATGACAAAACAACAATTCTTGATAGGATTTATACCTTAAAAAAATGCAAAGAAAATATACAGATCAAAGTTTTCGGCTTTGTTCATTTTTGTTAGTTTTGTTCCCCCTTCTTTCCTTCTCCCCCTTTCTGTCTGTCATTAGCAAATAGTATATGAAACCATAAGATCAATAAAAATCATTTTGACAGAAAAATGGGTATACTCCCCCTGAATATAATAACTCCGAGTTAAATACCAATTTATTTGATGAATATAGAAACAAATAATAAACAATTAATTTTGAATATTGAGAGACCCAACCGACTCTGTGTCGTTTCTGATTTGGTAAATAAACGATATTCGGCACTGTGGTTCCTTTTAGAATCAATATTTCTTAATTTTAATTGTTCGTCTTGGGCTTTTGTAATTGGAAATATCATGCCCGATTTTCAAATATTTACCACAGTGGAGATATATTTAAACTTAAAGATGTATTGGATTCATTTTTATCATCTTGTTTGAATCCAAGTCCTTGTTTATTTAAAGAAAATTCTTTAATAGAGAGAAGTTTTTCAAAATTTTCATTTCCAAATGAAAATTTATTTGTTAAATTTTTAAGTTCATTTTGAGCTTTAAGCAACTCATCATTCAATTTATTTTTTCTTTCTAAACAAAGAGAACAATCATTTTCGATTAATTTTTCCTTTTCTCGTATCTTGGAAATTTCGTCTTCCAATAATTATTTTTCAATTTAAGGGATTTATTATCTCTTAAAGAATTTTGAAATCTGTATGTAATAAGTCGAAAGCATTAAAAAGTTCGTCTTGCGACGAGGTACTTACCTGGCTTTCCTATCATCGTATGAGCTCCTTGCCATGAGTGCGAGATTATTTTGATCTTTTTTATCTTCTTCGTCATCGTCACCCCATGTAGCTATGTATATTTCCTTTTTGGAAGTCGAGCCTCGACAGTTTTTCGCAAAGTGGCCGGGTTTTCCATTATTTTGACAATTATTATCGAACATTTTTGACTCATTCGGGCTTGCGAGTTGATGCCTTTGCTTCTCCGGTTTAATAGGTTTTGATATTTATTGATATTTTTGCATAAAATGCAGATTCTTCATCATCATCACATGGGATTTCTTTTTTATTTATTGACATCTTTTTAGCTTTCAAAGCTAAAGTTTTCTCTTTGGACTTTGATTTGGCATTTCGTGATTCGAACACGATCTCATAGTTTATTAGTGAACCGAGAAGGGCGCTAAAATCTAACATATTGAGATCTTTCGATTCCATAATAGCCGTGACCTTCTCATTCCATTCACGAAGTAGTGATTGTAGTGTTTTCTTCACTTCTTCACTACTCGATAATGGTTTCCCAAAGCAAGCTAGTCCATTTGTGATGATTGAAAATCGATCGAGCATGTTTGA
Source organism: Orobanche coerulescens (assembly GCA_033398695.1). NCBI lineage: Eukaryota > Viridiplantae > Streptophyta > Magnoliopsida > Lamiales > Orobanchaceae > Orobanche > Orobanche coerulescens. The sequence goes on from CM065810.1 coordinate 3,927,822, forward strand.
TATGGACTCTTCATCTTTCATCATGAATAACTCGTAGTCGTGGAGAAGCATATTTATTTTTATCTCCTTAACATGAGTTGTTCTTTCGTGAGTTTTTTTTCGTGAGTTACCTCGAGTATTTTTCAAATTTCTTTGGTACTTTCACGCAAAGTTGCGTTCTTCTGGATTTAGAGCACAATATAACAATTGTGTTGTTTTACAATTGTAATGGTCACTTTTCCAATCTTCATCATTAAATTCTTCGAAGCTTTTTAGTGAACCATCGGACTTTGTAGGAATTTTTGGACCAAGGCAAATCACCTTCCAAATTTAGATGTCATATGCTCAGATAAAGATTGACATATTTTTCCATATCATGAAGTTTGATCCATCGAAAAATGGTGGTCGGTTTAAGGCAAGACCTTCTACCTGAGCAAAGGTAAACGCCATCGGGTCTTTTTCTCCTTGGATATTAAGTCGACTAATATAAGAGACCCCCTCTGATACCAATTGTTGAGTTTAGTACCGCCACTAGAAGGGGGTTAAACAGTACGGTGTAGAGTATTGAACTCTTTTTGTGTGCGGAAGTGATAGATAAGTACGGAAAATAAATGATACAGATGTTTATAGAGGCTCGACAATATGCTTACATCCTCTCTACTTAGTTATCTTTTTCTATAGGTTTAAGATAAACATTTCCGCCTTATTTTTGATCGATCTGAGGTAAACCGTTACAATCTTGTCTTCAATCGATCTAAAATAAATCATTACAATCTTGTCTTTTTGTCGGTCCAAGATAAACTATTTTTCCTTTTGTATCGGATAACAAAACAACTTTTCTAGATTTCTATCGGTACTAGAAAAAACTCACTTGGATTTAGATTATGATTCGAATAATACTGGATCCACAATCTTAATAACACCGAATCAAATCTATAATACTTTCTTTCCTCTCGTGTATAGATGAGTGAATCAAACACTCAAACTCTTATAAGTTAAGCTCAAGTGCAACAACAATGATGTATATAGGAATCTCATATGTAGAAGAATTATTGTTGAAGTTGTTGTGTGTGGAATACCAAATGAAGTGGTGATTATAGGGTTCAAGCCTCAAGTAGCCATTACTGCCCACTCCTCCTTAGCGTGCGCTATATACTGTGTTTAGCGTGCATTCGTGAACTAACGAACATATATTATTTTGTTCGTGTTCGGTTCGTGTATGTAACGAATATGTTCGCGAACTGTTCGAATTTGATCGAACCGAACACGAACTGAACGTTGACCGAACATTTTCGTGAAATTTTCGAAATACACCCCTAACCTAGATAAACATTTGGCAATTTAAGGGGCATCAAGTCTACATGGTCGGGACTAGGGGTGGCCCATGAACCGAACGTTCGTGAACTGTTCGTGAAAAAGCTCGGTCAACGGTCAGTTCGAGTTCGGTTTGACCGAACCAAACATGTTCGCGAACATGTTTGAGTATTTTCGAATCGAACATCGAACATTTTATATTTTGATCGGGTGTTCGCGAACTGTTCGCGAACATCAATCTATATATATAATATAATATATATTATATTATATATATATATATATATATATATAATATGGCACGAACAGAAACAATTGAACACAAACGAACCGAACAAACGAACAGAACAATTGAACACAAACGAACAAAGCGTACGAACAGAACAATTGAACGCAAACGAACCGAACACGAACAATAAAAAATATATCGAACCGAACTCGAACACTAATTTGTAATGTTAAGTGAACACGAACACGATCAACACTACATTCTGCGAACGAACGAACGGTCTATAACACCAAAAGCTCGGTTCGTTCGGTTCGTGTCCACCCCTAGTCGGGACTGCTGTTCGATTATTCATGTGCCTTATTATGCGGAGATTAACGTAGACCTTAATCTTTCTACCAAAAAAAAACGTAGACCTTAATCTTCCTTTTTTTTTTTTTTTTTTTTGAACAAGTAGACCTTAATCTTCCTAAAACTGAAAATCACACGTTAATCAGACTTCACCTTTATTCGAACCCTAAAAAGTTTTAGACCGATTTTCCACAATTTCTTCGTAACGACGGGAAGAAATGGCTGACACGGCAGTGATCTCCGTCGACCAACCGCTGTTTCCAACCGCCGATTATGATTCGGGGCTCTCAACCCCGCCCTTCGACACTGCTTTCTTTTCCGAAGGTGGCAACCGAAACGACGCCGTCATCGATGATCTTGATTTCGATTTCGATTTCTCCTTCGATGAACTTTACCTTCCTTCTCCCGATGAGCTCGACGATCTCCTTAACCCCACCAAAATTCAAGAATTCGGTTCCCAACCCGGAGAGGACGCGGCGTTTTCTCAATTCGCGCCGAATGTGGATCAATTTCGCGCCGTTTCCAACTCTGTTTCTTCGGAGTTGCGACATATTTCTGGAGATGCTGATTTTTCATGCGATCCTAGTTCCAATGGCTCCGGACTTTTGAATCCCGCGTCACTTGGGTTGGAGTCGCAGCAGATTTCTGGCTATCTCAACGTGCCGTCACCCGAATCCAAGGGATTAAATCCTGAGACCTCAGAGAATTGCGGTGGTGATATGAAAGTTCCGAACATGTCTTCACCCGAATCTCGGGGATCAGGGAACTGCAGATCTAATGTCTCCGAGGACTCGAATAATTGCGCCACCAGGTCGGTGAGTTCCTCTACCGATTTGAATAACAAGTCTAAGAGAATTAGGGTTGTTAGTCAGAAGGTTAAGTTAGAGGATCCGTCCAGAAGAAAGGTCAATAGCTCCTTGAAAAGGAAAAAGGATAGTGAAAATTTGCCCAGTAATGATGTGGAGTCAAATCAGTCTAAAAAGTCTAATTTGAATTCTACGAATAGCAATAAGAACAATAACAATGGTGGGTTAAGTGAAGAGGAGGAGAAAAGGAAGACTAGGCTGATGAGGAATAGGGATAGTGCACAATTATCAAGACAGAGGAAAAAGCATTATATTGAAGAGTTGGAGGAAAAAGTGAAGATGATGCATTCGACTATTCAAGACCTAAATGTGAAGATTTCCTACTTTGTGGCTGAAAATGCGACTTTGCGGCAACAAGTTGGTAGCGGTGGTTCAGTCCCGCCTCCTCCAGTGGCACCACCGCCTCCTGGGATTTACCCACATCCAGCCATGATGTATCCATGGATGCCATGTGCGCCGCCCTATATGATGAAGCAAGGATCTCAAGTGCCTTTGGTGCCAATCCCTAGGTTGAAATCACAACTGCCAGTACAAGAGCCAAAGAGGAGCAAGAAGACAGAGAATAAGAAGAACGAAGGGCCGAAAACTAAGAAAGTTGCTGGCGTTAGTTTTCTGGGTTTGCTGTTTTTCTTTATGCTGTTCGGATGCTTGGTTCCAATGGTCAACGTGAGGTATGGAGGAGTAAGGGAGACATTGACCGGTGGAGAAAGTTATGCTAGAGATGAGTTTTATGATAAACATCATGGGAGAGTTTTGATGGTGAATGGGACCGTGTACGGTGAGAAATATGGTGATGGAAGAGATTTGAGTAGTAAGAATAGTGTACATGGTGATCAAATAGGTCATGATAATATAGGGAAGCCAATGTGCAATGAGAGTGAACCACTTGTTGCGTCCTTGTATGTTCCCAGAAATGATAAGCTTGTTAAGATAGATGGAAATTTGATTATCCATTCAGTGTTGGCGAGTGAGAAAGCCATTTCGTCTCATGAAAAGGGAGGTGCTGACACTGTTCTGCTGGTTCCTGGTGATTTTGGTCCTCCTGTTCCTGTTCCAGGCGTGCGGATTGATGGTGTTAGGCATTCCCACCTGAAGGCTCTAGGGACTGGCTCCGCGGACGTGGTTGGAAGGAAGCCAAACGCAACTGATGGCAGGCTTCAGCAATGGTTCCGCGAGGGTCTTGCTGGTATGTGATTTATTTGGTGATAACAGTAGTTCAGTGAATATCTTTGTTTAGTTAGATTTGGTTTGGCTTTAAAATTGTGCTAACTTTGTTGCATATATTTTGAAGACTCTCTCGAATGCATGATTAGGGACATATTTGGAAAGTTTTGGTATGAATTAGATTGTAGTTGGTAGTACACATATGCTTACATAATTCTGGGCCTTGAAAAATATAATGATGTTGTGAAAACTCGGTGCCTCTTGTTCTCACTTGTACTTTGAGATCATCGGTATTGAGGTTTTAGGTAGATCACATATTTAAAGCTTAAAATATGCGCAGATTATGGGCTATGTACGTCTAGTATTTAACACGTCAACATTAATTTTATCTAACCAGCATTATTTCTTGCTAAATGCATAAATTTGATTTTTCCAACTTCTTTACGTCTTGTTGCCTTTTCATGACTAATTTATAAACTCTCGGCTATGAAGACTTGCAACTAATGATCTTGTATAGTATAGATTTGAAATTTGAATAAAGAACTACTTTTGCCACTACAAATGTGAGACTATACTCTGTCATGCAGGGAAAATAGAGGTGGAAAGGTAGGCTGGTGTTAAATACTCCAACCTTTAAGTAATATAATCCCTTTTAAATTTTCTTTTGGTTACCAAATATAAGTCTTACATATTTTTACAAATTTGTTCCTGGATATTTATTTAGAAATACTATAAATTGAGTGGGTAAATTAATCACTAGTTTATGTTCCTTAATCTATGACAAAAATCTAAAAGGACTTATATTAGTTACAAAGGGCGTAGCTTTTGTGTCAGAATAATTTGCACTACACAACCACCCCACTACACGACATACATCTCGTCCCCAACTTATATTAGGGTCTAGTGATGATAGAGGCGCATACACACAACCACGCACAAGTGTTGAAAATGGGGTATGGTGGACATTCACATGGGTAAAGTGACCAAATGTCCACTTCTACCCATTTTTAACACTTGTGTAGTTGTGTTCGTGTCTCGAACATTTTTTATTAGGGTCAGTTCCTTAAAATTAAAGCTTTTCAGTATATAAATTACAATGTTAGTAGATTGAAAAATTAAAATCGGTGAGAAGTGTACCTTAACCAAATTACCTTCCTGATTTTAACACTAAGTCAATCCTCAGGTGCATCTTTATAATTTTCAAAGTTGGCCGTTTTCTGGTTTTTGTAATCATCAAACCTCAAGGGTACTTTTTGTAATTATCCGTATAATATTCTTATTTTGAGCATGGGCAATTCTGTCTCTTCTTTCTCTCTCTAGGATATTATGGCATCATAACTAAATAATTATTTATCGACTCAGGGCCGTTGTTGAGTTCCGGCATGTGTACTGAAGTTTTCCAGTTTGACGTGTCGTCAGCTTCTACTTCAGGAGCCATAGTTCCGGCCACAGCTACGAAAAACATATCCGAGGGCCAGAATCTTAATTCCGCACATCTCAGCACGAGCAGGAATAGAAGAATCCTCGGCGGTCTTCCTCCTATTCCACTTCCCGAACCCTCTCGCAATATTTCCGGACAACACGCGGGTGGTATAAACTCACAGAAAGAAAGTTTCGGTACGGCCGATACCGTCTCTCCTATGGTGGTCTCCGTTCTTGTGGATCCTAGAGAGGTTGGCGATGCAGACGTGGACGGTGTGATAGGGCCGAAGCCCCTTTCGCGGATTTTTGTTGTCGTGTTGATCGACAGCGTCAAGTACGTCACCTATTCGTGCATGCTTCCGTTTAAGGGATCTGCCCATCATTTAGTGACTACTTAGGGGATGGGATAGAAGTTTTTTAAGACTCCGGGAATTATATTATTAGCAGAGATTAATATATTAGTATTAGCTTATAACTCATAATACCTTAAAGCTTAATATATTAGTACACTTCTAACTTATCCGTATAAGTGAAATTTAACTTCTGCGTAATCTGTTTGTGGATAATAATGAACTTATGGTTCATCAACAAATCTTTACATTTTATTTTTCAGTTTAGATCCATTTCTCTTGGGGTTAATTATTAAAAAAAAGTTCAATTACAAAAAAAATAAATAGAAGTGTCTACATTCAAAAGTTCTCTTGGGATTATTTTTATACTTCATTCGTTCCACTTGAAAAGTCTATTTTAGAATATAAATAGTCCCGGTGGAAGTGTCTACTTTTCAAGATAAAACTTTAATTTCTAACCAAAATTTATATTTTATTTGTTATATAAATTACAATATCTATATTATATATTAAAAGAAAAGTTCAGATTTTGCAACTTTCACCATATTCATCGGAACTTCTGAGGCTGTCCACATCACCATACATATATGATATTTTTTTTATAGAGTCATATCCTTTATATAAATAATTATACAAATAGAGTCCTAATTAGTAGCTAATATATATTAAAAATGAGTATTTAGCTTATTATTCCGTTCTTACTTTTTCGACATTTGTCAAGACATCTTTACTTTAATTTTAAACTAAATGTTCGCTCGTGCGATGCACCAGACATAACCTTCATTTACTTAAAAAATATTCTATATATCCCCAAATTTGTTCTTGAGGATTTTCGATACGGATCTTGATAAAAAATTATTGAATGTATTATGAAGTGTGATGTAATTGGAGAAAAGTCTCACATTAGCGTAATGTTAAGTTAAAAGAAAAGTTCAGATTTTGCAACTTTCACCATATTCATCGGAACTTCTGAGGCTGTCCACATCAGAATACATATATGATATTTTTTTTATAGTCATATCTTTTATATAAATAATTATACAAATAGAGTCCTAATAGCTAATATATATTAAAAATGAGTATTTAGCTTATTATTCCGTTCTTACTTTTTCGACATTTGTCAAGCCATCTTTACTTTAATTTTAAACTAAATGTTCGCCCGTGCGATGCACCAGACATAACCTTCTTTTACTTAAAAAATATTCTATATATCCCCAAATTTGTTCTTGAGGATTTTCGATACGGATCTTGATAAAAAATTATTGAATGTATCATGAAGTGTGATGTAATTGGAGAAAAGCCTCACATTAGCGTAATGTTAAGTTAATTAGTGTCTATTATATGAATAAATTTGGGGTACATAACGAAAAGAAGAGGTAGAAATAAATTTGGGGACGAAAGTGTGATTAAGTCCTAATATATGTGTGTTTGCAACGCGTGTTTCATTATTTTTAGTTATTAAAATTAAATAAATTCCAATTTTTATGTAGACAATATGAATCTTAAATCTAATTTCTTAGAAGTGAATAATTTTTTTATTCTGTAATAGTTTATTTTACTGAAAAAATATTCACATTTTTTAATATAAAATTTTTGTGCAATCTGTCAATAATTATATTCAATGTGGATGTCTAATTGAATGTTGTGAAATAAAAATTAATTTGATATATTTTTCATTAAGAATGAACTTGATATAAAAAAATTATAAATATTTAGAATTTTAAGTTAGAAAAAAATTATTGGTAGATGAGTGTAAGTTGCGGAACAAAACTCCCACAATATATATTCAGATTTTCTTTTTATATTTCTGAAATCTTGAGAAGACATATCTATATATAAGCTATACTTTTTAAAAAAATTAAAATATTAAATGATAGGGAATAGAAATATTCAAAATTTGAGAGGTTCACGTCATCAAGCATTTTTTTTTATCTATTTTCTATTTAATTGATCATAATTTATTATATCTTTTGAATTATAATTTCAACTTTTTATTCTTTGGAATTTTCGAATAGCTAAAAAATATGATATACATAATTCCTAAAACTTTAGTTTTATTTGAACAATTTTCAATTTTGGAAGTCCTATAAAATCATGCTTCACAAATTGAATTTACTATTATTATTAAAAGCGACCAATTAATTTAGCATTTACCAACAAATTTTGTTTAGTTATGTTGTTTTTCTAAATTTTGAGCTCAACTTTTTATCTAATGTAACATGAGTTTTATCCATTATTAGTAACTTCATTATACTAAGTATAATATTTTTTTATGTAGTTATCAATGACTATCTATGGTGTAAATATAGAAATGAGAGTACTCAAAATAAATTAGGTGCGAAATTCGTATAGATGTGTGTGTGTGAATGAGTTTTTCAAACTTTTGAAATTTGATGTACTCTTATTTTAAATATTTTTATTTATATTATATTATACATTTTTATCATTTTACAGACTATTTTGTATTAGTTTGCCACGCTATTACTTTCTGCAACTCTTGACGTAGAGTAAAAATAAGAATTTATATAACAATTTGCATGCCAATCCGCTGATTCAAAATATTTTTATATAATACTCTATCGATTCAGTTTGTATTGTTGTTATATATTTTTGACTCAGAATGTCAAAAATAAATTGTTGTCAGGCTCACCCTGTCGAATGTAACACCCCCAAGACGCTCGGGCGTATTACGCCGTACTCCCACACACCGTGGAATCCACTGCGCTAACATACCAACAAGACATTCGACAACGACTAACTATCATTAATAAAACGACAATTCAAATAAAAGACTACAAACCGACAATTAAAATTTGACATCAAATCCATTTCCCAAAACGGGAACACAACATTAACAATTTCAAACAGGAAGTACTCGAGTACTTCAACCAATTTTATCATACATAAATCACAAAATCTTAGATCAATAGCAACCGACATACATAACATCGAAAAATCAAATACTGGACAATATCATGCTTGCCCATCATCCTCATACGGCCCGAGTGCTCGTTTGTCCCCACGATCAATACCGAAATACAAAAAGTATTTCCCATTTAAGGGGTTAGCGACAATCGCTAGTGCAAGTACAATCCATTTGAACTACATTCTAATCGGATGAATACATGCGCCAAAATCATTTTAGAAAACATTTTATATTCCGAATATTTATGATGTACAAACACAAACACATTATCTCCAACAAATCATAATTCAAAGTTAACCGTGGCACGAGACTCACGGCCACCGTACCCCGCAGAGTCCCGGACATCCTCAGGTGGCTAACCACAGTTCACGATACGCACACTCACGGCAATACGTATCCCTAGAGGCCCCGTCGGACCGTCCCTAGGTGAACATACACATAACCATCCACAACAACCACGATACACCATAATTCAAATACTAGAACATGTAAACAAATGTAAAGTACTTGCCTTTGTGACATCTTCAAGGATCGGAAGTGAAAAGTGACTACGGATGATCCGAATGGACAACGACGGTTCCTAAACGAAGAATTAGCATAACTCGGTCCCAACGGACATCGATGTCGAAAGGAATACTCCCAAAACCCCGATTACCAATAACGACAATAGACGATCAATTGATACGGGCGAAGGTTTACGCAAAATCTCCCCGTATCGATAATTCGCGATTAAAATCAAGGAAATTGGATTTGGAATCATTCAACAATAACAATCGGTGAAGAATATCCTAACATACCGAATAATTCGGTTCCAATTAGTAAAACCCGGAAAACCCCCAAATTTGACGAGTTAGGGTTCTAGGCGAAATTACCTTGATTTCGGATGATGGATGACGATTATACTGATGATAATATGTTAGCACAACTCTACGGTGATGGAATGTGAATAGAACGCCGATCGGAATCGATGGAAATCGCCTCGAGGTCGCACGTCAAGAAACGAAGGGAAAAGAATGAAATCTGCTCAAAATCGCCATTGGCTTATATAATTGTGAAGTTAGCGCACGCTAATCGCCATATGTAGCGTCGCTAACGGGCCGCGATACCATCTTATCGCCACATTCGTTAGCGTCGCTAACAATAAGGGTTAGCGACGCTAATCGCTTCTTGATAGCGCACGCAAGGCAACAGGGTAGCGTCGCTACCTACACAAGATTGATCACTGATGTCATATCGCCGATAGTCAGCCGAGGGTACGATACACGATACACACGAGACCGTAATCCAGAACATGAACACGAAGCATACAAGACGACGGAGCTAAGTGCTGAAAGAAAATACAATTCCGACCACCGAAGGGTCCGTAATGCGACAACGAAACGAGATTCCCTAAACTATTAGGAAATTACAAAAATGGCCCAAGTGCCCGAAAATCACGAAACGACGTCGGATTTACGAACCTAAAGTCTCCACAAGACCAACTCAACCATACGAACTTGTACAAACCCGAAATAACGCAACGAATGAGTTTTACAAGAATCGAACGCGTTCATACGGCAAAACATGTCATAAAACGAAATTACGTGAAAACATCATCAAAACTCATCCCAATGGAAAAACTCCAAGAACAAAATAGATTCGAAATGTCGAAACGGTTACAAGCGAGTCGATAAAAATAGACATACACCAAAAATGGAAACTGCTAAAAATGGGAAAATTACGGATATTACATTCTCCCCTCTAAAATAAAGTTTCGTCCCGAAACTTAAGAATCAAAAAGCTCGGGGTATCTCGAACGCATATCCTCCTCTAACTCCCACGTCGCTTCTTCTACTCCGTGCCTCGACCATTGCACTTTAACCAAAGGAATGGTTTTGTGCCTTAACCGTTTATCACGACGCTCCAAAATTCTAACGGGTCTCTCTTCAAACGTAACATCCTTAACAATCTCCACGACACCAAAGTCAATAATGTGTGACGGGAACTTAACGAACATCCTCAACTGGGAAACGTTAAATACTCTATGTACATGACTAAGAGAAGGAGGAAAAGCCAAACGGTACGCTAACTCACCGACTCTCTCCAATACCTCGAAAGGTCCAATATATCTCGGCCGAGTTTCCCCTTCTTCCCGAATCGGAAAGCTCCTTTCGTCGGAGATACTCTCAACGAACGTGATCTCCCACCTCAAACTCCAAAGGTCTACGCCTAACATCCGCATAAGACTTTTGTCGACTCTGGGCCCAACATCCTCTTTATAATCAATTCGACTTTCTCCCTCGTCTCATATACCTGATGCGGATCAGTGCAAACCACATAGGACGGCTCATCCCACCATATCGGTGATCGGCAACGCCGGCCATAAAGTGCCTCATATGGTGCCATCTTAATCGACGCGCGGCTATTATTATAAGTAAACTCAATCAAGGCCAAATGATCCTCCCGATTACTCCAATCTAACGCACACGCGCGCAACAAATCCTCGAGCGTCCTGAATGGTACGTTCGACCGCCCATCGGCCGGGGATGGAACGAAGTGCTCAAACGTAGCCGAGTCCCCAATGCCTTATGCACGCTCGCCAAAAATGCGATACAAATCGGCCATCTCTGCTCGAAATAATGGTCTCGGCGTACCATGAAGCCTCACTATCTCGAGTGATAAAAATACGAGCCAACTTTTCCGACCCCAAGTATCCTTGATGCCCAGAAAATGTGCCGACTTAGTCGGTCGGTCTACAATTACCCATACCATATTCATACCGGTCTTCGTCCTCGGTAAACTCGTGACAAAATCCATAGAGATGTCCTCCCATTTCCATTCCTAGCGAAGTGGTTTCAATAATCCTACGGCCGATGCTCAATCTTGACTTGCCGACAAGTCAAACACTTAGCTACAAACCGAACTACCTCCTTCTTCATATCGCTTCACCGTAAATTCTTCCTCGATCTTTATACATCTTACTCGAGCCGGATGGGTAGTATGGTGACGCATGAGCCTCTCGCATAATGCTCTGTCTCGGTTGAGTCGTTCGGAACACACAACCGACCTCGGAATCTCAACACGCCGTCCTCATGAATAACGAATCCCGGGCTTTCCCCTTCTCTACACTCTCCCGCACTGAATAAACATCGGGTCCTCCAACTGTCCCGATTTAATGTCCTCGACCAGAGACGAAGAAATCTCAAGAGTACGCAACGCCCGGAACTCTCTGGCGGTACAATCTCAATGCTCAACCTCATAAACTCTCGCTGAAGTCCCGATCGGGCCGTGAGTAACTCAAGCACCCGAAGCGATACCGATTTCCGGCTCAAGGCATCTGCTACCACATTAGCCTTGCCGGATGATAGAGGATCTCAAGATCGTAATCCTTAATCGGTTCCAACCCTCTCCTCAGTCTCATATTAAGCTCCTTCTGCGTGAAGATGTACTTCGTGCTCTTGTGATCGGTGAAAATCGACACGACGAGCCATACAAGTAATGACGCCTTGATTTTCAACGCAAACACAATGCGGCCAACTCAAGATCGTGCGTAGGGTAATTCAATTCATACGGTTTCAACCGACGGAAGCATAGGCAATCGTCCTCCCGTGCTGCATAAGTACGCATCCGAGCCCTTGGCCCGAAGCATCACTATAAACAGAGAAACCATCATTACCACTCGGTAAAGCCAACACGGGAGCGGTCGTCAACCGCTTCTTCAACTCCTCAAAACTATTCTGCCTCTCATCGGTCCACACAAACTTCTCTGACTTCTGTAACAACTGAGTCAGAGGTCGAGCAAGTTTAGAGAACCCCTCGACGAACCTACGGTAATACCCGGCTAATCCCAGAAAACTACGGACCTCTTTCACGTTCTTGGGCGGCGCCCAATCCAACACTGCCTCTACCTTATGTGGGTCCACACGAACACCCTCGGCCGAGATCACATGACCGAGAAACATAACTTCCCGTAACCAAAACTCGCACTTTGAGAACTTCGCAAAAAGATGCTGAGTTCTCAAAATATCTAACACAATATGCAAATGACGGGCGTGCTCCTCCTCGCTCCTCGAGTAAATCAGGATGTCATCGATAAAAACGACTACACACTTATCGAGGTACTCGATAAAGACTTTGTTCATAAGCTGCATGAACACGGCTGGTGCGTTGGTTAGCCCAAAAGGCATAACCACAAACTCGTAGTGACCGTATCTCGTCCGAAAGGCCGTCTTCGGAATATCGGTATCCTTCACTCGGAGCTGATAATACCCCGATCTCAAATCAATCTTCGAAAACACAGTTGCCCCTTGCAACTGATCAAACAAATCATCAATCCTTGGTAGTGGATACTTGTTTTTGATGGTCACTTTGTTCAACTCTCGGTAGTCGATGCACAAACGAAGTGACCCATCCTTCTTCTTTACAAATAGGACCGGTGCGCCCCAAGGCGAAGCGCTCGGTCGAATATATCCCTTGTCCTGCTACTCTCCCAACTTTTTCTTCAACTCACTCATCTCGGCAGGCGCCATACGTTTTGGCGTCTTAGTGATAGGTGCTGCACCCGACTCTAAATCGACGGTAAACTCAACCTCTCGGCCCGGCGACAAACCCGGCAACTCATCCGAAAACGTCAGATACTCACATACTACCGGAATAGACGAGAGCTCGACTCCCCTTCTTCCGATCTCAAAGCGTAACACCAATAGCCCGTGACCTCCCGAAGAAGCCTCACCGCCTCAAAGCGCTGATCGGTAATCTCGACTACCCGCTTCGCCCCACAAAGAATGCTCGGTACCATCGTAGGCTAACATCGTAATCCTCGTTCTATAATTCATGATCGCCCCATGACGGTCCAAACAATCCTCACCGAATCAAATCCTCATCTCTAATATCTATCGCAATCGATTAGAAAGCCAATCCCTCCCCGCGATACTCACGGAAAAATCTCTAATCTCACGGTCCCCACGATGCTATCCCGCTAGGAAGTTTAACAACAAAAGGCTCACAAGCAACAAGGCAATCAACATGCATTTACGCACGCAATCCATAGATATAAAAGAATGCGTAGCACGAGAATCGAACAATACGGAACAGGATGGTCAAGGATGTGGGACGGTACTGTAGCCACCGTCGCGTCGGGATCTCGGCTCGCCTCATCTCATACACACGGGCGGAATGGACCCGCACTAGAAGCTCCCCTCTAGAAGGTGACCACGACCTCGACCTCTACCAAAACTCGCTGCGGCCGAGGAACCGGTGCCCTGATTCACACTCGGCTCTCCCGCACTGGAGCAGAGATATCGGAGCCCGAGCCGCATCCGTACAAAACTTAGCACGGTGACCCATACGGCCACAAGCAAGACAACCGAATCGGAGGCCTATCACACTCACTCATCATGTGGCCGGACGATCTGCGGTTGAAGCATGTAGGACCACGAACGGAACCAGCGGAGAGCAGACCTAGAACCGTTCCCTCGACCAACCGATGGCGATCGACCCCGAAGACTCGCGAACCGACCGAGCCTTCGGATACCCTCTGACTTGCCTCCCGAAACCGACCGAGGTCTTCTCGCTTCTTTCCTTCAGTGCCTCTGTCGCATAAAACGACATCTCGTAAGCCATCGCTTTATTCGATAATCTTTCAAAGTCGTGCACCCTGCACCGGACATGTAGTGGCGCACCCTCGGCTTCATCCGCATATCAAAGTGGCGGATCTTATCTAGCTCATCTCGGACTTGGTTTCTCACGTAATGCAGCTGTTGATTGTAGTCCTTGATAGCTTGAGAAATAGGAACATCTTGGGGCTTAGCCTCAAAGAAGGCTCGGATCCTCCCCTCTTTCACCGGCCAAGGACGGTATTCATCTTCCATCGGATCTCGAAACTCGCCCACGTAGCTGCCCAGTCACGCGGTTTCACCGCTTGCCACCACGTCGCTGCCTCCTTGGCGAGGAAGTACCGAGCAATGGGTACTTTCCTCTCCTCGGAGCTTAGCGACCTCAAACACTTTCTCCAACTCGAATAACCAATTCTCCCAACCGGAAGGGTCAAGCACCATCAAATCGGAGGACGCATACGAATCACGTCCGAAGTAGCTTATCATTACCGGCTCAGAGGCGGAACCGGGTTGGCATTAGCATGGCCGGCCGAACGGCTCGAGTCGATGGCGTCATCTGGTTACTTGCTGTAATATGTTAGCCACTCCAACATTCTCATGAGCATTACGGAGCTAGCGGTAGTCCTGCTGACCTCCGGAACTAGGGGGAACACTGTTCGACAAAGAGGGCATCGCCGAATCAGTTCCCGAGTGATCGGACATGGCCGCCCCACCGGCTGCGCCACGTCCCCTACCGCGTCCGTGACCGCGTCCGCGTCCTCTACCAGCAGGAATTCTGAAGAAGCAACGGGTAAGTACAATTCAAACGCAAAACGCAAAAGATACTAAGACAGGAATAGAACAGAACGGTGAAACGAGTCAAGTTAGGAAAACTTACGAGCACCGGCGTACTGAGATGATGGCATAGCAGTGATACTGTCCCAAAAACGACACTTAACTAGACCCAAATGACCGACAGCCTAGGTATCCATAAACCTAAGCTCTGATACCATATTCTGTAACACCCCCAAGACGTTCAGGGCATATTACAGCGCCGTGGACCCCACACTGTGGAATCCACCAGGCTAACATACCAACAAGACATTCGACAACGACTAACTATCATTAATAAAACGACAATTCAAATAAAAGACTACAAACCGACAATTAAAATTTGACATCAAATCCATTTCCCAAAACGGGAACACAACATTAACAATTTCAAACAGGAAGTACTCGAGTACTTAAACCAATTTTATAATACATAAATCCCAAAATCAGACATCAATAGCAACCGACATACATAACATCGAAAAATCAAATACTGGACAATATCATGCTTGCCCATCATCCTCATACGGCCCGAGTGCTCGTTTGTCCCCACGATCAATACCTGAAATACAAAAAGTATTTCCCCCATTTAAGGGGATAGCGACAACTGCTAGTGCAAGTACAATCCATTTGAACTACATTCTAATCGGATGAATTCATGCGCCAAAAATCATTTTAGAAAACATTTTATATTCCGGAATATTTATGATGTACAAACACAAACACATTATCTCCAACAAATCATAATTCAAAGTTAACCGTTGGTACGAGACTCACGGCCACCGTACCCCGCAGAGTCCCGTCGGACATCCCTGGGTGGCTAACCACAGTTCACGATACGCACACTCACGGCAATACGTATCCCTAGAGGCCCCGTCGGACCGTCCCTAGGTGAACATACACATAACCATCCACAACAACCACGATACAGCCATAATTCAAATACTAGAACATGTAAACAAATGTAAAGTACTTGCCTTTGTGACATCTTCGAAGGATCGGAAGTGAAAAGTGACTACGGATGATCCGAATGGACAACGACGGTTCCTAAACGAAGAATTAGCATAACTCAGTCCCAACGGACATCAGTAATCGAAAGGAATACTCCAAAAACCCCGATTACTAATAACGACAATAGACGATCAATTGATACGGGCGAGGGTTTACGCAAAATCTCCCCGTATCGATAATTCGCGGATTAAAATCAAGGAAATTGGATTTGGAATCATTCAACAATCACAATCGGTGAAGAATATTCTAACATACTGGAATAATTCGTTTCCAATTAGTAAAACCCGGAAAAACCCCAAAATTTGACGAGTTAGGGTTCTAGACGAAATTACCTTGATTTCGGATGATGGATGACGATTATACTGATGATAATATGTTAGCACAACTCTACGGTGATGGAATGTGAATAGAACGCCGATCGGAACTGATGGAAATCGCCTCTGAGGTCGCACGTCGAAGAAACGAAGGGAAAAGAATGAAATCACGCTTCAAAATCGCTACCGGGCTTATATAATTGTGAAGTTAGCGCACGCTAATCGCCATATGTAGCGTGCGCTAACGGGCGGCGATACCCAGCTCTTGCCACATTCGTTAGCGACGCTAACAATAAGGGTTAGCGTCGCTAATCGCTTCTTGATAGCGCACGCAAGGCAACGGGGTAGCGTGCGCTACCTACACAAAGAAGCTTCGATCTGATGTCATATCGCCAGAAGTCTGCCGAGGGTACGATACACGATACACACGACGAGACCGTAATCCAGAACATGAACACGAAGCATACAAGACGACGGAGCTAAGTGCTGAAAGAAAATACAATTCCGACCACCGAAGGGTCCGTAATGCGACAACGAAAACGAGATTCCCTAAACTATTAGGAAATTACAAAAATGGCCCAAGTGCCCGAAAATCACGAAACGACGTCGGATTTACGAACCGAAAGTCTCCACAAGACCAACTCAACCATACGAACTTGTACAAACCCAGAAATAACGAAAACGAATGAGTTTTACAAGAATCGAACGTTCATACGGCAAAACATGTCATAAAACGAAATTACGTGAAAACATCATCAAAACTCATCCCAATGGAAAAACTCCAAGAACAAAATAGATTCGAAATGTCGAAACGGTTACAAGCGAGTCGATAAAAATAGACATACACCAAAAATGGAAACTGCTAAAAATGGGAAAATTACGGATATTACATCGAAGAAGAGGAAAATTTTTATAGACAATAAACTTTTTTTTTAAAGAAAAAGCGTCCAGTGTGGACGGGGGTTGAGGCGGGACCCACCTGTAACACCCCCAGATTTAACCGGATATGTTACAGCGCCGTGGGCCCCGAGATGGAACCCACAAGGCTGAAAGAAATTTTCGCAAACATTTACAAATGCCCAAGAGGCCAACGACGGTACTATATTTAAAAATTCACTAAGACTTATAAAATCCATTTATCAAAAACTGTCGTAAAAACTCATTTGAAATCGCAAGGCCAAACGGTCGACACTCAAAAGTTTAGAAAACGATTTCCAAAGTAATCTCAGTTACCAGATACCAAAAGAGCATTTCAAAATACTCACGCAACAGAAAAAGACCAACCATAAAGATACTCTAGCAGCGGAATACAAGAACCAATCAAGAAACTCAATGCACAAAAAACGTCCTAGCCAGTATCCTCCGGGAAGCTCATCTCTTCACGACCGCTACAAGCTCGATACTCCAAGAACCTAAAAAGAAATCCCACGACGAGGTCATCCATAATATCCAACAATGATGACCGTCACATCACATTAATAATTACATACCAATGAGAATACAACATAAGAATACGACCAATAAAATCTTACCGCCATAACTTTGCTTACTCAAGTAATTCTCATCAGAATAACCATTATCACATTTCACATCCCGTACTCGATTATCCAATAAACTCGAACATAGTATCTGTATTGTACCTCAAAAAATACTCAAGATTCTCAAACTATCATAACCAACTCACGATACGGAAATATACCATTTCTGACCAATACGATCCATCGAATAACATCATCAAATCCCAAGACGATAACCGATTGTCCATCAAAGACAAATACCAAAGGAAATACGTAACATACCTCGAGATATGAAGTGCCACGACAATCATATCAGTCTAATCCAAGATCAGATCAATGCAATACGGACACGGTCCTAACACAAGACCTACAAATGCATACTCATATGACCACGTCAATATGCTCAAAACAATATCAACAATGTATACTCAATGGAAATCCCATGACCCAGCGCCCTCAGCATAGGTCCCAAGATGATTCTACAAGATCAACACGAGGTGGATAACCAACAATATACATATGCAAAACAACACAACACTGGGTAATCCAACGATCCAACGCCCTCAGCATAGATCCCAAGATGATCCCGTCGGACCAACACGAGGTGGAAAACCCGTCCAATGATCTAGCGCCCTCAGCATAGATCCCAAGATGATCCCGTCGGACCAACACGAGGTGGACATCTGATCCAGCGCCCTCGGCATAGATCACACGATCCCATCGGATCAACACAACACAAACAACACAATTATGCATACACATATGCAAATCAAAATGTTCATCAACATGAACAACGCAACATGAACGACAATATGACAAATCAACTAAGACGACCTCATGTTCGACAACATGAATGACAATATGCATGATCAAATCACTAACACTAACTGAATCGATATAAGATACTTGCCCCGAGTCCTTCGGGAGAAATCTCGATATCAAACCATCACCGACGATTATCCGCAATGCTCGGCGATCCAAACGTACCATGGACTACAGATACTCATATCCTCGTCTTTACCATAATGTAACCTCGATACCCGAATATGCCAATAACCGAAATAAATCACATACATTATGATTTAACTCCCAGAATCGGAATGACAACATATAATCATTGCTATATGCATTATAAACGAAATGAAACTGAAACCATTCATTAAACATTATAACTGAGCAAGTAATAACTTGCCTCGATACCGATACGATGATGATGAAGCCGCTACCAGTCACAATGCCTTCGTCTACGAGCTCCCCAGTCCTGATCAATGCAA
The DNA here is from genome assembly GCA_033398695.1 of Orobanche coerulescens. Classification (NCBI taxonomy): domain Eukaryota; kingdom Viridiplantae; phylum Streptophyta; class Magnoliopsida; order Lamiales; family Orobanchaceae; genus Orobanche; species Orobanche coerulescens. Next base: position 3,946,940 of record CM065810.1, read on the forward strand.
TTAACGAACATACTCGAACACGACAGCAACATACGGTTCCAATCACCGATCAATAATCTCAACCTATCGAAGTAATCAAATAACACATATCCGATAACAATTAAAAACCGACACGACCAACCAAATCATCTCAACGATTCAACGATATCTACAATACAAACTACAACTCGATGATCATAATCAATCAATACAACTGGTCAATAAACCCCAACGGTTCCACAATATCTCGATTAGACACAAGTCCGGACAATCCAACTCAAACAATTACGAACTCAAAATCACAACACGATTCATAATCCGATTAATTCAACATACGATCGTATTGCTATGTTAAATTCATCAAAAGTTCCTCAATAACACTAAGGGATTCGAACTCATGTTCATAACCATTAAAACAACATAACTCGATATCCTTTAACATGAAGATAATCTTCCAATTCGTAATCCAAGTCATGAATCATCGTATTCTTCAATATACACTCTACATAACCTCAAGAATTGTAACAACAACTCCCTAATCATCATCATACGGATCAAATACGGATAATAATACCAAGAACATCAAGAACTCTATGATTTCATAATCATAATCAACATATTCAAGGTATAAACCATCATATCACCATCTTCCTTCAACATATAATTCATATAATCTCAAGAATCGAAACAACATCTTAATCCTCTTCATACGAATCATTTATCAATAACAACATCAAGAATCCGAAATGAAAAGGAGGATTATCCAACATACCTCTTAGAAGATGAAAAACACTAGAAAAAACTTCAAGAATCATCCATAGATCCATATCCAAGCCTCAAGTCCAAGTCCTATGTTAGGGTTGTATACGTCAAAGCATACTTCATGCTTGTATTACCTAATTTCCCGGTTTTTATCTATGAAAATATTTAATTCATTTATCACATGTTTTGCATATTTATTCACGCTATGATTATGCAAATGCAGTCTAAATTACTCTATATTGTAGATAATGTGGTGTGTAGTGTCACACAGAAGATCACATTATCGGTTCCTTATATAGTAATATTTAGTTCACAACCTATATAACATTAGACATTTATCTGAGAGGTTGTAGTATATGCTTGAGATTGGTTGGTCTTGACCATTAGCATATATTAGCGTATTCGTTATACGTTGAACAGGATCGAGGTGAGATAGATTCTTCTGTACTGACTATAAGAAGAACGTACATCTCGGATAATTATTATTTCTTAATTCTAGTGATTAATATTTAATTATATATATTTAATATTTATTGCTTTGATTTATCACGGGTGAGAGCCATAATGATTGCCTCAATATGCTCGATATTTTGGGCAATATTATTATCTATATGATAATTAATATTATAGCTAGAAATCGTGTCCCGACCAGTCGGGTTGATCATGTCCCTTGAGGCACTCGAAAGGATTATTATATTAAACCCTGCAGATGGAATTAATTTTCCGATATAATAATAAAGGTCGAGTGGTATACTCATGTATAATACATTAATTAATTAAAAGCTGTCAGTAGCTTAAATTAATTAATGGACATGGAATATCTTAAACACGGGAAATAATTAATTTAAAAGGAGCCCAATTTCGTAATTTGGGATTTTGGTAGGAAGTGCAATATTAACTTATTAGTGGACTAAGTTGATATTAATAGAGTCTTCATATTAGGAAGAGTCCTAATAATGGAAGGAAGATATCTATTGGGAGTCCTTACCATATCCTCCTTAAGGTCCCTAGAGTAACCCACAACACCTATAAATACATATCAAGAGGTGGCCGATTTTATTACTTTTCATTGCTCAAAATTTTCGATTTTTTTTGTGTGTGTTTAATTGTGGATCTTGACTTGTGTCTTGGATTCCACAATTTAGTTAACACAATATTTTTCTAAAATACCACAAATATTCAAGAAAAATAGATAGAAAAATCGAAAGGAATTTTGGAAGGAGAAATTCGGTCGATCCCCTTGCTGTGCAAATTTAGTCCGGTAGATTGTTGCCCACACGACATCCGGACGTAGGCGGGATATACTCTAGAAGATCTTGATGTAGAAATACAAGAAGATCGGAGAGGAACACGAAGAAGGACAAATCGACCAAAAGGAATTTTTCTACCACTTCGCGTCAAAGGTAAAAATTACCGACTCCCATGCGTAAATATGTTTATTTAATTGTTTATTAATCTGTTTAGTTAATTAGTTGACAAGCCTAAATATTTAAACGCTGCGTTTTATATTCCAACAATTGGTATCGGAGACGGTCTTTAGGTTCTGTTCAATTTAATTAATTTGGTGATTAATATGCTAGCAATTAAATATTCGTATAGTATGATTTTTTGAAATATTTTGCTAGAATTTGTCTTGTAGGAAAATATGATCCAATTATCATGGCTATGTGATGTTTTATTTATTTACTCATTTTGGTAATTTGGCCCATTTTGTGGCATGTATAAGTTTTTTCCGTGAGAAAATCCACGGGTAGAATATGATTTATTTTTCTTGTAATTTGATGTAAATTCGATGTATTTTATTTTGAATAAAATTGTAATCAAGTTGGAACACTCAAAGTACGAAAGAAAAAGAAGTCCAGCGCGAAGAGGAGTCCCGATCAGACGAACCGACCGAGACCGGCAGCATGCCGATCGGGACTCGGCCACCAGCAGCAGGCTCGACCGTGACTCGGCCAGCAGCGGCTCGGCGGCCGAGCAATGGCCTCGGCAATTGGCAATGGCCTGGCAATGGACAAAGAGTCAAGTCGTCCGTTCGAATTCGTTAAATTCGGTTTTCCGCGAGATGGTTGAAGCAGTGGGAGCAAATGAGCCGAAAATTTTCTCGTTATTCAAAACGAGGAATAAAAAGCCATGATAATTGGATATAATTGTCCAATTTTAATATTGGTTGGTTTTTATTGTTTTGATGTATCACATGTATGGATGTATGCGCGATATGTTTCCTTGCATGTTAGGACGAGAAAATTAAAAACCTTAATTTTTCAAAATAACTAAGTGATTTTAAAATTGATTTTTCAAAATCAAATTAGCCTCCATAATTGGTTTAAATTGTGAAATAATTAGCATGCGCGTTGACATTAGAGTCTTCATCCACATCGGATGTGCTAAACTATTGGCTCACTGGTTTTAAACTTCAAATTTGATAACAAAAAGGTGAATATTATTTTTTATGATAGGACCTCTCCATCTGTAGGACTATTATCATTAAATAATATTCTAAGGTTTGTTAAATTATTGTGTTCACTTAGGTGTATTAATTAATAAGCTCCCCATCGGAGTCTATGTTAATTAAATACATGGCCAAGAGGAACCAACTATTAATTTTACTTGTCAAAATATGTCTTGGCTAGATAGTAAAATTAAAGACGTTAAAATCTACTAGAAAAAGTATATGTAAACGTCCACACTGTCGTGGCTTGCATGTTCGGTTTTTCAAGGTGTTGGTTGATTGCATATATATTGCTTTAAGATTTTTTCAATATATTTTGCGTCGAATTATGTGATGAATGGTGTTTTTAATTTTATTCTCAGACGTCTTTCAATCCACTAGCTGTTATTCTCAAAGAAAACAAACTTGATGGCACTAACTTTGCCGATCGGAAAAGAAATCTTGATATTGTCTTGACTACCGAGGGGCATAAATTTGTTTTAACTGAGGAGAGTCCTTTGGAACCAGAACCGGATGCCACTCCTGAAGAGTTGGCTGAATTCCGAAAATGGAAAAAGTCGGATGAGATGGCTCGCTGTTAGATTTTGGCTTCATTGACAAATGTATTGCAGCATCAGCATCAGACGATGGGCTCGGCCGCAGAAATGATGAAAAATCTCACTGAGATGTTTGGTCATCAGAACCGGGCGGCTAGGCAAAATGCGATGAGGGTTTTGATGACAACTCAAATGTTCAAGGACCCCGATGAGGATCACGTTCTTAAAATGATGTCTCATTTGAGCACCGAGCATCTTGGGGCCCACTATCGATGCGGAGTCGCAGGTCGATATTATCTTGGGCAGTTTACCAAGAAGCTTTGAGCAATTCCGCCTCAACTACAATATGAATCGTAGGACTTACACATTGGCGGAACTTCTGACAGAGCTTCAATCTGCCGAAGGTCTCTTCAAACAAGGTTATCATCAAATTCTTGCAAAGAAGTCTTTGCTTCTTCAAAACCCAAATGGGGAAAGAAGAAAAAGCGGGTTGGCGAGCAAGTGGCAACCTTCAAAGCTAAGGGCAAGGCTCCTCGGTCAAAGGCTCCTCGGCCGGAGCGAACAAAAGCCGAAGGGCAAGTGCTTCAATCATGATGCGAAGGACATTTCAAGAGTGATTGCCCTAAGAAAGGTACGTCTCATGCACTAGTAGTCAAGACACGTTTGGCTGCCTGTTCCATCACTTCGTGGATAGTGGATTCGGGCTCCACTGATCATGTTTGTTATGACTCGCAGGGGTTCCAAGTAACCAAGGTACTTAGTACGGATGAGATTACAATAAGCTGGGGCGACTATTCCAGGCTGAAGGCTGTTGCAGTGGGAGTCGTGCAGCTAAAAGTTGATGATAAGATTTTAGTTCTTAATAATGTACTGTTGGTACCCGATTTTAGAATGAATTTGATTTCAGTTTCTAAATTGCGTCGTGATGGATATTCAGTTTCTTTTGAAGATAATGCAATTATTAAAAGAAATGGTGAATATATTTGCGGGAGTACTTATAATGAAGAACTTTATATCATCAATGCTGCACCATCTCCCTTGCATAATTATAAATCGCTTAATTCTTTGACTAATCCTAATAAAAGAAAGGAATCTTCGAGCATAAATCCAACATATTTATGGCATTTACGATTGGGTCATATTAACCTTAGAAGGATTCAAAGATTGGTGAGTGATGGCCCATTGGATTCGCTCCAAGTTGAGTCATTTCCAGCCTGCGAATCCTGTCTGGAAGGTAAAATGACTAAAAGGGCTTTTCAAAGCAAAGGAAATCGTGCACAGAAGGTGTTGGAATTGGTTCATACCGATGTATGTGGTCCAATGAACATCCAGGCTAAGGGTGGTTTCGAATACTTCATCACATTTATAGATGATTATTCGAGATATGGATACATCTATTTGATGCGACGTAAGTCTGAATCTTTTGATAAGTTCAAAGAATTCAAGGCTGAAACGGAGACGCGTCATGGGCAGAGTATCAAGTCACTACGATCTGATCGTGGTGGCGAATACCTTAGTGGAGAGTTTTTGGATTTCTTGGCACATGAGGGGATTACTTGCTCACAGCGCCTGGTACACCACAACAAAATGGTGTTGCTGAACGAAGGAATCGTACTTTATTAGAGATGGTTAGGTCAATGATGAGTTATTCTGATTTGCCTATTTCGTTTTGGGGATACGCCTTGGAAACAGCGGCGTACATTCTAAACTTGGTGCCTTCAAAATCAGTTCCAAAAACACCCACAGAACTGTGGAATGGGCGCAAGCCCAGTCTAGGACATGTTCGGATTTGGGGTTCTCTAGCACACGTGCTGAATAAGGAAGCTGATAAGTTGGCATCTCGTACAGAAGTACGAGTGTTTGTAGGATATCCTAAGGGAACGAATAGTGGCTTATTCTACAGTCCTAAAGAGGAGAAGGTCATTGTTAGCACCAATGCCCGGTTTTTAGAAGAGGACTATGTGATAAGTCACATGTAACACCCCCGACATATTCAGGAATATTACAGCGCCGTAAATCCTTTACATAAGAATTTACAAGGCTGAATAAAGGAAATGACAATAACAGATACCAACTTATGAAATCACTGAAATAAAATACAACTATCTGGTTCAATACCGAGAATACAAATATCCAATGAAGAGTTATTAATACATCACTAAAATCCAAACATCATAAACTGACGACGTACTCGAGTACTTATTTAAATAACCAACAAACAACAGACAGTGAATCCGGCCGGAACATCACTCTGCACCCTCGTCGTCATGCATCTCCAGTGGTTGTTTCCCCGCTCTCCTGGATCCTGAACATACACAAATGTTCACCCCGAAGGGGTTAGCACAACGATGCTAGTACAAGTACAATAATTATACAACACTGATATAATCAACAATTATATCATAACAAGTTTCTCCAACGAGAAATATCCACAACACATATCATATCATAACAGTTTCAACATACTGATGGTATTCCAACGATCCAGCGCACACAGCTATAGATTCCCATGATGATCCCGTCGGACCAACACATGGTGGAACTACCTGTCCAACGATCTAGTGCAAATAGCTATAGATTCCCATGATGATTCCCGTCGGATCAACACATGGTGGACATATAATCACAACATATTTACACGATACAATCACATCATAATCGTCATAACATAAACAATTCTAATTAGAGTACTTGCCTCGGTTCGTTGACAAGAATAAAACTTCCACGAATATCAAAATACTCGAAGGTCGTACTCTTTGATCAATCACGTGTTAAGCTCGAACCTTAACAAAAGAAATAGCATAGAATTCATCTCATGCCGTACGAACGTCTAAAAATTCAACAATTACGGTAGGAAGTCCTTAATATGCAATCTGTCTGGATCGCTTAACGCACGCTACGAATCCTATGTAGCGTACATTAATGCTACTCGTTAGCGCACGCAGTACACACAGCTTAGCGTACGCTAACCAGGCATGGTCAGTGCCTCACTGATCAGCCGACTGACTCGCTTGAAGACTTAACGCACGCTAAGTTCCAATCGTGGCGTACGCTAAACGTACTCGATAGCGCACGTTAATTCACGTAGCTTAGCGCACGCTAAGCGTGCATGGCAGTTCATTGGAGGGCAGCAGATTATACAAATGGTGATGAAGTAAGTGAATTCCTCAGTGATTAATGTTTGTTATCCGACTTCATGTTATGTTCATAATCTTTATGAATGATCTCATGGATAATAACAACTTCGAGATGCAAGTATACGTATAATCATCATAACACCATAATCCATCTTGATTACAATTCTCATGCGAAGTTTGGTGATCTCCGGTTGATGTATTAGATTCTACTATCATTATACACATTCAGACTTCAACTTGAGATGAACTAACAATTCCAACTTATACGAAAGAATATTTCCTAAGATGATTCTTCCTTTAAGTTCTTATAACCGAAAATAATATCACCTCCAATTCATGATCACAAAGATAACATAAATCATACAGATTGCTAACTTCAGAATGTTTCTCTCATCATTCGAAGCACTAGGATTCCAACTTCAAGGTTCCAACAATAATATCGCAATCGTAGACATTCCAATCTTCTAAACATGATGTGGTCGAATAATTCGCTAATGAAATTCAATATCTCATTAACATGATCATATAATTCCTTAGGATCCAAATCTAAGGTTGGAGATAGATTGAACATACCTTAATATGCCGAAATTACTGAACCTTAAGGTAGAATCCGACTCCGGTTGGTTATATGCCACTCCAAGGTGTTACTTCTCTTCAATGATCACTCACAAGTAATAACCAATATTCAAGGATCAAGAAGATGTGTTCTAAGTGTGTTAGAAGGATAATTGTTGCTCTCTGGCTTCTCAAGAATGAAGAATGGACGAAGGAAATGTAAGCCAAAACGGGTTGTTGTCTCATTTATAATATTCTGCACTCTAGCTAATTAGCGCACGCTACAATACATAATTAGCGCACGCTAATAAGCGTTGACTCCAAATCTGTCCAGGTTCGTCCGCGGGAATCTTATCCGGACCCATGTCCCGGTTGGCGCATGTGCTAGCCGCCCAGCTCAATAATTCAGTGTCTAGCGCACGCAACTCCTACATACGTAGCGTGCGCCAGTAGTAGCCGATAGCGCGCGTTAAGCTACATTATTAGCGTGCGCTATCACGAGTTTGCATGAGAAAATTTTCATGTTGCTATACTTATGTACAAAGATGCCAATGCAAGAAATATCATACTCCAATACTCAAGACCACAAATCCGAATAATACAGGGTTTGATTACAGATGAAATACACAGTAATAAATCCGGATATTACATACTCTCCTACTAAAAAGGAGTTTTGTCCAGAAACTCAAGACGAAAATAACTCGGGATATCTGGACTTCATGCCTTCTTCCGTTTCCCATGTGGCTTCTTCCACTCCGTGATGTGACCATTGAACTTTGACCAAAACGATTGGTTTGTTCCTCAACTGCTTAACTCGACTCTCGAGTATCTTGACCGGTCTTTCTTCAAACGTCCCATCTTGAGCAACTTCGATCACGCCGAAATCAATGATATGACTAGGATCTGGTATATACTTCTGTAACTGGGATACATGGAACATGTTATGAACATGGCACAATGACGGCGTCAATGCCAATCTGTATGCCAACTCTCCAACTCTCTCAAGAATTTCGAACGGTCCGATATACCTCGGACTCAGCTTTCCCTTTCTTCCAAAACGGAAGATTCCCCGAGTAGGAGAAACCTTTAAAAGTACGTGGTCTCTAGTACTGAACTCCAATGGGCGATGACGTACGTCTGCGTAAGATTTCTGCGACTCTGGGCGGTCAACAGCCTTTCACGAATCAAGGTTATCTTCTCTCGAGTCTGTATGATCAACTCTGGTTCTGTCCCGATCAAGTCTGATGAATCGTCCCAACATAGGGGTGATCTACATCTCCTTCCGTATAATGCCTCAAACGGTGCCATCTTAATGGAAGCATGCCAACTATTATTGTAGGTAAATTCAATCAACGGTAGATGAACTTCCCAATCAGTTGACCAATCTAAAGCACAAGCCCTCAGCATATCTTCCACCGTTTGAATAGTCCTCTCGGATTGTCCATCACCAGGCGATAAGTCATCTTTGAAGTTCAATTCGGTTCCCAAGGCCTTATGAACTGCTTTCCAAAAGTGAGACACAAAACGGCCGTCTCGGTCAGAAACAATGGTCTTCGGCGTGCAATCGAACTATCTCCGAAATAAATACTCGTGCCAACCTCTCTGGTCCCCACGTGTCCTTAATGCCTAGAAAATGAGCTGATTTGGTTAACCGATCAACTATCACCCAAATCATGTTCATTCCTGTCTTGGTTCTCGGCATACTAGTGATAAAGTCCATCGATATGTCCTCCCACTTCCATTCAGGAATCGGGAGCGGCTTCAACATTCCGGCAGGCCGTTGATGCTCAATCTTAACCTGCTGACAAGTCAAGCATTTCGAAACATAGTCCGCTACATTTTTCTTCATGTTGCCCCACCAGAAATTCTGCTTCAAGTCCTTATACATCTTACTGGTGCCCGGGTGGATAGAATAGGGCGAACTGTGAGCTTCCTTCATAATTGTCTATTTCAGGACATCGACATCGGGAACGAAGAGTCAGTTCTAAAATCTCAAAACTCCATCATCATGAATTACGAATCCGGGGGCCTTCCCCTTGATCACTTCATCACGTAACCGAATCATCAGAGGATCATCTGCCTGTCTAGATTTGATTTCTTCGGTTAATGATGAAGTTATTTCCATCACGCACAGTTGTCCTTGGATTCTTTGTAACCACACTTCAGTTCCTTCTCGAATCATCTCTCGTTGAAGGCTAAGTTGGGAGGTCAGCATCTCCAGCATCTGAAGAGAAACAGGCTTGCGGCTGAGTGCATCGGCCACTACATTCGCTTTGCCTGGATGATACAAAATCTCCAGGTCATAGTCCTTGATCAGCTCTAACCATCTTCTTTGCCGCATGTTCAATTCTTTCTGACTGAAGATGTATTTGAGACTCTTGTGATCCGTAAAGATCTGACAGTGAGTCCCGTACAGATAATGCCTCCAGATCTTCAAAGCAAAAATTACTGCTGCTAACTCTAAATCATGTGTTGGATAATTCACTTCATAAGGTTTCAGCTGTCGTGAAGCATAAGAGATCACGTTGTCATTCTGCATCAATACGCATCCGAGTCCTTGGTTCGAAGCATCACTGTAAACTATGAATCCTCCAGTCCCCTGTGGAAGTGATAAAATTGGTGCTGTCGTCAACCTCCTCTTCAATTCATCAAAACTAGTCTCACACGACTCGTTACACTCAAACTTTTGAGTTTTCTGCAGGAGTCGAGTAAGTGGGCGGGAGATTTTGGAAAACCCTTCCACGAACCGACGATAATACCCAGCAAGTCCTAAGAAACTTCGGACTTCTTTCACGTTCTTTGGAGGCTTCCAATACAAAACCGCTTCGATCTTCTGAGGATCTACTCGGACTCCTTTAGCTGATACCACATGACCGAGGAACATTACTTCTTTTAGCCAGAATTCACACTTAGAGAGTTTGGCGTACATTCGTTCGCTTCTCAAAAGTTCTAATACAATCCGCAAATGCTGCGCATGTTCTTCTGGGCTCTTAGAATACACCAGAATGTCATCAATGAACACGACCACAAATTTATCCAAATATTCGATGAACACTCGGTTCATCAACTGCATGAATACAGCAGGTGCATTAGTGAGACCAAACGGCATCACCACAAACTCACAGTGTCCGTAGCGAGTTCTGAATGCTGACTTTGGAACATCAGATTCCTTAATCCTCAGCTGATGGTATCCTGATCTCAGATCGATTTTAGAAAATATTGTTTCTCCTTGCAACTGGTCAAATAAATCATCAATCCGTGGCAACGGATATTTATTCTTAATCGTCATCTGGTTCAGCTCTCGATAGTCGATACACAGTCGAAGCGATCCACCCTTCTTCCGGACAAATAGAACTGGCGCTCCCCAGGGCGAAACGCTTGGCTGGATATAGCCTTTATCCAGTAATTGCTCCACATGTTTTTTCAGTTCATACATCTCAGTAGGTGTCATACGATACGGCGCCTTAGAAATTGGTGTAGCTCCGGGTTCCAGCTCAATGGTGAATTCTACATCCCGTCGTGGAGGTAGTCCAGGTAACTCGTCAGGAAATACATATGGAAATTCATTAACAACAGGAATGGATGAAAGTTCCACAATTTCGTCTTCTCTCTTCATTGCATAACACCAGTATCCGGTACAGCCCTGTTTCAACAATTTGACAGCTTTCATTACTTTGATCAACTTTCATGAGCTTCCTGGTTTCCATCCTTCAAACAGTACTTCGGAGCCATCATCAGCAATCAGCGAAATATTCCTCCTTCGGTAGTTTACAATAGCTCCATATCGATTAAGTCAATCGTCTCCGAGTATCAGGTCGTCTCCTTGCATTTCTATCACAATCAGATTTGAGAGCCACTCCCTACCCTCAAATGATACAGGGAAATCTCTAGTCTCTAAGTTCCCAACAATCCTTTTCTCCACTCGGTAAACCAACAACATAAGGTTCACAAGTATGAAAACCAGAAATATTCAAACGATTTACACAAGACAAGGATATAAAAGAATGCGTAGCTCCTGTATCGAATAAAACGCTAACTGGCTGGGAAAGGATCTGGACAGTACCTGATGCGACAGCAGCATCCTGATCGTCTGTCCTCCTCATCTCATACAGGCGTGGGGGAACAGATCTGGCACTCGATGTCCCCTTTCGGTCCCATTGTCCTCTGCCTCGTCCGCGGCCAAAATTTTGAGGCATCTGAACACTTTGCTGCGTCTGTTGGATACTAGCGTCCTTCTGAACTGGCTGCGATGAACGGGTTCCATTATACTTGGTGGCATCCTTGAAAAACGTCGCACGATGCCCTTCCTGTCCGCAATCAAAACATGTAACTGGAGTGCGCAAACAATCACGCCAAAGGTGGCCTGGGCGACCACAGTTAAAGCACTTCCTAGCTGTATCCGTCGTGGCTGACATTGTTCCGAAATTCTTTCCGCTCTTAGATGGGTGCGGAGGTTTCTTGAAAGAATGAAAAGAAGACTGGGCCTTGCGAGGCCCACTGCTCTTGTGCTCTGTAAAAGTACCAGAGACTTTATGCTTCTTCGACTCTATAAACTTCTCCATGCTGCCTCTTTTATTTCGTACGTCAACGCCTTATCCTGGTATTGGCGGAGAGTGGTACATTCAAATCCGGACATGTACCTCTGGATTTCTGGTTTCATCCTCATTTCAAAATGAATCATCATCTCCGCATCTGTTCTGACCAGATGTCGAACAAATGCTAATCACCGTTAAACGTCTTAATCGTCTGGGATACGGGTTCGTCTGATGGTTGAGCGGAGAAAAACTCCCGAATTTTGGCTTCCCTCACAGGACGAGGGCAGTACTGAGCTTCCATCATCATTTTAAATTCTATCCAATCAGCATCATGATCTGCCGGTCGGATAGCTTCCCACCACTCGGATGCTTCCCCTATCAGAAAGTACTAGGCAATAGGAGCTCTCCTGTCGTCTGGGCAATTAATTCGAGCAAAAATTTTCTCCAACTCCTTCAACCAATGATCCCAAGTGGGAGTCTCGGAAAAGCCGTCAAATTTGGGTGGTTGCATTTTCGCTACCTCTTGCAACCATCGGTCACCTCGATTTCCCATTTCTGGGATCCTTTGCTGTCCATCTCCCTGCTGAAGCCCCACCGCCATCTGCATTCGGCCCACGACATGAGCGAACTGAGTCATCTGATTCACCACTTGACGAAGGATTTCTGGTACAGCAGGTTCCGGTTCGTTATTGATGGATTATTGCGGCTCGCCTGAGCTATGACTAGCCTGATTAGAAGGCGACGCCTCCCTTTCAGCATTCCTTCGTCCGCGTCCACGACCGCGACCACGTCCACGTCCGCCTCTCAACATACTGTAAACACAAATACTCAATATACAGGAAACAACATCGTTCCAATGTTCAAGTATAAACAATATGTAAAGAACGAGATAGAGTTTAGGAACTTACAACCACCGTTCGCATGAAGACGTAGGCAGTACAGTGATGTCACTCACGATCGGTTACCTCAAAAGACGTAAATGACCCCTATTTTAACCCAATGGCCAAGATATCCATAATCTTAGCTCTGATACCATATTCTGTAACACCCCTGATATATTCAGGAATATTACAGCGCCGTAAATCCTTTACATAAGAATTTACAAGGCTGAATAAAGGAAATGACAATAACAGATACCAACTTATGAAATCACTGAAATAAAATACAACCATCTGGTTCAATACCGAGAATACAAATATCCAATGAAGAGTTATTAATACATCACTAAAATCCAAACATCATAAACTGACGACGTACTCGAGTACTTATTTAAATAACCAACAAACAATAGACAGTGAATCCGGCCGGAACATCACTCTGCACCCTCGTCGTCATGCATCTCCAGTGGTTGTTTCCCCGCTCTCCTGGATCCTGAACATACACAAATGTTCACCCCGAAGGGGTTAGCACAACGATGCTAGTACAAGTACAATAATTATACAACACTGATATAATCAACAATTATATCATAACAAGTTTCTCCAACGAGAAATATCCACAACACATATCATATCATAACAGTTTCAACATACTGATGGTATTCCAACGATCCAGCGCACACAGCTATAGATTCCCATGATGATCCCGTCGGACCAACACATGGTGGAACTACCTGTCCAACGATCCAGTGCAAATAGCTATAGATTCCCATGATGATTCCCGTCGGATCAACACATGGTGGACATATAATCACAACATATTTACACGATACAATCACATCATAATTGTCATAATATAAACAATTCTAATTAGAGTACTTGCCTCGGTTCGTTGACAAGAATAAAACTTCCACGAATATCAAAATACTCGAAGGTCGTCCCCTTCGATCAATCACGTGTTAAGCTCGAACCTTAACAAAAGAAATAGCATAGAATTCATCTCATGCCGTACGAACGTCTAAAAATTCAACAATTACGGTAGGAAGTCCTTAATATGCAATCTGTCTGGATCGCTTAACGCACGCTACGAATCCTATGTAGCGTATGTTAATGCTACTCGTTAGCGCACGCAGTACACACAGCTTAGCGTACGCTAACCAGGCATGGTCAGTGCCTCACTGATTAGCCGACTGACTCGCCTGAAGACTTAACACACGCTAAGTTTCAATCTTGGCGTACGCCAAACGTACTCGATAGCGCACATTAATTCATGTAGCTTAGCGCACGCTAAGCGTGCATGGCAGTTCACTGGAGGGCAGCAAATTATACAAATGGTGATGAAGTAAGCGAATTCCTCAGTGATTAATGTTTGTTATCCGACTTCATGTTATGTTCATAATCTTTATGAATTATCTCATGGATAATAAGAACTTCGAGATGCAAGTATACGTATAATCATCATAACACCATAATCCATCTTGATTACAATTCTCATGCGAAGTTTGGTGATCTCCGGTTGATGTATTAGATTCTACTATCATTATACACATTCAGACTTCAACTTGAGATGAACTAACAATTCCAACTTATACGAAAGAATATTTCCTAAGATGATTCTTCCTTTAAGTTCTTATAACCGAAAATAATATCACCTCCAATTCATGATCACAAAGATAACACAAATCATACAGATTGCTAACTTCAGAATGTTTCTCTCATCATTCGAAGCACTAGGATTCCAACTTCAAGGTTCCAACAATAATATCGTAATCGTAGACATTCCAATCTTCTAAACATGATGTGGTCGAATAATTCGCTAATGAAATTCAACATCTCATTAACATGATCATATAATTCCTTAGGATCCAAATTTAAGGTTGGAGATAGATTGAACATACCTTAATATGCCGAAATTACTGAACCTTAAGGTAGAATCCGACTCCGGTTGGTTATATGCCACTCCAAGGTGTTACTTCTCTTCAATGATCACTCACAAGTAATAACCAATATTCAAGGATCAAGAAGATGTGTTCTAAGTGTGTTAGAAGGATAATTGTTGCTCTCTGGCTTCTCAAGAATGAAGAATGGACGAAGGAAATGTAAGCCAAAACGGGTTGTTGTCTCATTTATAATATTTTGCACTCTAGATAATTTGCGCACGCTACAATACACAATTACGGCACGCTAATAAGCGTTGACTCCAAATCTGTCCAGGTTCGTCCGCGGGAATCTTATCCGGACCCATGTCCCAGCTGGCGCATGTGCTAGCCGCCCAGCTCAATAATTCAGTGTCTAGCGCACGCAACTCCTACATACGTAGCGTGCGCCAGTAATAGCCGATAGCGGCGTTAAGCTACATTATTAGCGTGCGCTATCACGAGTTTGCATGAGAAAATTTTCATGTTGCTATACTTATGTACAAAGATGTCAATGCAAGAAATATCATACTCCAATACTCAAGACCACAAATCCGAATAATACAGGGTTCGATTACAGATGAAATACACAGTAATAAATCCGGATAACATCACAAGCCTAGGAGTGAGGTCATTCTAGAAGAACTTAGGGGCGAGATTTCGACAATACCAATTGTGCAAAAACCTAGTGTACCACATATCGACACTATTATGGATACACAAACTAAGGACATGCCTCGTCGTAGTGGGAGGGCTGTTCGTCAACCCGAACGTTTCATCGGCGTGGGAGCGTCTTCGGACCATTCCCCGGACCAGGATGAAACGGATCCATGTACGTACAAACAGGAAGTTCAAGACAAGGATGCTGAATCCTGGAAAACTGCAATGGAATCCGAAATGGGATCTATGGATTCCAACCAAGTGTGGGAGCTAGTAGAACTACCCAATGGGGTAAAACCCATTGGAAGTAAATGGGTTTACAAGCGTAAGAGAGGATCAAAGGGGAAGGTTGAAACCTACAAAGCAAGGCTTGTTGTGAAAGGTTACACTCAGAAAGAGGGCATCGACTACAATGAGACCTTTTCGCCAGTAGCCATGCTTAAATCGATCCGGATTCTCTTAGCTATAGCTTCGCATTTGGATATGGAGATTTGATAGATGGATGTCAAGACTGCGTTCTTGAACGGGAGTCTTGATAAGGAAATCTATATGCGCCAACCTGAAGGATTCATTGCTGAAGGATAGGAGCACTTAGTGTGCAAGCTTAAGAGAGCCATTTATGGTCTTAAGCAAGCATCAAGGTCTTGGAACATTTGATTTGATGAGGTCATTCAATCGTATGGTTTTGAACAGTGTCCTAGTGAGGTTTGTGTATACAAAAAGTGCGATGAAAACGTGCTGGTGTTTCTTGTACTATACGTAGATGATATACTTCTAATTGGAAACAATGTAAAGGTATTATCAGACGTAAGGGTATGGCTATCTGAGCAGTTCGATATGAAGGATTTGGGAGAAGCTGGACACATCCTTGGTATTAAGATCTTTCGAGATCGCAAGAAAAGGATGTTGTGCTTATCTCAGGCATCCTATATCGATACGGTGCTAAAGCGGTTTAGCATGGAGAATTCCAAGAAAGGTTTCTTACCTTACAGACATGGAATTCAACTATCTAAAGCTATGTGTCCTAAGACACAGAAGGAGATAGATGACATGAAGCTGGTCCCTTATGCTTCGGCAGTGGGAAGCCTCATGTATGCTATGCTTTGCACTAGGCCTGATATCCGCTGCCGTAGGCATGGTGGCGAGATATCGGTCGAACCTGGACCGGACATTGGATTGCCGTGAAGCATATACTCAAGTACCGAGAAGGACTAGGGAGCATATGCTTGTATATCAATCGATACGCTTTGTCCTTTGGGTTACACCGACTGCATTTCGGTGCGGACAAAGAAAAGTCGAAATCAACTTCCGGATATGTTTTCACTTTGGGAGGTGGAGCCATCACTGGAGGAATGTGAAGGTAAATGCATAGCGGACTCTACCATGGAAGCCGAATATGTAGCAAATTTCAGAGGCGGCTAAAGAGGCGGTATGGCTCAAGTACTTCCTAAAGGATTTGGGGGTGATTCCTAATTTGCCTGTGAGTATTACATCAGATTGTGATAACACCGGTGCTGTTGCAAATTCGAAGGAACCACGGGCCCACAAAGCAAGCAAACATATCAAGCGCAAATATCATATCATTCGAGATTTTGTGAAGAGAAGGAAGATCATTGTCTCCAAGATAGCATCTGAAGACAACCTAGTTGATCCTTTCACGAAAGGGTTGCCCTCAAAATCATTTGAAGGGCATGTGGAAGGAATGAGGTTGAGATGTATGGCAGCATTGCTTTGAGTATAAGTGGGAGATAGATAGACATAGTCTAGATAGTATACTTCAAAAGCATGCTTTGAGTATAAGTGGGAGATTGTTAGGGTTGTATACGTCAAAGCATACTTTATGCTTGTATTACCTAATTTCCCGGTCTTTATTTATGAGAATATTTAATTCATTTATCACATGTTTTGCATATTTATTCACACTATGGTTATGCAAATGCAGTCTAAATTACTTTATATTGTAGATAATGTGGTGTGTAGTGTCACACAGAAGATCACATTATCGGTCCTTATATAGTAATATTTAGTTTACAACCTATATAACATTAGACAGTTATGTGAGAGGTTGTAGTATATGCTTGAGATTGGTTGGTCTTGACCATTAGCATATATTAGCGTATTCGTTATACGTTGAACAGGATCGAGGTGAGATAGATTCTTCTGTACTGACTATAAGAAGAACGTACATCTCGGATAATTATTATTTCTTAATTCTAGTGATTAATATTTAATTATATATATTTAATATTTATTGCTTTGATTTATCATGGGTGAGAGCCACAATGATTGACTCAATATGCTCGATATTTTGGGCAATATTATTATCTATATGATAATTAATATTATAGCTAGAAATCGTGTCCCGACCAGTCAGGTTGATCATGTCCTTTGAGGCACTCGAAAGGATTATTATATTAAACCCTGCAAGTGGAATTAATTTTCCGATATAATAATAAAGGTCGAGTGGTATACTCATGTATAATACATTAATTAATTAAAAGCTGTCAGTAGCTTAAATTAATTAATGGACATGGAATATCTTAAACACGGAAAATAATTAATTTAAAAGGAGCCCAATTTCGTAATTTGGGATTTTGGTAGGAAGTGCAATATTAACTTATTAGTGGACTAAGTTGATATTAATAGAGTTTTCATATTAGGAAGAGTCCTAATAATGGAAGGAAGATATCTATTGGGAGTCCTTACCATATCCTCCATAAGGTCCCTAGAGTAGCCCACAACACCTATAAATACATATCAAGAGTGTTGTGTCAAAATTTATAATTCTCGACAGGCGATCGACTATAAGGCCGAGCGACCGAGTACACAACCAGTTAAGCTATGGCGAACTCGCCTAAAGCGAAGATACCAGACCGCCTTCAGGCATCTAGCGATCGAATCCCAAGGCGATCGCCCTTTGGCGTTCAGCGACCGTCTCTGATATCCGACCTAAGACAATCGTCCCGCGCCACCTGCTGAAACCATCGTCCGTCCAAGTCTACGAAGACTGTCATAAAGCAGCTCCCATGTGCGAGTCCCCGACAGCCGCCACGATTCCCGGATCGTTGACCACAGCCTGGCACCACCTCACCACCTACCGACAAGCCCGCCGAAAGGTACAAAGTGGGGCCGCCCGTGACAGCGACTCGGACGCGTGCAGACCTCTCATTGGACCGCACGGTTGACTGCCAGCAACTCCTGCAGACGTTGGAGGGACAAACCCATGTGCTAAAGGACGATCGCCCGCTTATTATAATACAGCAAAGACGATCGCCCAGCACATAAAAGTGCTATATATAGAGGACCTCCGTCTACTGGAAAAAGGTTCCGCATTCAGTACACGAATTATTCATTCGGTTCAAACATTCTCCATTAAGTTCAGAGAAAATACATACAAACATACATAATCTCAGGCTACTGGATTCCTCACCGGAATCTATCTTAGGATTTCTCTCTCAGCACCTCTCAACCAGAAGACGGTCGGCAGAGGCAAGAAGTCTCCACAGGTCTGATTCGCAAGCCTCGGAGCTCAGATTCATAGCAACTACACGCCGTGAGAGGCGGTCGATCTCTCGCCGCCGTCACAGTTCACCAACTCTGTTACAAGGACTCACAGAGCATCACATCTGGTTCTTCCGGCAATCTACACGCTCACAAGCTTAGATAACTAGAATCGTTGCACTCATTGTAATAGTATTCTAACATTAATACTTGTATCCCCGAATATTCGTATTAATAACATCTCGCGAGAGCATTCAAGCCTGGGATTAACAACCCCGGCAAGTCTTGTGTTATTTATTCTTTCCCACGGAAGTGTTCTCGCACCTTATTTGCTATCCATCCATTCCAGCAATATCTATCTCCGGATAATATTTTGGGTAGCAACAATTGGCGCTAGAGGAAGGGGATCTAAACCTTCATTTTTATTCCTACCGTCCCGAAGAACATTCACTGTTCTCGGGGCATATACTTGAAGTGACACTCACTGCGCTTCAAAGAAAGCCTTCAAAATCATGGCATCCACCTCTGCACCGAAGAGAGCCACTCTCCAAACTGCCGGACATCGAGCCCCGGCTCAATCCGAGCCCCAGCCTATGGCGGAGGGAAGTCACAGGAATGCGAGGCTCTCGATCCCGCATCTGAGGGTTGGTCCCAGCCTCTCACTCGATCAGATCCAAACTGCGGAACAGATCGAGGAGGCTATGGCTATCCTAAAGGAGCGACGGAGAGCATGCGCAACTCCCGTTGTTACTCCCTCGGCCATCCGTCGCGTGGGAAAACGGAAATTCAAGGGGCTACTGGGCGAGCGATCGTCAGAAATCCCCAAGTCGCGAGAAAAGGCTCTCGCCAAATCGGACGGTTCCGTGTTCAGTCGCCTGGGGAGCGATCCATCATGGCGACCGGGGCAGTCTGGCCCCAACCACGAGACGACGGATTCCGAGTCCGTCACTAGGAGTTCGGCCTACCCAACTCCCAGCCGAAGGCAGATCAGCCTCTTGGCTCCTATTCCGAACGCCAGGAGGTCAGTATTAGATCACCTCGGCTCCCGCTCTGATCGCCTAGCTACGAGCAGCCAGGCCACGACGATGGCCGCTATCCAACGCCAGCTCAACGAGATGAGAGCACTCTTGGACACTGGGGCAAGCACCAGCAGAAAAATCGTCGGGCCAACCGAGCCACTCGCAGCCCACATCGAGCTCGCCCCCGTGCAACCAAGAATCGCTCCTCCCAAAACGCCTCTATACGAAGGGAGGTCGGACCCCGAAACCCATCTAAGTAAATTCCGGATCTACATGACCGGATGTGGGGCCTCAGATGCGACCAAGTGCCGAATCTTCCCGTTAACATTAGGCGATCTGGCCCACAGGTGGTACGTCTCGCTGCCACCACGATCGATCATCTCCTTTGAGAAACTGGCGACCGACTTCACGTCGTACTTCGTCGCCAAGGTTGCCAGACCAGAAGGCCCCCACCGCATGATGAAAATCAGGCAGGGGGAAGATGAATCCGATGCAGCTTACATCGACCGAGTGGACGAGATCGTCCTCACCGACGAGCCCATCAGCGACGAGCTCGCCCTCTATTCAGTCCTGGGGGGATTCTACGGTCACTCCCCCATGTTCAGACATCTGACGAAAGATGTCCCCCCAACTTACGCGATCTTCCGTGCTAAGGCTGCCGATTTTCTGGCCAGGCAGAAGCTGCTCACCCTCCGCCTAGGCGAGGAAACGCCATCTTCTGTTCGAAAGACGGCGATCGCCAAAACCAAGAAGGCGATCGCCAAGCCACCCGGAGATCGCAAGACCTTCGAGGACATGGAAGTCCATCTCCTCCACACATTCAACCGAACTCCGGCCCACATTTACTACGCCGTCAAAGGGCGCGAACCGCTGAACAAGCCAAAGGCGATAAGGGACCACGGTCATCTGTGTAACACCCCGAGATATTCGGAATAATTACAGCGCCGTAAACCCTTTAGGTAAGGATTTACAAGGCTAATTTTAAAAAGAGTGTAAATATAAACCAATCGTACAACTGAAGTTTAAAGACATATTTGATTCAACCGATCAAATAGTTAATTTATACAACCATATCGAAAGGACATTATTAAAATGCATTTACTCGAGTACGAACGAAACAAGAAAACAACTCTCGACAACAATAACATCAATCACATCACCGAGCCATCTCATCGTCCCGTTTGCATCGTGGTACGCCTCCCGCTCCTCGGCTACCCGAACATCAAAACAATGTCCACTCCAAGGGGTTAGCAAAACGATGCTAGTACAAGTATCATAATACAATAAATCATCAATGCATCATAAAACATGCAAAACGGACTTCCGCTACCGGAATCCAACGATGCGAATCCTCACGATCCCATCAATACAATACAGGTAATCCAAATGATCCAGCGCCCTTGGTATAGATCCCCATGATGATCCGTCGGACCAACGCATGGTGGAAAACCCGTCCAGCGATCCGGGCCAAAGATAGATCCCCATGATGATCCCGGACCAACGCATGGTGGACATTCGATCCAGCGCCCTCAAGATAGATCCTCATGACCCCCTGATCATTTATACCATAATCAATCAATTATGCATACACATATGCATTTCAATATGTTCATCAATACGAACAAACAACAACGAATATCACGCGAATTTCCGTAAATACATCTCATATACAAAATATGAACAATACCATAAGCATAATAAATCAAACTCGACATATGATACTTGCCTCGAAAATGGCAAGACGAAATACTTCAAGGATCTCGACACACTCAAGGCCGCCTCCTTCGATCAACGTAACAAGCTCGAACCTTAACAAAAGGAACGATATACAAATCATCTCAAGTCGAACGATGGCCTAACAATTCGGTCTATGGCCGAAAAGCTCAAAATAAACAAGTCATGCGGATTGCTTAGCGCGCTACATTTCTACGTAACGCGGCGCTAAGACGGACTGTTAGCGACGCTATCGTATAAGACTAGCGTGCGCTAGCCACGGTCGCGCCGACTCGGCTGGTCTCATAACGTACGCTACGACGCTTCGGGCGTTAATCGACCCGATAGCGCACGTTAACTCACACGTGTTAGCGCGGCGCTAATATTGCATGGCGTAATACCGCAAGCCGAAAATCGGGTTGAATGGTGAAGAACTCATGAATCCTACCGTGATAATACAAGTTATCCTCGCAAATCATGCTAATAAGGTTTGTGGAAGATTTATGATCGTGAAATACAAAAATACGGATAGCCAACTCAACATCATAATTCATCTACGATCTCCAAGAAATAATCTAAGTTCCATTTGTTCTACGTTCCAAAACACATGATTCCATCGTGTAAAACGTATCAACTGGGTAATATCCGATCATTGATCATAACTTGATTTG
Organism: Orobanche coerulescens; assembly: GCA_033398695.1. NCBI lineage: Eukaryota > Viridiplantae > Streptophyta > Magnoliopsida > Lamiales > Orobanchaceae > Orobanche > Orobanche coerulescens. Next base: position 3,969,254 of record CM065810.1, read on the forward strand.
AACATGCTTAGGAGTCCTTATAATAAGATGGTTCAAAGGTTCATACGATATATAATGCCGATAGGTCAAAAGTATCCTTCTAACATGTGATGACCGATTAAAAACGAAATACTTGCTATCAAAACATGATTCAAACTTCCTTAGGAACATTACTAACATCAGTGAAGAATCACCTACCTCAAAGTAGTGAAGAATACGGAGGAAAATGAAGCGATCCAACACCGAAGGCTTGAACACCAATCTCCAATGATATACGATCTTCAATCTCGAACTAGGAGGTTGATATGAAGTGTTTGGGACGAAGTGAGTTATGTTCTAAGTGTAAGAGTTCGGGTTATGGGAGGAGAAAAACTGAAATCTCGAATAGGATGATGTCCTATTTATAATAAATGGCTATTAGCGCGCGCTAGACCCTATTCGTAGCGTGCGCTAACGGCTCACAGTCTAAACTGTATGCGGCACTTAGCGTGCGCTACGCATCGACCTGTAGCGTGCGCTAAGGCGTTGACTCGGCTTTTCCCGAAAGCCGTCCAGGTACATCCGACACAATCCGACAGGGGTCCCCCGGCCAGATCTCACCTACCGCACGTCCCAATCAATTTGACCACGCATAGCGTGCGCTAATTACATTATGTAGCGTGCGCTATGAAACCATGTTAGCGTACGCTACCCTTAGCCTGTAGTGTGCGCTACATGCACAGAATTTCAACCTTACAAATCACAACCATGAAATTAAACGCTCGGCAACATCGGATTATGAAATACGGAGAATAATACTCAGACAAAAGTACAATCATTACAATATCACAAGTTCCAATTACATAACAAATCTCGGCATTACATCCTTCCTCCTAAAAAGAAGTTTCGTCCGAAACTTATGATGAAAACAACTCCGGATATTTAGCCTTCATACCGTCCTCCGTTTCCCAAGTGGCCTCTTCGACTCCATGTCGTGACCATTGTACTTTAACCAAGTGTATTGGTTTATTCCTCAATTGTTTGATCCGGCTCTCAAGTATCTTGATTGGTCTCTCTTCGAAGGTGCCATCATTAGCTATCTCGATCTCGTCGAAATCAATGACGTGATCGGGTCCGGTACATACTTCCGCAGTTGGGATACGTGAAACACATTGTGAACGTGACCCAGCGATGGCGGTAAGGCCAACCTGTATGCTAAATCTCCCACTCTCTCGAGGATCTCAAAGGGTCCGATATATCTCGGACTAAGTTTGCCTCTTCTTCCAAAACGGAAAATCCCTCGTGTAGGAGACACCTTCAATAGTACGTGGTCTCCAAAGCCGAACTCTAGAGGGCGACGACGTACATCGGCATAAGACTTCCGACTGGCGGTCAACAGCCTCTCTCGAATCAAGGCTATCTTCTCTTGAGTCCGAATAATCAATTCCTGGTTCCGTCCGATCAAATCCAAGAATCATCCCGGACAGGGGTGATCGGCATCTTCTCCCGTACAAAGCTTCAAATGGTGCCATCTTAATAGAAGCATGCCAACTGTTATTATAAGTGAACTCGATCAAGGGCAAGTGAACTTCCCAATCGCCGACCAATCTAATGCACAAGCTCTAAGCATGTCCTCTACTGTCTGAATAGTCCTTTCTTGATCGACCGTCCGTTTGGGGATGATAAGTCAGACTAAAGTTTAGCTCGGTCCCCAAAGCCCCGTGAATCGCTTTCGTAAGTGTGACACGAAACGACCATCTCGATCTGAAATAATGGTCTTCGTCCCGTGCACCTCGGACTATCTCCGCAATAAATATTCGTGCCAATCTCTCGGGTCCCCATGTATCTTTGATTCCGAGGAAATGAGCCGACTTGGTTAGTCGATCAACTACAACCCAAATCATGTTCATTCCCGTTCTAGTCCTTGGCATACTAGTAATGAAGTCCATCGAGATATCCTCCCACTTCCACTCGTGGATCTAAGCGGTCTTAACATTCCGGCAGTCGTTGATGTTCAATCTTAACCCGCCGACAAGTCAAACACTTCAAACGTGCTCCGCTACGTCCTTCTTCATATTCCCCACCGAAGTTTTGCTTTAAATCTTTATACATCTTATCACGCCCGGTGAATAGAATAGGGCGCTACCGTGAGCTTCCTTCGTAATAGTCCTTCTCAAATCATCATCATCGGGAATGCAAAGTCGACTCAAATCTCGTAACTCCATCATCTTGTATCACGAATCCTCGGGCTTTTCCTTTCTTTACTTCGTCACATAATCGAAGGATCGTGAGAATCGCTCAATTGTTTAGACTTGATCTCCTCGACTAGTGATGAAGTTAGTTCCATCACATAAAGTTGTCCTTGGATTCCGGTACCCATACTTCAATCCTCGCGGATCGGGCCTCGTTGAATACCGGTTTGGGATGTAAGTGCTTCCAACGCTCGAAGGGAAACAGGTTTACGGCTCAAAGCATCGGCTACTACATTTGCTTTCCTGATGATAGAGAATCTCCAAGTCGTAATCCTTGATCAATTCCACCACCTTCTCGCCTCATGTTTAACTCTTTCGATCAAAATGTACTTGAGGCTCTTATGGTCTGTAAAGATCTCGACAATGAGTGCCGTACAAATAATGTCGCGATTTTCAAGGCAAAGACCACACCGCTAGCTCCGGATCATGAGTCGGATAATTAACTTCAGACGGTTTCAATTGCCGAGAAGCATAAGCAATTACTTTATCCTTCCGCATCAACACACAACCCAAACCCCGATTTGAAGCATCGCCGTATACCATAAATCCGCTGGGCCTTTCTCGGCGCTAATATAGGTGTCGTCGGTCTCTTCTTAAGTTTGTCAAAACCACTGACACTTCTCATTCCACGCGAACTTTTGAGTTTTCTCAGAATAAATGAGTGAGCGGACGAGCAATTTTGGAAAATCCCTCTACAAAGCGGCGATAATATCCAAACTAGTCCTAAGAAGCTTCGGACTTCTTTCACGCTTTTAGGAGCTTCCCACTCCAAGATTGCTTCGACTTTCTTCGGTCCACGAACTCCGGATGATATCACATGCCCAAGGAAAGTTACTTCCTTAAGCCGTAACTCACATTTAGAAAGCTTAGCATACAAATGTTCCTTTCTCAAGATGCTCAAAACCACACGTAAATGTTCGGATGTTCCTCTGCGTCCCTCGAATATATCAAGATGTCGTCAATGAAAACGACCACAAATTTATCCAAGTACTCCAAGAATACCCGATTCATCAATTGCATGAATACCGCAGAGCATTGGTAAGTCCAAACGGCATCACTACGAATTCATAATGCCCGCATCGGGATCTGAAAGCGATTTCGGTATATCCGATTCCTTAATTCTCAATCGTGGTATCCCGATCGCAAGTCAATCTTCGAGAATACCCTTGCCCTTGCGATTGATCAAACAAGTCGCCGATCCGAGGTATAGGATACTTATTCTTGATCGTCATCTTGTTAAGCTCCCGTAATCAATACACACGGAGGGATCCGTCTTTCTTCCGACAAAGAGAACGGGTGCTCCCCAAGGAGAAACGCTTGGTTGAATATAACCTTCGCAACAATTCCTCCAGCTTGTTTCTTGAGTTCATACATCTCGGTTGGCGCCATGCGGTATGGTGTTCGGAAATAGGAGATGCTCCGTGCTCTAGTTCGATAGTGAATTCCACTTCTCTGCGGAGGTAATCCGTAGTTCGTCAGAAAACATATGAGAACTCATTCACAATCGAAATAGATGAGAGCTCTACTCCTTCCTCTTTCCTCATGGCATAGCACCAAAGTCCGTGACATCCTTGCTTCGATAATTTCACAAATTTTCATTGCCTTGATCAATTTCCCGAGCTTCCCGGTCTCCATCCTCGGAATAAGTGTTCGATCCGTCATCGCAATGATGGAAATGACTCTCTCGTAATTCAAAGACACTCCATAACGGTTGAGCCAATCACCTCCGAGAATTAAATCGTCACCGCAGATGTCAACCACAATAAGATTCGATGGCCAATCTCTTCCTTCTATAGATACCGGGAAATCCTTAGCTTCTAAGGTTCCCACAATTTTCTCTCCGCTCGGTAATCCCACAACATAAGGTTCACAATTATACAAGCACGAGATGTTCAAACGATTAACAGCTTCAAAGATATAAAAGAATGCGTGGCTCTGAATCGAACAAGACACTCGATCGGTTGCAAAAGGATCTGAATCGCACTGATGCAACAGTGTTCGATCATCGATTTCCTCATCTCGCATGGGCGTGGAGGAACGGACCCGACTGGATGCCTCTCTCTTCCCAGCGTTCTGCTGCTGAAATCCACTTTGCCGCGTCTGGTTCACACTTGTCTCCTTCGATCGAGCCGGAGCGCGAGTACCAAAAGATCGGGTCGCATTCCCACAAAATGTTGCGCGATGTCCTTCCCTGTCCACACTCAAACAGTCACAAGAAAGGCGCGAAACAATCACGCGAACATGTCCCGCCTTGCCACGCTTGTAACACTTTTTCCTGTGTCGAAGCATCGGTCTTTGCCGGAACTTCTTTCCTCCTCGACTAGGATGCGGAGGTCTCCTGGATGAGTGAAAAGAGGACTGACCCCGGCGGGGCCCGTTATTCTTATTCTCCGTGAAGTTGCCCGACACCTTCTGTTTCTTTGCTTCCGTCGATTTCTCTACTGCTGCTTCCTTCATATCGTAGGCCAACGCCTTGTCCTGATACTGCCTCAAGGTGGTACAATCAAATCCAGACATATATTGCTGAATTTCCGGCTTCATTCGCATGTCAAAATGGAAAATCCTTTCCGCCTCGGTCTGACCTGTGGCGCACATAAGTCACCGGTGATTAAAAGTCTTAATCACTTCCGTCACAGATGCTTCCGAATTTTGTGGTGAGAAAAACTCCCGAACTCGGGCCTCTCTAATCGGGCGAGGACAATCGTGCCTCCATCATCAACTTGAATTCTCGTCCCAACAAGATTATGCTCCTTCCGGTCGAATGGCCTCCCACCGCCGAAAGCCTCCTGGCCAAAAGATACCGGGCGACGAACCTTCCTATCGTTGGGACGCTTAATCCCCGCAAAATCTTCTCTAATTCCTTCACCAATGATCCCACGAAAGCGTCTCACCGAACCGTCAAATTTCGGAGGATGCAATTTGACCACCTCGGTAAGCCATTTATCTCCCCGATTATCCACGTTATTCTCATTGTCCCATCGCCGTCGCATGCGATCCACAACTTGAGCAAATCCGGTTTATCTGGGCAACCACTCGAAGCACTCCGGCACGTTAGGATCTCGCATTATTATTTGCCGATCCTCGCTGTCCCCTAATGTGAATCCGTTTGGCTAGCGGCTATCTCAGAGTAGATACCGATTCTTCTTGCCTCGCATTTCCACGTCAAGGCCCACGACCAGGCCCGCGTCCACGACCTCCCTCAACATACCGTAAACATAAATACTCAATATCCGTGGCAAACGCGTTCTAAAAGTACATCCATCAATGTTTACAAGACAAGAATTAAATAAAACAAGAGTATTCGAGATTAGGAAACTTACAACCACAAATTAATTGATTTATGCCGGCTCAGCAGTTGATGTTACGAACGACCAATAATCAATAACGTAAATGCACTCCAACTAACCCGATCGCCAAGATATCCATAAATCTTAGCTCCGATACCATATTCTCGTAACACCCCGAGATATTCGAATAATTACGCCGTAAACCCTTTAGGTAAGGATTTACAAGGCTAATTTTAAAAAGAGTGTAAATATAAACCAATCGTATAACCGAAGTTTAAAGACATATTTGATTCAACCGATCAAATAGTTAATTTATACAACCATATCGAAAGGACATTATTAAAATGCATTTACTCGAGTCTTGAACGAAACAAGAAAACAACTCTCGACAACAATAACATCAATCACATCATCGAGCCATCTCATCGTCCCTGCTTGCATCCGTGGTCGCCTCCGCTCTCCTCGGCTACCCGAACATCAAAACAATGTCCACCCCGAAGGGGTTAGCAAAACGATGCTAGTACAAGTATCATAATACAATAAATCATCAATGCATCATAAAACATGCAAAACGGACTTCCGCTAGGAATCCAACGATGCGAATCCTCACGATCCCATCAATACAATACAGGTAATCCAATGATCCGGCGCCCTTGGTATAGATCCCCATGATGATCCCGGACCAACGCATGGTGGAAAACCCCAGCCGATCCAGCGCCCTCAAGATAGATCCCCATGATGATCCCGGACCAACGCATGGTGGACATTCGATCCAGCGCCCTCAAGATAGATCCTCATGACCCTCGGATCATTTATACCATAATCAATCAATTATGCATACACATATTCATTTCAATATGTTCATCAATACGAACAAACAACAACGAATATCACGCGAATTTCCATAAATACATCTCATATACAAAATATGAACAAGACCATAAGCATAATAAATCAAACTCGACATATGATACTTGCCTCGAAAATGGCAAGACGAAATACTTCAAGGATCTCGACACACTCGAAGGCCGCCTTCGATCAACGTAACAAGCTCGAACCTTAACAAAAGGAACGATATACAAATCATCTCAAGTCGAACGATGGCCTAACAATTCGGTCTATGGCCGAAAAGCTCAAAATAAACAAGTCATGCGGATTGCTTAGCGCGCGCTACTCTACGTAACGGCGCTAAGACGGATCGTTAGCGACGCTATCGTATAAGACTAGCGTCGCTAGCCACGGCTGGCGCCTGACTTTGGCCGTCTCATAACGTACGCTACGACGTTTCGGCGTTAATCGACCCCGATAGCGCACGTTAACTCACACGTGTTAGCGTGCGCTAATATTGCATGGCGTAATACCGCAAGCCGAAAATCGGGTTGAATGGTGAAGAACTCATGAATCCTACCGTGATAATACAAGTTATCCTCGCAAATCATGCTAATAAGGTTTGTGGAAGATTTATGATCGTGAAATACAAAAATACGGATAGCCAACTCAACATCATAATTCATCTACGATCTCCAAGAAATAATCTAAGTTCCATTTGTTCTACGTTCCAAAACACATGATTCCATCGTGTAAAACGTATCAACTGGGTAATATCCGATCATTGATCATAACTTGATTTGAACATGCTTAGGAGTCCTTATAATAAGATGGTTTAAAGGTTCATACGATATATAATGCCGATACGTCAAAAGTATCCTTCTAACATGTGATGACCGATTAAAAACGAAATACTTGCTATCAAAACATGATTCAAACTTCCTTAGGAACATTACTAACATCAGTGAAGAATCACCTACCTCAAAGTAGTGAAGAATACGGAGGAAAATGAAGCGATCCAACACCGAAGGCTTGAACGCCAATCTCCAATGATATACGATCTTCAATCTCGAACTAGGAGGTTGATATGAAGTGTTTGGGACGAAGTGAGTTATGTTCTAAGTGTAAGAGTTCGGGTTATGGGAGGAGAAAAACTGAAATCTCGAATAGGATGATGTCCTATTTATAATAAATGGCTATTAGCGCGCGCTAGACCCTATTCGTAGCGTGCGCTAACGGCTCACAGTCTAAACTGTATTCGGCACTTAGCGTGCGCTACGCATCGACCTGTAGCGTGCGCTAAGGCGTTGACTCGGCTTTTCCCGAAAGCCGTCCGTGTATCCGACACAATCCGGCGGGGTCCCCGGCCAGATCTCACCTACCGCACGTCCCAATCAATTTGACCACGCATAGCGTGCGCTAATTACATTCTGTAGCGTGCGCTATGAAACCATGTTAGCGTACGCTACCCTTAGCCTGTAGCGTGCGCTACATGCACAGAATTTCAACCTTACAAATCACAACCATGAAATTAAACGCTCGGCAACATCGGATTATGAAATACGGAGAATAATACTCAGACAAAAGTACAATCATTACAATATCACAAGTTCCAATTACATAACAGAAATCTCGGGCATTACAATCTGGACCACAGTTAATATTGTGCCTACCATAAGAGTCCCGGCCACAACACCAACCACTGCCGCGATCTCCTAAAACAACTCTGGAAATTGTTCGAGGAAGGCAAGTTGGACAGCTTATTGGCTTAGCCGGAGCCCCTCCAAACTCCCAAACACAATCGCCCGAGTCGAACGCGAACAGGCTGGAAAGCTCATATGAGCCGACCCCTCAATCAACCTTGGCGATCGTATTTTTCAATCAAGAGAAGGGAACCTCGGACGTCTCTCCCCGATTTCCCACCTCATCAAATCAAAGGCTACTGCCTGAACGAACATTTTGAAACCGGAGGACTCGTTCGCCATATACAGTTCATCATCTAACATGGTGGACTACGGCACGAGATCGCCTCCACCGCACAACGTACACCGTCGAAGGTCGGCATCTAACATGACGATCCGAGGTGGAAGAGTGCAGCCATGGTCCTGGTAGTCGATGGAACCGACCGTTTCGGTCATGCAAGGTCCCTTTGGGCCAAGATCGCCCGCCCTTCGTTTAAATACGAGGCCGGCGTAGTCTGAGGGCCCTCCAAAACTAATCAGTGGACATACTCGCGCGCCCTCAAAGGTTCATCACCTAACGTGGTGGGCCCGGACAATGCGACACGTCCCTACCCCCGTCTCAATGTACACCGTCGAGGGTCGCCATCCTCGTGGCGGCCCGAGGTGGAAGCAGAGCTAACAAGCCACGGAAGTGGAGTTGAATAATCCGACGACGCCCCGCGCAAGAAATCTTCCAGACCGAGATCGCACGCCCTTCGTTTAAATACGAGGCGAGGCACAGCCTTCGGAAGACCCTACCAATTAAGTGAGTCACGAGAACTAAGCCATCAGACGGAATGTCACTCGTGCATAAGACACGATCATGGAGGTCGGTCCATCGAACTCCGCGATCGTGCACGGCTCCTCAAGACCGAGATGGACGGCTCCTTTCGAGGATTCGACAAACTTGAAGACCGCTCACTCAACAATTTGTTTTCGTCCCCTTACATTCACTAAGTGAACAAAAACAAGGGGGAAAAGAGTGCGGAGATATATAATCGGCGATCGTCCCTATCCCATTACATACGGCGATCGTCATTAGTCAAATGTTTGTGCAGCGATCGAATTTGTTGTATAAGTTATCTATACGAGTTTATCAATCCACGCAGACTTACGCTAACAGCAACCTCTCCTCACACATTTGTGCAAAAGTCAAGCAAAAGACTCAAAGTAGCAATCATTCAAATGACAAATCGAAGATCAAATATTCGTTTCATTGCTCATTATCTTAGAAGTACGTACAAGGTCGCCCGAAGGCTTAAATACAAAAGGAAAGCTACAAATTACAAGCAAATTGAAAGCAATTAAAAGAAAAGTGCCTCAGGCCCCTGCCTGGCCTTCGCCTTCGGCCCCCGGACGCGATCGCAACCCTTCACCGGCCTGCGGAGCAGCCTCCCCATCCTCCGGGGCATCCGGATGAACGAGGTTCGCCGGGATCGGATACCAGCTTAGATCCACACCAATGTCCGCGAGATCCAAGATCGGCACGGAGAAATCAGGGTGAAGAGGACGCTCCAGCGCGTACGCTTTAAAATTGTCAGCTAAAGGGCCGACCTCCAATCCTCCTTTCTTAGCAACTCGGATCGAGTCAGCAAACGCCATATAATAGGCGAACTCACTGACAAACTCCACGTTACGAAAGGGATTGGCCTCGGTCGCCTCTTGCTTTCCCTTCAGTTCAGCCAGCGCTTGTTGCACGCCCTGGAGCTCGGCCTCCTTTGCAGCCGTCGCCCCCTTCGACTCTGCCAACTCGCTGGTCAGCCGTGCGATGGTCACTTTCAGACGATCGGCCTCCATCTCAGCGGCCTTCTGTGCCCACACGGCATTAGTCATCCGGTCCCGAAAGCGATCGACCGTCACCCGGGATAGCTTGGCATCTTTTCTCGCCAGCTCAAGCTCCTGGCTTGTCCGCTTAGCAGTCTCCAAAGAGTCCTTCTCCATCACCGCAATCTTGTCAGCGAACTCGGCGTTCTCTTTTCGAGCCGCCTCGAGGTCCGCCTGCAGGCGAGCAGCGGAAGGACGCCCTTCGAACTCTTGCGCAGCTTGGACAGCCATCGTTGCCGTCTGAAGAGAGAGGGCGAGGACAGCCTGCATTGTACTCCCAGATCGCTGACGAGCAATCGCATCTAGGTCGGTCGTCCACGCCTTCGGTAGAGCAGAAACGACCCGATTGACGTACTGCGGGATGTCGCAGGGTTCGCGAGGAGATCGGCTCGCCAAGAAGTCCACCACCATCGGCGAACAAGTTGGATCAGCTCTACGGATCCTGCATCGGAACCACACAAAAAGTTAACACATCTCCTACGCGAATATCCAGTGTCAACTCAGCAAGCTAAGCTTACCTCTCGGATCTTTCAGGATCGCGGCCAAAATATGGCTTCCCACGAGGAGTCTCGGCCTCAGCGATCGCCATCTCTCGCAAAAAAGCCGCAGAGGGAGGCTCGCTCTCCGGAGAAAGAACGGTGATCGGAGGAGCGGCGATCGGCACCTCGTTGGCAGGGGCAGAAACCGGAGCCTCTTCCGGCCTCGGCCTTTTGCGATTCATTCGAAGCCCCTCCTCCGGAGATCCCTCCTCAGCCACGATCGGCTCCACGCGAGGCTCTGCCTCCGGAATAATTGGCAGCGCAACAGGTGGAGCCCGAGACGACTTCTTGTGGCGGAGACGACCCAGAACTCCAGGATTCGACATGGCGATCTCCGACGGGGGCTCCAAAAAGCGAGGAAAGCGAACCTCTGCAGTTAAGACGATCGATCAACAGTTAGGTATTTTCCTCAAATAAGACGATCGCCAAGAAAGTGAAGGTCGCAGAAACTCATACCTGGCACCGAGAGATGTCTCGGGAAGTGGAATAGCCGAGCCGAAAACCAACGACTCTCCTTATTGATCCGGTTAGCGTCAAGGTCGTCGTCCGACAAGCTCCGTATCCGCTCCCAGACAACTAGGAACTCAAAGGGCAGCTCCTCGATCGTCGGGATATGAAAACCTGCAAAACCGAAATCAAATTAGATCAGTTCAGATCACATCCGAACAAAGGGAGAGTCTAAACCCTTACCGGGATTCCTCTCCCAAAACTCAGTGGGGATCTCCAGCTCGCCCGAAGGATTGTCGCTCGCAGAAGCCCTCCACGCGCCGGCGACCCAAAACCACTTCGTCGGGTCGCCCCGCGCCTTATTCGGGACTCCGAGGATAACCCAGCCAGATCGGTCTTGAATATGGTGACCTCCGACCGACCCTTTCTGAGTCGTCATATTGAACAAATGGTTCATCTCCGACGGCGATGGGAGGAGGTACAGGCGGTGACCGCCGAACAGAGTGAGAGTGCAGATTATCTGGAGCCAAGCGTTCGGCGTCAGCTGAAGTGGCGCCACGTTCCAAGCAGCCAGCAGGTGGGAGACAGCAAAAGATAGAGGGAAGCATAGCCCGACCTCCATAATCGCCTCATTCACAGCGACCTTACCCATCGGGGGTTGATCGGCACGCTCATTCTCTGCCGGCGCAAATATTTCCACATCTGAAGGAACGTGGAACCTCGTCCTCCAGACGGCCAGATCTTTCCTGGTCGCCGAACTCCGGATTTGGCCAAACGACCACAAAGATCGCTGCGCAGCCCGGTACTGCGACCGTTTGGCAAGCTGATAGGGGTAGGCGATCGAGTAATCCCGGAAATCGAATATTGGAGACGGACCGGCCAACTTCTCCATAATCTAAGCAAAATCCAGATAGGCCCGACCGAAAGCACTGTGCTGCTCCCAGTGGGCCCTAATCGCCAGATCACTCTCCATATGCGATCGTCTGTGTTCAGCGGCGGCCTCCTTAGCGACGTCGGCTTCATTAAACAAAGCCTCGACTTCAGCAGGATCAATTCCGGCCCGGATGGCCTCTGCGGCCGTCTCCAGATGGAAGTCAGAAGAAGGTCCTCCCCGGACGGTCGATGTCCTGGCGGCGGAACTGGTGCCCACTCCGTGAGATGATTATGTTCCAGCCATTCTCAAAGAAAGAAAGGAGAGAAGGATTTTTCTTACCCAAAGATGGAATTGATCGACGATCGGCAATAAGATCTTCAGAAAAATCTTCAGCAAGTCCTTCTTTCACCAGTAAATGCGCGTAAGAATGAACACTGCAACACTACGCCCTTTTATAGGAGATGGCAGGGACTCGTTTGCAAATAAAGAGAATCTCAGGGGTCGGAAGTGCAGCTGTCGCATTTATTGACTCTCTCGAGACCCGCGTACGCGTCTTTTCAAAGACGCGTCAGACGAGGAGTCATTAATGACCGTTGATATCCTCCAACAGAAGCCCGACACGTGCGCGGAGACTTTTCCACGCCCATTGCCATTTCCCGCGTAGTTTAACGGCCAACCAGGTCGTCCAAATTCAGTTTCAATCAGCTTAATGACGATCGCCAGTTCAGTAAAATGCAAAGACACTCGCCATAATTCAGCGATCGCCAGCAGAAGCACCTCACCCCACGTTTCCAACGTAGGAGTGAGCTGGGGGGCAATTGTTGTGTCAAGATTTATACATCTCGACAGGCGATCGACTATAAGGCCGAGCGACCGAGTACACAACCAGTTAAGCTATGGCGAACTCGCCTAAAGCGAAGATACCAGACCGCCTTCAGGCATCTAGCGATTGACTCCCAAGGTGATCGCCCTTTGGCATTCAGCGACCGTCTCTGATATCCGACCTAAGACGATCGTCCCGCGTCACCTGCTGAAACCATCGTCCGTCCAAGTTTACGAAGACTGTCATAAAGCAGCTCCCATGTGCGAGTCCCCGACAGCCACCGCGATTTCCGGATCGTTGACCACAGCCTGGCACCACCTCACCACCTACCGACAAGCCCGCCAAAAGGTACAAAGTGGGGCCGCCCGTGACAGCGACTCGGACGCGTGCAGGCCTCTCATTGGACCGCACGGTTGACTACCAGCAACTCCTGCAGACGTTGGAGGGACAAACCCATGATCGCCCGCTTATTATAATACAGCAAAGGCGATCGCCCAGCACATAAAAGTGCTATATATAGAGGACCTCCGTCTACTGGAAAAAGGTTCCGCATTCAGTACACGAATTATTCATTCGGTTCAAACATTCTCCATCAAGTTCAGAGAAAATACATACAAACATACATAATCTCAGGCTACCGGCTTCCTCACCGGAATCTACCTTAGGATTTTTCTCTCAGCACCTCTCAACCAGAAGACAGTCGGCAGAGGCAAGAAGTCTCCACAGGTCTGATTCGCAAGCCTCGAGCTCAGATTCATAGCAACTACACGCCGTGAGAGGCGGTCGATCTCTCGCCGCCGTCACAGTTCACCAACTCTGTTACAAGGACTCACAGAGCATCACATCTGGTTCTTCCGGCAATCTACACGCTCACAAGCTTAGATAACTAGAATCGTTGCACTCATTGTAATAGTATTCTAACATTAATACTTGTATCCCCGAATATTCGTATTAATAATATCTCGCGAGAGCATTCAAGCCCGGGATTAACAACCCCGGCAAGTCTTGTGTTATTTATTCTTTCCCACGGAAGTGTTCTCACACCTTGTTTGCTATCCATCCATTCCAACAATATCTATCTCCGGATAATATTTTGGGTAGCAACAAAGAGGTGGCCGATTTTATTACTTTTCATTGCTCAAAATTTTCGATTTTTTTTGTGTGTGTTTAATTGTGGATCTTGACTTGTGTCTTGGATTCCACAATTTAGTTAACACAATATTTTTCTAAAATACCACAAATATTCAAGAAAAATAGAGAGAAAAATCGAAAGGAATTTTGGAAGGAGAAATTCGGCTGATCCCCTTGCTGTGCAAATTTAGTCCGGTAGATTGTTGCCCACATGACATTCGGACGTAGGCGGGATATACTCTAGAAGATCTTGAGGTAGAAATACAAGAAGATCGGAGAGAAACACGAAGAAGGACAAATCGACCAAAAGGGATTTTTCTACCACTTCGCGTCAAAGGTAAAAATTACCGACTCCCATGCGTAAATATATTTATTTAATTGTTTATTAATCTGTTTAGTTAATTAGTTGACAAGCCTAAATAGATCCGGTTTTTACGTTGGTTAGTTTATAAAACCTTTTATTAAATTATCATCACCAACTCGCTTCCGCTGCGTTTTATATTCCAACAGTCCTCAAGCTCAAAATCGACTTAGGAAGGCCGACATCTCTCTCTCTCTCAAAGTTTGGAGACGAAAAACAAAAAGGAAAGCTGAAGTGAAATGAAAAACGAACTTCATTATATTAAACTGCATAACTCATTACGTACGTTATCCTTCATCATTAACATACGTAATGCACTTTAGCGTACGGTATTCGTCTCACATAGCGTACGTAATCATCATCACAGAACTAACTGAACTGTTTTGTTAACATGCTTACGTACGTAATGTTTCCTCCATAACGTACGTAACATGTACATTGACTTGCTACAGTACCACCCACATTACGTACGTAATACGCCATGCATAACGTACGTAATGGCCGAGGTTGACTCGCTGTCCACATCCTCCGTCGAAAGCTGCCGGCACAGGGTCCCACCTGCCGACCATAACTCAGTCGTCTGATTCCCATGTTACATACGTAATGTCCCGGCCACAACGTACGTAACTCTTGTGATTTAGCGTACGTAAGTCTTCAACATTAGCATACGCTAAGTATTCTATACTTAGCCAATTTCAACTGTTACCGCCTGTCTCGACATACCGAAAACACATATGCACTTACTGAATACATATACTGAATCCAATAGTATTCTCATACGATATACCTCATATCAAAAGTGCGATGACCTGATACACGATATCCTCAATTGTAATTGTCTACCAAATACGACAATTATACAAGTACAGTTGCCTCAGTCTTTCTATTATTTTATCCATACGACACAGATTCCACGCTGTACAATATAACTCGGATAAAATAATATCAAACAACAGTAGTAGAAATTCCAGATATTACATTCTACAACACTTAAAATAAGTTTCGGCCTCGAAACTTGCAATCCGTCATAAAAACAAACAAACATACCGTTCAACCAAAATATTCCAAGGCCATCACGACAACGATCAATCATCATCATTACTAAATAACCAAAAGAGTACACTTACAAATACGGATGTCGACGATCGCCTGAGATACTAGCAAGCGATCTCACTGTACAGTCCCAATACGCTTACAATCACAATTCCTTGAGTCTCAACGAAATTATATCATCGTCAAATGAAATAATCTATCCGTGACAAATCCTGTTTGCCTGATCGCATGATCAAGTTTCAATTCCGATAAAACGACTAATATCCGATATATCTGTGAAACAACTATCCAAAACAATGACAATCAATCCCGAAACATCGGCACAAAATTCGAATGCTTATATGATCATTAACAATGATCAACCAACTAACTAACCGAGAAGATCATCGATAAGATATCTCCAATACGATTAATCCAATGGTCAAAACACAACTAAGATTATCATCAACATGATAAACTCCAATATGACCAACCAGAGGTCAAAACACAGTCAAGAATATCATCAACATGACAAACTCTATTATTACCAACGAATGAGCAACAATAATCGGGAATACCTTCACACGGTAAATTCCAACACGATAAACACAGAACCACAGAGACAGATATACGGAAGAGCAAAATTCTCGAAACGCTAAACAAATCACATACAGTGGATCTCAACGAAACACATCCGGTTGGTGAACATACCCCTCGGCATACGAACACCCAATCAAGCCGACGAAAATAACCAATCATACCTGGAGTGGAGACGACCGTTCAACATCTAAAACAACCAACATGGGGTCACCATCCCCAAATCTGCAAAAGAAATCATTCAAAAATCACTATGGTAAAAATCGCGCTATTACCATACCAATGGAATTACATAGCACATATGCCCCGATTTCGCAAAATCCAAAGTTCCAAAATTACATCATGTGCATGAATCTACAACACGCAGCATATTTCTCTTATCCGATAAATCAATCTATCATCCTTGGATAACCAAACGACCATACCAAAGTTCGGATCCCTATTCATCGTTCCACATTGATATATTATCCAGTTCGTGAGTCACACTCACAACTTCACCATGATACGTAATATACACTAAATGCGTATGGTTATTAATCACATTTTCAAAACCAGTTTGAAATCATATAGTCTTGTCAAAAGACAAATTTTCGAAAATTCTTTCAAGAGTTTGAAAACTCAAAACATAAATTTTCGTAAGACCACGAAATCAATTTTAAAAATTAAATCGGCTCGCTGGTGCCAAGTTCTCGATAAAAATTCTTTTCGAATACACACGATTAAATAAAATGGAATTTATGCAAATGCTTGACCATATCCATACTCCTGTATACCAATTCGGTTCGTTACCAAATTCACTGATATTCCATCGGAAAACCACACGATGAAATTCCAAAATCTCAATATATAGACTCTGATAAAAACTCCTCCTCCACATACTACTCGCAACGTCAATCCTTAATCCATCCTGGATCACCTCAAATATGATATGACAAAACATTGAAACAAATCAACAAATCAAACACAGCGAAAGACTTCCCGAGAAGTTCCATTTGAACAAGTAAACCAAAGCCTCGAAAGGCGGAAATAACATAGGTAAACGATTGGTAAAGTGTTTTACAAATCTCGGGAGTTTTAGAAGATAGGAAAGTCTTTTGAACATTAGGGACTCAGCCCGTATCTCGTTCCGCATTAAAATAAGTTTAAAAAGTAGAAAATCCTTCTGGACCTCAAGTCCTCAGTTATAAAACTATTTCAAAATCGATTGGGTCTCGACCCAAAAATCATTTTCCATAAAACATCCGTGAAATATTCATTTTGAACAGTATCATTTTCAAATGCTCAAAAGCAGTGCATATATCTCAAAATGAATTAACATGCTACATGCTCTTCTCAACCATGCACAATATTTCTCCCAAATGCACAATTTCGTTCCAAAATCTAACCAACATACTGATTTCCAAAATCATAGTTTCTCAAGATCATCAATCCTGTCCCACTCTGACATCTCATACTGTAACGCATGATATCTGCTGAATCTCAAAACGTATCAACTTAGAACGGCAATAAATCTCAATGAAATTCAAAAATCCAAATACTTACAGATCGTGAAGCCGACGATTCCCCGTGATACTGGCACATGTCTCGACTCAAGGAAATACTCGACACGGATATTTTCAAAACACACATTTTGCCAAATCAGTTCGACTCAAGAACACAATACATCTCATTCCAGAGAATCTTGTTAACACCATTTGGAAAAGTTATAACAAGCCCAGTACGATACTGGCAAATCCGATAACGCACAAGCCTGAGTGAACAACAAAAAAATTCGCGGCTCCAATATTTGTCAATCGACAAGTCGAATGACGCGACAAAAACACGACTCCACTCGACCCGACTACCTAGGTTTTCTCAACCTAAGCTCCGATACCATATTCTGTAACACCCCCAAATTTAACCGGAAATGTTACAGCGCCGTAGGCCACGATATGGAACCCACAAGGCTGAAGGAAATTTTCGCAAACATTTACAAATACCCAAGAGGCCAACGACGGTACTATCTTTAAAAATTCACTAAGACTTATAAAATCCATTAATCAAAAACCATCGTAAAAACTCATTTGAAATCGCAAGGCCAAACGGCCGACACTCAAAAGTTTAGAAAACGATTTCCAAAGTAATCTCAGTAACCATATACCAAAAGAGCATTTCAAAATACTCACGCAGCAGAAAAAGACAAACCATAAAGATACTCTAGCAGCGGAATACAAGAACCAATCAACAAACTCAATGCACAAAACACGTCCTAGCCAGTATCCTCCGGGAAGCTCATCTCTTCACGACCGCTACAAGCTCGATACTCCAAGAACCTAAAAATAAATCCCACGATGGGGTCAGCCATAATATCCAACAATGATGACCGTCACATCATATTAATAATTACATACCAATGAGAATACAACATAAGAATACGACTAATGAAATCTTACCGCCATAACTTTGCTTACTCAAGTAATTCTCATCAGAATAACCATTATCACATTTCACATCCCGTACTCGATTAACCAATAAACTCGAACATAGTATCTATATTGTACCTCAAACAATACTCAAGATTCTCAAATTATCATAACCAACTCACAATACAGAAATATACCATTTCTGACCAATACGATCCATCGAATAACATCATCAAATCCCAAGACGATAACCGATTGTCCATCAAAGACAAATACCAAAGGAAATACGTAACATACCTCGAGATATGAAGTGCCACGACAATCATATCAGTCTAATCCGAGATCAGATCAATGCAATACGGACACGTCCTAACACAAGACCTACAAATGCATACTCATATGACCACGTCAATATGCTCAAAACAATATCAACAATGTATACTCAATGGAAATCCCATGACCCAGCGCCCTCAACATAGGTCCCAAGATGATCCTACAAGATCAACACTGTAACACCCCCAGAGCCATCCAGGATTATTACAGCGTCGTGGGCCCCGAGATGGAACCCACAAGGCTAAAAGAAATTTTCGCAAACATTTACAACCGCCCAAGAAGCTAACGACAGTACTATTTTAAAAAAAACATTTGAAGACTATATAAAATTTGTTTATCAAAACCGTCGTACAAATCTCGTTTGAAATGACAAGGCCTGACACGCCAGAACTCAGCAATTTAAAAACATACGTTAAGCTATCGCTTACACGTACTATAGAATAGATTTAGAAAATGATTGCCAAATTAACATAAGTTACCAGATACCAAAAGGCCATTTAAAAATACTCACGCAGCGAATAAAGATAAACAATTAAAATACTCTAGCAGCAAAATACAACAACTGATCAGAAACTCAATACACAAATACATATCCTAGCCAGTATCCTCCGGGAAGCTCATCTCTCCATGACCGCTACAAGCTCGATATCCAAAGAACCTAAAAAGAAAGCCCACGACGGGGTCAGCCATAATATCCAACAATGATAACCATCACATCACATCAATAATTACATACCAATGCAAATACTAAGTAAGAATACGACCAATGTAATCTTACCGCCATAACTTTACCAAACTCGTAATAATTCTCATCAGAATAACCATTATTGCAATGCACATCTCGTTATCTCGATTAATCAATTAAATCAAATATAACGCCCATACGGTACCTCAAGCAATACCCAAGATCCTCAAAACATCATCATACTCGCAATACGGTAGTATACTAACTCTGTCCAATTCGATCTATCGAAAATAAACATCATCAAATCTCGACACGACAATCGATTGTCCATCCCAGGACAAGAATCAATAAGTAAAATATGGAACATACCACAAGATATGAAATGCCACGACGAAATCACGTCAGTCTAATCCAAGATCAAATCAACACAACATACGGACATGGTCATAATGCAAGACCTACAAATGCATACTTATATGACAACGTCAATATGCTCACAACAATAACAACAATGTATACTTATGGCAAACTCATAATATACATATGCACAACAACAATACATGGCAATCCGATGATCCAGCGTTCACTGCCTAGATCCCCCGATGATCCCGTCAGACCAACCCGAGGTGGAAAACACGTCCGATGATCCAGCGCATGCTAGCATAGATCCCCCGATGATCCCGTCGGACCAACACGAGGTGGACATATGACAACAATGCACAACTGCACAAAACAACAGTACACAATACATGACAACAACAATGCACAAATGCATGACAACAACGATACACGAATGTATCACGACATGATCGACACAAATGATAAAAATGATTAGAGTACTTGCCCCGAGTCCTTCGAGAGCGATCTCAATGTCTAAACCATCACGAACCATTATCCCCAATATTCGACGGTCCATAGTATTACAGATTACAGATAATTCATATCTTCGTCTTTATCACAATATATCCTCGATATACAAGTATACCAAAAGTAAATCATATACATTATGATTTAGATTCCCAAAACTTGAATATGATTTATAATCTCAAATCTCCTGTGATTACGATTATAAACATTGCTACACGAATTATAAACGAATGAAACGAAAACCATTCATTAAATACTATAAACTGACCAAGTAATAACTTACCTCGATACCGATGAAGCCGTTACCAATTCCATCACCGTCATCTACAAGTTCTTCGGTCCCGACCAAAGTAATTCACGAACATACTCGAACACGACCGCAGCATACGGTTATAATCACAGATCAATAATATCAACCTATTGAAGTAATCAATTAACACATATCCGATAATAATCAACAACCGCTAAAACTAATTCACAAACCCAACGGCTCAACAATATCTCAATTAACCACAAGTCTGATCAAACCAACTTAAACGATCACGAATTCATAACCGAAACA
Source organism: Orobanche coerulescens (assembly GCA_033398695.1). NCBI lineage: Eukaryota > Viridiplantae > Streptophyta > Magnoliopsida > Lamiales > Orobanchaceae > Orobanche > Orobanche coerulescens. The sequence continues at coordinate 3,989,777 of CM065810.1, forward strand.
GAATATACTACCCTGCCTGTTGACTTAGCGCACGTTAATTACTTAACGTAGCGTGCACTAAGTTGCTCCCGTTAGTGTGCGCTAGCCAGTAGGCTTAGCGTGCGCTAATGACATGCAGTTGCATGTATTTCGGATACCGATCAACATATGGCGATTATCAAGAACACTAAGTGATTCTGAGCCATGTTCAAAGCTATAAAAACAACGAAGTCCGATATCCTTTAACATACAAACAACCATTCAACTTATAATCCAAGTCCTATATCCATATATCATCTTCCTCAATATCAACATCATGAAACATTAAGAACATAACAACACTTTTATAATTACTGCTTATCAGAATCTAAACCACATACATTTGGAGTTTACAGGCCATCCTTTATTTGTGAATCAGATGGCACTTCAAAGACCTGAAAAATAAAATGCATCTTGCACTAAGAAATAGAAAGCCTCCAGTCATTACCATTTTTCCACCAAAGAAAACTCGGACGACAAGTCGATACAAAAGTAGGAGCACGTTAGAAATAAAGATAACTAAAAATTGCCAAATGAGTTGAACAAGGACATACAAGACTCCTGATTTATAACTTATCAGCATGGAAAATGCCTGTTTCAACTGCCACAATATGAAGAAAGTGCATCAAACTTTGAAATGAAAACAAAAACGAAACAAAAACAGAGAAAAAATTGCAACATTCAGATAATACAAAAGAATTTAGAATACCCAATTTATTTGAAAATTCAAAGCCACTGGCCGTAGAAGTGATTCCGTTAGAGTAATCAGGATAAGCAAAAGACAACCGATGAAAAAGAGATGCGTGTAGATAACCAGCAAACGCACAATAAATTCTGACCAGATAACCAGGCCAGTCAACAGCAGAATTGCGAGACCCCAGCACCCTAGGTTGCGTGAGCCCTCAACAAGCAAAGAAACCCAACCACAGGCACACAATCTCCAGACCCAGGGAATCAAACATCAAACTAAAAACAATCTGCAACAATCACGAGAGGAATACGCCAAACGCAACTCAGAAGAAGGACTGCGAAACAACTCGCCAGACCAAATCGCGACAGAGCCGACGCCCAAGAACCGCCGCTATTCTCAACCACAACAAACTGCGCAATAAACCAGACTAATCAACACCAAAGCAGCAATCACAAAACAAACAAAACCAGAAGAAAATCAATCCCTAGACAGATCGATAAAAAATCGCCCACCGCAGAAGTCAACAGCGATTCGTCAATCAGCAAACCGCACATGAAAATTTCGATTATTAGTATATAAATGAAGCTAAAGACATTCCAATTCTAATTTGTTAAAGTAGTACTCTGAATGAAACTCAAGATTCAGGAAATGGGATGGAGATTGGCCGATGAAAAGGGAATAAAATCGCCCTAAAATCGCCTATTAAATCGCCGCTCATCCCTTTATAAGTAACACGACTATAATACAACTCTATTAGAGACTATATAGTCCAAAACACATTTTCAATTCAAATATATTTACAGCATCAAACACAAAGACTATAATACTATTTCTCATTCTACTTTGATTATACCAAAACATAATACTTTTACAACTTAATCATCAAACACAATCATCAACCGTAAAAAATACAAGAAACGCAAAATTAAAAATAGGGTTTATACAAAATTAAACCTAAAAAAACAAGCACCAAAATTAAAAATAGGATTTATACCCAATTGATATCGTTAAACAAGCTCCAATAATCGTGAGGAGAAGCCCCAATCGAAACCGTTGTGTAGAAGCCCTAATTCAAACACAACTGCCGCGATGACGCCCTTCATCGCACCGCCGCTGGGCCGGTCGGAGACCTTGGCTCCTTTTATTCCACTGGAGATTGGTCTTTGAACCATGTTGAGCGCGACCGATGCTCTGATCGACGGTGGAGAACCGACGGTACTTCATCCGTCGGACTCACGATGTGCTGGAAGAAAAAAATTCTCGCGGTCGGGCAGAGATGGAGTGAGAGAGAGTGAGATGGGGGCAACGGCAATAGGGATATTATATCGCTATCATTTTGACTAGAATTTCATTTTTGTCCCTATATTTGTAATTCTTTCAATTTGGTCCCAATCAATTCTAATATTTTTTTCAGATCTGGTCCCATAAGCCTTTAAATTAAATCAAGTCCTATCATTTTATACTTAATTTTTATCTTAGTTTCATAAAATTTATGTTTTCTTATGAGAATTTAATATTTATATATACTCCTATTTAAATTGTAGGATTCGACAACCAAGGGCTAGATAAGATCTATTCATAAGGATCAAGCATTTTTCATTCAAGTCATCTCAATTTCAGCTTTTAAGTTCCGCAAATATTTTACAAAATGTTAGTTTCGTAACGACTTTCAATTTTTACAGGTTTTTCTTATTTTAAAAATATATTCATAAAATACTATAAGAAAAATCGGGTCGTCACAATTTTTATAGGTTTTTCCTTATTTTCCGTCTATTTTTTTCTTCCCTTGCAATGCTTTTTTTTAAAGATCAACGGTAACACCTAATTTGGTATTACCATAGATACTATGGCAACACCGGTTACTATCAACTGTAACGATAAAAAAAGTATTAGCGTAGATCAATTTTAAGGCATCTATGCTAACACTTTTGCTTGTAACATCGAAATAAACGTTGCTGAAGGCCATTTGTGGCGTAGTGATCCGCAAAGGAGAAGGAAGATTAACCAACTTATCTCAAGAAAACGAACTACATAATACAAATCACCCAAATCATATTAATATCATCATACTCCGGTAATCCATCTCATAATCATGCTTATCAACTTGTTTATGTAATAATCATCAACTCAAGAACATCAACATTCAATCCAAAACGAAATCCAAAGATGAAGAGTGATTACCTTTTTGAAGGAATGGATTGAATCCCAAGTTTGAATCTATTTCCAAGAATCGCCAATGATTTAAAGAACAAAGCTTTAATCCATGATTTCCATCTTTAATCTTGTTAAAGAGAATCATCCCTCAGTGTTTAGGAACTCCAAAAGTCCTCCCAAGGCTCTCTCTATCGGTTGCAAGAAGAGAATGGACGAAATGCTTCATAATACCCGTCTGTCCCCTTATATAGAGTACATTACTAGTGTGCGCTAACATCTCATGCTTAGCGTGCGCTACGGCTTTAGCGTGCGCTAACTGACTTTATTAGCGTGCGCTATCGCAGTCCAGGGGCTACTGTCTGGCTTCGTACATGCGCTTACGTACGTAATGCCCATGCATTAGCATACGTAATTTATACTCTCTAGCGTACGCAAGTCCTTGCGTTTAGCGTGCGCTAATATCAGTTGACTCGTTTGTCTGTATGCTCCGAAGACTGGTCCACACGCCGAAAGTGCTGACGAGGATAAGATTCCTTTTTGTCCAATATACCATTAGCGTGCGCTAACCTTTAGGGTTTAGCGTGCGCTAGTACTACATTACAAACATCCGTTGACTTATCAGAACGTGCGCCGAAAGTGGCCTGGTCGACACGCAGATTCCTTCTGATCTGTTCTGCACTAGCGTGCGCTATGATTTTACCTTTAGTGTGCGCTACACCTGCACGTTAGCGTGCGCAGTGAATGAGTATTAGCGTGCGCTAATCAGGCTATGCTTAGCCATTTTTAGCTATTCTTGTACAACGTCTCATCATACAGAATACGAACATATGGCATACTGAATACATATACTTCTTACATCCAATTGTCGACCAAGTACGACAATTATACCAATACAGATGTCTCAGTCCTTCATTTATTTTATTTATACTGTACAGATTCCACGCTGTACAATATAACTCGGATAAAATAATATTAAACAACGGTAGTAGAAATTTTGGATATTACATACTACACCACTTAAAATAAGTTTCGTCCTCGAAACTTGCAATCCGTCATAGAAAAACAAACAAACCGTTCAACCAAAATATTTCGAAACCATCACGACAACGATCAATCATCAGCATTCCCGAATAACCGAAACAGCATACTTACCAATGCGCAAAGTCGACGATCTCTTGAGATACTAGCAAGTGACCTCACTATAGAGTCTCAATACGCTTACAATCACAATTCCTTGAGTCTCAACAAAATATATCATCTTCGGATGGAATAATCTATTCGTGTCGAATCCTGTCTGCCTGATCGCACAATCAAATCCCAATTCGGATACAAATCAATAATACACGATACATCTGTGAAACAACTGCCCAAAACAACGACATAAATTCCGAAACATCGACACAAAATCTGAACGCTCATATGATCACCAACAAAGTTCAACCAATAAATTAACCGAGAATATCATTGACATGATAAACTCCGATACGACCAATCCAAAGGTCAAAACATAATCGAGAATAGCATCAACATGATAACTCCAATATAACCAACGAACGATCAACGATAATCGAGAATATCTTCACACGAGAAGTCCCAACACGGTCAACACAGAACCACGGAAACAGATATACGAAAGAATAACATTCTCAAAAATGACACACCAACCACATGTTGGGAAGTAAACGCAGCGGAAGCAAAGTTTGGGAAAGTTGATGATAGCGTTTTACGCATCTACGAGCATTAGATCTATTTAGGCATGCTAATTAATTAATTACTAAGACTAATAAGCAATTTAAATATTATTTATTATTTATTAATTAAATATGTTGATTAATTAAAATATCCTAATCTAGATCCAAGATCATAGGATATTACCTTTTGAAGCGTGTTGGTTACTTCCATCTTGATCGCCTTGTATTTCTACCTTTAGATCTTCTAGAGTATGATCCGCCTTGAACCGGACGGTGTGTGGGCAACGAGCTACCGGATCTTGTTTGGACACCTATGGATCGGCCGAGATAATATGCCTCACAATTCTCGATTTTCTTTTCTTCAAGTAATTCCGATATGTAGCAAGAATTAAAGTGTTCTCTCAATTGTGGAATCAAAGACACAAGTCAAGATCCACAATTAAACACTTAGAAGAAAAAAATCGAAATTCCTTGTGTATGAAAAAGCATCAAATCGGCCAACACCCACAAGTCCTATTTATAGGCTATTGGACTACTACTAGGATCTTAAGGAGGATTATGGAAGGACTCCCAATTAATTCATCTTACCTTATTAGGACTCTTCCTAATATATGATGAATCTATTAATATCAACTTAGTCCACTAAAAAGTTGATATTGTACTTCCTACCAAAATCCCAAATTACGAAATTGGGCTCCTTATTAAATATATTATTTCCCGTGTTTAAGATATCGAATGTCCATTAATTAATTATAAGCTACTGACAGCTTTAATTAATTAATATCTTATCCAAGAGTAGTACCACTCGAACCTTATTATTATATCGGAATTAAATCCACCTGCAGGGTTTAATATAATAATCATTATCGAGCTTCTCAAGGGGACATCATCAACCCGCACGAGTCGGGACACGATTTCTAGTAATAATAATAATTGTCGTATAAACAATATTATTGCCCAAGATACGAGGCTTATTGAGTCGATCATTTTGACTCTCACCTATGATAAATCAAAGCAATAATTATTATAAATACACAATTAAATATTATATACTTAGAATTAAGAAATAATAATTATTCGAGATTTACGTTCTTCTTACAGTCAGTACAGAAGACACTATCTCACCTCGATCCTGTTCAACGTATGCAAATACGCTAATGTATGCTAATATTCAAGACCAACTATTCTCAAGCATACACTACAACCCTTTATATAATTTGTCTAATAATTATATAGGTTGTGAACTATTATATTATTTTAAGGCACCGATAATGTGATCTTCCGTGTGACACCAACACACCACATTATGTACAATATAAAATAATTAGACATTTCATTTGCATAACCATAACGTGAATAAATATGCAAAACATGTGATTAAATGTAATTAATATTCTCATAGGTAGTAACAGGGAATTTAGGTAATACAAGTATAAAGTATGCTTTGCAGTATACAATCCTAACAATCTCCCACTTATACTCAAAGCATGCTTTTAAGTATACTACTCTATTACATAATCTCTCATTTCTCCCACTTATACTCAAAGCAATGCTGACATACACCATAATCCAATTCCTTCCACATGCCTTTCAAAAACTTTTGAAGGTAGGCCTTTCGTGAAAGGGTCAGCAAGATTATCTTCCGATGCAACCCTGGCTAAAACTACGTCTCCTTCCTTTATGAAGTGTCGTATGATGTGGTACTTGCGGTTGATATGTTTACTTGCCTGATGGGCTCGTGGTTCCCTTGAATTTGCGACTGCACCAGTATTATCACAATAAAGTGTAATACCCTCTGGCAAATCGGGAATCACATCTAAGTCCTGCAGGAAGTACTTGAGCCACACTGCCTCCTTGGCTGCCTCAGAGGCTGCCACGTACTCGGCTTCCATGGTAAAGTCCGAGATGCATTTATGCTTCACACTCCTCCAACTAATGGCTCCACCTCCCAGGCTAAACACATAACCCGAAGTAGACTTGGACTTTTCTTTGTCCGATGAAAAATCTGAGTCAGTGTAACCCACCGGAAGCATGTCGTCTGATTGATATACAAGCATGTACTCCCTAGTACTTCTCAGGTACTTGAGTATGTGCTTGACAGCAATCCAGTGTCCTGGTCCTGGGTTTGACTGATATCTAGCATCCATGCCCACGGCATGACAGATATCTGGTCTAGTACAAAGCATAGCATACATGAGACTTCCCATAGCAGATGCATAAAGGACCATCTTCATGTCATCTATCTCCTTTTGTGTCTTAGGATACATGTTCTTAGATAGTTGAATTCCATGTCTGTAAGGTAGAAAACCTTTCTTGGAATTCTCCATGCTAAACCGCTTCAGCACTGTATCGATATAGGATGCCTGGGATAAGCACAACATCCTTTTCTTCCGATCACGAAAGATCCTGATTCCAAGGATGTGTCCTGCTTCTCCTAGATCCTTCATATCGAACTGCTCAGATAGCCATACCCGTACGTCCGACAATTCCTTCACGTTGTTTCCAATCAGAAGAATATCGTCTACATACAGTACAAGAAACACCAACACGTTTCCATCGCATTTCTTATACACACAACTCTCACTCGGACATTGGACGAATCCATATGACTGGACAACTTCGTCAAAACGAGTGTTCCAAGATCTAGATGCTTGCTTAAGTCCATAAATGGATTTCTTAAGTTTGCACACCAAGTGCTCTTCTCCTTTAGCAATGAATCCTTCTGCTTGGCGCATATAGATTTCCTTGTCTAGACTCCCATTCAAGAATGCAGTCTTGACATCCATATGCCAAATCTCCAGATCCAAATGTGCAGCTATAGCTAAAAGAATCCGGATTGACTTAAGCATGGCTACCGGCGAAAAGGTTTTATCATAATCGATACCCTCTTTTTGAGTGTAACCTTTTGCAACAAGCCTCGCTTTGAAGGTTTCAACCTTCCCGTCACGTCCTTTCTTTCGCTTGTAGACCCATTTACTCCCAATGGCTTGTATACCATCTGGTAGCTCTACTAGCTCCCACACTTGATTGGAATCCATAGATCCCATTCCTGATTCCATTTCTACTTGCCAGGAGTCAGCATCTTTATCTTGGATTGCCTCCTTATAGGTCCAGGGATCTGATTCATCTTCACCTGGGATTGAGTCCGAAGACTTTCCCACGCCTATGAATCGTTCGGGCTGACGAACAACCCTCCCACTACGACGAGGCAAATCCTGAGTTGGTGTAAAAGTTTCAGAATAGATACGTGGTGCAGTGTTAGTTGGCGCTTGTACGATTGGTATAGACGGAGTCTCGCCCCTCAGCTCTTCCAAAATTATCTCGCTCATGGGCTTGTGACTAATCATATAATCCTCTTCCAGAAATCGGGCATTGGTGCTAACAATGACCTTCTGATCCTGGGGACTATAGAACAAGCCACCCTTCGTTCCCTTAGGATAACCCACAAACACTCGTACTTCTGTACGAGATGCCAACTTATCAGCTTCCTTATTCAGCACATGTGCTGGAGTACCCCAAATCCGAACATGTCCTAGACTGGGCTTGCGCCCACTCCACAGTTCTGTGGTGTTTTTGGAACTGATTTCGAAGGCACCAGATTTAGAATGTACGCCGCTGTTTCTAAGGCGTATCCCCAAAATGAAATAGGTAAATCTGAATAACTCATCATTGATCTAAACATTTCTAAAAGAGTCCTATTCCTTCTTTCAGCCACACCATTTTGTTGTGGAGTTCCCGGCGCGGTGAGCTGGGACGAAATCCCCTCATTCGCCAAGAAATCCAAAAACTCTCCACTAAGCAAGTCGCCACCACGATCAGATCGTAGTGACTTGATACTCTTCCCATGACGCTTCTCCGTTTCAGCCTTGAAGTCTCTGAACTTGTCAAAAGCTTCAGACTTACGTCGCATCAAATAGATGTATCCATATCTCGAATAATCATCTATGAATGTGATGAAGTATTCGAAACCACCCCTAGCCTGGATATTCATTGGACCACATACATCCGTATGAACCAATTCTAACACATTCTGAGCACGGTTTCCCTTGGCTTTAAAAACCCTTTTGGTCATCTTACCTTCCAGACATGATTCACAAATTGGAAATGACTCAACTTGGAGGTCATCCAATGGGCCATCATCTACCAATCTTTGAATCCTTCCAAGGTTTACATGTCCCAACCGTAAATGCCACAGATATGTTTGGTTTATGCTTGAAGGTTCTTTTCTATTTTTAGGTTTAGACAAAGAGTTAAGTGATTTATGCATAGGAGTTTGTGCAGTATTAACGACATATAGTCCATCATTAAAAGTACCTTTGCAAATATATTCACCACTTCTTTTCTTAATAATGGCATCATCATCAAAAGAAACTGAATAACCATCGCTTTTTAATTTAGAAACCGAAATTAAATTCATTCTAAAATCCGGTACTAATAATACATTATTGAGAACTAATAATTTATCATTAATCTTCAACTGCACGACTCCCCTTTACCATGACCATAAGCCTGGAATAATCGCCCTTGATTGATGGTAATCTCGCCCGCACTAAGCCGCTTGGTTACGAAAACCATGCGAGTCAAAGCAAACATGATCGGTGGAGCACGAATCAACTATCCACGAAGTGGAAGAACAAGCTGCCAAACATGTTTTGACTACTAGTGCACGAGACATAACTTTCTTAAGAGCAGGACAGTCCGCTTTAAAATGTCCTTTCTGACCGCACTTGTAGCACTTTCCCTTTGGCTTTTTGTTCGCCTCGGGGTGAGGAGCCTTGCTTTTCACCTTGAGGGTTGCCACTTGCTTCTGGCCAACCTGCTTCTTCTTCTTTCCCCATTTGGGTTTGGAAGAAGTAGCACCGGTTACGCAAGAATCGATGATAACCTTGTTTGAAGAGACCTTGATCAAGCTCATGTCAGAAGTTCCGCCAAACTATATGTCCTACGGTTCATATTGTAGTTAAGGCGGAACTGCTCAAAGCTTCTAGGTAAGCTGCCTAAGATAATATCGACCTGCGTTTCCGCATCGATAGTAGCCCCCAGTATGCTCAGTTTGTTCAAATGAGACATCATTTTTAGAACATGATCCCTCACTTGAGTCCCTTCAGATATTTGGGTTGTCATCAATACCCTCATAGCATTTTGTCTAGCCACCCGGTTCTGATGACCAAACATCTCGGTGAGACTTTTCATCATTTCCGCGGCCGAGCCCATAGTCTGATGCTGATGCTGCAATACATTCGTCAGTGAAGCTAAAATGTAACAGCGAGCCATCTCATCAAACTTTTTCCATTTTCGGAATTCAGCCAACTCTTCGGGAGTGGCATCCGGTTCTGGTTCTAGAGGGCTCTCCTCGATTAAGACAAATTTATGCCCCTCAGCAGTCAGGACAATATCAAGATTTCTTTTCCAATCGGCAGAGTTAGTGCCATCAAGTTTATTTTCTTTGAGAATAACAGCTAGTGGATTGAAAGACACCTGAGATAAAAATTAAAAACATCCATCACATAATGCATAGCAAAATATATCGAAAAACCTCAAAACACAATATATATGCTAGCAACCAACACCTCGAAAAATCCGCACATGCAAGCCACGATCGTGTAGACGTTTACACACACATTTCTCAAGTAGAGTTTTACGTCTTTAATTTTACTATCTAGTCAAATTACGTTATGACAAGTAAAATTAATAGTTGGTTCCTCTTGGCCATGTATTAATTAACATAGACTCCGATAGGGAGCTTATTAATTAATACACCTAAGTGAACACCATAATTTAACATCCTTAAAATATTATCTTTTAAATAATAGTCCTACAGATGGAGAGGTCCTATCATAAAAAATAATATTTACCTTATGTTATCATTTTGAAATTTAAAACTAGTGAACCTATAATTAGCACATCCGATATGGAGGAAGACTCTAATGTCAACGCGCATGCTAATTACTTCACAATTTAAATTAATTATGGAGGCCAATTTGATTTTAATTAAATCAATTTAATCACTTAGTTATTTTATCCTTAAGATTTTTAATTTTCTCGTCCTAACATGCAAGGAAACATATCACGCATACATCCATACATGCCATACATCAAAACATTAAAACCAAAAATAAAGCATGGATAATTAATTATCCAATTATCATGGTCTTCTTCCTTGAGTTGAATCTGAGAAAATCTTCGACTCGATCTCTCCCACTGAATCAAGCATCTCGCTCCTCCTCCCGGGCAAGATTTCAAATTAAAATTTCACTTTTATGCAAAATTAATTACATAAAAAATTTAATTTTAAATCCCAACTTCAATGGGCCTGCAGCAATGGCGAAAATGGACCGAACCAAAGCTCGACGACCCGGCCCGAACAGTAACGGCCGGACAGTGCCAGCAGCACTAGCGGCCGCTTCGGCCCAGCTGCTCAGCGACGATCGTGTCTTTCAGCGGCCTTCTTCTTGTCATGGCCGCCAATGATCCGGTTCTGCTCTATTTCTTCGCGATCCCGTCTTTTCTGAATTCGATTACAATTTTGTACAAAATAAAATACATCGAAATTACATCACGATTACAGAAAAATAAAACCACCTAGAACTACCCGCAGATTTTCTCACGGGAAAAACCATTACATGCCTCCAAAAACGGGCCAAACCAACAATTGCATAATTAATAAAAATAAATAAATAAATACACCATTCATATAAACCATGATAATTGGATCATATCACCTGCAAGAACACATCTAGCAAAATATTCCAACATCAAAATATATGAATATTTAAATTGCTATCAATTAATCACTAAAATTAATTAAAATAGCAAAAGCCTAAAAATCCGTCTCCGATACCAATTGCTGGGAAGTAAAACGCAGCAGAAGTGAAGTTTGGGAAAGTTGATGATAGCGTTTTACGCATCTACGAGCATTAGATCTATTTAGGCATGCTAATTAATTAATTACTAAGACTAATAAGCAATTTAAATATTATTTATTATTTATTAATTAAATATGTTGATTAATTAAAATATCCTAATCTAGATCCAAGATCATAGGATATTACCTTTTGAAGCGTGTTGGTTACTTCCGTCTTGATCGCCTTGTATTTCTACCTTTAGATCTTCTAGAGTATGATCCGCCTTGAACCGGACGTTGTGTGGGCAACGAGCTACCGGATCTTGTTTGGACACCTATGGATCGGCCGAAATAATATGCCTCACAATTCTCGATTTTCTTTTCTTCAAGTAATTCCGATATGTAGCAAGAATTAAAGTGTTCTCTCAATTGTGGAATCAAAGAAACAAGTCAAGATCCACAATTAAACACTTAGAAGAAAAAAATCGAAATTCCTTGTGTATGAAAAAGCATCAAATCGGCCAACACCCATAAGTCCTATTTATAGGCTCTTGGACTACTACTAGGGATCTTAAGGAGGATTATGGAAGGACTCCCAATTAATTGATCTTACCTTATTAGGACTCTTCCTAATATATGATGAATCTATTTAGTCCACTAAAAAGTTGATATTGCACTTCCTACCAAAATTCCAAATTACGAAATTGGGCTCCTTATTAAATATATTATTTCCCGTGTTTAAGATATCGAATGTCCATTAATTAATTATAATCTACTGACAACTTTAATTAATTAATATCTTATCCAAGAGTAATACCACTCGAACCTTATTATTATATCGGAATTAAATCCACCTGCAGGGTTTAATATAATAATTATTATCGAGCTCCTCAAGGGGACATCATCAACCCGCACGAGTCGGGACACGATTTCTACTAATAATAATAATTGTCGTATAAACAATATTATTGCCCAAGATACGAGGCTTATTGAGTCGATCATTTTGACTCTCACCTATGATAAATCAAAGCAATAATTATTATAAATACACATTAAATATTATATACTTAGAATTAAGAAATAATAATTATCCGAGATTTACGTTCTTCTTACAGTCAGTACAGAAGACACTATCTCACCTCGATCCTGTTCAACGTATGCAAATACGCTAATGTATGCTAATAGTCAAGACCAACTATTCTCAAGCATACACTACAACCCTTTATATAATTTGTCTAATAATTATATAGGTTGTGAACTATTATATTATTTTATAAGGCACCGATAATGTGATCTTCCGTGTGACACCAACACACCACATTATGTACAATATAAAATAACTAGACATTTCATTTGCATAACCATAACGTGAATAAATATGCAAAACATGTGATTAAATGTAATTAATATTCTCATAGGTAGTAATAGGGAATTTAGGTAATACAAGCATAAAGTATGCTTTGCAGTATACAATCCTAACACCACATACAGTGGATCTCAATAAACATACCCGACTGGTGAACATATCCCTCGGCATACGAACAACCAATCACAAATCGACGAACATACCCAATCATACATGGAGTGGGAACGACCACTCAATATCCAAAACAACCAGCATGGGGGGCACCATCCCCAAATCTACACTTACAAAGAACCCATTCAAAACATTATGGTAGTGCATACATCCCAGTTTCACAAAATCCAAAGTTCCATAATTACATCCTGTGCATGAATATACAACACGCAGCATATTTTTCTTATCCGATAAATCAACTGATCATCACTGGATAACCAAACTACCATACTGAAGTTCGAATCTCTATTCATCGTTCCATACTGACGTCTTATCCAGTTCGTGAGTCACACTCAGAACTTCACCATGATATGCATTATGCACTAAATGCGTATGTATATCGATCATATTTTCAAAACCAGTTTGAAATCATATATCTCGTCAAGAAGACAAATTTTCGAAACTCATTAAAAAATTTCAAAACTCAAAACATAAATTTCCGTAAGACCACGAAATCAATTTTTGAAAAATTAAATCGGCTCGCTGGTGCCAAGTATTCGTTAACATCTTTCATTCGAATTCACACGATTTCGAAGTTTTAAAATGAAAACTATGCAAATGATTGACCACATCCATACTCCTATATACCAATTCGGTTCATCACCAATATCCACTGATATTCCATCGGAAAACCACACGATAGAGTTCCAAAATCTCTATATATACACTCCGACCCAAAAACTCCTTTTCCACATATGATTCGCAATGTCAACCATTAACCCATCCTGGACTACCTCAAATATGCTATGACAAAACATTGAAACAAATCAACACAGCAAAAGACTTCCCGAGAAGTTCCATTTGAACAAGTAAACCAAAGCCTCAAAAAGCGGAAATAACATAGGTAAACGATTGGTAAAGTGTTTCACAAATCTCGGGAGTTTTAGAAAACAAGAAAAAGCCTTTTGAAACATTAGGATCTCAGCCCGTATCTCGGTCCGCATTACAAGAAGTTTAAAAAGTAGAAAACCCTTCTGGACCTCAAGTCCTGAGTTATAAATCTATTTCAAAACCGATTGGGTCTCGGCCCAAAAAATCATTTTCCGTAAAACATTCGTGAAACGTTCATTTTGAAAAGTATATTTTCAAATGCTCAAAAGCAGTTCATATATCACAAAATGAATTAACATGACTACATGTTCTTCTCAACAATCCACAATCCTTCTTCCGAATACACAATTCCGTTCCAAAATCTAACCAACATACTGATTCTCAAAATCATAACTCCTCAAGATCATCAATCCTGTCCCAACTCTGCCACCTTATACTGTAACGCATAATATCTGCTGGATCTCAAAACGTATAAACTTAGAACGGCAATAAATCTTAATGTAATTCAAAAATCCAAATACTTACAGATCGTGACGCCGACAATTCCCCGTGATACTAGCACATGTCTCGACTCAAGAAAATACTCGACACGGATATTTTCAAAACACACATTTTGCAAACTCAGTTCAACTCGAGAACACAACACAGCTCTATCTGAAGAAACACGTTAACACCATTTGAAAAAGTTTACAACAACCCCAGCACTACACTGGTAAGTCACATAACGCACAAGCCCGAGTGAACAAACAAATCTCACGGCTCACACACTTGTCAACCGACAACTTGAATGACACGACAAAACTATGACCCAACTCGACCCGACTGCCTAGGTTTTCACAACCTAAGCTCCGATACCATATTCTGTAACACCCCCAGAGCCATCCAGGAATATTACAGAGTCGTGGGCCCCGAGATGGAACCCACAAGGCTAAAAGAAATTTTCGCAAACATTTACAACCGCCCAAGAGGCTAACGACGGTACTATTTTAAAAAAAACATTTGAAGACTATATAAAATTTGTTTATCAAAACCGTCGTACAAATCTCGTTTGAAATGACAAGGCCTGACACGCCAGAACTCAGCAGTTTAAAAACATACGTTAAGCTATCGCTTACACGTACTACAGAATAGATTTAGAAAATGATTGTCAAAGTAACCTAAGTTACCAGATACCAAAAGGCCATTTAAAAATACTCACGCAGCGGATAAAGATAAACAATTAAAATACTCTAGCAGCGGAATACAACAACTGATCAGAAACTCAATACACAAATACATGTCCTAGCCAGTATCCTCCGGAAAGCTCATCTCTCCACGACCGCTACAAGCTCGATATCCAAAGAACCTAAAAAGAAAGCCCACGACGGGGTCAGCCATAATATCCAACAATGATAATGTAACACCCCCAAAACCTTACGGGAGTATTACACGCCGTGGGCCCCGCGCCGGAACCCACCAGGCTAAAAAACCAATTACAAAAACGCCCAAAAAGACCGATGACGGTAGTATTTTCCAAAACTCAAAAAATCATTTGAAAACACCAACTACCGTCAAGATAATCAAGGCCAAAAACTCGGTTAAGGGAATCGGTTTTCGAAATCAAACTCAGTTGGCAAAAAGCCGAAAGCCATTTGAAAGAACTCACGCAGCGGATAAAAATACAGTCCAAGATACATATACATCTATAATGATATACACAACAAAATACACGATTCCCAAACAATATGCCATAGCCAGTATCGTCCGGAATCCTCGCTTCACGACCGCTACCATCAAAGTTCTCAATACCTGAAAAACAAGTCCCACAACGGGGTCAGCAATAATGCCCGACAAATAACCACAAGCACATAAACATAAATATTCACATGCCATGCATCATGAGAATAATAACCTCAACGATAACCTTACCACTTCCGGTAATCCAACGATTCTCGTCAAAATCCCAATATCACAATAATACCATAAAAATCCCAGTATCACAACAATACCGTATAATACCTCAATACCGAATACTTTCTCGTACATAATCCTCTATGTACGATTACCATAAAACATACCTCTATCCGGACTTCCTTCCGGAATGTATACCATAGACCAAGAATATCCAAAATGACATCAACAATATCCGAATACTACAATCTTCCCAAGATTGTCCAAGTATCTCAACATCATCAACTGTGCATTCTAATCCTTTTAGAACATCACTGAACATTCGTCAATATGCAATACAACATAAAATACTTATGAAATGTAAATGGAATTACTCATCAAAACATTACAACCGAACAAGTAAACACTTGCCTGGATACCAACACGACAAAACCAACACCGAACTCATCGCCCTCGTCTACGAGCTCTTCAGCCCTGACTGGAACGAATCTACGGTCTTCCAACGAAGCACAACGGTTATACCTATTGATTAATCAACCTAGAACAATAATCAGATCAATAATCGGACCAACTCGGTAACAAGGATCATAACATGCACAATCTGGAATTCGACCTTGTATTATGATCCAGAAATCTATCTCAAAATGGTGTAAACGAATCATCATCTTTAATAATATGAAGAAACATTCGAAGTTCTTATCAAAATCCATAAAATCCCATATAACATCGTTATATGATTATCCAACATGTTCCTCACATGTAATCATCCAAGAAAAACGAACTATTAACAAGGGAATACGAAGATTACCTTGTTTAGACGAACCAAAAAGAAGAACTCTAGAACTCCATCCAAAGAATCATGAACAACTTGAAGAACAAGGCTTGAATCCAAGCTCTCAATCTAATGTTGTTAAAGATTATCATTATACAGTGTTTGGGAATCCCAAATAACTCCCAACTCTCTCTCGCCCGACTGAAGGAAGAAGAATGGACGAAATGCCTCACAATACCCGTCTGTCCCCTTTTATAATATTCATTATTAGCGTGCGCTAACATCTCATGTTTAGCGTGCGCTACCGCCTTAGCGTGCACTAACTGACTTTGTTAGCGTGCGCTATCGAAGCCCAGAGGCTACTGCCTTGCTTCGTAAACTAGCTTACATACGTAATGCCCGTGCATTAACGTACGTAAAACATCCTGTCTAGCGTACGCAAGTCCTTGCTCTTAGCGTGCGCTATCCGAAGTTGACTTGCTACAGTGTTCACCTACCACTCGTGCCCCCACATGCCGACAGCATCTGACAAGGACAAGATTCCTGTTGCTACCCAAAATATTATCCGGAGATAGATATTGCTGGAATGGATGGGATAGCAAACAAATGCAAGAGCACTTCCGTGAGAAAGATAAATAACACAAGATTTGCCGGGGTTGTTAGTCCCGGGCTTGAATGCTCTCGCGAGATATTATTAATACCGATATTCGGGGATACAAGTACTAATGTAAGAATACAATTACAATGAGTGTAAAGTTTCTTGTTATCTTAGCTAGTGAGCGTGTAGATTGCCGGAAGAACCAGATTTGATGCTCTGTGAGTTCTTGTAACAAAGGTGATGAACAGTCACGGCGGTGAGAGATCGACCGCCTCTCACGGCGAGTATATAGCTGGATGTTTGGGCTTCTGGGCTTGTGAATCCCTTGGAATCTGTCTAGTGGAGACTTGCTGCTTCTTCCGATCGTCTTCTGGACGAGAGATTTGGAGAGAGAAGTCCTGAGATGGATTCCGGTGAGATAGCCGGGAGCTTGATGATATGTGTGTGTTCTTCAGTATTTCCGTGGATGTATCGGAATGTGAGAGAATGAGCTCTGAGCGTAAGTCAGAACGAATTCGGAACTGTAGTGGATGAGTTCTAATCTGTTGGTTAAAATGAATTCTGAACTGAGAACCGAGAACTGAGAACCTTTTTCCAGTAGGAGGAGGTTCTCTATTTATAGGGCTTGGATACGCCGGGCGATCGCCTTTACTGCAATATAATAATCGGGCGATCGTCTTTTAGCACATGGGCCTGTCCCCTCAAAGTCTGCAGGAGTTGTTGGCAGTCAACTACTCGGTCCAATGGGGAGCTTACACGCGTCCTGAGTTAGTCACATGCGGCCCTACTGACAACTTTCGGCGCACATGCCGGTAGGTGGGGTAGGTGACAGGCTTAGGTCAAAGATCTTGTCAGTTAGCAAAAGATCTTGTCAGCGCCTTTTATGGATCTGCACGTGGGTGCTTTTCTGAGATCCATTCCTCGATGACTTAGACGGGCGATCATCTCTGCTCGGGGCGCAGGTCGATTGCCCTTAGCCGGTCGAAGAGAGCGGATCGCCCGGTAAAGGGCGATCGCCCTGGGAGTCGATCGCTAGGTACCTGATGGTGGTTTGATATCTTCGACTTGGCGAGCTAGTCAGGGTTTGAATGGAGTTGACTTGGTCGCTCGGCCTTATAGTCGATCGCCTGTCGGGATGCATAAATCGTGACACAACAATTGCCCCCCAGCTCGCTCATACGTTGGAAACGTGGGGTGAGGTGGCTTTCTTGGCGATCGCTGAATTTTTGACGAGCGACTAAGTGTTTTGATGAACTGGCGATCGTCTTTGAGCTGATATATCCTGAGTTTCGGACGACCTGGTTGGCCGCTGAACTGCCCGGGAAAAAGCATCGGGCGTTGAAAAGTCTCCGCGCACGTGTCGCTTCTATTGGAGGACGCCAACGGTCATTAATGACTCCTCGGCCGACGCGTCCTCGAAAAGACGCGTCACGCGGGTCTCGAGGGTCAACCGTGCGCCGTTTGAGATCCGACCCCGAGGTTTTCCTTTATTGCAATCGGGTCCTGCTTCCTCCTATAAAAGGGCGCGGGGCTGCGATCTTACTCACGCGTACGCATTGGAGAAAGAAGGTCCTGTGCCGAATTTTCAAGATCTAAGCGCCGATCGTCGATCGATTTCACTTTAGGGTAAGAAAAATCCTTCTCTTCCTTTCTAACTCGAAAATGGCGGAACCTCATCGTCGTTTGGAGCGGGAACTAGTTACGCCGCCGGGCATCAGTGCCAGGAGAAACTTCTTCCGTCTTCCACCTCGAGACGGGCAGTGGCCATTCGAGCCGGAATCGACCGGCTGAAGTTGAGGCTTTGTTCAATGAGGCCGATGTTGCTAGGGAGTCGGCCGAGGAGAGACGATCGCAGATCGAGAGAGATCGCGATCGGGGCTTCTTGGGAGCAACATAGTGATTTTGGGACGGGCCTATAGGGCCTTTCTTTGAAATAATGGAGAGATTGGCCGGTCTACTCCGCGATTCGATTTCGGGGATATTGGTCGCTTATCCCTATGTGCTCCCCAAGCGGTCGCGATGTCGTGCCGCGGCCATCGTTGTGGTCGCTCGGCCAAATACGAGCTCGGCGGACCGGGAGAGATCGGCGTCTGGAGGACAAGATTCCATGTTCCTTCGGATGTGGACATGTTCGCGCCCGCGGAGAATGAACGAGCCGACCCGACCTCCGATGGGTATGGTCGCAGTGAGTGAGGCCGTTATGGAGGCCGGCCGCGCTTCCCTCGTCCTTTGCGGTCTCCCATCTTGGCCGCTTGGAATGTGGCGCCACTTGGTGACGCCGAACGCACGGCTCCAAATCATATGCACTCTCACCCTTTTCGGCGGTCACCGCTGTCAAATCTCCGTCGCCGTTGGAGATGAACTATTTGTTTAAGCGACGGCTCACGGAGGGTTGGTCGGCGGTTACCATATTCAAGGCCGATCTGGTCGGGTGATTCATGGAGTTCGAATAAGATACGGGCGATCGGGCGAAGTGGTTTTGGGTCGCCGGCAAGTGGAGAGCTTCGGCGGCGACAATCCTACAGCGAACCGGAGATCCCCACCGATTTCGGGAGAGGAATCCCGTAAGGGTTTAGACTCTCCCTTCGCTTGGATGCGTGTTGGGTGATCTAATTTGATTTACATTTTGCGGGCTTTCATATCCCGTGATCGAGGAGCCGCCTTTCGACTTCCTCGTTGTTTGGGAGCGAATTAGGAGCTTGTCGGACGACGACCTAGACGCCACTCGGATCAACAAGGAGAGTCGGTTGTCGGCTCGACTATTCCGCTTTCCGAGACATCTCGCGGTACTGTGTATGACTTTATGCGACCTTCAATTACTAGGCGATCGCCTTTATTTGAGAAAGTGCTGACCGTTAGTCGATCGTCTTTAACTGCAGAGGTTCGTTTCCCTCGCTTTTTGGAGCCTCCGTTGGAGATCGCTATGTCGAACCCAGGAGTCCTAGGTCGTCTTCGTGCTAAGAGGTCGACTCGGGTTCCACCCGTTGCATTGCCCATAGTTCGGAGGCGGAGCCTCGCGTGGGCCGGAGCCTCGCATGGAGCGAGTCGTGGTTGAGGAGGAAAGCCGGAGGAGGGGCTTGGGCGAACCGCAAGAGGCCGAGGCCGCAAGAAACTTCGTTTCTGCCCGGGCGATGAAGTGCCGATCGCGCGCCTCCGATCACCATCGTTGCTCGGAGCGCGAGCCGCCCTCTGCGGCTTTCTGCGGAGGCGGCGATCGCGGATGCGGAAACTCCTCGAGGGAAACCGTTTTCGGTCGGGATCCCGAGAAGGTGAGAGGTAGATAGCATTTACGTGTTGACAATTACATCTGCGTAGGAGTTGTATTAACCTTGGTGTTTTGGTGCGGGATCCGTCGCAAAGACCCGTCTTGTCCACCGATGGTCGTGGATTTTTACGGCGAGTCGATCTCCTCGCCATTCTGTGACATTCCTCCCTATGTGAGCAAGGCACGCCTTGCCGAAGGCGTGGACAATCGATGCGGATGCGATCGCCGCTGCGGTCGTCGAGTTCGATGGATGCCGTTGTCGCCCTTTCTCTTGAGACGGCGACCATGGCCGTCCAGTGCCGCTCAGAGTTTGAGGGGCGGCCCTCCACTATTCGCCTTGAGGAGGATCTTGAGGCGGCTCGGAAAGAGAACGCCGAGTTTGCCGACAAGATCGCAGCGATGGAGAAGGACTCCTTGGAGGCGGCCAAGCGGGCGAGCCATGAGCTTGAGCCGGAGAAGAAGGAGGCGAGAAATTCGAATGGCGGTCGACCGGTTTCGGGACCGGATGCGAGTGCCATCCGGGCGAGGAACGTTGCCGAGGAGGAGGCCGATCGCGGAAGGTGACGATCGCTCGGGCGATGAGCCCGGCGGAGGCGAAAGAGAAGGTTGCTGCGAGGGAGGCCGAGCTCCAGGGATCGCAACAGGCGATGGCCGAGCTGAGAGGAGAGGTTGAGGCGACCAAGGCCGATCCCTTCCAAAACTTGGAGTATGTCAGCGAGTTCGCCTATTACTTGGCGTTCGCCGACTCGATCCGAGCGGCTAAGAAGGGAGGCTTGGAGGTCGGTCCTCTTGCCGAGAAGTTCAAGTCATATGCATTGGAGCATCCTCTCAATTCGGCTTTCTCCTTGCGATCTTGGACCTGGCGGACATCGGCGTGGATTTGAGCTGGTATCCGTCTCCAGATAGTCTCGCTCATCCCGACGCTCCGGAAGATGAGGGGGCCGCGCCGGATGCTGATGGCGAAGGCCAGGCAGGGGCCTGAGGCGCTTCCTTTTTGATGTTTTTAGCTTACTTTCTTTGTAGTTTGTAGCTTTCTTTTGTAGTACTTAGGCCTTCGGGCGATCATGTACTCTATTTTTTCAAGTAATGAAATGAGCATTTGTCTTTCTGACTTATCGCTTGAATGAATGGTTATTTTTAAGTCTTTGTTTGACTTTGTACAAATGTGTGAGGAGAGATCGTTGCGAGGGTAGTTCCAAATGAATTGATAAACTCATAAGACAACTTTTTACAACAAGTTCGATCGCTGCACTACATCTGAAAAAATGACGATCTCCGTATGTGGTTGAATAGCGACGATCGTCGTGTAGGTGTCCGCACTCTTCTTGCCCCTTGTTTTTATTCACTTAGTGGAAGTAAGGGGATGAAAATAATTCCTTGAGTGAGCGGTCTTTAACTTTGTCGAATCCTCGGGGACGGTCGTCCATCTTGAGGAACCGTGCAGATCGCGGAGTTCGATGGACCAACTCCTTGATCATGTCTTGATGCGCGAAGACATTGAGTGTCTCGTGACTCACTTTATTATGAGGGTCCTCCGTTAGGCTGCGCCTCGCCTCGTATTTAAACGAAGGGCGTGCGGTCTCGGTCTAGAGGAGTCCTTGCGCGGCGGCGTCGGATGAATCAACTCGCGCCCGCGGCTTGTTAGCTCTGCTTCCACCTCGGCCGACCATGGAGATGGCCGACCTCGGCGGTGTACGTTGAGACGGGGTTGTGGCACGTCGCATTGTCGGGTTCACCATGTTAGATGATGAACCTTTGAGGGCGAGCGATCGTGTCCGGATTTATTTTGGAGGGCCCTCGGACTACGCCGGCCTCGTATTTAAACGAAGGGCGGGCGATCTTGGCCTAAAGGGACCTTGCATGGCCTAAGCAATCGGTTCCATCGACCACCGGGACCATGGCTGCACTCTTTCACCTTGGATCGTCATGTAGATGTCGATCTTCGACGGTGTGCGTTGTGCGGGGAGGCGATCTCGTGCCTTAGTCCATCATGTTATATGGTGAATCGTAGATGGCGATCGAGTCCTCCGGTTTCTTGAATAAGGAGGGAGATCGGGATGACTTCCGTGGTCTCCTTCTCTTGATTGCGGCATATAGAGACGGTCGCGAGGTTGATCCGGGGGTCGGCTCGTATGAGCTTCCCGGCTGTTTTGCGTTCGACTCGGACGATCGTCTATAGAGATAGGCGGGGCTTCGGCTAAACCAATAAGGTCATCCCAACTTGCCCTCCTCAAACAATCTCCAGAGCTGTTTGAGGAGGTCGCGGCAATTGTTGGTGCTGTGGCCGAGACTTTTGTGGTAGGCACAATATTGATTGTTGTCCAGGTGACCGTGGTCCCTTATCGCCTTTGGATTTTTGAGCTCTTCGTGCCCCTTGATGGCATAGAAAATATGTGCCGGAGTTCTGTTGAACGTATGGAGGAGATGGGCTTCCATGTCCTCGAAAGCCTTGAGATCTCCGGGTGTCTTGGCGATCGCCTTCTTTGCTTTGGCGATCGCTATCTTCTGGGCAAGAGGTGGCGTTTCCTCGTCTATGCGGAGGGTGAGTAGCCTTTGCCTGGCCAGGAAGTTGGCAGCTTTAGCGCGGAAGATCGTGTAAGTTGGGGGAATATCCTTGGAGAGATGTCTGAACATGGGAGAGTGACCGTGGAATCCCCCCATGACCGAATAGAGAGCGAGCTCATCACTGACGGGTTCGCCGGTGAGGATGATTTCGTCTACCCGGTCGATGTAATCTGCGTCTGTTTCGTCCTTCCCCGGCTTGATTTTTATCATGCGTCAGGGCCTTCAGTCTGGCGACCTTCTTTGGCGAAGTATGACGTGAAGTCATCCGCCGTTCTTAAAAGAGGTGACCGATCGTGGTGGTAGTGAGACGTACCACTTGTGGGCGGCTCGCCCAATGTCGGCCGGGAAGATCCGGCACTTGGTTGCATCGGATGCCCCACACCCCATGTAAATTCGGAATTTACTCGGGTGGGTTCGGGTCCGATCTCCCCTTATACGAGGTGTTTTAGGAGGAGCGATCGTTGGTTGTATGGGGGCAAGCTCGATGTGGACCGCGAGTGGCTCGGTCGGCCGGCGATCTTCTTCTTGGTGCTTGCCCGAGCGTCCCAGTGCTCTCATCTCATCGAGTGACGTTGCATGGCGGCCATCGCCGTGCTTTGGCATTAGCGGCTCGCGATCGGAGCGGGAGCCGAGGCGATTGAGTACCGAGTCCACAGCGATCGGGCGGGAGTCGGATAGGCGACATGCGTTCGGGTGTGAAGTGAGTAGGCCGAACTCCTGGTGATTCGGATTCCGTCTTCTCAAGGTTGGAAGCAGTGCCCCGGTCGCCGGGATGGGTCGCGTCCCAAGCGATCGAATATGGATCCGTCCGGTCGTGCGAGAGCCTTTCCTCGCGAATTGGGGCTTTTTGACGATCGCTCGTTCAGTAGCCCATTGAATTTCCGTTTTCCCATGCGGCGGATGATCGAGGGGGTTATCGCGGGCGGCGCGCATGCTCTCCGTCGCTCCTCCAGGATGGCCATAGCCTCCTCGATCTGTTCCTTGGTTTGGAACTGATCGAGTGAGAGGTTGGGGCCATCTCTCGGATGCGGGATCGAGAGTCTCGCGTTGCCGCGGCTTCCCCCTGTCGTCGGCTGGGGTTCGGACTGAGCCGGGAAATGGTGTCCGGCGGTTCGGAGAGTAGCTTTCTTCGATGGACCGGCGGATGTCATGATTCTGGAGGTTTTCTTTGAAGTGCAGTGAGTGTCACTCCAAGTATATGCCCCGAGAACAGTGAGTGTTCTTCGGGACGGTAGAAATAAAAGTATGAGGGTTAGATGCCGACCCTCCTTCTTCTAGCGCCAATTGTTGCTACCCAAAATATTATCCGGAGATAGATATTGCTGGAATGGATGGGATAGCAAACAAATGCAAGAGCACTTCCGTGAGAAAGATAAATAACACAAGATTTGCCGGGGTTGTTAGTCCCGGGCTTGAATGCTCTCGCGAGATATTATTAATACCGATATTCGGGGATACAAGTACTAATGTAAGAATACAATTACAATGAGTGTAAAGTTTCTTGTTATCTTAGCTAGTGAGCGTGTAGATTGCCGGAAGAACCAGATTTGACGCTCTGTGAGTTCTTGTAACAAAGGTGATGAACAGTCACGGCGGTGAGAGATCGACCGCCTCTCACGGCGAGTATATAGCTGGATGTTTGGGCTTCTGGGCTTGTGAATCCCTTGGAATCTGTCTAGTGGAGACTTGCTGCTTCTTCCGATCGTCTTCTGGACGAGAGATTTGGAGAGAGAAGTCCTGAGATGGATTCCGGTGAGATAGCCGGGAGCTTGATGATATGTGTGTGTTCTTCAGTATTTCCGTGGATGTATCGGAATGTGAGAGAATGAGCTCTGAGCGTAAGTCAGAACGAATTCGGAACTGTAGTGGATGAGTTCTAATCTGTTGGTTAAAATGAATTCTGAACTGAGAACCGAGAACTGAGAACCTTTTTCCAGTAGGAGAAGGTTCTCTATTTATAGGGCTTGGATACGCCGGGCGATCGCCTTTACTGCAATATAATAATCGGGCGATCGTCTTTTAGCACATGGGCTGTCCCTCAAAGTCTGCGGGGAGTTGTTGGCAGTCAACTACTCGGTCCAATGGGGAGCTTACACGCGTCCTGAGTTAGTCACATGCGGCCCTACTGACAACTTTCGGCGCACATGCCGGTAGGTGGGGTAGGTGACAGGCTTAGGTCAAAGATCTTGTCAGTTAGCAAAAGATCTTGTCAGCGCCTTTTATGGATCTGCACGTGGGTGCTTTTCTGAGATCCATTCCTCGATGACTTAGACGGGCGATCATCTCTGCTCGGGGCGCAGGTCGATTGCCCTTATCCGGTCAGTAGAGCAGATCGCCAGCTGCCAAAGGGCGATCGCCCTGGGAGTCGATCGCTAGGTACCTGATGGTGGTTTGATATCTTCGACTTGGCGAGCTAGTCAGGGTTTGACTGGAGTTGACTTGGTCGCTCGGCCTTATAGTCGATCGCCTGTCGGGATGCATAAATCGTGACACAACAATTCCCTCTGCCCAATCTGAAATTAGCGTGCGCTAATCATACGGTTTTAGCGTGCGCTAGCTCTACACGACAAACACTCGTTGACCTTATCTGGACACGCGTCGAACATGGCCGGGTCCACCCACCGAAAGCTATGATTCCATTATTGGCGATCTGGTGTTAGCGTGCGCTAACCAACATGCGTTAGCGTGCGCTAACTGAATATAAAAATCAACCTGGGCCTACCTGTCGGCCACCTTCCGGACTAACCCAGCAAGTCGTTACGTACGTTAGGGGTCCTCCTTAGCGTACGTAACCGAACCTCTTAGCGTACGCTATCAATACTTCGTAGCGTGCGCTACCTGTACCCAGTAGCGTGCGCTAATGAAACACTTATAGCGTGCGCTATCGTTGCTGTGCCTAGCCATATTCAACTATCCTCAACCAATGCCTCGACATACCAATCAAACATATGGCATAATGAATACATATACGCATTCAATAACATTATCAAACGTTCACCACGTTCCCAAGCACAAATATCCATCAACGATATCCAACATATAAACGAAAAATATATCCGAAAAATCGGGGTATTACACTCTACCCCCCTTAAAATAAGTTTCGTCCTCGAAACTTGCAACCACTCGCACAAACAACCTATAAATCCAAAATCACCAAGATAACCAAGAATTATCAAATAATCCGAACAACATACTTACAGGTCTGCGAAGTCGAAGATCTCCCGTGATACTAGCATATGGCACCATTTCAAAAATCTCGACACAACAAGAATGCCAAAACAGGAATAATCACAATTTGAAAACGATTGGTCTCCGCCAAGACCACAACAAGTTTAGAGCACTGTCGAGTTTTGTGGGATCTGTGACGCTGTGTCTCCTCACCTAAAGCGCATGAGCCGCTCCTTGTCACATGCACGTATCACCGGCGTTCCACTCCACATCGAAAGCCGCACATTGCACGTGCCTCGCACCGGCGTTCACTTCCCGATTGGAGCCCCACCTTGCACATGACCACGACACCGGCGTTCACTCCCTGCCTCGTCGGTCTCGGGAACACCAACAATCCCCAAACCCACACATCACCACGACAGTACTCAAAAATCACACAGTACCAAAACAACACAATCCAAAATAGCCAGAAATCCAGATACACAAAAATCACGCAACTACCACACTGGTAGAGCCACATAACACACATGCCCGGTTATCACAAAACCTTGGGCTCCGATACCATATTTGTAACACCCCCAAAACCTTACGGGAGTATTACACGCCGTGGGCCCCGCGCCGGAACCCACCAGGCTAAAAAACCAATTACAAAAACGCCCAAAAAGACCGATGACGGTAGTATTTTCCAAAACTCACAAAATCATTTGAAAACACCAACTACCGTCAAGATAATCAAGGCCAAAAACTCGGTTAAGGGAATCGGTTTTCGAAATCAAACTCAGTTGGCAAAAAGCCGAAAGCCATTTGAAAGAACTCACGCAGCGGATAAAAATACAGTCCAAGATACATATACATCGATAATGATATACACAACAAAATACACGATTCCCAAACAATATGCCATAGCCAGTATCGTCCGGAATCCTCGCTTCACGACCGCTACCATCAAAGTTCTCAATACCTGAAAAACAAGTCCCACAACGGGGTCAGCAATAATGCCTGACAAATAACCACAAGCACATAAACATAAATATTCACATGCCATGCATCATGAGAATAATAACCTCAACGATAACCTTACCACTTCCGGTAATCCAACGATTCTCGTCAAAATCCCAATATCACGATAATACCATAAAAATCCCAGTATCACAACAATACCGTATAATACCTCAATACCGAATACTTTCTCGTACATAATCCTCTATGTACGATTACCATAAAACATACCTCTATCCGGACTTCCTTCCGGAATGTATACCATAGACCAAGAATATCCAAAATGACATCAACAATATCCGAATACTACAATCTTCCCAAGATTGTCCAAGTATCTCAACATCATCAACTGTGCATTCTAATCCTTTTAGAACATCACTGAACATTCGTCAATATGCAATACAACATAAAATACTTATGAAATGTAAATGGAATTACTCATCAAAACATTACAACCGAACAAGTAAACACTTGCCTGGATACCAACACGACAAAACCAACACCGAACTCATCGCCCTCGTCTACGAGCTCTTCACCATCGAACGAATCTACGGTCTTCCAACGAAGCACAACGGTTATACCTATTGATTAATCAACCTAGAACAATAATCAGATCAATAATCGGACCAACTCGGTAACAAGGATCATAACATGCACAATCTGGAATTCGACCTTGTATAATGATCCAGAAATCTATCTCAAAATGGTGTAAACGAATCATCATCTTTAATAATATGAAGAAACATTCGAAGTTCTTATCAAAATCCATAAAATCCCATATAACATCGTTATATGATTATCCAACATGTTCCTCACATGTAATCATCCAAGAAAAACGAACTATTAACAAGGGAATACGAAGATTACCTTGTTTAGACGAACCAAAAAGAAGAACTCTAGAACTCCATCCAAAGAATCATGAACAACTTGAAGAACAAGGCTTGAATCCAAGCTCTCAATCTAATGTTGTTAAAGATTATCATTATACAGTGTTTGGGAATCCCAAATAACTCCCAACTCTCTCTCGCCCGACTGAAGGAAGAAGAATGGACGAAATGCCTCACAATACCCGTCTGTCCCCTTTTATAATATTCATTATTAGCGTGCGCTAACATCTCATGTTTAGCGTGCGCTACCGCCTTAGCGTGCTCTAACTGACTTTGTTAGCGTGCGCTATCGAAGCCCAGAGGCTACTGCCTTGCTTCGTAAACTAGCTTACGTACGTAATGCCCATGCATTAACGTACGTAAAACATCCTGTCTAGCGTACGCAAGTCCTTGCTCTTAGCGTGCGCTATCCGAAGTTGACTTGCTACAGTGTTCACCTACCACTCGTGCCCCCACATGCCGACAGCATCTGACAAGGACAAGATTCCCTCTGCCCAATCTGGAATTAGCTTGCGCTAATCATACGGTTTTAGCGTGCGCTAGCTCTACACGACAAACACTCGTTGACCTTATCTGGACACGCGTCGAACATGGCCGGGTCCACCCGCCGAAAGCTATGATTCCATTATTGGCGATCTGGTGTTAGCGTGCGCTAACCAACATGTGTTAGCGTGCGCTAACTGAATATAAAAATCAACATGGGCCTACCTTTCGGCCACCTTCCGGACTAACCCAGCAAGTCGTTACGTACGTTAGGGTTCCTCCTTAGCGTACGTAACCGAACCTCTTAGCGTACGCTATCAATACTTCGTAGCGTGCGCTACCTGTACCCAGTAGCGTGCGCTAATGAAACACTTATAGCGTGCGCTATCATTGCTGTGCCTAGCCATATTCAACTATCCTCAACCAATGTCTCGACATACCAATCAAACATATGGCATAATGAATACATATACGAATTCAATAACATTATCAAACGTTCACCACGTTCCCAAGCACAAATATCCATCAACGATATCCAACATATAAACGAAAAATATATCCGAAAAATCGGGGTATTACAGATAACCGTCACATCACATCAATAATTACATACCAATGCAAATACTAAGTAAGAATACGACCAATGTAATCTTACCGCCATAACTTTACCAAACTCGTAATAATTCTCATCAGAATAACCATTATTGCAATGCACATCTCGTGATCTCGATTAATCAATTAAATCAAATATAACGCCCATACGGTACCTCAAGCAATACCCAAGATCCTCAAAACATCATCATACTCGCAATACGGTAGTATACTAACTCTGTCCAATTCGATCTATCGAAAATAAACATCATCAAATCTCGACACGACAATCGATTGTCCATCCCAGGACAAGAATCAATAAGTAAAATATGGAACATACCACAAGATATGAAATGCCACGACGAAATCACGTCAGTCTAATCCAAGATCAGATCAACACAACATACGGACATGGTCCTAACGCAAGACTTACAAATACATACTCATATGACAACGTCAATATGCTCACAACAATAACAACAATGTATACTTATGGCAAACCCATAATATACATATGCACAACAACAATACATGGCAATCCGATGATCCAGCGTTCACTGCCTAGATCCCCCGATGATCCCGTCAGACCAAACCGAGGTGGAAAACCCGTCCGATGATCCAGCGCACGCTAGCATAGATCCCCCGATGATCCCGTCGGACCAACACGAGGTGGACATATGACAACAATGCACAACTGCACAAAACAACAGTACACAATACATGACAACAACAATGCACAAATGCATGACAACAACGATACACGAATGTATCACGACATGATCGACACAAATGATAAAAATGATTAGAGTACTTGCCCCGAGTCCTTCGAGAGCGATCTCAATGTCTAAACCATCACAAACCATTATCCCCAATATTCGACGGTCCATAGTATCACGGATTACAGATAATTCATATCTTCGTCTTTATCACAATATATCCTCGATATACAAGTATACCAAAAGTAAATCATATACATTATGATTTAGATTCCCAAAACTCGAATATGATTTATAATCCCAAATCTCCTGTGATTACGATTATAAACATTGATATACGAATTATAAAAGAATGAAACGAAAACCATTCATTAAATACTATAAATTGAGCAAGTAATAACTTACCTCGATACCGATGAAGCCGTTACCAATTCCATTGCCGTCATCTACAAGTTCTTCGGTCCTGACCAAAGTAATTCACGAACATACTCGAACACGACCACAACATACGATTATAATCACAGATCAATAATCTCAACCTATTGAAGTAATCAATTAACACATATCCGATAATAATCAACAACCGCTAAAACTAATTCACAAACCCAACGACTCAAAAATATCTCAGTTAACCACAAGTCTGATCAAACCAACTTAAACGATCACGAATTCATAACCGAAACAGAATATACTACCCTGCCTGTTGACTTAGCGCACGTTAATTACTTAACGTAGCGTGCGCTAAGTTGCTCCCGTTAGTGTGCGCTAGCCAGTAGGCTTAGCATGCGCTAATGACATGCAGTTGCATGTATTTCGGATACCGATCAACATATGGCGATTATCAAGAACACTAAGTGATTCTAAGCCATGTTCAAAGCTATAAAAACAACGAAGTCCGATATCCTTTAACATACAAACAACCATTCAACTTATAATCCAAGTCCTATATCCATATATCATCTTCCTCAATATCAACATCATGAAACATTAAGAACATAACAACACTTCCATAATCTATCATTACAGGGAGTAATCATCAACAATAACATCAACATCCGCAAAGGAGAAGGAGGATTAACCAACTTATCTCAAGAAAATGAACTACATAATACAAATCACCCAAATCATATTAGTATCATCATACTCTGGTAATCCATCTCATAATCATGCTTATCAACTTGTTTATGTAATAATCATCAACTCAAGAACATCAACATTCAGTCCAAAATGAAATCCAAAGATAAAGAGTGATTACCTTTTTGAAGGAATGGATTGAATCCCAAGTTTGAATCCATTTCCAATAATCGCCAATGATTTAAATAACAAAGCTTTAATCCATGATTTCCATCTTTAATCTTGTTAAAGAGGATCATCTCTCAGTGTTTAGGAACTCCAAAAGTCCTACCAAGGCTCTCTCTATCGGTTGCAAGAAGAGAATGGACGAAATGCTTCATAATACCCGCCCGTCCCCTTATATAGGGTACATTACTAGCGTGCGCTAACATCTCATGTTTAGCGTGCGCTACGGCTTTAGCGTGCGCTAACTGACTTTATTAGCGTGCGCTATCACAGTCCAGAGGCTACTGTCTGTCTTCGTACATGCGCTTACGTACGTAATGCCCATGCATTAGCCTACGTAATTTACACTCTCTAGCGTACGCAAGTCCTTGCATTTAGTGTGCGCTAATATCAGTTGACTCGTTTGTCTGTATGCTCCGAAGACTGGTCCACACGCCGAAAGTGCTGACGAGGATAAGATTCCTTTTTGTCCAATATACCATTAGCGTGCGCTAACCTTTAGGGTTTAGCGTACGCTAGTACTACATTACAAACATCCATTGACTTATCAGAACGTGCGCCGAAAGTGGCCTGGTCCACACGCAGATTCCTTCTGATATGTTCTGCACTAGCGTGCGCTATGATTTTACCTTTAGCGTGCGCTACACCTGCACGTTAGCGTGCGATGTGAATGAGTATTAGCGTGTGCTAATCAGGCTATGCTTAGCCATTTTTAGCTATTCTTGTACAACGTCTCATCATACAGAATACGAACATATGGCATACTGAATACATATACTTCTTACATCCAATTGTCGACCAAGTACGACAATTATATCAATACAGATGTCTCAGTCCTTCATTTATTTTATTTATACTGTACAGATTCCACGCTGTACAATATAACTCGGATAAAATAATATTAAACAACGGTAGTAGAAATTTCAGATATTACAAACACGAGGTGGATAACCAACAATATACATATGCAAAACAACACAACACTGGGTAATCCAACGATCCAGCGCCCTCAGCATAGATCCCAAGATGATCCCGTCGGACCAACACGAGGTGGAAAAACCCATCCAATGATCTAGCGCCCTCAGCATATATCCCAAGATGATCCCGTCGGACCAACACGAGGTGGACATATGATCCAGCGCCCTTAGCATAGATCACACGATCCCAT
Source organism: Orobanche coerulescens (assembly GCA_033398695.1). Lineage (NCBI taxonomy): Eukaryota > Viridiplantae > Streptophyta > Magnoliopsida > Lamiales > Orobanchaceae > Orobanche > Orobanche coerulescens. The sequence goes on from CM065810.1 coordinate 4,021,983, forward strand.
CGGATCAACACAACACAAACAACACAATTATGCATACACATATGCAAATCAAAATGTTCATCAACATGAACAACGCAACATGAACGACAATATGACAAATCAACTAAGACGACCTCATGTTTGACAACATGAATGACAATATGCATGATCAAATCACTAACACTAACTGAATCGATATAAGATACTTGCCCCGAGTCCTTCGGGGGAAATCTCGATATCAAACCATCATCAACGATTATCCGCAATGCTTGGCGATCCAAACGTACCATAGACTACAAATACTTATATCCTCGTCTTTACCATAATGTAACCTCGATACTCGAATGTAACACCCCCGATATATTCAGGATATATTACAGTGCCGTGGACCCCTACATGGGACCCACCAGGCTAGACACAATTTACCACAGTAAAAATACACATCATCCAATTGAAAACCAAATCACATGCCCGGTACAACCGGTGGAATAATTCACAATGGCAACATAAACAACTTGACGAATACAAATCTTAATCCGAAGAGAAAAGCCTAAGTACTCGATAGTACAATCTATAAGTTTCAAAAGTGGACAACAACCATATTGAATGGGATAATGGAAATAAAAGGACTCAAACGCATATGTCAACGACCCTGGCCAACATCCTCATACTGTCCCAGCGCTTGCTCGTCCGGATGATTATAACCTAAAGTCCATAACAAGAATTTCCCCACAACGGGTCCCCAGAGGGTTTAGCAATTACGCTAGTATAAGTAATCAAGGCAAACCAATCGCTTAAACATTTCATAGTACATACACTAATATCATTTCAAAACCAAAACCAGACATGTATTTTCCGAAACAAACAGTCAAATAATCAATTTGCCTAGGACCAGGACGCCACCATGAATCCCACCCGAGGACTCTAAGCACCCTCCCGAGCTGGCCACTTTATAAAACAAGTCACGCACAGGCATCGCCTAGGACCAGGACGCCACCATGAATCCCACCCGAGGCCTCTAAGGACCCTCCTGAGCTGGCTAGCGAAACAAACTCGTGAATCCAGAGTGAAGTCATAGATTCCCCCGAGGCCCCGTCGGACCCTCCCATGGTGAGTAAAGCACAAACAATATACGTTACCATTTCATGTTAAGCATAAAGGTTTCCAAAATACTTGCCTTGAATTATTGACGACGCAACTAATGGAAGGAAAAACACCGACGAATGCTAGGGACCGACAATTACGAACCTAACAAATTGAAGAACACAATCACAACCAATCCTAAACGAATACGGAATTGGAATACACCCGAAAACCCGCATACGATTCATGTATATTTGTGTAAAAATAACAACGAGGGCGGACCACAACCGAACCCTCTCGAATACGCAACAACCACGAAGTATACCATGAATCCGTAGGAAAACCAATGATATCAACAAGATTAATCATACTCATCATGAATTAACCGACAAAACGAGACGAATCGGACGAAAATCCCAAAACCCCCAATTTGTCCAAAAGTAGGGTTCTAAGAGATTTACCTTGGATTAGGATGAAAGATTCGTGTTGATGTTGATAATATACACCAAGAACTCAAGGAAGTTGATGGTTGAGATGATCGGAGGAAGAAATCGCCAAGAAATCGCCCGGAATCGCCTTAGCCGCGGAGAGAAAGAAGAAATGAAAATAATACGTTCATCTCGGTCAACTCCCTGGTTTATATAGCCAGGGAGTGTTAGCGCGCGCTAATCCTCAAAGTTAGCGTGCGCTAACGAAACAAACTCCAGTCCAGTAGCCAGATTTCTGGCCGTTAGCGTGCGCTACTCCAAACGTAGCGTGCGCTAACAACCTCTCGGTAGCGCGCGCTATCGACCAATAACGTGCGCTACCTGGACATCAGCCGAGTCCAGAAGCAACTGTCAGAACACACCTGATCCGGTTAGCGCGCGCTATCGACCAAACGTTGCGTGCGCTAAAGTGTATCGGTAGCGCGCGCTATCGACCAATAGCGTGCGCTACCTGGGCATCAGTCGAGTCCAGTGGCAAACTGTCCAGTACTGGACATTCACACTAGCGTACGCTACCGGTCGTATCAGCGTGCGCTAACCCCCAACATTAGCGTGCGCTAGGCTACGTAGCGTACGCTAATCCACCAATCCAGAGGGCTGGATTCAGCACTGCCACTCCCAGGGCTTGCTCTCTAGCGTGCGCTACGAAGCAATCGTAGCGTGCGCTACTAAGGGACATCTAGCGTGCGCTATGCAGAAAAGATAGCGTGCGCTAGGTCCGAAATATAAACGGTCCCAAAACACCGGAATATGAACGAAACATCAAACGGAACATCTCAAAACGTATCATGACGTAGAATGGATCCACGGCAACCCCGAAACGGTGGTTCCGCATAACAATAACGAGAATCAGATCAACAGGTGACTGAAAAGATACACTGAAAGGTACACGAGGGTCACTACGACCGAGAAATACACCGAAAATGAAAATACAAGGGGAAAGAAAAATGCGGATATTACATTCTACCCCTCTAAAAATAAGTTTCGTCCCGAAACTTAAGAGACAAACAACTCAGGGTACCTAGCACGCATGCTATCCTCGGTCTCCCAAGTTGCCTCATCGACACCATGTCTCGACCACTGCACTTTGACCAAAGGGATGGTCTTATGCCTCAATCGTTTCTCGCGATGCTCCAAAATCTTCAAGGGACGTTCTTCAAAAGTAATATCCTCGGCGACATCAATCTCCCCATACTCGATGACGTGACTAGGGTCCGAAACATATTTCCTCAGCTGGGAAACATGAAAAACGCTATGAACATGACTCAGGGCCGGGGGTAACGCCAAACGGTATGCCAACCCACCGACTCGCTCGAGAATCTCGAAGGGTCCAATAAATCTCGGACTCAACTTCCCCTTTTTCCCGAAACGGAAAACTCCTCTCGTCGGCGACACCTTTAGTAAAACGTGGTCTCCCACCTCGAATTCCAAAGGTCAACGACGGATATCGGCATATGACTTCTGTCGACTCTGGGCAGTCAACATCCGTTCCCGAATCAAATCCACCTTCCGCCTCGTCTCTAAAACGACATCCGGCTCGGTCCCAACCAAATAGGACGCCTCATTCCAACAAATCGGTGATCGACATCGCCGACCATAAAGTGCTTCATACGGTGCCATCCGAATCGACGCGTGCCAACTATTGTTGTACGTGAATTCGATCAATGGCAAATGCTCCTCCTAGTTGGTGCTCCAATCGAGCGCACAAGCACGCAACATGTCCTCAAACGTCTGGATAGTGCGTTCCGACTGTCCATCCGACAGAGGATGAAAAGAGGTACTCAAACGCAAATGAGTACCCAATGCCTTATGCACCGCCTGCCATAAATGCGATACAAAGCGTCCATCACGATCCGAAACAATAGACTTCGGAGTACCATGAAGCCTCACGATCTACGCAATAAACACACGAGCCAACTTCTCCGGGCCCCAAGTATCCTTGATGCCCAGAAAATGTGCCGACTTGGTCAGACGATCAACAATCACCCATACCATATTCATGCCCGACCTCGATCTCGGCAAACTTGTAACGAAATCCATCGATATATCTTCCCATTTCCATTCCGGAACGGGAAGTGACTGCAATAACCCAGCCGGTCGCTGATGCTCGATTTTGACATGCTGACAAGTCAAACATCTCGTTACAAACTGCGCGACCTCTCCCTTCATATCATTCCACCAGAAATTCCTCCTCAGGTCCTTGTACATCTTACTCGAACCAGGATGAATGGAGTAAGGTGTAGCATGGTCCTCACGCAAAATGCTCTATTTCAGCTCTGGGTCGTTCGGTACACAAAGCCGACTCTGGAATCTCAAAACACCATCCTCATGAATCACAAACCCGGGAGACTTTCCCTTAAGAACGTTCTCTCGGATTTGAGTAATCATCGGATCCTCTAACTGCTTCAGCTTAATTTCATCGATCAAAGACGACGAAATCTCTAAAGCATAAAGTTGCCCGACAGCTCCAGGCAACAAAACCTCAACATCTAACTCGATCAAAGACCGCCGAGGCTCAGACTGAGACGTAAGGACCTCAAGCGTTCGCAACACAACCGGTTTCCGACTCAAGGCGTCGGCCACGACATTCGCCTTGCCCGGATGATAAAGGATTTCGAGTTCATAATCCTTAATCAACTCTAACCACCTCCTCTGCCTCATATTTAACTCCCGCTGAGTAAATATGTATTTCAGACTTTTATGATCGGTAAAAATCTGACATGCAGAGCCGAAAAGATAGTGACGCCAGATCTTGAGCGCAAAAACAACTGCCGCTAACTCCAAATCGTGAGTAGGGTAGTTAAGCTCATACGGCCTCAACTGTCTCGACGCATACGCAATGGTCTTGCCGTGCTGCATCAATACGCACCCAAGACCCTGACCCGAAGGATCACTGTAAACAGCAAAACCTTCATTGCCACACGGCAATGCTAAAACTGGGGCTGAAGTCAAACGCCTCTTCAGCTCCTCAAAACTCGACTGTCTCTCGTCATTCCAGACGAACTTCTCGGACTTATGGAGCAACTGTGTAAGCGGCCGAGCCAATTTCGAGAATCCCTCGACGAACCTACGGTAGTAGCCGGCCAGACCCAAGAAGCTACGGATCTCCTTCGTATTCTTGGGCGGTGCCCAGTCCAACACTGCCTCAATCTTTTGCAGATCCACTCGAACTACCTCAACCGAAATCACGTGACCTAAAAACATCACTTCCTTCAGCCAGAACTCACATTTCGAGAACTTCGCATAGAGTTGCTCGGTCCTCAAAATGTCTAACACTGTCCGCAAATGAAGGGCATGTTCTTCCTCATTCTAGAATAAATAAGAATATCGTCAATGAAGACGACGACACACTTATCCAAATACTCGATAAAGACTTTGTTCATCAACTGCATGAACACCGCCGACGCATTTGTTAAACCGAAAGGCATAACTACGAACTCATAATGTCCGTATCTCGTCCGAAAAGCTGTTTTCAGCACGTCACACTCCCTCACCCGAAGCTGATAGTACCCCGATTTCAAATCAATCTTCGAGAATACCGCAGCTCCCTGCAACTGATCGAACAAGTCATCAATCCTCGGCAAAGGATACTTGTTCTTGATGGTCACCTTGTTTAGTTCGCGATAGTCGATACACAAACGCAGTGAACCATCCTTCTTCCGAACAAACAAAACCGGTGCGCCCCAAGGCGAAGCACTCGGTCGAATATAACCTGACTCAAGAAGCTCACTCAACTGCTTCTTCAGCTCGGCCATCTCTGAAGGTGCCATGCGATACGGCGCCTTCGAAATCGGAGCCGCGCCCGGCTCTAACTCTATAGCAAACTCAACCTCACGATCCAGTGGCAATCCCGGTAGCTCGTCAGGAAATACATCAGGAAACTCACTAACGATTGGAATCGACGAAAGCTCGACTCCACCATCCTTCGCCTTTAAGGCGTAGCACCAAAAACCAGTACACCCTTTTCGCAGGAGTCTCATCGCCTTCAAAGCGTTAATAACAAACTTCTGGTTTCTCTTTCGCCCCGCGAAAGAGTGTTCAGTGCCGTCCTCGGCTAGCATGGTAATGATCCTCGTGCGGTAGTTCATGATTGCACCATGCCGCTCGAGCCAATTATCCCCAAGAATCAAATCCTCACCCTCGATACCCACGACAATAAGGTTAGAGAGCCAATCCCTCTCACAAATAGACACAGAACAGTCCCGGACCTCTCGATCACCGACAATTCTATCACCGCTAGGAAGTTTAACGATGAAAGGCTCGCAAGGTGATAAGCAGTCAAGACTCAAACGGCGTACACACTCTAGAGAAATGAATGAATGCGTAGCACCCGAATCAAAAAGCACACTGACAGGATGTGAATGTATATGAACGGTACCTGTCGCCACAGTGGCCGCTGGATCCTCGGCCCTTCTCATCTCATAGATACGTGGAGGGGCAGAGCTAACACTAGAAGCTAACCCTCTGGCGGGCTGACCCCGACCTCTCCCACGACTGGCACCCGGTGGGGGCTGCGGAGCAATTGAGCCCTGATTCACACTCGGCTCCATAGGTGCTGGAAAAGAAGTCTGAGCACCAAGAAGCCATCTTGCCCGCTCACAAAAGGAAGCCTTGTGTCCCGACTGACCACAAGTATGACAAATCAGAGGCGGGCGAGGACACTCTCGGTTCTGATGGCCCGGCTCACCACAGTTAAAGCATTTGGTATCCCGAACGAAGGCACTAGCAGTACCTCGATAGCCCCCAGAGAAACGAGCCGAATTACCTCCAGGAATATTCGCAGACTGAGACTTCTGCTGACCTCCACCCTTGTGACTCGAGAAATTTCTGGTGGATTTCTGTTTCTTACTCTCCCGAACCGCCGCACTGGCCGTCACCAACATATCATAGGCAAGAGCTCAACTCTGATAATCCTTCAAGGTAGTGCAGACAAGTCCTGACATGTAGTCCCGAATCGACAGTTTCATCCGTCTGGAGAAGTGAAAAATTTTGTCGCTCTCCTCGACAACTTGGGTCTTCACATAACCCAACTCCTTGTTAAAATCGGCAATATCTTGGGATACGGAGATATCCTGAGGTTGAGCATCATAGAAGGCATGGACTCGAGCCTGTCTAACCGGCCACGGGCAATATTCAGTTTCCATCAATTCCTGAAACTCAGCCCACGAAGCAACATGATCTTTGGGCCCAACGGCCTCCCACCAATCTGTGGCGTCTCCAGTGAGAAAATACTGGGCGATAGGAACTTTACGGTCCTCGGGACAGTTGGTGGCAACAAAGACTTTGGATATCTCCTTGATCCACCCTTCCCAGCCAATCGGGTCAGAGGCTCCCGTGAACTGAGGAGGATGCATCTTGATGACATCCTGGAGCCAACGGTCAGCTCCGTCCCGAGCAGCATGGGCCGGATTCTGGACCGCCTGGGCAATCGCCGCCATCTGGTTTACCATCTGTTGCATAACAGCCGCAACACCAAGGTCAGCGCCACCTTGAGAAGAAGCATGGCTATGTTGGTCACCGGTGCTGTCGGCTCCCGAAGAGTGCGACATGGCCGCCCCACCGGCTGCTCCACGTCCTCGGCCGCGTCCACGACCACGACCACGACCACGGTTTCCTTCGGCATCTATACTGGTGTTAAGAAATAACAGAAGTGTATTGATGATGAGTCAGGGAGGAAAAGCAACTACGATTCAAGAAGCGGAACTACAATGCAAGAAAACAAAGGACGAATAAGAAAACTTACTAGCACTGGAAGTACTGAGATGCTGGCAGCGGTGTGACAATATGTAAAACAAAACACAACTAGACCCAAATAACCGACAAGCCTAGGTATCCATAAACCTAGTGCTCTGATACCATTTTCTGTAACACCCCCGATATATTCAGGGTATATTACAGTGTCGTGGACCCCTACATGGGACCCACCACGCTAGACACAATTTACCACAGTAAAAATACACATCATCCAATTGAAAACCAAATCACATGCCCGGTACAACCGGCGGAATAATTCACAATGGCAACATAAACAACTTGACGAATACAAATCTTAGTCCGAAGAGAAAAGCCTAAGTACTCGCGAGTACAAACTATAAGTTTCAAAAGTGGACAACAACCATATCGAATGGGATAACGGAAATAAAAGGACTCAAACGCATATGTCAACGACCCTGGCCAACATCCTCGTACTGTCCCAGCGCTTGCTCGTCCGGATGATTATAACCTGAAATCCATAACAAGAATTTCCCCACAACGGGTCCCCAGAGGGGTTAGCAATTACGCTAGTACAAGTAATCAAGGCAAACCAATCGCTTACACATATCATAGTACATACACTAATATCATTTCAAAACCAAAACCAGACATGTCTTTTCCGGAAACAAACAGTCAAATAATCAATTTGCCTAGGACCAGGACGCCACCATGAATCCCACCCGAGGCCTCTAAGGACCCTCCCGAGCTGGCCACTTTATAAAACAAGTCACGCACAGGCATCGCCTAGGACCAGGACGCCACCATGAATCCCACCCGAGGCCTCTAAGGACCCTCCCGAGATGGCTAGCGAAACAAACTCGTGAATCCAGAGTGAAGTCATAGATTCCCCCGAGGCCCCGTTGGACCCTCCCAGGGTGAGTAAAGCACACACACTATACGTTACCATTTCATGTTAAGCATAAAGGTTTCCAAAAATACTTGCCTTGAATTATTGACGACCCAACGAACGGAAGGAAAAACACCGACGAACGCTAGGGACCGACAATTACGAACCTAACAAATCGAAGAACACAATCACAACCAATCCTAAACGAATACGGAATTGGAATACACCCGAAAACCCGCCTACGATTCATGTATATTTGTGTAAAAATAACAACGAGGGCGGACCACAACCGAACCCTCTCGAATACGCAACAACCACGAAGTATACCATGAATCCGTAGGAAAACCAATGATATCAACAAGATTAATCATACTCATCATGAATTAACCGACAAAACGAGACGAATCGGACGAAAATCCCAAAACCCCCAATTTATCCAAAAGTAGGGTTCTAAGAGATTTACCTTGGATTAGGATGAAAGATTCGTGTTGATGTTGATAATATACACCAAGAACTCAAGGAAGTTGATGGTTGAGATGATCGGAGGAAGAAATCGCCAAGAAATCGCCCGGAATCGCCTTAGCCGCGGAGAGAAGGAAGAAATGAAAATAATGCGTTCATCTCGGTCAAATCCCTGGTTTATATAGCCAGGGAGTGTTAGCGCGCGCTAATCCTCAAAGTTAGCGTGCGCTAACGAAACAAACTCGATCCGGTGGCAGTTACGGCGTTAGCGTGCGCTACTCCAAACGTAGCGTGCGCTAACAACCTCTCGGTAGCGCGCGCTATCGACCAATAGCGTGCGCTACCTGGACATCAGCCGAGTCCAGAAGCAACTGTCAGAACACACCTGATCCGGTTAGCGTGCACTATCGACCAAACGTAGCGTGCGCTAAAGTGTATCGGTAGCGCGCGCTATCGACCAATAGCGTGCGCTACCTGGGCATCAGTCGAGTCCAGTGGCAAACTGTCCAGTACTGGACATTCACACTAGCGTACGCTACCGGGCGTCTCAGCGTGCGCTAACCCCCAACATTAGCGTGCGCTAGGCTACGTAGCGTACGCTAATCCACCAATCCAGAGGGCTGGATTCAGCACTGCCACTCCCAGGGCTTGCTCTCTAGCGTGCACTACGAAGCAATCGTAGCGTGCGCTACTAAGGGACATCTAGCGTGCGCTATGCAGAAAAGATAGCGTGCGCTAGGTACGAAATATAAACGGTCCCAAAACACCGGAATATGAACGAAATGTCAAACGGAACATCTCAAAACGTATTATAACGTAGAATGGATCCACGGAAACCCCGAAACGGTGGTTCCACACAACAATAACGAGAATCAGATCAACAGGTGACTGAAAAGATATACTGAAAGGTACACGAGGGTCACTACGACCGAAAAATACACCGAAAATGAAAATACAAGGGGAAAGAAAAATGCGGATATTACATCGAATATGCCAATAACCGAAATAAATCACATACATTATGATTTAACTCCCAGAATCGGAATGACGAAATATAATCATTGCTATATGCATTATAAACGAAATGAAACTGAAACCATTCATTAAACATTATAACTGAGCAAGTAATAACTTGCCTCTATACCGATACGATGATGATGAAGCCGCTACCAGTCACAATGCCTTCGTCTACGAGCTCCTCAGTCCCGATCAATGCAATTCACGAACATACTCGAACACGACAGCAACATACGGTTCCAATCACCGATCAATAATCTCAACCTATCGAAGTAATCAAATAACACATATCCGATAACAATTAAAAACCGACACGACCAACCAAATCATCTCAACAATTCAACGATATCTACAATACAAACTACAACTCGATGATCATAATCAATCAATACAACCGATCAATAAACCCCAACGGTTCCACAATATCTCGATTAGACACAAATCCGGACAATCCAACTCAAACAATTACGAACTCAAAACCACAACACGATTCATAATACGATTAATTCAACATACGATCATCTTGCTATGTTAAATTCATCAAAAGTTCCTCAAGAACACTAAGGGATTGGAACTCATGTTCATAACCATTAAAACAACATAACTCGATATCCTTTAACATGAAGATAATCTTCCAATTCGTAATCCAAGTCATGAATCATCGTATTCTTCAATATACACTCTACATAACCTCAAGACTTGTAACAACAACTCCCTAATCATCATCATACAGATCAAATACGGATAATAATACCAAGAACATCAAGAACTCTATGATTTCATAATCATAATCAACATATTCAAGGTATAAACCATTATATCACCATCTTCCTTCAACATATAATTCATATAACCTCAAGAATCGAAACAACATCTTAATCCTCTTCATACGAATCATTTATCAATAACAACATCAAGAATCCGAAATGAAAAGGAGGATTATCCAACATACCTCTTAGAAGATGAAAAACACTAGAAAACACTTCAAGAATCATCCATAGATCCATATCCAAGCCTCAAGTCCAAGTCCTCAAGCTCAAAATCGACTTAGGAAGGCCGACATCTCTCTCTCTCTCAATGTTTGGAGACGAAAAACGAAAAGGAAAGCTGAAGTGAAATGAAAGACGAACTTCATTATATTAAATTGCATAACTCATTACGTACGTTATCCTTCATCATTAACGTACGTAATGCACTTTAGCGTACGCTATTCGTCCCACATAGTGTACGTAATCATCATCCCAGAACTAACTGAACTATTTTGTTAACATGCTTACGTACGTAATGTTTCCTTCATAACGTACGTAACATGTACGTTGACTTGCTACAGTACCACCCACATTACGTACGTAATACGCTATGCATAACGTACGTAATGGCCGAGGTTGACTCGCTGTCCACATCCTCCGCCGAAAGCTGCCGGCACAGGGTCCCACCTGCCGACCATGACTCAGTCGTCTGATTCCCATGTTACGTACGTAATGTCCCGGCCACAACGTACGTAACTCTTGTGATTTAGCGTACGTAAGTCTTCAACATTAGCGTACGCTAAGTATTCTATACTTAGCCAATTTCAACTGTTACCGCCTGTCTCGACATACCGAAAACACATATACACTTACTGAATACATATACTGAATCCAATAGTATTCTCATACAATATACCTCATATCAAAAGTGCGATGACCTGATACACGATATCCTCAATTGTAATTGTCTACCAAATACGACAATTATACAAGTACAGTTGCCTCAGTTTTCTATTATTTTATCCATACAGCACAAATTCCACGCTGTACAATATAACTCGGATAAAATAATATCAAACAACAGTAGTAGAAATTCCGGATATTACACCACCAACCTGTAGATAAGAAGATATCAAGAAATACAAAGTATCGGCCCCAAATTTTGACCAAAAATGGGCCATAATTCGGGTCCAAGCATCGAAGAAATCTACGGCCCGCAAAAGAAATATAAAGTGCACCACAAAAAGTGGGCTAATGTGTGGACCCGTAGACCAAAATAACCCAACTCCGAATTATGACCAAAATGGGCCATAATCCGGAACCTAAAATTTAAAGTGCCTACGGCCCTCTAGATCAGTACAAGGTGCACCACTAAAATCATGGGCTAATGTGCGGACCAATAGACAAACAAGCAATCGATCAAAAATAAAAACTATCTAAATCTAAAAGACGGATAACCAAGCTGATCCATCCGTATAAGGGAGAGAAGGAACGGAGGAGCAGTATCGTAAGTATAAGTCTGAATGCCGAGGGACGACATGCCAAGCTCAGAAAGATAGTCGGCCGGCCTGTTGCCCTCCCGGAAAATATGAGTGACCCTGAACTAAATATCTCTGAGAATGTGTCGAATAGGCATAAGAGTGTGACGAACCTGCCAAGAGCCCCGATGGCCAGATGATAGCAGGGACACCACAGCAGCAGCATCAAGCTCAATCCAAACATGTCTCGATCTCTGGGAAGCTAGAATCAAACCAATCGCCAACGCCTGGATCTCAGCATCAAAACTAGAAGAGGCCTAAAAAGAGGAATGGAAAGCAAGAAAGAGCTCTGCGTGATGATCTCTAATCAGACCTCCCCCACCCGCAATCTGTGTGTCTCTATCGAACGAACCATCCGTGTTCAGCTTGATCCAAGGGGTCTCGGGTCGAAGCCAAACCACCGGGACGGGGCGACGAGTCTGAGCGGGGGAAGATGAAGCTCGCTGGAAATGATCAGGCGGCGAGCAACCCGCCCAGAACTCAGATGAAATAAGCCCCGCAACAGCCAATAAAACAACATGGCGCTCCACCTGCACAATAACATGAGACGAAAGAAAAGTAACCGCCCTATGCTTTGCACTATTCCTTTCTGTCCAGATGAACCAAATGATCAGACAAGGAATAATGAAAGTCGCGTGCCTAAAGTGTGTGCCATGTGCGAAAAAACTCAGGAGCTCAAAGATATTCTGAGAATGGGGTAAGGATAAATGTATCCATGCGCTAAAATACTCCCACACGTCACGAGCCACACCACTCTCCAAGAAAAGGTGGGCAATGGTCTCGGTATGGTAGGTCTGGGTAAGGGAATGCGAGCAGCACAAACATCTAGAAGCCAATGAAACGCCCCTCCTCTTTAGAATGTCATCAGTCGGTATCCATCGCATGAGAAGTCGCAAATAAACACCGAAATGGTCGGTGTAAGTAAGGCAGTCCAGATGGCCCCGTAAACAAGATTAGCCTGACCCCTCACCCTGATGTGAGACCAAGTCGATGACAATGAGAACGCACCCGAAGAGGTAAGAGACCAGCACATACTATCCGAATCCTCCTACTTTGACACATGAAAGTTGTGAAATGCTATCAAATAAAAATATTATTTTTTAGTCGTACAACAAGTAATTGAGAGCTCATTTTTTGAATAAAAAACTACACAAGTTGCATGAATTATTATTAATTTAATTATTTATTTATTATGTTATATTTAGTTCGAGACGCTGTTACTTTGTGCAACAATTTAGGTAAAGAACAAACTTCTCCCGACCTTTAATAATAATTTATACATAACATTGCCATGCTTTAATATTTAGACCCGTGTTGATATTATTTATCAAAGATCCGGGATAGCTGAAGAAAATATTACACCGATACAAGCTAAGCAAAAGGAAGGAAATTTTGACGAAAGAAAAAACTTGGTAAGAGTTATCAATCTAAAATTATGCTTTTGTGCTTTTATTTACCATATTATTCTTAAATTAGTCTAAAATGGAAATAAAAGAGAATAGAATTGAAGAATCTCATTCTCGAATTGGTAAATATTTATCAAACAAAACTTTAGTTTTGTAATTGTATGAAGTGCACGTTATTACTTAATATTTCTGTATTGAATGTAGCACAAATTTCAGGGGCTATTAATAACTTGATTGGATACTGATTGTAATATACTTTTTGTACAATTACCAATTATTATATACTTTTTATATTTTTAAATAATTTTATCATTGTTCAACATGTTATTACCTTGTGTAATAATTCATGTGGAACAAAATTAAGAGATCCATGAACTATTTATATGTCGCAATTATTTAAATTCAGATTTTCAGATAAAATTATTACTTAAGTGACCAATTAATTTAACATTTATCCCTATATTAATGGATAATATCTTTATCTGTTTAATTATTAAAATAAAAGTAGTTATTTTCAAGTTGAGAAAAAAAATATTTTTAAATCAGTCTATGGTAATGTTGTTTACTATATTACTTTTAAATTTGTTTTAAATTAGAAATAACAGAGAATAGAATTTTAAACTCCAAAATTCACATCAACCGGTATTTTTATAGTTTGCAATCATGACCTGAATTTCTTATCTATTTTTTAATTATAATCTCAATTTATTATCTACGGGAATTCTCAAATTTTAAAAAATAATAATGATTTATTTAATTGTAAAAGTCCTATATATATCACCATTCATGTGCCAAATTTAGTATTTATATATATATATATATATATAAAGGTGATTAATTAAGTTATAACCTAACAACAAATATTTTCGTATTTTGTTACTTTTAGTTCTGATCTTAATTTTTATCCATGGAATTTTGAATTCCGTAAAAAACTGGTTTCAGATTTCTGAAAATCTTAGTCCTAATCAAATCGTTCATAATTATAAAACTCTATAAAATTAGAATCAATATATCAAGTGAATTAAGTGGTCAACTAAATTTGCCCTAATTCGTATATTAATGGTCAATAGTTTTATATATTTAATTATTAAAATTAAAATAGTTATTTTCACGATGAGAGTAAAAATTTAGTCATTTAAAATCAATATAAATTATACTTATGATGCTTTCGTTTACCGTACAACTTTTAACTTAATCTAAAACATAAACAATAATATGATTAAAAATTCACCCTCAAAAAATGATGAAAGTTTATTAAATAAAAATCTTTAGTTCAGTTTTTAACAATAATATTCTACGAAAGAGAATAGTAAGAAAATGATGCTACAATGGATCCATAAGAAAATATTAGACGGGAGAACCACAAGAAGATGTTAGAGAGGAGAATTATAAGAGGATGTTATAACGGAGAACTATATAAAGATATTACACGGGGGAACTGTAATAAGATGCCCCAAGGAAGAATCATAAGAAGATGCTTCATGAATGAACAATAAAAAGATGTACGCGAGAGATCCATAAGAAGATGTTACTTGAGAAAACCATAAGAAGAGGCTACACGTGAGAACCAAAATACTTCACCTTCATGAGATTACACTAAAAAATTATAAAAAGATGTTACACTAGAGATCTATAAAAAAATACTACACATGGGACACATGAAAAGATGTCAAGTAAGAGAACTATAAGTAAATCCAGATAGGAGAATCATACAAATTTGCTATATAGGAGAACCATAAGCAGATGTTCGATGAGAGAACCAAAAGAAGATGTTAGACAGGATAATGTAAAAATATATTACACGGGAGAACTGTAAGAATATGTTATACTGGCGAACTGTAATAAAATGCTAAATGGGATAATTGGAAGAAGATGTTACATGAGAAACAGAAGGTATCCATAAGAAAATGCTAGACAAGAGAATCGTAAAAAGACGTTAGAAGGTAGACAAAAAAAACACTAGGAGATGCTACAGGGGATAACCATACGATTATACTACATGGGAGAACCATGTGAAGATGCTACATAGGAGAATCATAAGAATGAGCTACAAGGGATATCCGTAAGAAGATGGTACATGGGAAAAACATAAGAAGATGGTAGACCAAAAATATTAGGCGGATGAATTGTAAGAAAAATACTATACGGGAAATGAATAAATATCATCCTGATGCAACAATAACATTCTATGATCATTTAAGAAACTTATTCTTTTACTTTTTTTGTAGTGTACTTGATCAACTCTATAACAATTTTTCTTATTAACTACCGTAATAGCGTGAACTTTTTGTTTTAAGTATAAAAAATTAATCGTTGGGATGAGCATCTAAGACATTTTATCTTTTACCAATTTCTGTATTGTACTTGATTAGTTCTTTAATAATTTTTATTCTTACCTATCGTAATAGCATAACCTTTTGTTTTAAGTATAAAAGATTTTTATAGCTTAATTTATAAATTAAACGAACTATCTATGCCCGTCGAATTTCTGAGGGTTACACACTAGTTAGGTGTAATAGCATTGAGCAATTTCAAAATGACTTGGAATGGGCTAATATGAATCATTATTTGAATCTATCGACGCCTATGAAAATAAACTAATAGTAAAAAAGAAATGAAAATATGGAGTGTGAAGAAAAATCAAAACGAGTCAATAGAAAAGAATCGTTCAAATATTGGGATTGATGGTAGAAAATCAGTGAAACTTTTTGAAAAAGTCCAAAAAGTAGTCCAGAAATAAATAAACAAATAATAATAATAACAATAATAATAAAGAATCAATTTCCATCATTTTTCATATATCACGTTATCCTCTCCAGCGTCATATTCTCTCCAGTTCCAAGAAATTTCGTATCGTTTTCGATCACATTTATCGATGTTTATTTTTTTCCCCTACCATTCACAATCTTATCTGTTTCCCAATCTTCAAGCTTCTCCCCCCTCATTTCGCCAAATCATCTTAATCGATTTCAGATCATCTTTTCTTTTACAGACGCAACTCTTACCTCCTCTTTAATCACTATATTTCTGAGCCCATCATTTTTGGTACGGCCACACATCCATCGTAGCATGAGCATCTCTGCCATATTCATCTTTCGAGCGTGATACTATTCCACCGCCCAACACTCGGTGCTATATAACAGCGTAGGCTTAATTGTCGTGCAACAGATTTTGCCCTCTAGTCAATGAGGCATGTCGGGATCACATAACAATCATGTGGCACTCTTCCACTTCAACCAACCCGCGGTAATTATGTGAGCCACATTATCATCTCATGGCTTGTTTACTTTTTACTTAATCAGCTTAATCGGTCAGTTATATCTTGTTGTTTACTTTCAACTTAATGATCTTAATAATGTCTTTTTCATTAAGCAACTTTTGGGGTGTCCTTACCATTAAGTCAGAAATACTTTCCCAATATACCAAAATTACCCCCTCTAATAATAAAGAATTGAGTATATATAGTATAAATTTAAAATATATATTAATATTATATATCTAAAAGTCATAAAATATAAACTATTTATTGATAAAAAATTAATATAAATATATATATTAAAATATAACTTAATATATTTATAAAAATATTATCTGATTATTTAAATATACTTGAAAATTATAATATAATTTATGAATATATATTATAATATAAATTAAAATATATATTGTGTTATATTATATAAATTAAATTTTTTTATATTGACTATTAGAAAATTAATATAACTATATATATTAAAATATAACTTAAGATACTTATAAAATATTGTCTCATTATTTAAATATACCTGAAAATTATAATATGATTTATGAATATATTATAATATAAATTAAAATATATATTACGTTATATTATATAAATTGATTTTTTTATATTGACTATTAAAAAAAATAATATAACTATATATACTAAAATATAACTTAATATATTTATAAAAATATTGTCTGATTATTTAAATATACCTGAAAATTATAATATAATTTATGAATATATATTATAATATAAATTAAAATATATATTATGTTATATTATATAAATTGATTTTTTTATATTGACTATTAAAAAATTAATATAACTATATATATTAAAATATAACTTATTATATTTATAAAAATATTATCTGATTATTTAAATATACCTAAAAATTATAATATGATTTATGAATATATATTATAATATAAATTAAAATATATATTATGTTATATTATTTAAATTGATTTTTTTTATATTGACTATTAAAAAAATAATATAACTCTATATATTAAAATATAATTTAATATATTTATAAAAATATTGTCTCATTATTTAAATATACCTGAAAATTATAATATGATTTATGAATATATATTATAATATAAATTAAAATATATATTATGTTATATTATTTAAATTGATTATATAAACTAAAGCTCAATCCGTCCTTTATAAAAAAAGACTTAATTCATATTGAGGGGTAAAATGATCATTTCTGTCATTTAAATAGTTCATTCAGAAAAGAAAGAAACAACAAAATATTTTTCCAGACAGATTAATCCACTCAGACAGCTTAATCCATTCAGAGATTAATGGAAAAAAAGTGAACAGCCCGTCACTCTTCATTCTTTTGGAATAGACTCATAGTTTAGATGGTTGAAAAGATAATATTAAAAAAAAAGTAAGTGAGAAAAGATGGTTTAAATAAGAGTCCACACTCGTTAGAATGAATAAAATTCGAAAATTATACCTTAAGCAAATTAGACTCTTCAAGTTGGTCGGAGGGAGGAATCTTTGAGACGCAACAAAAGCCGATCACCCCCTAATAAGCATAATAGTAATGTATTTCCAACTTTACTGCCCAAAAAAAGTATGTGTGGGATTTTAATCTTTTTTTTCTAAAAATAATAAAATAAATATATAATTTACACTTGAAAAGAATCAAGTATTGCTTCCAAAGTTCTCTGTGATTTTTGCCACACTGCTTCCTCTTGCTGTTGCGGTTGCAAGATTGTGTTCCTGCCAGAGCATATGGAGTCTCAAGCACATATCGGTAATACTTAGGACCGTAAACGGACCGAATTATACCGAACTATGGTACGTTTGAGTATACGTTTGAAAATATCGAACCTTAGGTTCGAATACGTTTGAAAGTGTCGAATCTTAGAATTTAACGTTTGAGCATACGTTTGAACACCTCGAACCGACCCGAACTTTTGCAAACCGAGTCAAACCGTTTGACTAAACGTTTCGATTTTTTTACGAGTGACTGAATTAAATGGATGAGAGTTGTCGAGAATGAAAAAATGAGATAAATAATGATAAATTTGTATCTTTAACAGATTTTCAACATAGTTTTACATCGTATCTAAGGAATAATTGATCAAACGGGTTTCTAAGCCTTTTGACGATCGGACCGAACTATTTCGCAGTCCGCTAAACTATCAATTTTAACGTTTGCGTATACGTTTGCATGTGCGAATCGGGATGCATGCCGAACTTTTTCGAGCCGAATAATGCGAGCCGAGTCGAACTTTTTACGTTCACTCACAGCCCTAGTAATACTGCATATTTGTGAGAGAAGTTAAACCATTTCCCAAACAAACATGCAAAGATTAAATTACAAAAAAGTACACCCAATCTTTAACATAAATGCAAAAAATCCCGTTTTTTCTTTTAACGTGTTATAACACCCCTAAGAGTTTTTGGTTTTACCTAACAGATATCATCACTCCTGTAGAGGGTGAAGTTTGTAGTGTGGATTGTGGAACACTTTATATTTCGTTCGGTTCTCTGAGGGTTAATTTTGAAAACAACCCTGAAATTTGGGCTAATTATAGAAAGACCCAGAAGATCTTGGAAATTTGAAAAGACTCCCTTGAGGTTTGATTCCATCTTAGAGTGTGTTTGTCAGTATAGCTGAAGTTAGTTGTTGTGTTGGCTGATAACTAGACTTATTAAATTAAACTAAAAAACAAGTTATTATTTCTACCAGACATATACACCTATTATATGTTTGGTGAGCACTACTAGAGGTGGCCAGCCACGGGTCTGAGTCCGGGTCCGACCCGTCGGGTCTACGAGTCGGCCGATCAGCATCCGGACCCCACCCGTACATATGAAATGTACTGGTTGGCAGGTCGACGGGTCGGCCACGGGTCCGGGCCGACCCACCGAGTCACGGGTCCGACCCGTAATTTTTTTTTTTTGAAAAGTATTTATAAAATTTTATTTATTATCATGTTATACACGAAAAAATAACAAATGAATAAAGGAAATAACTGAGAAAATGAGTTTGTATTTAATTTTAAGTTTTCACTTAAAATTAAATTGCCTACGTATCCTCATGAGGAATCAAAGCTCTACGTAGAGTTCTTCTACTTAAAAAGAATTAAAAATATGGGTTTGTATTTAATTTTAAGTTTTCACTTAAAATTAAATTGGCTATGTATTCTCGTGAGAAATCAAAGCTCTACGTAGTTCTTTTACTTACCTGATTTACCTTACTTACCTTTAGTCGTCGATGTCGTCATCGTCTTGATCGCCGGCTTGACTCATTTGACTAGACTCTCCTTCAGTAGTGCATTCTTGATAGGCGTCTTGGTCCGCTAGTAGGTCATCACACTTATTTTCTTGATCTAGTAACTCGGCTTTTGTTGCGTCTTTAAGCATCATTTGAACCTCGAGATGTTTTGGCGTCATTCGGGATCTCCGCTCGTCCACCATATAGCCTCCCTCACTGAAAGCACTCTCAACGGGGACTGTGGATGTGAGCACTGCAAGAATTTCTTGTGCCATAATGAAAAATATAGGAAATTCGGTTCTCCTTCTCTTCCATCAATCCAACAGATCAAGTGTATCTGCATTGTATCCTCGGGCACAAAACTAGTTGCATCATATCTACTAAGGTATTTCTTTGATCGACGTTACTACCTCCCCTATTTCTTGCTATACTATAGAGTTGTTGTTGAAATGGGTTAGCGGGGGTTCTCTCTAATTCTATGTTAAATATATTGGTAGTCCTAGTTCTTGTTTTTTGAGTTTGAATCATATCTCCATATTTAGCTAAATATTTTGCAAAAAGAGTTTCACAACTATTTTTTAAATCAATTTTTACTTGTTCAACATCGGAAATATTTTCAAACAAAGTTTGACTCTCAACACTATCCACAATATTAGGAAACCCAAATTTTTAAGAATATTATAATAAATTTCAAGTAATTGTCGTACTTGAGCTTAATTCAAATCAGGAGATAAAACAGCATTAATCAAGAAAACATCATGAATACGATTAAAGTACTCTAGCCATTTTAAACACACATTGTAAATAACATTCCTCAATCTTTCGGATTTACTACAAGCATCCATTTCGGATACAATAAAATAACAGTGAAATAAAACTTTAGGAGACGTGGGATAATAACAACTACTTAAATTTTTAGTTGCATTTTCAAAAATCTTTAACAGTTTTATTAAATCTTTGGTTTCATCCCAATAGGTTGGCAATAAATAAAATCCTTATAAGTGAAAAATGTATCAAAAAATTCACACAATAATTCTTTATATTCATTAGTTGAATTTAAGATATCATAAGTCTAGTTCCATCTATGTTTTACATCTGGAGCAAAAAATTTGCGTTCCATTTGTTTTGATTTTAAAAATTTAACCCATTGTCTTGCTAACTTAGTACGATTATGTAAAAACAAGACACATTTTCTAATTGGTTCTATTGTCTCATCTACATATTTTAATGTATCTCGTACATACAAATTTAAAATATGATATATACATCTAGTATGAAATAATCGACCCGCTAAAACAGAATTGCAAGCTTGTATTAAAGCTAGTACACTAACATTATTAGAACTAGCATTGTCAAAACCAATTGTGATAATTTTATCTTTTAAGCAATAAAAAGTTAAAATTTGAATAATTGCTCTGGCTATATTATATGCACTATGTGTACAATTAAATTTTTTAAACGCAAGTAATCTTTTGTTTAAGTTCCAATTTTCATCAATCCAATGTATAAATATTCCCATATAATTATTATTTTTGTTTAAAATCCTCCCACGTATCAGCAGCTAAAGAAACTCTATGATTTATAGATCTAAAATATGCCTGTAGTCCAAGTTTATGTTGTTTGGCTAAGTATATTGCTTGTCTAGTCAAAATAGCAGGATTAGATATTTTGCATCTTATATTCCCAACTCGTACTATCCGCGAAATTAAAAGGTAAAGATTCATGTGCACACAATTTTGTCATTTGTTCTCTAACAATTTTTTCATTATATTTATAAAGTTGATATTCGGACATACCTTGAATGCCGGCTCCAGTAGAAGATTGGAAGTTGAGTTGACTTTGCGACTTTTGATCTCCATGGACCGAGGCATGGTTATTCTCAAAATGCCTTCTAAAATTTTCATATCCATCCCCGGCTTTATACGCATATTCTTTGCTGCAGTAGTTGCAAACAACGTTCATAGAACCATCCAGTATTTTTTCCTTCTTAAAGTATTTTGAAAAAAGGTCGGACATTGGATTCCTTTCTACTACATGGGCAGACTTCTTTCTCACTTTAGTTTTCTTGCTTCCTCTTCCTTTCACAGTTTCTTCCTCCTCGGACGATAACTCTTCAACATAAGGAGGTTCTTCTTCAGCTTGGCTTGCCGCAGGACGCTTCGACTTTGATTTTTGTGTCAGAGTTGGTACGCCATGAAAAGTGCGCTCAAACGTTGCATATGTTTGATTTAACATAGCTTCATCGATTTCATGATCCATTTCTTCGTCAATGTTTTGCAGTTGTTGACGATTTGGGACACGTCGAAATCCCTGGAGGTCAACTTCTTCTTCATTAGTAGTTCTTGTACTACCATAATAGATACTTTCATGTATAGCATCAAATTCATCTTCTTGACTTTCATTTTCAAAACCGGGTGGAGGTTGGTTTTGAGGCTCCCGAATAGTTATGCCAGATGGTTTCTTCGATTTGCCCCAAAGAGCAATTCGTTCAAACTTGGACATTTTGGATTTTTTGGGAGACGTAGCAATACCCTTTCCCTTGTCAGAACTCGACACAATGATAAAATGCTAGTAAAAAGAGAGATTAAATATTATAGCAATAAGAGTTGAGAGATAGATAGATTAGAATGAGTGAGTGTGAAAAAATGAGAGAGGTTGGGGAGTATTTATAGATAGAATTTTTGATTATTTTTTTTTGAAAAAAATTTGAAAATGTGGCCGTTAGACCCGCCGGGTCCTACAGCCACTTTTTTAAGTTTTTCTTTTAATTTCTCCGCTGGGTCATCCCGGTCGGACCCGACGGGTCAACGGGTCTGGAAACGTAGGACCCGGACCCTACCCGTGTATACCACATGTCCGGGTTCCTGGGTCCGACGGGTTGGCCGGGTCCGGGTTTTCTGGGCATCTCTAAGCACTACAAACGTTAAAGTTTGGGATTCATATCAAGACCAATTGGTAATGAGAGGAGCAACCAAATGTTTTTATATATTGAATGTAATACTTGTATTTACTAGTGTTTTTACCGAAGCTCCACTAGCACATTTTTTAACTTAATGCTCGGATAGCGCATGCTAAATAAATGTGGCACAGGTAATAGGGTAAATAGCGGACATTATGCGAAATATAGTGTACGCTTTATGTATTAAAAAAGGGTATTACTAAACACCGCCCAAAATTACTAGTCACTGCCATATAAGATTACCTTTTTATCCATTTCAAGTCTTTCATTATTTCTAAACACCACACCACACCAAAATCTTTCAAGCTCAAGTTTTTCGAATATAACACACAATCAAATATATATCGTCAATATTATCGACAACTACGAAAATGGACGAGAATTCGCATCTGGAGGTAATTTTTCGGAGAAAATGATGCAGGTGTCTGATTATTCCGCCTGTTCCATGGTACAGGCGTCCCCAGATTCCGCCTGGACCATGGTACAGGCGTCTGGTGCGGACGCTCCGTCCTAGGTCTAGGCGTCTAAACCAGACGCCTGAACCATGGTCGGGACGTCCGATTCAGACGCCTGTGCCATGGCTAGGCGTCCGATTCAGACGCCTGTACCGTGGCCAGGCGTCCAAGCCAGACGCCTCGGCCATGGTCCAGGCGCAATTTTTGGACGCCTGGACCCTTTTTTTTGCCTGATTTTAAATATTAATAATAATATTATTGGTATTATTATTAACATTCTGTCAATTAAAAATTTCAGGTTATATTGGAAGAATTTGAAGGCGACGGCGTTGATTATAGTGGTTATTTCGTTAATGACGAAATATTCGCTAGTGATTGTGATGCGATTGGTTGGGCGAAAAAAATTGCTCTTCAAATTGGTTCCGAGTTGATCATTTCATCGTACAAGAATAAAGGAAAGACAAAGCTATTGAGATGTAACCGTGGTGAACGGTACAGAGGGGTATTAAGAGATTTGGATGTCGCTGTTCGAAAGGACACAAAGACGAAAGCATGCAAGTGTACATTTCAGATAAAGGCCGAACAATTGCATGACTTGAGTGGTTGGATAATCAGACCGATCTCTGGGAGTAAGGGTATGCACAATCACTCATTTATTATTTATCCGGAGGGGCATCGTCAAATGAGTGGACTGAGTAAATCGGCCAAACAAGTTGTTCGTGAGATGAGTGCTGCTCAAGCCAAGCCGTGTGCCATCTTGGCGGCCATTCAGAATAAATTTCCCGAGGACAAACCGACTAGACGACATATCTATAATTATAGAGACCACTTGAGGAAGCATGATTTTGAAGAAAGAGATGTCATCGGTCAGTTTCACCATTTGGCTGTGACGAATAACTACGTACATTGGACGCAGGCCGACCCGGATACAAATGCTGTTACCCACGTGTTCATGGCACATCCAACATCAATCAACTTAATCCGGACCTACAGATGGTTCATTGGCATGGATTCCACCTACAAAACGAATAAGTACAAACATTTTATTCGTCTAGATTTAATGCCTAATTTTCCTGTACCGCCCATAGCGAGTAACTGGTTTAGATTCCATGATAGTAGTGTTGGTGGCTGGGAGAATTTGTATACGAGCAGGAGAGAAAAATGGAATAGATTAGTCGGTATGATGTAAAACTTTATTTGTTGTATGTTCCTTAATTAATAAAATTTTCGTTTTTTGTTGATCTTTATAGTTGATAGTTGATTTTCTTTTATGTTGATCTTGATAGTTGACAGAAAATTTTTCGTTTTTGTAAGCAGAAGAGAAAAAAACAAACAAAAGTAAAGTGCCAAATGCAAAACGAAAGTGCCAATCAATATACAAAATACAAAAAAAAAAACGAAAACGCCAAACAAAATACCGTCTTACACAAAACAAATAAAATATAAAATACAAAATCAGTTGGCCAAATGCCAATCCCTCATGTACTCCTCGAGCATCGTCGTCGCTTCTTCCGCTGATGCAGGGGAAGGTGTACGTCTGATCTTTGGGTAATAGCGATGGATCGACTCACCCACTGTAAAAAATAGAGACAATATAATACAATGAGTAATGTATAATGAAATCAAACAAAGTACAAAGTTAAAGAACATACGTAATCGGTGCTGGAACGAGAAGGGATCACTGATCCAGGTGCTGCACCGTCGTTCAGTAGCTGAGGGTGCGAATACCGATAATACCACTCAATGTAATCATCGACGTAAGCAGCCTGATCATGAGTAGCAGCCTGATAGTCAGCGAGAGGAAGCATGTATGCACCCGGAAACATCATCCAAGCATCAGATGACATCCGAATGGGATAGTCAACTCGGTACAATCTGCTCGACCACGCCCGAACCGCTTTCTCCGGTCTGGTGATCGGGAAAGGGATGGTCTGCACATAACCGAGCTGCCGTAATGCCCGACCAGGCATGTATGGCTCGATAATATCCCGATATCATATCCATCAAATGAATGTGGTCCTCGGGACATCCCTCACCGGATCAGGGCCATAACGCAACCACTGTATCTGCGTATATGTAATCAACAAGTTATACAAGTTATTTTTAAATGAATTGTGAGATTGTTAGAAGGAATCGTTATACCTCTGCGGCTGTCAACTGATCAATGCGGCGACGCAAAGACTGGAGTCGGTGCTCGTCCCTACCCTCGGGCTGGACACTCCATGTAGAAGCTCGAAGCTGCGTGGAGTCAACAATCATACGCTCTCGATGAGGTCGAAAGCAGGGAAAATACTCATAAATCCAAGCCTGAATGAGGGTAAGGCATCCACAAATCCCCATGGAGTCGCCGCGACTAGCGATACCGAGCTGACGGTACATGAAAGCCAATGCGGCCGAACCCCATGAATACTGACCAGTAGTATCCATACCGTCCCTCACCTCCAATATGCAGGAAGGCCTAATCCGGTTACCACTCTTGTCAACAAACAAGGTGGATCCAAATAACAACCACATCCAAGCTACGGCACGGTGCCTCCACTTGACCTCCATCGCGACATGACACGAAAATCGAGTCCATAAGTACGCCGCCACCCCCGGTGAGTACTCGTAGCTCCAACCGCGATACTCCAAGAACCTCCATCACATCCACCGCAACCGTAGATGTGCTATCGGCATCAACCAATCACCCCTCGACAGGAATGCGAAGGATCTGCCACACATCATGTAACATGATGGTCATCTCTCCGAACGGCATGTGAAAAGAGTTCGTATCGGGCTGCCACCGCTCAACGAACGCAGAAATCAACGGGGAGTCAATATGTCTGAACATGGCGTCCGTCAGGTGGGATAACCCAGTCCCACTGATCCGACTCACTAAAGAGGGTGACATCACTGAGCGCCACTGACTCAAGCTCTGACAAGCAGCAGTCCTAGTGTGACACTTCAGCAAACCTCTCATATCTCCAGTCCAGATACGCGCGGCGACATGCCCATCGAAACCCGGGATAACGCTGCCGTCGATAGGGCCACCAGGCATCTCCTCAGAAACCATCCAAGATGTCTCATCCTCTGCCGTACGCCGTTTACTACTGGTAGATCCAGAAGTCACAAACCTCCCCCCTCTCCCCTTCCGAACCCGGCACGAAAATGAAGAAGAATCATCACCGCCCTCCTGATCGTCGGCCTCATCGTGCGAATAATACTCGCTCGAATCCTCAGTACCAAAATCAGTATAAGGTACGTCCTCGAATCCCCTACGCTCTGCCTCCGTCTCTGACGGAAGCATCAACACCACGAGCTCTGGTGTGACGCGCTCCAGAACCCATCAACTCTGTGACTAGCGACATAGATTTGCCCGCTCCTCCTCTCATCTGCATTTAGCAAACAATACAACTAATAAGTAATAATCATACAAAGAATACACATTATTAATTATTAATTGAAAATTTTATTTTTTTCCAAAAATATGGTAGGCGTCGGAGCAGACGCTTGAACCATGGCACAGCGTCTGTCTGGACGCTACTTCCATGGTCCAAGCGTCCGAGGCAGACGCTTATCCAGCCAGAAGCGTCCGATCTGGACGCCTCGCCATGGTTTGACGTCCACGCGACGTCAGACACAGCCGAAGGCCCGCCGTGGGCGCTGCGCCATGGACAGGCGGAATCGGCGGACGCCTGTGCCATGGCCAGGCGTCATCGTCGGACGCTTGTCACAAAATAACGGCCGCGGCCTCTGCCGTGCACTCCGGCACGGCGGCCGCGGCCAATGAAACAGTAAAACGAAAAAAAATTACCGGAGCTTTTCCTTTTCCGGTCATGGCGGCGGACTACGACGGTGCGTCGGCAGACGGCGGCTACGCGGCGGTAATATGGCGGCGGACGGCGGCTGTGCGGCGGTAGTGTGGCGGCGGTTCGGCTGCGTCGGGTGAGTTGTTTAGAGAGAAAAGTATTGTTAAATTAGGATCCAAAATCTAATTAATATGAATTAAGGGCAAAAAAATAATATTCTAGGGCGGTGTCTAGTAATTTTAGGCGTTGTTTAGTAATCGAGTTAAAAAACTGCTGGAATATTGGAGGCCATTTAGACTCCAACTTACACCAACTTAAAATTTGAGATAGTCGACTCTCCACCCTATCTTTCAGATTGCATGTATACAGAACTCACGACTTGCGTTTTTCACATCACAATTGCATCAGGACACTTCTAGTTTATGATGTAAAACATTGGACGATAATAATACCTCTAATTTATGATGTAAACCTTTTATATTGGTGTTTTTGGATAATTGGATTGAGTTATTTTGGAATGTAATGATTAACTATTATGGTTGTATGATTATTTATCTCATTTATTTGCTAATATAAATATATAAGATTATTTTAAATAATTAATTGACATGCTCGAAGCTGACAGTTTTTCTACGCTATTTTCGCTACGCGACTCTACGATGGAACAAAAACGCTATGCACATGAAAAGCGCTAAAACACTGGTATTTACCCGACGTGGAAGCTAGAAAATCGTGAGTCGTTGAGCTCGTATGTACGTGTAAAGAGTGACCTCTCATACCATGTTAAAGTTTGGATCCCGTTTTAAAATCCATTGGCATCAAGAAGAGTCACACATGGTATTTATATATTGCATGCAGTGGTGAAGCCAGGATTTCTTGGTCCGGGAGCGATATTAAATTTTTTTTCGACGCAACGATATTAAAATTTTTTTGATGAGTTATTAACAACAAAAATCACATTAAATAAACGAATTCATATTAATACGTAAAATCATACTGATAGAACTCACAAAAATACATTCATTTACAAAATTTAACTGACTATTTTTCTTACTTGGACCAATATTTTTTAAATTACAAAATATAATAAAAAAAATATCAGCCGAAATTTTTTTTTGGGAGGGGGGGTCACAGCCCCTACCCGCCACCTCCTCCCTCCGCCTCTTATTATATGCGAAGTGGGATTAATATTTCAACATATAGCTTATTTAGTGAGCTTATAAGCTCACTGTATTCAAATAAGTTTTATTTGGTTGGAGTTCATTTGAGAAAGTGAAGCTTATATATATCAAATAATTCATTGAGCTTTTCGTTTTTTAATTCCATTTTAACCCTTTATTTACATTAGAATTATTTTAAATATGTTTTTTTGTATGTAATACTATATTTCTGTAACAGTTTTTCTGTCAAACATTTTTGTCTATATCCGCATGCTTTTCAACTATCAGCTATGAGTAATGAACCAATTTTTCAGCTATTAGCTAACTTATCAGCTTTGTCTACCAAAGTAACTATTTCAACTTTTAACTTCTAAATTCCCAACTATTACAACCCCTCCTACAAGCATAAGTTAACGAATGCAAAATCAAGAAGGAAAGTGCAGCAACTCATATACATTTATCACACATGTAGAATGTGTACTTATAGATGCTAGCTAAAACACCCGCGCGTAGAGCAGGGGTGTCTTTAGTAGTGATGGCGAAGAGAACGAAAGACGGGTTGGTAGGCGAAGAGGAAGATAAGAACCCACTTCAGTTTCTTTGGCCATGGGAATCGTGGAGAAACTAACAGTGGTATCGGAGCCATCGATGATCCATTCAGGAATTTCTTTCCTGAAATGATGGAATTTTCATGAGATAATTTGAGTGAAGAAAAGGGAGTTGATGATGAGAATGGGATTTTTTGGAGGTGGGTGTTGGGGTGGATAGAATTGTGGAGAGTGAAGAAAATTAAGCTGAAGACATTTTTTTTCTTTGCAGAATGATGAGAGAGAAACTAGAGAGAGAGAGCCTTACTTCTAGGCCTGTGTGTGAACGCAAATATTCGATTCGGCTCGAGATATTCAGGTCGAAAAAACTCGATTTGAGTTCGATTCGTGCAACTAAATATCAAATCAAACGTTAAATTTGGATTCGGTGCAAATTTGACTGAACCGTTCGGTCCGATCCGACATTTTAGTATTCATCTCAAATCGTAGCTCCCGGACCGAACCGCTCGGTCCGATCTTATTTTCGTATTTGTAAAATATTTGTTAAAACACTTGTTCAAAAAATATTTGCAAACTTTCGATCCGAAATACCGAGCCGAACAAACGTCAAATTCGAAAAATATGCTTCGAACTCGAATCAAACTTTAATTTATGATATTTGATCGAATCGGTCCGGATCGAATAATAACAAAAAAAATCGAACCGAACCGAACAATCCTATTATTCGGTAAAATTTGGTCCGGTCACAACACAACCCTAGCAAAGATGGACCTCGAGACTTTGTTGCCTTGAACCCAAAGCCCAAGACAAAATCTATTTATCGTAAATTCACCATCCTGTTGTTATGTCTATTCAGTATTCTTTTTTTGTGCCAATGAAGAGTTATCCTCCTCCTCTTGAATTACAGACTCACGCTTACTAAATTTGATTACTCATATCTATTAAATATGCGACATAATAAGATTTTAATCTACTTTCAAAACTCGGTGTGTTAGGGTTGCACCGATGTCTTTAGAATTCGGACCAGACAGGACTGTGCGACCAGCTTAGGTCGTCGTACACGTCCGAATCTGCAATTACAATGAGTGTCAAATGAAAAACCCGGTTGGCCCTCTAACTTGTTTCTCTTTTAAGTATAAAAAGTTATATCAAAAAAAAAATTACACGACTATTTTCTGTAAAGTCTCAGTTTTACTTATGTATTAAAATTATATTTTTCTTTTGAGATTTATTTTTAAACAAGTGTTCACTGCGTTTTATAAAAGCTTCCACATTATGTTTTTTAAGGTATTAAATTGAAAAAATAATTATAAAATACACAAATGTGCCAATATGAAAAATAAAACAAAATAAATTGTGCGATCACTTATGTATTTTATATTATTTTTATTTTTCACGTTGCGACGACTTATAAATTTTGTAAAAATAAAAAAATAAAAAAAAAATAAATAAATAATAATTATGAGAGCTCTTATGGAGATAATTATTGTTTATTTTATACTCCATTAATTAACTCAATTTTTGGATACTACTCTTATTGCAAGAGTCTTATTCATTTTTCTCTTACCTTTTGGTTTGTGCAAGTGTTCTTTCTTCTTTTTCATTTTATGTGTAATAATAGGTACATTTTTCAGAATGAATGATTTAGGGTTCAATTATGGAAATATGTACATTGTGTTGTGTGACTTGTGAATCACCCCTTCTTCTTGTTCTTATCCTCTAAAACCTTCATCTGGTTAATATTTTTACCCACTTTCCTTCCTATTGAATTTTCATAACAATGGTACTTTTTTTTTTACTCAAAGTTACAAAAAATCCAAATGAGCGAACAAGATAAAATTTAGATTGAAGAATAGTGTATATATGGGGTGTGATATTAGTTCCATGGACACTAGCTCGTTACTAGTGAAATACTCGTGTAATGCACGAGAACAAAAAAAATCGCACGTACATGCAATATGAACGGTTCGTTATAAATTTTACATTTCTTCTTTGTAAATTATATTATTCGATCTTCTATTTCACTACTAGAAAAATACCATTTCACATCGAACATTTTAGATCAGTTCTATAATAATCGATTTAGAAAGTGATGCGGCCATTTTCAAAATCGGTTCTAAAATAACCGATCTAGAAAGTCCACTTTCTAGATCGATTCTAAAATAACCGATGTGGAAAGCAGCATCGGCTGAAAACCGATCTAGAATGTGGACTTTCTAGATCGGTTATTTTAGAACCGATTTAAAATCCACTCGAGAAATTATATTTAAATCTATTTTCTAGATCGGTTATTTTAGAACCGATTTAAAACCCACTCGAGAAATTATATTTAAATTTAATATAAATGCAAGTTTCTCAAACAACTCACCTTATCCTAGTGGTTGGGGCTTCACTCCCCAACCAGAAGGTCAAGGGTTCAAACCCTCATGGCAACAAATTGAAATACATTGATATTTCAAGACTGGGTCGGGCCCTATCTCGGGTCAGGTCTTGGGCCGGGCTGTGGTCGGTCGGACCCAAGCTGGGTTAGGGTCATTTTTTTGAGAAAAAATAAGACTTTCTAGATCGGTTCAAATAGACATTCTTGATCGGTTAAATAACCGATGTAGAAAGCAGCATCGGCTGAAAATCGATCTAGAAAGTGGACTTTTTAGATCGGTTATTTTAGAACCGATTTAAAACACACTCGAGAAATTATATTTAAATCCACTTTCTAGATCGGTTATTTTAGAACCCATTTAAAACACACTCGAGAAATTATATTTAAATTTAATATAAATGCAAATTTCTCAAACAACTCACTTTAGCCTAGTGGTTGGGACTTCACTCCCCAACCACAACGTCAAGGGTTCAAACCCTCATGACAACAAATTGGAATACATTGATATTTCTGTAATATCAGCAATTTTCGATTTTCGGTAAATTTCTTTTTTCGTCCGGAGTCCGTTTTGACGACTCGCTGATGGCCGTTTCGTCATTCTGAGAATTATTAATTCTACACTTTTTGACATCCGAGTTCGTTTCGGTGTTGTTTTGTTGAGTTCCGTGCTTTTTAGCGACTTTTCCGCACTTGAGTTTGATTCTTGCGAATCTCGTTCGAAACTGCTGTTTCGAGTTTCCCGTAAGTCCGTTTAACTTTGTTAGACGTGTTGTGAACTTCGGTTTCGTTATTCGATCACGTATCGTGATTTCCGGGTGTTTTGGGCCATTTTGTAATTTCTTGAAAGTTACGGGTATCCGTATCTGTAATTGTTGTCTCGACCCGTTTCTTGGTCGCGTATGATTAATTATTGTATTATGTTTTCATTTCGGGTCGTTGATGTCGTCCGCGAACTTTTCGTCGTGTTCGCCCGTGCGTTTTAAATCGGTCGCCGACACTGGCGGTTGCGGATCGCCGGACGATTGCGGGCACCGGCCGGACGGTGCGGCAGAACCGGCGAGCGCACGCCACGGCCGGAAGGTCGCGCGCTAACCGGCAGTGTAGCGCACGCTACCGGCCGCCTAACGACGCTAGCGGTCCGACAGTGGAGTCCTCGGTTACGGAATCGGTCGGGCTCGGCGGTAGCGCACGCCATCGCCGACAGCGACGCTACGGCCGTAGTAGCGCACGCACGGCCGGAAGGCTGCGACGCTACCCGCCGAAAGCTTCAGTCCAGAAGGCCACTGGATCGCGGCCTGGGCCGATAGCGCACGCTAGCTCGGCGGCCTAGCGCGCGCTAGTCCGGCCCAGTATAAATGTGGCTGAGCAGTCACATTTCATTTCATTTTTCGCTTCCTTCCTTCTCCGTCCGCGGCTGGCGATTCATGGGTGACGAAGCCATGTTGTTTAACAACAAATCCATGAAGTTCTTGAGTTCATAACATCAACCAATCATCCGTTATCATCCTTTGATCCAGCGAATCAAGGTAATCTTCCTTAGAACCCTAATTTCGTGAATTTGGGGGTTTTTGCATTTTCGTCCGATTCGTTCCGTGTTGTTGATTAATTCATGATGGGTATGATTAATCTTAGTAGTATTCTTGTGTTTAACATCATTTAATCCATTGTTCTTCGTCGAATCGAAGTATATTTCTTGATTTCCTTCGAATTGACTTTTTGGGGGATTTGTCCTCGATCTCATTTTTCATCCGTTTTCGATGGATCGATTATGGTTAAATGATGTTGTTAAACATATTCTATGGATTGTATATCCATATTTCAACTTGGAATTCCGTTTTCGTGATTTGACGGAACGAATCGTGTTCTTGGCCATTTTGGGGGAAATCCTTGAACCTTCGTCATTTGTTCTTTGAATTCAGCGGTTTTGGGTCATACTTTGGAATTCATTTTCGTTGTTATTATTTTCGTTCGTAGTTCATTGTTTGTCGTTCGGTGGAGTCGGCGAGTTCGTAGTCGGTTCGTGCCAACCTACTTCGGCCGATTCTCCGCGTTGTGGTTATTCGAGGCAAGTACCTTGTCCATACTATTCTTGTTTTGTGGATATGATAATTAGTGATCATCTTGGTGTGTCTGTTTATTTGTTTGAAATGAGTTTTCAAAAGATTCGGCTAGCCTCGTTAAAGGCTCACTTTCAAAACGCGTGTGTTTTGTAAATTTCGTAGGTTGTAAGTGACTACGTGAATCCTTCAGATATATTTGGTGTTGATGTTTCGCTTGATAATGCGTGCGTACGTATATTGCTTATTTCCGCCGCGTTATGGTTGACGAGCGTGTTGTTATTTATTCGTGTGGTCGTGGACTGACGGATGAATTATGTGAACTGGTGTATTGATTTGATAATTGTTACACGATTGACTGTGTGCTTGATGTTTGTGACAATGTGAATACTTGTTATTGAGAGACGTTATATCCGGGAGCCTCTGAGGGCGGGGCGTGTACTCCGGCCTGGTGTATGCTGCAATGTGCGGCTCCATATGGGTGGTGAACGCCGGTGTTACATAATGCGTGCGTCAAGGGGCGGCTCTTGCGGGAGTGATCGCCAGCGCAGTAACATGTTCAAGGAGCGGCCAACATAGTGGAGTGAACGCCGGTGCACAGGTGCGCAGTGGAGGTGCCTGGCAGGCTTATTGGTTACGGATATTTGAGTGATAGTTAAGACCCCGTTACCGAATGATTATCGTATTTCAAAATTCTTTCAACTCTTTTCAAATGCTGGTCTCGATATGGACCGTGAGTTATGTTTTCTGAAAGTGTGTTTCAACTTGTTTAAAAATGTTGGTATCAGGGTTAATTAACCAAGGACATTTGACGAGATCTCCGAGGGTTAATTAATCAGGGGTCTTGAGCAGTTTTTGGGCGAACGAAAGGCGGTGTCCTTGATTATACTGTGTTGACATTTTGTGTTTTGGGTCGAGGACCCCGTGTGATGTTGAGATGTTTGATCTCGTGTTGATATTATTTGGATTGGGTCGAGAACCCCGTGGGAAATATTTGTGAAGACTCGCTTGTGTTGATTGAATGGTTTTCTTGAAATTGCTTTCCGCCTATTGGTCGAGGACCCTGTTGATTTTGGAATGAGTAGGATTTGATAACCCTAAATTGTTTTCTATTAAAACTCTCGATGGCACTTTAAATGGTTTTATAAATTGTTTTCCCTTGATTTGTGATCTTTCGGTTTTGAAGTGTTTTACCCAAATTCATGCCTCGGGAAGTACTTTTCGTTACGTTGAATCTTTGAGGATTTCTTGGTTATCGTTAATCATGGAATGTGAATTGTATGGCTCGTATTTGCACTTTGTTCTTGCACTAGCAAAACAGTGGAGTTTTGCTAACCCCCGAGTATTCGGGGGGTGGATGTCTATTTTTGCATTCAGGTTTTGGAGCATAGCACAGGGTCGGCACGAAGGATGATGAAAGATGAACGATACTAATCACACGAGGATCCGTTGATGTCGTATTGGTCTAGTTGTATTTTCTTTTCCGCTGCAGTATCTTTTCCCCGTTGTACGGAGTTTATCAGATTTTGACCCCTGCGTGGGTATGTGTTTGGAATTGAGTTGAATGTTATTATTGAAAGACCAAGTCGGTCTACTGGGTCATTTTAGCCTCAAAGGCGATGTTTAGATGTTTGATTTTGGTTATCAGCCTGGTAGATCCTCGAGGAGAGGGTCTACGACGTGTATTATCACTGAGCGGATTGGGGGTGTTACATTTATGGTATCGGAGCTTAGGTTGAGGAAACCTAGGCTGTCGGGTCAAGTCGTGTTGTTTGAGTCTTGTTTCGTCGGATTTTATCTGACTGAGTCGTGTCGCGACGCGTCGTTTGAGTTTGTTGGTCGTGATTAGTATCGTGGGGCGATCATCATCTTCGTGCGACCTGTGGAAGTAAGTCTCTCTTCTTTGTGTTGTGCCTCGTGTGACACGAGCTATTTTTATGATTATTTGTTAAGTGGTGGAATCCTTATGTGGATTTTGATTTCACGATATGTATTTAGTCGACTTTCGTATTTGATTTATACGAGGAGTATCGTCGCTTGTGATGTCTTTTTATTGTTTTTTTTGTCCGTGGCTGATGATTTTCGAATCGATTTGCACGTTTTACAAGTTCTCTTGTGGAAGCTTTGTGCTTATACACGTACGACTTGTTCACTAGTCGGTGCGGGAGGGTCCTTAGAGACTTCGAATGGGGTCAGTGGTTTTGTTCTGAATCCTAGGCGGTCTTCGACTCTGGTATTTTATCGTTTATTTCCGTTTAAAGACATGTATTGTCTTTATTTTAAATATTTTGATGCGTGTACTAGGAGTTGTTTTAGTGAATGTCGATACGTGTGAGTTTTGGGCGTTCTGGCCTATTGTATTTTTGAAAACCTTGAGTATCTTGAAAAAATAAATTTCGAGACATACTTTTCAAATGAGTTATTTTCTTGTGGTACATCCTAGGTGCCACAATATATTTCAAAAATTTTCTACTTCGAGGACCAAAATGCTTTGAGATATTTTCAATGTTTTAGAAACACTTTTATTTAGACCCGAGGGTCGAGTATTCTGAAAGTTTTCACTAAGAGAAAGTGTCCTCATTTTTATCAAATGCGAAATGGTTCTCCAAAGTCTCGATAACGATGTTTCACGTTTGTACTTTTTGGAAGGTGATACTCAAGATCAACCGGTGTTCTTCTAAATTATTTTCAAAATGAGGTTTTCGTTTTTAAAACCTATCCATTCCCGTTTGAGGACTGGGTATGTATGTATGATGTTCGCGTTGTCATTTTGATGTTTGCTCCCGAGTATGATTGAATTGGCGGTGTGAGCGTTGAGTCGTTTTCCACACGTTTGTTGTGTTGGCCCTTTGTGAGAGGTGGGATGTTGGTATTGAATATTGTCGCCTCGTGGTAATTTCTGCGTTGTCGCGCATGTGCGAGCTGTTAGAGCTTGGTTTAGTATGGCCGTGTGCATCGGTCATCGTTCCGTTATGTGTCAGTTGTTTAATGTCTTGTTACCTTGCCCCTGTTTTTGTGAATTTCGTGGACGAGGTCGGAGGTAATACCCGTAATATTTTGACTTCTGTATTTTCTCTTTCTCCAGTCCATCGATTCGCTCATGTTCGTTGGTACTTTATGAACTTGTTCTGTATTTCGGTTTCATCGTCCGGACGAGCTGTGATCTTGTTGTGGGTCGATCTGGTTATCGATGTGACTTTTTCGGGTTCAGTTCGATTCTTGTGAACCTTGTGTTGCTACCCAAAATATTATCCGGAGATAGATATTGCTGGAATGGATGGGATAGCAAACAAATGCAAGAGCACTTCCGTGAGAGAGATAAATAACACAAGATTTGCCGGGGTTGTTAGTCCCGGGCTTGAATGCTCTCGCGAGATATTATTAATACTGATATTCGGGGATACAAGTACTAATGTAAGAATACAATTACAATGAGTGTAAAGTTTCTTGTTATCTTAGCTAGTGAGCGTGTAGATTGCCGGAAGAACCAGATTTGATGCTCTGTGAGTTCTTGTAACAAAGGTGATGAACAGTCGCGGCGGTGAGAGATCGACCGCCTCTCACGGCGAGTATATAACTGGATGTTTGGGCTTCTGGGCTTGTGAATCCCTTGGAATCTGTCTAGTGGAGACTTGCTGCTTCTGCCGATCGTCTTCTGGACGAGAGATTTGGAGAGAGAAGTCCTGAGATGGATTCCGGTGAGATAGCCGGGAGCTTGGTGATATGTGTGTGTTCTTCAGTATTTCCGTGGATGTATCGGAATGTGAGAGAATGAGCTCTGAGCGTAAGTCAGAATGAATTCGAATCAGAGTGGATGAGTTCGAACCTTTTTCCGGTAGGAGGAGGTTCTCTATTTATAGGGCTTGGATACGCCGGCGATCGCCTTTACCGCAATATAATAATCGGGCGATCGTCTTTTAGCACATGGGCTGTCCCTCAAAGTCTGCAGGAGTTGTTGGCGCCAACTACTCGGTCCAATGGGGAGCTTACACGCGTCCGAGTTAGTCACATGCGGCCCTACCGACAACTTTCTGCGCACATGCCGGTAGGTGGGGTAGGTGATGTGCTTTGGTCAAAGATCTTATCGCTTAGCAAAAGATCTTGTCGGCGCTTTATGGATCTCGCACATGGGTGCTTTTCGAGATCCACCTCGATGACTTAGACGGCGATCATCTCGCTCGGGCGCAGTCGATTGCCCTTAGCCGGTTAGTAGAGCAGATCGCCCGCCAAAGGGCGATCGCCCGGGAGTCGATCGCTGTGCACCGATGGTGGTTTGATATCTTCGACTTGGCGAGCTAGTCGTGGTTTGACCGGAGTTGACTTGGTCGCCGGCCTTATAGTCGATCGCCGTCGGGATGAATAAATCGTGACACAACAATTGCCCTCACTCGCTCATACGTTGGAAACGTGGGGTGAGGTGGCTCTCTTAGCGATCACGAACTATTGACGAGCGACTTCATGTTTAATGGAACTGGCGATCGTCTTTGAGCTGATATACTCTGGATTTGGACGACCTGGTTGGCCGCTGAACTGCGCGGGAAAAAACAACGGGCGTTGAAAAGTCTCCTCGCACGTGTCGGGCTCCTATTGGAGGACGCCAACGGTCATTAATGACTCCTCGGCTGATGCGTCCTCGAAAAGACGCGTACGCGGGTCTCGAGGGGGTCAACTGGTGCGCCGTTTGAGATCCGACCCCTGAGGTTTTCCCTTATTGAAATCGGGTCCCTGCTTTCTCCTATAAAAGGGGGCGCGGGTGTAATACCCGTGATTTTCTTTTTCGGTAATTTTTCATTTTTGGCATTTTTCTAGTTTCCAGAACTCGCTTGCGACCGTTTTGACATTTTGACAATGTTTTGTTCTTCGTGTTTGGTCATCCGAGTTCGTTTCGGTATCGTTTTGTCGAGTTCCGTGCTTTTTGGCGACTTTTCCGCACTTGAGTTCGATTCTTGCGAATCTCGTCCGAAACTGTTGTTTCGACTTTCTCGTAAGTTCATTTAATGTTATTATTCATGTTGCGAGCTTTGTCTTGGTGTTTCGATCACGTATCGTGATTTTCGGGCGTTTTGGGCCATTTTCGTAATTTCCCAAAGTTTGGGGTAATTACTTTCCGTTGTCGAATTTCGAGCCTTCGGGTGGTCGGAATCGTGTGTTCTCTTAGTGCTCGGATTCGTCTTTGCGAGTACTTCGTAACCGTATCTTCGATTCGTACTCAGGTTCGTGTTTCGGGTCGTTCGGGCCGGAGTTGGCGGCCGAGTCATGGCCGGACAGCCGCCTGTGCCGAGTTACGGCCGTGAGTGCTCGGCCGCTACGCACGTAAGGCCGATTACGACGTAAGCCTCGGCCGGTTACGTGCGTAACGATGTCGGCATTTCCGGCGAGACTTCGTCATGGCCTTACGTGCGTAAGGGCTCCGGCCTACGTACGTAAGCGTCCGGCAGTGTCCGGCTATTTAAGGCCTGGACCGAGTCATATCCAGCATTTTCCACTTTTCGTCGTGCCTCCCGCGATTTTTCACCATAGATCGATGGTTTTGAGTAGAATCAACTTATAACAACATGTTTTGGAAGTTGGAATCATGGATTAACATCATCTTCCACCCGGATCGAAGGTAAGAACACCTAAACTTTTGGTTTTTGGATGTTCTTGGGGTTTCTTGGTGTTTTGGCCGATTTTCTTTGTTTTGATTGAGATTGCTGATGAAACTTGATTGTAAACTCGTAATCATTCAATACCCTTCAAGTTTTGTGGAACGGATTTGAGTATTTCTTTGAATAATCGATTGAATTGGACCACGCCTTCAAAGTGTCCGATAAAATGCTTCAATGGGTAGAACTTGGGAAGTTCCATACTTTTTCGTAGAATTGTGATTGAATTGCTATCGTTATGACTTAGGAACGAATTCTTGTGAAGAACTCGAGTCGGAACCCTTCCGTTCGTTGTCTTCTTCGGGTCCGAGCTTCCCGGTTGAATCGTGTTCTTCGAGTGTTCGGTAGCGGTCATTAAGTCGAGCTTTCCCGTTGCTCCGCGTGCGTTGGACTTGAGGCGAGTATCTCGTCTATATTCTTTATACTTTGAGAATGTGATGTGTCGTGAATTTAACGTGGACTCGTTAGTGACGGTATATTTAACCGTAACTTACTTTAAATGAAGATGTGATTTTATGAAGGTAATTACCAACGTAAACTTTAGTTTCAAGAATAATGATAACTACCTCTTCATGTTATTCTGTTAAAATAAATACTAGAAATGAGTAGTTAACTGAAGAATTGTGGAATCGCGTAATACTAGTATTATTTGCTCGTTGGCCTTTTTCCTGAATGATGGTTTGCTGTGGATGTTGTGCCTTTGTGGAAGTTATGTTACATTAACTTATATGTTACGTGTTTCCGGTTGCAGTGAATATTGTGCCTTTGTTGTTGTTGTGTATCTTAGCGAATTGAGATGTTGTCCGGGTAGGGTCCCGTCGAGGCCTCCGGAGGCGCGTGCTTGCGAGTACGGCCAGACGTATGTTGTGACCATAAAGTTATCAATTCGGGTAGGTCTGGGAGGGCTCCGAGAATCGACACTTGCGAGTGCGATGTCATGATAACTTATGGGCGTATTTGAATGATGTTATCCGGGTAGGGTCCGTCGAGGCCTCCGGAGGCGCGTGCTTGCGAGTACGGCCAGATGTTACGATTTGACCATAAGGTTATCTAATCGGGTAGGTCTGGAGAGGGCTCCGAGAATCGTCACTTGCGAGTGCGATGTCAAGATAACTTATGGGTGTGTTCGAGTTTATTCTTGATGGCTAATCCGGGTGGGACCCTTCGGGGCCACGGAGACGTTTTGACTGTTGATTTGATATCTCCAATTGTTTATGTTTGAATCTTGAATCCTGAATATATTGGTGAATATGGTTTTGGTCTTGAGGTTTGAGTTGAGAATAAAATCAATTGTATGATTTTGAAAGAAAACCTTTTGAAAAGGAAAAACATTCATATTTCAGGATTTTACACTGAGACCCCCGAAGTCTCTAAATAATCTCTTACAATGATTTCTGGAGTAATCCCCATGGTTTGTTTTAAAGGAATAAATTTTCAAAAGACTCGGGGATCGTGTTACTACCTTGTCGAAATGTTATTTTCATAACGGTTGTATTCTTGATGTATAATTGTATAGCTTGGTTACTTGCTAGCGATTCCATCGCTAACCCCTCGTTGGGGATTTTGTTATTTATTCCGTGTTCTCGATCGGAGAGTGAGCAACCACAGGATTGGCTCGGAGGATGATGCAATGCAGCGATACTAGTCACAGTTGTAGTCTGTCGTCTATCAGTGATATGTCAGTTTGAGTTCTTGTCATCCTTGAGGGGATGGACATTTTATGTACTATGTGATCGAGTTGTAATTTAGTTTCATCAGATGTACGGTTATGCTATGTTTTGAGAGACCTAATCGGTCTACGGTATTATGTTTTGGTCAAGTTGACCGCATGTGGGTTTTGATTTGCAGTCTCCCGCCTGGTAGCTCCTTGTGGAAAGGGGTCTACGGCGTGTAATATCCCTGAGTGGATTGGGGGTGTTACATAAATGGTATCGGAGCTTAGGTTTGCGAAAACCTAGGCAGTTGGGTCTAGTTGGGTCTTGTCGAGTCGTGTCTTGTCGTGTCACCCGGGTGAGCAGTTGTGAACAAGCGAGATCATTGCGATCCGTTGTGATCAATTGTGGTTCGTTGTGATTAGTATCGTGTTGCAGCCATTATCTCCGTGCGGCCTGTGGACGTAAGTCTCCTCCTTTATGTGAGGTACCTGTATTTCATGTTTTTACGTGTGCGAATTAAATGTGATGTGTGTCCTTATTTACACGGTGTTGTGTAAGGGAGTTGTATTCGATGCTTGTGACGCACGGTATACGGATATGACT
Source organism: Orobanche coerulescens (assembly GCA_033398695.1). Classification (NCBI taxonomy): domain Eukaryota; kingdom Viridiplantae; phylum Streptophyta; class Magnoliopsida; order Lamiales; family Orobanchaceae; genus Orobanche; species Orobanche coerulescens. Next base: position 4,063,050 of record CM065810.1, read on the forward strand.
GGACGTATTGATGTTTTGACTTTGAACCGCCGTGTGGGGTGGTATGTTGTGAAATTTGTGAACCTTGATGGGTTTCGAAAGTGTGCCGACAGTTGATTCGGTGAAAAGCTCAAATGATAGTCTTGATATATGTTTTAACTTGATGCACCCGAAATGTGTTTGGTTGAATTTATGATTTTGTTTGTCGTTTGAGCAGGTGGTTTTTAGTTCGATCAGTTTGTTTGGACTATCGTAATTATTCCGTCATGTAGATTTGAGAATATATTTTTGAGGGGCCATAAGGGTCGGAACATTTTTGAGAAAGTTGATTTTGAAAATATTTTTATGGTTCGATTAAACCAAAGAACCCGTATGAATTTTGAAATCGGTCGAGTTTTGACAGAGTTAATCCTGTATTTTCAAATGACACCATCAAAGCGGTATGAGGAAAAATGTATTTTAATGTATTTCGGCACCGCAAAATATTACCGTCACCTTCGGTTGAGACCAAAAGAATTTTGAAAAAATTTCGTTATATGTTTGTTATGTTGTTTTGCCCGTCGGAAAATTTTTACAAGACTTTTGTTACAATTCTATAGGTGATCATTTTCTGTTGCTCAATCTCTATCGACCTAATCATATGGTCCGTCTGTGACGATCGTGAACCCTAACCGCGATATCAGTATTGCACTTAGTTGCTTCACCTGTGTGGATATTATTGACGTATTATATATTGTCACAATTCTTGTTAGCAAGTTATGGGTGTACGCCCAGATACGATGATTTCATAGTTCGGTTTAATTGTGTTGTTTCTTTGACGTTATCCGGATGTGGTAATTCAGAATGTCTTGTACATGGTATTCAAAACGAGACAGAGATGATAATAGATTCGTAGTTTTGATCAAACTTTTCTTTTCTAAAATTCGCTTCAGCAAATTTTTCAAATTCAGGAATTTTAAAATGCTATCATTTGGACAAACACCCTAAAAAAAAAAAAAAAAAAAAAATTTGTTTTTAAAATATTACCCATATTCGACCCTGATGATATGTTTGTGGTTTTGACCGTGATAAACTTGGTAAAGGTCGTACGTTATGTTAACAAGGCTAAGTGAATGATTTATGAATTTGAATTCTGTCGTTGCAGTGATAGTTGATGTATTCGTGTTACAACTCGGAATGAGTATTTTATTGTGTTATTGTTGGTTGCTCTATATTGATTATGTGGTGGTTGTTTTGTTGTTCTGAACGGTTGCCCATTCAGTATGCCGAGAGGTCGAGGTCGTGGTAACCCTCCGCGCGACTGTGATCGTACTACCGGTAATGGAATTAGATCGGTGTTGCTACCGTGCTCCAACAGTGGCGTACTGGATGACACATTTAGCTCGGGTGGTTCAGCGTAACCATACCGCGAATGAGGATGTTGGATCGACTCGGTGGCTTAGAGAAGTGCTTCAGATGCGTCCCCTCGCTTTGCAGAGCGGGTGATACTTTGGGTGGGACGGCCGGGCTTATCCAATTGGAGAAGATTTTCAAGGCGATTGGTTGTCCCGAGGAGCGGAGGATTCCTATCGCTCAGTTCCTTCTCGTTGATGACGCCGCTAACTGGTGGGAGGCCGTTGAGCCTCAAGATCATGCTGTTACTTGGGAAGAGTTCAAGAAGTTGATGGAAGCGGAGTTTTGCCCGAGGCCGATCCGAGAGCAGAGGATCCGAGATTTTTACCTAGCCGAACCACAGGATGTACCCGTGTCGCAGGCTATTGTCGATTATAGTCGACAGCTTGCCTTTGTGAAGAATCAGGTGAGGACCGAGGAGGACAAGATCCGTCATTTTGATATGCGGATGAAACCAGAGATTCGACAGTACATGTCGGGTTTCACTTGTGCTACTTTGAGAGAGTATCAGAATCGAGCCATGGCGTACGAAATGGCATCGGTATCTACTGGGCCTTCGCATGAGTCGAAGAGACAGAGGACGTCTGGAGATTTTTCGGACGGTGCAAGAGACGGAAATTCTTCTCATCGAGTTTCGCGTAGTCGTACGGCGAAACCTTTAATTTCTTCGTTCGGTGGAACCAAGAGTTCCAAGTTGTCTTCTTTGACTCCTAGTCAGACTGGGAGGTGCTTTAACTGCAATGTTGTCGGTCATGTGCAAGCTAATTGTCCTTCGCAACGGATTACTTGTTATAATTGTGGACTCGAGGGCCACAGAGTAGATATTGTGAATTATTCCATGAAGTTTCCCAGAATCGTGTTTCGGCATCGGTATCGGGATCGGTTCGTCGGGACCGTTGATATTTTGTCGGCCGTGCTTTGTTGTTTGTGACTTCACTTTTTTTTTTAGTTTAAGTTTCGGGACGAAACTTTTTTTTAGAGGGGTAGAATGTAATACCCGTGATTTTCTTTTTCGGTAATTTTTCGTTTTTGGCATTTTTCTAGTTTCCGAACTCGCTTAATCGCTTTGACATTTTGACAATGTTTTGTTCTTCGTGTTTGGTCATCCGAGTTCGTTTCGGTATCGTTTTGTCGAGTTCCGTGCTTTTTGGCGACTTTTCCGCACTTGAGTTCGATTCTTGCGAATCTCGTCCGAAACTGTTGTATCGACTTTCTCGTAAGTTCATTTAATGTTATTATTCATGTTGCGAGCTTTGTCTTGGTTTTTCGATCACGTATCGTGATTTTCGGGCGTTTTGGGCCATTTTCGTAATTTCCCAAAGTTTGGGGTAATTACTTTCCGTTGTCGAATTTCGAGCCTTCGGGTGGTCGGAATCGTGTGTTCTCTTAGTGCTCGGATTCGTCTTTGCGAGTACTTCGTAACCGTATCTTCGATTCGTACTCAGGTTCGTGTTTCGGGGTCGTTCGGCCGTCGAGTTGGCCGGGCCGAGTCATGGCCGACGATCTTGGCCCAGCCGAGTTATGGCGGTAGTGCTCGGCCGTTACGCACGTAAGGCCGGTTACGACGTAAGCCTCGGCCGGTTACGTGCGTAACGATGCCGCATTTCTCGGCGAGACTTTGGTCATGGCCGGTTACGTGCGTAAGGGCCCGGTTACGTACGTAAGCGTCCGGCAGTGTCCGGCTATTTAAGGCCTGGACCGAGTCATATCCGGCATTTTCCACTTTTCTTCGTTCCTTCCGCGATTTTTCACCATAGATCGATGGTTTTGAGTAGAATCAACTTATAACAACATGTTTTGGAAGTTGGAATCATGGATTAACATCATCTTCCACCCGGATCGAAGGTAAGAACACCTAAACTTTTGGTTTTTGGATGTTCTTGGGGTTTCTTGGTGTTTTGGCCGATTTTCTTTGTTTTGATTGAGATTGCTGATGAAACTTGATTGTAAACTCGTAATCATTCAATACCCTTCAAGTTTTGTGGAACGGATTTGAGTATTTCTTTGAATAATCGATTGAATTGGACCACGCCTTCAAAGTGTCCGATAAAATGCTTCAATGGGTAGAACTTGGGAAGTTCCATACTTTTTCGTAGAATTGTGATTGAATTGCTATCGTTATGACTTAGGAACGAATTCTTGTGAAGAACTCGAGTCGGAACCCTTCCGTTCGTTGTCTTCTTCGGGGTCCGAGCTTCCCAGTTGAATCGTGTTCTTCGGAGTGTTCGGTAGCGGTCATTAAGTCGAGCTTTCCCGTTGCTCCGCGTGCGTTGGACTTGAGGCGAGTATCTCGTCTATATTCTTTATACTTTGAGAATGTGATGTGTCGTGAATTTAACGTGGACTCGTTAGTGACGGTATATTTAACCGTAACTTACTTTAAATGAAGATGTGATTTTATGAAGGTAATTACCAACGTAAACTTTAGTTTCAAGAATAATGATAACTACCTCTTCATGTTATTCTGTTAAAATAAATACTAGAAATGAGTAGTTAACTGAAGAATTGTGGAATCGCGTAATACTTGTATTATTTGCTCGTTGGCCTTTTTCCTGAATGATGGTTTCTTTGTGGATGTTGTGCCTTTGTGGAAGTTATGTTACATTAACTTATATGTTACGTGTTTCCGGTTGCAGTGAATATTGTGCCTTTGTTGTTGTTGTGTATCTTAGCGAATTGAGATGTTGTCCGGGTAGGGTCCCGTCGAGGCCTCCGGAGGCGCGTGCTTGCGAGTACGGCCAGACGTATGTTGTGACCATAAAGTTATCAATTCGGGTAGGTCTGGGAGGGCTCCGAGAATCGACACTTGCGAGTGCGATGTCATGATAACTTATGGGCGTATTTGAATGATGTTATCCGGGTAGGGTCCGTCGAGGCCTCCGGAGGCGCGTGCTTGCGAGTACGGCCAGATGTTACGATTTGACCATAAGGTTATCTAATCGGGTAGGTCTGGAGAGGGCTCCGAGAATCGTCACTTGCGAGTGCGATGTCAAGATAACTTATGGGTGTGTTCGAGTTTATTCTTGATGGCTAATCCGGGTGGGACCCTTCGGGGCCACGGAGACGTTTTGACTGTTGATTTGATATCTCTGAATTGTTTATGTTTGAATCTTGAATCCTGAATATATTGGTGAATATGGTTTTGGTCTTGAGGTTTGAGTTGAGAATAAAATCAATTGTATGATTTTGAAAGAAAACCTTTTGAAAAGGAAAAACATTCATATTTCAGGATTTTACACTGAGACCCCCGAAGTCTCTAAATAATCTCTTACAATGATTTCTGGAGTAATCCCCATGGTTTGTTTTAAAGGAATAAATTTTCAAAAGACTCGGGGATCGTGTTACTACCTTGTCGAAATGTTATTTTCATAACGGTTGTATTCTTGATGTATAATTGTATAGCTTGGTTACTTGCTAGCGATTCCATCGCTAACCCCTCGTTGGGGATTTTGTTATTTATTCCAGGTGTTCTGACTGGAGAGTGAGCAACCACAGGATTGGCTCGGAGGATGATGCAATGCAGCGATACTAGTCACGCTTGTAGTCCTGTCAGTCTGCCGGTGATATGTCAGTTTGAGTTCTTGTCATCCTTGAGGGGATGGACATTTTATGTACTATGTGATCGAGTTGTAATTTAGTTTCATCATATGTACGGTTATGCTATGTTTTGAGAGACCTAATCGGTCTACGGTATTATGTTTTGGTCAAGTTGACCGCATGTGGGTTTTGATTTGCAGTCTCCCGCCTGGTAGCTCCTTGTGGAAAGGGGTCTACGGCGTGTAATATCCCTGAGTGGATTGGGGGTGTTACAGCGGGGCTGCAGTCTCACTCACGCGTACGCATTGGAGAAAGAAGGTCCTGCTGCCGAATTTTTTGAAGATCTAAGCGCCGATCGTCGATCGATTTCACTTTAGGGTAAGAAAAAATCCTTCTCTTCCTTTCTAACTCTGAAAATGGCCGGAACCTCATCATCGTTTGGAGCGGGAACTGCTTCGCCACGGGACATCGGGCCGCCTGGAGAAACTTCTTCCGTCTTCCACCGAGACGGCAATGAAGCAATTCGTGCCGGAATCGACCCGGCTGAAGTTGAGGCTTTGTTCAATGAGGCCGATGTTGCTAGGGAGTCGGCTGCTGAGGAGAGACGATCGCAGATCGAGAGAGATTTGGCGATCAGGGCTTACTGGGAGCAGCATAGTGATTTTGGACGGGCCTATAGGGCCTTTGCTGAAATAATGGATAGGTTAGCCGGTCCTACTCCGAGATTCGACTTGGGGATATTCGGTCGCTTATCCCTATGTGCTCCCCAAGCGGTCGCAGATCGTGCCGCGCAAATGATCGTTGTGGTCGCCGCCAAATACGGAGCTCGACGTCCGTGAGAGATCCGCCGTCTGGAGGACAAGATTCCATGTTCCTTCGATGTGGACATGTTCGCGCCGCGAGAATGAACGAGCCGACCAGCCTCCGATGGGTATGGTCGCAGTGAGTGAGGCCGTTATGGAGGCCGGGCTGCGCTTCCCTCTGTCCTTTGCGGTCTCCCATCTGTTGGCCGCTTGGAATGTGGCGCCACTTCAGCTGACGCCGAACGCCTGGCTCCAAATCATATGCACTTTCACCCTATTCGGCGGTCACCGCCTGTACCGCCTCCCGTCGCCGTTGGAGATGAATCATCTGTTTAAACTGACGGCTCATAGAGGGTTGGTCGGCGGTTACCACATCCAAGGCCGATCTGGCCGGGTGATTCATGGAGTTCCGAATAAGATACGGGGCGATCAGACGAAGTGGTTCTGGGTCGCTGGCAAGTGGAGAGCTTCGGCGAGCGACAATCCCACACGCGAACCGGAGATCCCACCGAATTTCGGGAGAGGAATCCGGTAAGGGTTTAGACTCTCCTTCGCTTGGATGCGTTTTGACCGATCTAATTTGATTGCTTTGCAGGCTTTCATATTCCGCGATCGAGGAGCCGCCTTCGACTTCCTCGTTGTTTGGGAGCGAATTAGGAGCTTGTCGGACGACGACCTAGACGCCACTCGGATCAACAAGGAGAGTCGCCGGTTGTCGGCTCGACTATTCCGCTTCCCGAGACTTCTCGGTGCAGTATGACTTTATGCGACCTTCAATTTCTAGGCGATCGCCTTATTTGAAGATAGTGTCTCGACCGTTAGTCGATCGTCTTTAAGCTGCAGAGGTTCGCTTTCCTCGCTTTGGAGCCTCCGTGAGATCGCTATGTCGAACCCAGGAGTCCTAGGCCGTCTTCGCGCGAAGAGGTCGACTCGGGTTCCACCCGTCGCATTGCCTATAGTTCCGGAGGCGGAGCCTCGTGCGGAGCCGGAGCCTCGCGTAGCGCAGGTCGAGGTTGAGGAGGAAATTCCGGAGGAGGGGCTTCGGGCGAATCGCAAGAGGCCGAGGCCGCAAGAAACTTCGTTTCCTGCCCCGGGCGATGAAGTGCCGATCGCCGCGCCTCCGATCACCATCGTTGCTCCGGAGCGCGAGCCGCCCTCTGCGGCTTTTCTGCGGGAGACGGCGATCGCGGATGCGGAAACTCCTCGAGGGAAACCGTTTTTCGGTCGGGATCCCGAGAAGGCTGAGAGGTAGATAGCATTTCTGTGTTGACAATTACATCTGCGTAGGAGTTGTATTAACCTTGGTGTTTTGGTGCAGGATCCGTCGCGCACTCCGTCTTGTCCACCGATGGTCGTGGATTTCTGGCGAGTCGATCTCCTCGCCATTCCTGCGACATTCCTCCCTATGTGAGCAAGGTCGCCTTGCCTTTGCCAAGGCGTGGACAATCGATCTGGATGCGATCGCCTTGCGGTCGTCGAGTTCGATGGATGCCGTTGTCGCCCTTTCTCTTCGTACGGCGACCATGGCCGTCAGTGCCGCCAGAGTTTGAGGGGCGACCCTCCACTATTCGCCTTCAGAGGATCTTGAGGCGGCTCGGAAAGAGAACGCCGAGTTTGCCGACAAGATCGCAGCGATGGAGAAGGACTCTTGGAGGCGGCCAAGCGGGCGAGCCATGAGCTTGAGCCGAGAAGAAGGAGACCGAGAAATTCCGAATGGCGGTCGACCGATTTCGGGACCAGATGCAGAGTGCCGTCCGTGCAAGGAATGTTGTTGAGGAGGAGGCCGATCGCGAAGGTGACGATCGCTCGGTGACAATGAGTCAAGTGAGGCGAAAGAGAAGGTTGCTGCGAGGGAGGCCGAGCCTGTGGGTCGCAACAGGCGATGGCCGAGCTGAGAGGAGAAGTTGAGGCGACCAAGGCCGATCCCTTCCAAAATTTGGAGTATGTCAGCGAGTTCGCCTATTACTTGGCGTTCGCCGACTCGATCCGAGCGGCAAAGAAGGGAGGCTTGGAGGTCGGTCCTCTAGCTGAGAAGTTCAAGTCATATGCATTGGAGCATCCTCTCAATTCGGCTTTCTCCTTGCCGATCTTGGACCTGGCGGACATCGGTGTGGATTTGAGCTGGTATCCGTCTCCAGACAGTCTTGCTCATCCCGATGCTCCGGAAGATGAGGGGACCGCGCCGAATGCTGATGGCGAAGGCCCGGCAGGGGCCTGAGGCGCTTCCTTTTTGATGTTTTTAGCTTATTTTCTTTGTAGTTTGTAGCTTTCTTTTTGTAGTTCTTAGGCCTTCGGGCGACCGTGTACTCTCTTTTTCAAGTAATGAAATGAGCATTTGGATTTCTGACTTATCACTTGAATGAATGGTTATTTTTGAGTCTTTGTTTGACTTTGTACAAATGCGTGAGGAGAGATCGTTGCGAGGGTAGTTCCAAATGAATTGATAAACTCATAAGACAACTTTTTACAACAAGTTTGATCGCTGCACTACATCTGAAAAAATGACGATCTCCGTATGTTGTTGAATAGCGACGATCGTCGTGTAGGTAGTCCGTACTCTTATTGCCCCTTGTTTTTATTCACTTAGTGGAAGTAAGGGGATGAAAATAATTCCTTGAGTGAGCGGTCTTCAACTTTGTCGAATCCTCGGGGACGGTCGTCCATCTTGAGGAACCGTGCACGATCGCGGAGTTCAATGGACCGACTCCTTGATCGTGTCTTGATGCGCGAAGACATTGAGTGTCTCGTGACTCACTTTATTATGAGGGTCCTCTGTTAGGCTGCGCCTCGCCTCGTATTTAAACGAAGGGCGTGCGGTCTCGGTCTAGAGGAGTCCTTGCGCGGGGCAGCGTCAGATGAATCAACTCCGCGCCCGCGGCTTGTTAGCTCTGCTTCCACCTCGGCCAGCCATGGAGATGGCCGACCTCGACGGTGTACGTTGAGACGGGGTTGCGGCACGTCTCATTGTCCGGGTTCACCATGTTAGATGATGAACCTTTGAGGGCGAGCGATCGTGTCCACTGATTTATTTTGGAGGGCCCTCAGACTACGCCGGCCTCGTATTTAAACGAAGGGCGGGCGATCTTGGCCTAAAGGGACCTTGCATGGCCTAAGCAGTCGGTTCCATCGACCACCAGGACCATGGCTGCACTCTTTCACCTTGGATCGTCATGTAGATGTCGATCTTCGACGGTGTACGTTGTGCGGGGGAGGCGATCTCGTGCCTTAGTCCATCATGTTATATGGTGATCGTAGATGGCGATCGAGTCCTCGGTTTCTTGAATAAGGAGGGAGATCGGGATGACTTCCGTGGTCTCCTTCTCTTGATTGAAGCATATAGAGACGGTCGCGAGGTTGATCCGTGGGTCGGCTCGTATGAGCTTCCCGGCTGTTTGCGTTCGACTCGGACGATCGTCTATAGAGATAGGCGGGGCTTGGCTAAACCAATAAGGCATCAACTTGCCCTCCTCGAAGCAGTCTCCGTAGCTGCTTGAGGAGGTCGCGGCAATTGTTGGTGCTGTGGCCGGGACTCTTGTGGTAGGCGCAATATTGATTGTTGTCCAGGTGACCGTGGTCCCTTATCGCCTTTGGCTTTTTGAGCTCTTCGTGCCCCCTGATGGCATAGAAAATATGTGCCGGAGTTCTGTTGAACGTATGGAGGAGATGGGCTTCCATGTCCTCGAAAGCCTTGAGATCTCCGGGCGCCTTGGCGATCGCCTTCTTTGCTTTGGCGATCGCTATCTTCTGGGCAAGAGGTGGCGTTTCCTCGTCTAAGCGGAGGGTGAGTAGCCTTTGCCTGGCCAGGAAGTTGGCAGCTTTAGCGCGGAAGGTCGCGTAAGTTGGGGGAATATCCTTGGAGAGATGTCTGAACATGGGAGAGTGACCGTGGAATCCCCCCATGACCGAATAGAGAGCGAGCTCATCACTGACGGGTTCGCCGGTGAGGATGATTTCGTCTACCCGGTCGATGTAATCTGCGTCAGTTTCGTCCTTCCCCTGCTTGATCTTTATCATGCGGTGGGGGCCTTCTGGTCTGGCGACCTTCTTTGGCGAAGTATGACGTGAAGTCATTCGCCGTTTCTTAAAAGAGGTGACCGATCGTGGTGGTAGTGAGACGTACCACTTATGGGCGGCTCGCCCAATGTCGTGGGAAGGTCCGGCTCTTGGTTGCATCAGATGCCCCACACCCAGTCATGTAAATTCGGAATTTACTCAGGTGGGTTTCTGGGTCCGATCTCCCCTTATACAGAGGTGTTTTAGGAGGAGCGATCGTTGGTTGTATGGGGGCAAGCTCGATGTGGACCGCGAGTGGCTCGGTCGGCCCGGCAATCTTCTTCTTTGGTGCTTGCCCCAGTGTCAAGAGTGCTCTCATCTCGTCGAGCCGCGTTGCATGGCGGCCATCGCCGTGCTTTGGCCATTAGCGGCTCGGCGATCGGAGCGGGAGCCGAGGCGATTGAGTACTGAGTCCCTGGCGATCGGGGCGGGAGTCAGATGGCTGACATGCGTTCGGCTGTGAAGTGAGTAGGCCGAACTCCTGGTGACGGATTCGGATTCCGTCTTCCCAAGGTTGGAAACAGAGTGCCCCGGTCGCCGGGATGGGTCGCGTCCCAAGCGATCGAATATGGATCCGTCCGGTCGTGCGAGAGCCTTTCCTCGCGAATTGGGGCTTTTTGACGATCGCTCGTTCAGTAGCCCATTGAATTTCCGTTTTCCCATGCGGCGGATGATCGAGGGAGTTATCGCGGGCGGCGCGCATGCTCTCCGTCGCTCCTCCAGGATGGCCATAGCCTCCTCGATCTGTTCCTCGGTTTGGAACTGATCGAGTGAGAGGTTGGGGCCATCTCTCGGATGCGGGATCGAGTCTCGCGTTCTTCTTGCTTCCCCCATCGTCGGTGGGGTTGACCGAGCCGGGAAATGGTGTCCGCGGTTCGGAGAGCGGCTTTCTTGATGGACGGCGGATGTCATGATTCTCGAGGTTTTCTTTGAAGTGCGGTGAGTGTCACTTCAAGTATTTGCCCGAGAACAGTGAGTGTTCTTGGACGGTAGAAATAAAAATATGAGGGTTAGATCCCCTTCCTCTAGCGCCAATTGTTGCTACCCAAAATATTATCCGGAGATAGATATTGCTGGAATGGATGGGATAGCAAACAAATGCAAGAGCACTTCCGTGAGAGAGATAAATAACACAAGATTTGCCGGGTTGTTAGTCCCGGGCTTGAATGCTCTCGCGAGATATTATTAATACCGATATTCGGGATACAAGTACTAATGTAAGAATACAATTACAATGAGTGTAAAGTTTCTTGTTATCTTAGCTAGTGAGCGTGTAGATTGCCTAAGAACCAGATTTGATGCTCTGTGAGTTCTTGTAACAAAGGTGATGAACAGTCGCGGCGGTGAGAGATCGACCGCCTCTCACGGCGAGTATATAACTGGATGTTTGGGCTTCTGGGCTTGTGAATCCCTTGGAATCTGTCTAGTGGAGACTTGCTGCTTCTGCCGATCGTCTTCTGGACGAGAGATTTGGAGAGAGAAGTCCTGAGATGGATTCCGGTGAGATAGCCGGGAGCTTGGTGATATGTGTGTGTTCTTCAGTATTTCCGTGGATGTATCGGAATGTGAGAGAATGAGCTCTGAGCGTAAGTCAGAATGAATTCGGAACTGTAGTGGATGAGTTCTGAACCTTTTTCCAGTAGGAGGAGGTTCTCTATTTATAGGGCTTGGATACGCCGGGCGATCGCCTTTACTGCAATATAATAATCGGGCGATCGTCTTTTAGCACATGGGCCTGTCCCTCAAAGTCTGCAGGAGTTGTTGGCGATCAACTACTCGGTCGATGGGGAGCTTACACGCGTCTGAGTTAGTCACATGCGGCCCTATCGACAACTTTCGGCGCACATGCCGGTAGGTGGGGTAGGTGACGAGGCTTTGGTCAAAGATCTTGTCGATTAGCAAAAGATCTTGTCGGCGCCTTTTATGGATGCACGTGGGTGCTTTTCGAGATCCAGTCCTCGATGACTTAGACGGGCGATCATCTGCTCGGGCGCAGTCGATTGCCCTTAGCCGGTTAGTAGAGCGGATCGCGGTGCCAAGGGCGATCGACACGGGAGTCGATCGCCTGTGCACGATGGTGGTTTGATATCTTCGACTTGGCGAGCTAGTCAGGGTTTGACTGGAGTTGACTTGGTCGCTCGGCCTTATAGTCGATCGCCTGTCGGGATGAATAAATCGTGACACAACACCTTGTTCGGGAGTGACATCATTTGGTTCTACTAGTTCTTTTATTCGAAGTGGATCAGATTTTGAACTTCTGTATATTCTACTTTGTCGACTCATATATGTTCGTTGACATCTCTGAGCTTGTTCTGCCCCTTGTTTTTGTTTATCGAACGAGTGTGGTATCGTTTTGGAATAACTCGTTTGTCGTTGTGACTTTTCAATCGCTATTCCCTTTCCTGTGGATCTTATGGGAATGCATGTCTTGTAGTTCTCACCAGATCATCCTGGGAGTTTTTGTTTGAATTTTATTATCCTTCGTGTTTCGGACATGATTGTTCGATTTTTGTTGTCTCGATCGTTTGTTTGTTCGGTTTTTGTTCTCGTTTCGTGATTGTTGAGCGTTCAGGCTCCTTCGTAATTCCCTTAAGTTCGGGAAATTAGTCTCGTTTTCGATCTTCCAACCTTTGGGCGGTGGAATTCCGTATTTGTTCAGCAATTGGCTCGCGTCTTGATCAATGTACCGTTAGGTTGGTCAATCGTATTGATTTTGTTCGTTGTGTTTTGCGATTGTTCGGATAATTGACTTGATTGTATTATCCATTTGATGACGCTTGTCATTTGTTGGTTTTATTATATCCCTAACGGCGACGTTGTGTTGGTCGCCGTGGAGCGTGTTTTCTCGCCGTATATTCCTTTGCGTTGTTTGTAACATTTCGCCGTTGGGCGTTAGTTACGCATTCTTGTGTATCTCGTTGAGTTTTTCCTGGCAGAATATTTCTTCTCCCTACTTGTTTTAAGTTTCGGGACGAAACTTCTTTTAAGGAGGGTAGAATGTAATATCCGCAATTTTCGATTTTCGGTAAATTTCTTTTTTCGGCCGGAGTCCGTTTTGACGACTCGCTCATGGCCGTTTCGTCATTCTGAGAATGATTAATTCTACACTTTTTGACATCCGAGTTCGTTTCGGTGTTGTTTTTTTGAGTTCCGTGCTTTTTAGCGACTTTTCCACACTTGAGTTCGATTCTTGCGAATCTCGTTTGAAACTGCTGTTTCGAGTTTCCCGTAAGTCCGTTTAACTTTGTTAGACGTGTTGTGAACTTCGGTTTCGTTATTCGATCACGTATCGTGATTTCCGGGCATTTTGGGCCATTTTGTAATTTCTTGAAAGTTACGGGTATCCGTATCTGTAATTGTTGTCTCGATCCGTTTCTTGGTCGCGTATGAATAATTATTGTATTATGTTTCATTTAGGGTCGTTGATGTCGTCCGCGAACTTTTCGTCGTGTTCGTTCCGTGCGTTTTCGGAAATCGGGTCGTCGAGCCCTGGCGGTTGCGGGACTGGCCGGACGATTGCGGGCACCGGCCGGACGGGTGCGGCAGGAACCGGCGTAGCGCCTTCTGGCCGGAAGAAGGCTGCGCGCTAACCGGCAGTGTAGCGACGCTTCTGGCCTAACGCGCCGCGCGGGTGCAGACAGTGGAGTCCTCGGGGTTACGGAATCGGTCGGGCTCGGCGGGTAGCACACGCCATCGCCGGGCGCTGCGTACGCTTCGGCCGGCGGTAGCGCCTTCTGGCCGGAAGGCTGCGCCACGCTACAGACGAGCGATCTAGTCTGAAGGCCATGGATCGCGGCACGGGCGATAAGCGCCGCCTTCTTCGGCGGCTTTAGCGCGCTAGTCCGGCCCAGTATAAATGTGGCTGAGCAGTCACATTTCATTTCATTTTTCGCTTCCTTCCTTCTCCGTCCGCGGATGGCGATTCATGGGTGACGAAGCCATGTTGTTTAACAACAAATTCATGAAGTTCTTGACTTCATAACATCAACCAATCATCCGTTATCATCCTTTGATCCAGCGAATCAAGTTAATGTTCCTTAGAACCCTAATTTCGTGAATTTGGGGGTTTTTGCATTTTCGTCCGATTCGTTCCGTGTTGTTGATTAATTCATGATGGGTATGATTAATCTTGGTAGTATTCTTGTGTTTAACATCATTTAATCCATTGTTCTTCGTCGAATCGAAGTATATTTCTTGATTTCCTTCGAATTGACTTTTTGGGGGATTTGTCCTCGATCTCGTTTTTCATCCGTTTTCGATGGATCGATTATGGTTAAATGATGTTGTTAAACATATTCTATGGATTGTATATCCATATTTCAACTTGGAATTCCGTTTTCGTGATTTGACGGAACGAATCGTGTTCTTGGCCATTTTGGGGGAAATCCTTGAACCTTCGTCATTTGTTCTTTGAATTCAGCGGTTTTGGGTCATACTTTGGAATTCATTTTCGTTGTTATTATTTTCGTTCGTAGTTCATTGTTGTGGATTGTCGTTCGGTGGAGTCGGTGAGTTCGTAGTCGGTTCGTGCCAACCTACTTCGGCCGATTCACCGCGTTGTGGTTATTCGAGGCAAGTACCTTGTCCATACTATTCTTGTTTTGTGGATATGATAATTAGTGATCATCTTGGTGTGTCTGTTTATTTGTTTGAAATGAGTTTTCAAAAGATTCGGCTAGCCTCGTTAAAGGCTCACTTTCAAAACGCGTGTGTTTTGTAAATTTCGTAGGTTGTAAGTGACTACGTGAATCCTTTAGATATATTTGGTGTTGATGTTTCGCTTGATAATGCGTGCGTACGTATATTGCTTATTTCCGCCGCGTTATGGTTGACGAGCGTGTTGTTATTTATTCGTGTGGTCGTGGACTAACGGATGAATTATGTGAACTGGTGTATTGATTTGATAATTGTTACACGATTGACTGTGTGCTTGATGTTTGTGACAATGTGAATACTTGTTATTGAGAGACGTCATATCCGGGAGCCTTTGAGGGCGGGGCGTGTACTCCGGCCTGGTGTACGCTGCAATGTGCGGCTCCATATGGGTGGTGAACGCCGGTGTTACATAATGCGTGCGTCAAGGGGCGGCTCTTGCGGGAGTGATCGCCGGCGCAGTAACATGTTCAAGGAGCGGCCAACATAGTGGAGTGAACGCCGGTGCACAAGTGCGCAGTGGAGGCGCCTGGCAGGCTTATTGGTTACGGATATTTGAGTGATAGCTAAGACCCCGTTACCGAATGATTATAGTATTTCAAAATTCTTTCAACTCTTTTCAAATGCTGGTCTCGATATGGACCGTGAGTTATGTTTTCTGAAAGTGTGTTTCAACTTGTTTAAAAATGTTGGTATCAGGGTTAATTAACCAAGGACATTTGACGAGATCTCCGAGGGTTAATTAATCAGGGGTCTTGAGCAGTTTTTGGGCGAACGAAAGGTCATGTCCTTGATTATACTGTGTTGACATTTTGTGTTTTGGGTCGAGGACCCCGTGTGATGTTGAGATGTTTGATCTCGTGTTGATATTATTTGGATTGGGTCGAGAACCCCGTGGGAAATATTTGTGAAGACTCGCTTGTGTTGATTGAATGGTTTTCTTGCAAATTGCTTTCCGCCTATTGGTCGAGGACCCTGTTGATTTTGGAATGAGTAGGATTTGATAACCCTAAATTGTTTTCTATTAAAACTCTCGATGGCACTTTAAATGGTTTTATAAATTGTTTTCCCTTGATTTGTGATCTTTCGGTTTTGAAGTGTTTTACCCAAATTCATGCCTCGGGAAGTACTTTTCGTTACGTTGAATCTTTGAGGATTTCTTGGTTATCGTTAATCATGGAATGTGAATTGTATGGCTCGTATTTGCACTTTGTTCTTGCACTAGCAAAACAATGGAGTTTTGCTAACCCCCGAGTATTCGGGGAGTGGATGTCTATTTTTGCATTCAGGTTTTGGAGCATAGCACAGGGTCGGCACGAAGGATGATAAAAGATGAACGATACTAATCACACGAGGATCCGTTGATGTCGTATTGGTCTAGTTGTATTTTCTTTTCCGCTGCAGTATCTTTTCCCCGTTGTACGGGAGTTTATTGTATTTTGACCCCTGCGTGGGTATGTGTTTGGAATTGAGTTGAATGTTATTATTGAAAGACCAAGTCGGTCTACTGGGTCATTTTAGCCTCAAAGGCGATGTTTAGATGTTTGATTTTGGTTATGAGCCTGGTAGATCCTCGAGGAGAGGGTCTACGGCGTGTAATATCCCTGAGCGGATTGGGGGTGTTACAATTTCAAGACTTGGTCGGACCCGAGCTGGGTAAGGCTATATAAGGCTGACCGTAATTGAGTATGGTTTTAATACATATATACCTACATGAGAGAATACCTGACCATGACAAAGCACAAAACACATGAAAATTATCAACTTTGAAATTTAAATGACAATCTCCTACCCTACGGGCTTAATATCTTTATTTTACTCCTAAATTTTGTAATTTAATATAATTATAAGTAATAAATTAGATATAAATGCTTGCGGCAAATAGCACAAATATGCATCATCTAATAAATAATAGAAGAAAATAACAAAGCTAAACTCTCTCGCGAAATCAATTATTGCTGCAATAGCGCATTCAAATAATTTTCTTCTTCTCTCACCCGAATTTCTTATTTTTAAATGATTGGGAATTTTAAGATAATTAAAGTACTTACTCGATGATATTTAAATATATTTACGCATCCATTTTTTATTCTCTAAAGCCTTTTCTTCTATAAAAAAGATGTTTCTGATGATATGTTAGTATCAAAAACTAATTGTTTATATATATTAAAAAAAAATTATTAAAAGTTCGGAACATCAATAATTTAATATTATTAAACTACAAAAATAGATGTAAATGATAGAACAATAATTATATAAAAAGTATAAATGTGCATAATCTAAAATATATTAGAAAAATAAAATAACAAAGTTAAACTATCTCATGAAATTAATTATTTCTATAGTAACACAAGTAATTTTTATCTTTTCTCACATTAATTTTTTATTTTTTAAATCACACAATAATGCAATATGAACTGTTGACTATAAATTTTACATTTCTTCTTTAGAAATTATATTATTTAATCTTTGTTATAATAAAGCCTTGAAAGTGACATTTCAATTACCCTTTTGTTTTTATATAGTGTGAATGACTATTATACCCCTGATGTAAATATGTAATTACGATTGTGCCATCTGAAGTTTTTCTATAAATAGGACTTCAGTTATTAATGAAAATTATATCTGAGAATCATTCTCTATTCTCTCTCTATATTTTCTCTCTATAATATTCCGATTTTATAACACGTTATCAGCACGACTCTACCCAACTGAGTAATATGATGAGAGTATGCTCTACAGTTGCATCTTATAGATGATCCTCTGTATCAGAAATCAAATTATTATTATCAATTTTAGATCTGATACCCACACACAGAGAACAGGAAAAGCTCCGATCCGACGTCCTCTACACGTGCTGTCCAAATTCTTCCTCAGATCCAATGATGTTTGCGTGACCCTCACAATCTCCCATTTGATTCTCGTGATTTTTTTTAAGTTTATTTCTCTCTCTTTCTCTCTCCTCACCGAGCTACAGATAAGAACTGAGAGGGAAGTATTTTCCATGGATTCGGATGAATTCCGGGCGATTTTATCGAGATCGAGAGTTGGGATTTGGGAGATGATTGATGCGGCGATTCGAGTTGCCAGCTCAGACTACGGCGACGAGTTGCGCCGCTGGAGAAGATAAAGATGACGTAGATCCGTACGGAGGTTTGTTTGATGATGAGCAGACCAGAATTATCATCATCAAAGACCAGCTTGAAGATCCAGACCAGAGTGAATATGCTGTAGTGGAATTGCTGCACAACTTATCAGATATGGATATTACTTTCCAAGCTCTCAAGGAAACCGATCTGCAAGCTGGAGACAAAACACCCCAAGATGGAAAACTCAACAAGGAGAACAAGATCTCAACAAGGAGAATAAGATGAGAAACTCCCCACTATCTATACCTTGACGATGACTATATTTTGAGGAATTGATTGGACGATCCTGCTATGGTAGAAGCAGTTATTTATTTTGCAGTTTAAATTATGTCTCTTACTTATCTCAAAGTGGTGGTTTAAAACCACATATTTATTGCATTTATTTTATATAATTATAATACCTCCCATGTGATGAGTTCAATTATCACAAGACGGATGGTTTTACATGTACGCAATTTATATATTATATATCACCATCGTGGTTGGTTATACCACATGAATGGTTCATAAATCCTGCTCTCAAAGAAGAAGCAGTTGATAAAAATAAATCCTACTCTGGAGAAGTAGTTGATCGATTATCTAAATCCTGCTCTCAAAGAAGAAGCAGTTGATAAAAATAATCCTACTCTGGAGAAGTAGTTGATCGATTATCTAAATTTTGCTCTGAAGAAGCAGTTGAAAGAAATAAATCCTACTCTGAAGTAGTTGATCAATGATCCTGCTCTCGAAGAAGAAGCAGTTGATGGAAATAATATCCGATCTCTATAATTATTAAATATGAATGGAGAAAATTGAGCAAGTGATACCATAAGCTATCACCGATTAATTAAAGAAAATTCCATGCAAAATGCATGGTGGGATCATTTGACAAGTGATATGGAAAACTATCACTGGAAAATAATTGCTCAATAAATCTCATGTTGATTATATCACATGATTGGATCATTGAAATTATATTGATTGACAATATTCATGGGGAAACATATATCACATATTTGTGAAAATATTGTATTTGCATAAAAGCAAAAGATGGTCTTATTATTGCTGAAGAAGCACACAACAGTCGAAGTGAAAATATCGAAACTAGCTGAAAGGCAGTAAACACTCGACAATATGAAACGCGAAAAAGAAAATACATATGAAACCCATAAAAAGAAAAGGGGTGCGTCTCGAGAGTATAAAACTCCGTAACTCTGCCACCCCCTGGCATAAGGGTTTATAATGAAAGATCTAAATGATCTAAACTTGTTTTCCGTTTGGCGCCAATAGCCTGTGGCTGATGAGCTTTGACTTCCAAATTCTTAACTGAAATATATGCCTGAAACTTTATAAGTAGATCAGCAACAGTGTCAGCACATATTATTATATCTCGTGATGGCTGAGATATAAACTTGTGATCTACTCCTTGATCCAGAAAGGCAAGCAAATCGCTGAAGAAATTATTAATATTCAACAAACTTATAGGTTTGGTATGGAAGTCCCGCTCAGCCCGTGATGTGATGTTGAATATCTCATTAAGTGTGCCATAGCCACCTGGGAGAATAATAAAGGCATCACTATTATTCACCACATACATCAAACTATTATGAACAGACTGTGCTTGAAGCATCA
Source organism: Orobanche coerulescens (assembly GCA_033398695.1). Lineage (NCBI taxonomy): Eukaryota > Viridiplantae > Streptophyta > Magnoliopsida > Lamiales > Orobanchaceae > Orobanche > Orobanche coerulescens. Next base: position 4,082,227 of record CM065810.1, read on the forward strand.
ACCCAGTTGAACCTCCTATACTACTGGTTCTGACTGTGGGAAAGTGTAAGGCACTTGTTACACTTATTCTCTCATTTTGTGCAGCATCTAAAAGATAACCCAAAAATTTATGATTACTCCCACCATACAATATATTGATTTTGTGCTTTCCTAATTCTTTTACGAATTGATATGCCATATCTACATGCTGGATATGACCTATCAGTTTGGATCCACCTAAAATACATATAGTTTTAAATGGATGAGATCTATATGAGGATCCTGAGAACTCCATTTTCTACACTAGACTTTTATTTGTGGATCCCAAATTTAAAGAAGAAACTTCTTTCTAAACGACAAATGACTTCACTGTTTTTATTGAAAAAGGAGCGGCATATAAGACATTACTTTTGACAAAATTGCAAAAGAAAACGAAAGATATGATATTATATTTTTCAATGAAAATGACGTTACCGATCGGCAGCTGAGAAATTTAAATATTGGAAAACAATATTCAACAACTTGCATTATTTTGCTATTTACCTTATACCAATTTTGACAGAACGGACTTACAAACTGGATCTTTTGAGATTAATTTTTCATGACTATAACATTTTCGTTCATCCTTGAATTGCATCCACAAAGCCATTGGTTCACGATGAACGTATCCACTTGGATGTGCATCAAGAATCTGTTGAATATCATGATCCATAGATTCCTTACTCAATCCATCCTTGATAAATGCTATTTTATCTTCTCGATTTTTGGATACAAACCCCACAGATTTGCATCGTGTGTCACATGTCCACCGAGCACATTTATAGCACCCACCTAATCTTTTTGCTCTCCGTTTCTTTGCAAAACTACTCTTACCTGTACCTGGCATGTACTTAAATGAATTTGAAAATTCGCCAGATAATCGAACTTGTGCTTCGATCAACCATCGAATATCTTCTGGGATGCCATTTCTCATTAACACCCTTAATCTTTCGAGTCGAGCTCGATAAATTCTTTTTATGATATTCACTGGAAGAGATGGATAATATTTACGAAGATTCGAAAGCATTGAATCCATTATGATATTCAGACCCCCGGTATGGATGAATACAATGATAATCTATTTATAGATTGGAATTACGCGTATGAGATTTGACTCCGCGTCCTGAAGCGTATGAACTACGGCTCTATATTTGAATAATGAACATAATATGACATGTGGGAGCAGCGACTCCATGATGATAATGATGTGCAATAATGGCACCGAAAAATGATGTGATATGCCGGCAAAATATCTATACGGTAATACAGACACATCATGTCTTTGAATATATGTTCTCGATTACTATTGCTACTAGCCAATATTGGGAATGAATCCCTAATAAATTTGGAATATATTAAGGGGGAGTATGGGCCCACTTCCTCTACATGTGAACTACTAAATATTATGGATCCACTAGATAGTCACATGTTTATATGACTCGTAATCAGAAATTTACGAGATGATTTGCTCACGGTTTGAGCATATATTCCATATCAGATTGAGCTAGTAATATATCCCAAATAAATTTTTATAGATCCGATAAAGGATCAAGATATGCGCATACGAGTGGGATATCAATTGGCATACTATTTGAAGTCCTCCAGCCAATATCGAGAACATAATATATAAACTCCCATGACTGAAGATGAATACTGAGATACTGGCATATGTGTTTGGTGCTCAAGAAATCTCTCAGCATGAGGGGGAGTATTGGTAGGTGGAAATATGCGAAATGCATCACATTATATCCTCACAATTATATGAACATGAAGTTCAAAGATGCATGATAGATTATTAATCTTTGGTACCAACTACAATTCCTTTGATAAATACATAATAATTCCCCGAATATGAATCAAAGCAGATGATAAAAGGAGGCATATACTTTTGAGAAGTATATAGACATAATCCCAATGGGTGATTGATAATGAGATATCTCGGCAAGTTATGTTGCCATGGGGAAATAAATATTGAAAAGTGTCGACACAATATAGCGCTATGAATAAAATGAGGATATCAATGATTGGAAAGAGAATATCGATAAATGATATGAGGATATCCATGACTGTGAAATATGGATATTAGAAATGAGGATATTAAAATCCATGATTTGTGAAAATGAGGATATCAATGATTGGAAAGAGGATATCGATAAATGATATGAGGATATCCATGACTGTGAAATATGGATATTGGAAATGAGGATATTAAAATCCATGATTTGTGAAAATGAGGATATTGAAATCCATCGAAATTGAAATATATGCCCTTATAATAAAATGAAATATATGGGCTTACTGAAAGTGACTCGTAAAGAGATTTTGAACATATTATCAGTGCGTGCAGTCACTCAAAACGTTGTGAACGAAAATTATATGTTGTACTCTTTTCCTTGACTGAGGTTTTATCCCACTGGGTTTTCCCAGCAAGGTTTTTAACGAGGCAGCCTAATCACAACAAATATGGAATCACCAAAAGATATTTGGAATATATCACAAAGAATATGAGTTCGATATTACAAATTGCACTGAAGATGATACTCATACTAATCCTTGGAGGATTATTGAAATGCATGGGGCATATTTATAAAATACGCGTTGCACTCTTTTTCCCTTGACTGAGGTTTTGTCCCAATGGGTTTTCCTAGCAAGGTTTTTAACGAGGCAACTGGAATGGTGTATTAGTATGAATAATGTACTCTTTTTCCTTCATTAGGATTTTTCCCACTGGGTTTTTCCTAATAAGGTTTTAATGAGGCATATTCATGACATAATGAGGAACACTACAAAGATCAAGATTATTCCTCAAAGTTTGAAAACTAAGGAGTAGTTGTACTCTTTTTCATTCGATCAAGTTTTTCCCACTGGGTTTTCTTGACAAGGTTTTAATGAGGCAACACATGGATACTCCAACGAATGATATACATGATGATTCACTCGCTTTTATCCCATGAGGTTTTACTGAGACGGCACAAGAATATTCATACAAGAACTATCGAGATAAGGGGGAGCAAATTTACGAGATCACCGATTGCTGAAGTTTTTATCCAACGGAGATTTCCTACCAATATTATGATGCAACATGATATGATTGCCACAAGCTCCAATACAAACAGTTTGAAAGTTTTTCTCCCATTGGGTTTTTCTTCAAACTAGTTCAGCAGATATTTATGTAAATAGTCATTCAAGGGGGAGTGTTATAATAAAGCCTTGAAAGTGACATTTCAATTACCCTTTTGTTTTTATATAGTGTGAATGACTATTATACCCCTGATGTAAATATGTAATTACGATTGTGCCATCTGAAGTTTTTCTATAAATAGGACTTCAGTTATTAATAAAAATTATACCTGAGAATCATTTTCTCTCTATGATATTCCGATTTTATAACAATCTTTTGTTTGTACCATTCTTGTTGAATGAAAGAATTTTTAAGTTTTTTCGGCTTTCACACTTGATAAGACTACACAAGGTTGAACATAACTGAATACTGATCTTAGTAGACTGTAGGTATACACACGTACATGAGAGAGCATCTGGCCATGACAAAGCACGTAGAAAGTGAAAACTATCAACTTTGAAAATTTAAATGACAACTGTTATTTGATGAGTGACCGTCTTAATATCTTTAGGAAGTAAATATTTTACATAATTAATCAATTATATGTAAATGCTTGTACCAAAATAACATAAAATATGCATCATTCAATAAATAATAGTAAAATAATAAAATTAAACTCTCTTACGAAATTAATTATTGGTGCATTAACGCACTCATATAATTTTCTTCTTTTGTCATACGAATTTATTATTTTTAACTAATTGAAAATTTCAGATAATTAAAGTACTTACCCGATCATATTTAAATATATTTACACATCCATATCTCCCCTATATACTAATGCAGAATACGCTGAGCCTAAGTGGCAGCTTCTCATGCTTCGGCTGCCACATGTCTTTTGCTGGTGCTTCGGGTGCTTATGTGTCAGCTTCTCATGCTTCAGTTGACACATAATCAATTATTGGCCTAATCACCATTGCATTAATTACATTATAATTATACCTCAAATAACTCCTACCTACCTTATTAATTTTCACGAATTAAGGAATATGAATTATGAATAAATAAGAATTGATTATATTTACAAAAATATTTCATATTTTCATTAATTAAAAATATAAATCCCAAACAAAGAGAAATTTAATATAGTAGTGTGCACTATATATTAAAAACTAAAACCTAAAATCTCGCGGAAATATTATATATTCCACTAATTGATTAGTTTATATTAGTTAGTCACTATAATTAGGTATATCAATAAAAAATATCAACTGAAATGAAAGATGCTTGTGAGTATTGCAAAAGAAGTGTTGAATATATATATATATATATATATATATATTCTTAAAAAGGTACATGAAGTCTTAATCAATTAAATAAATCGAAATAATCTTATTAAAAAATATTATTGAAAGTGTAGAAATAATGATTTTAATTATTATTTATAAATAAATGAAAGAAACTATGGAATAAATCAATTAGTCTATTTTAGTTTTAAATATTATTTAATTAATATAAAATAACAAAATAAATGAAAAAGCTTATATTTAATAAATTATACAATTACTGATTTTAAGAATTTTTAAAGAGATATTTCAAAAATATAAGAAACTAAATTTAATAATATACTAATTCGTAGATCTTTGTACAAAGAGAATTTCAAAAAATAAAAATTGATCGTTTTAAGTGATTTTTTTTATTTTAAATTTATCTACTTTTTTAAAATCAACTATATATTTTTGAAAGTTTTGGATTTGCTTTTTTATTTTAAATTATATCCAAATAATTTATGTAATTTTTTTCAATTATTTAATTATCTCTTTTTTGGCCATATACATAAACCGTTAAATATTTAACGATTTGGATCATCTTGGCAAAATAAAGGACCAAAAAAACGTGGAACTAAATTTTTATCAAATACAGTTTAACACAATCAAATATGAATTGAAGTTTTTTCTAATATGAGTTTCCGAAATTACTAAAAGTGCCCAACTATTTATGTGAATGTAAAATGTGCCAACTTTAATACTTCTATATATTAAGTTAAATGTTTGAAAATAATATCATATAAAAATGATATAAAGTTTCAAGTGAACCAAATGTCACTTAGGTTTTTTTGTAATACAAGTTTTACAAATTACTAAAAATACTCTAATTATTTTTCTCTTCTTTTGAATGTAAAATTTCTTGAATTTAGTACTCTTAATTATGAAGGTTAATGCCTGAAAAGTACCCTATAACTTTTTCCGACTCATCTTATATTACAAAAGAAATTGGGCATTTTTTTACTTTTAAAAAATGGGGATAATTTTAATTAGGCTATGATGTGGATGTAGTTTTCTTAGTTAACCCCGCGACTAGTATATTTACAATAAGTCATACAAGTAATTCACTTATATATATATATATATATACTACGATGCTGCTGCTTCTTTTTGTTTTTTTGGCAAATTGGGAAGTAATTTTTGAAGAAAGAGCAACCATGACGCCAACAAACGACGTTGTGGAGATAGTAAACGACTACATGATGTCTATAATTTAAAAAAACAAGCGGATATATCACGTTGTGGAGATAGTAAACGATTACATGATGTTTATAATTTCAAAAGACAAGCGAATAGTATCATTAAAAATGAATTTCTGTCCTCTAAAAGTCAAAATCAAGTATATCCAATGAATTTTTTTGAATAGTATCAAGTGTTCTCGAATTCGAAATCACATCTTAAAATCGTAAGTTGGAATTATGCTAATTCAAAATATGGATCAATCATCAGAATTATGCATGTCACATCATTAAAAATAATTATCCAAACCCGTAGCCATATTATTGAACAAAAAAATTCGGGGAATAATTTTGAGAGTAAAATATTTATTCCACAATTGATATTAAGCCCCTTAGATATCAGATTACCATTTAAATTTCAAATATGCCAGTTTCCACTTATTATGAGTCTTGTCATGACTATATTTAAGAGTCAAGGTCAAACGCTTTTTCATATCGGTATGTATCTTCCAAGACCCGTATTCAGTCATGATTAGCTTTATGTAGCCATATCAAGAGTGAAGATCAGGAAAGACTAGAAATCTTTTCTTGCAATGAGAATGGTTTAATTATAAACAGAATAGTGTAGTTTATAAATAAGTATTATGAAATTTATAATGAACGATTTACGTATTATATATTTACATAAAAGTTCTTTTTTGTGTTCCCGTATAATCACACGGGTGTTATACTAGTTTATTCTCTAAAGCCATTTTCTATAAAAATAATGTTTATATTGACTAATATGTTATTATTAAAAACTAATCGTTTATATATGTTGCTACCCAAAATATTATCCGAAGATAGATATTGTTGGAATGGATGGATAGCAAACAAATGCGAGAACACTTCCGTGGGAAAAATTAATAACACAAGATTTAGCGGGGTTGTTAGTCCCGGGCTTGAATGCTCTCGCGAGATATTATTAATACAAATATTCGGGGATACAAGTATTAATGTAAGAGTTCAATTACAATGAGTGTAAAGACCCTTGTTATCTTAGCTAGTGAGCGTGTAGATTGCCGGAAGAACCAGATATGATGCTCTGTGAGTTCTTGTAACAAAGTTGATGAACTGTGACAACCGTGAGAAATCGACGGTCTTTCACGGTGTGTAGTTGTTGAAGGTTTGAGCTCCTGGGCTTGTGAGCCTCTTCGAATCTGTACTGTGGAGACTTCTTATCTCTGCCGACCGTCTTCCGGTTGAGAGGTGCTGAGAGAAAAATCCTGAGATAGATTCGGGAAAGGAAGCTAAGAGCCTGAAAGTATGTATGTTTGTATGTATTTCCGTGAATGAATTCGGAACCTTTTTCCAGTTGCTGGATGTTCCCTATTTATAGGACTTGGATATGCTGGGCGATCACCCCTGCTGTATTATAATAAGTGGGCGATTGTCTTTTAGCACATGGGCTGGTCCCCTTAGAGTCTGCAAGAGTTGCTGGCAGCCAGCTGTGCGGTCCAATGAGAAGTCTGCACGCGTCTGAGTCGCTGTCACGGGCGGTCCCACCTTGTACCTTTCGGCGGGTCTGTCGGTAGTTGATAAGGTGGTGACAGACTGTGGTCAACGATCCATGAAACGCGGCGCCTGTCGCGGATCTGCACATGGGCGCTGCTTTGAGATCCAGTCTTCGTGGACTTTGACGGACGATGGTCTCTGTCTGTGGCAAAGGATGATCGTCTTAAGTCGGGCACCAGAGTCGATCGCTAGGCGCCAAGGGGCGATCGCCTTTGGAGTCGATCGCTAGATACCCGAAGGTGGTTTGGTATCTTCGGTTAGGTGAGTCCGCCATAGTTTGATTGGTTGTAGACTCGGTTGATCGGCCCTGTAGTCGATCACCCGTCGAGGTGAATAAATCTTGACACAACAATTGCCCCCCAGCTCGATCCTATGTTGAAAACGTGGGGTGAGGTGGTTCTGCTGGCGATCGCTGAATTTTGACGAATGACTTTGTATTTTACTGAATTGGTGATCGTCTTTGAGCTCATAGATTCTGAATTTGGACGACCTGGTAGGTCGCTGAAAAGAGCGGGAAATGGCAGCGAATGCGAAAAAGTCTCTGGGGCATGTGTCGGGTTCCTGTTGGGGGAGACCGACGATCATTTATGACTCCTCGTCTGACGCGTCTTGAAAAGACGCGTACGCGGGTTTCAAGGGAGCATTAATTGCGATGGTTGCGCTCCGACCCCTGAGATTCTCCTTAATTGCACACGAGTCCCTGCCATCTCCTATAAAAAGGCGAAGGGTCATAGTGTTCACTCTTACGCGCTTTAATCGGAGAAAGAAGGATAACACCGCTGAAGAATTTTCTGAAGATCTGATTGCCGATCGTCGGTCGATTCCATCCTTGGTAAGAACACACTCCTCTTCTCCTCATCTTGAATTCGAGAATGTCTGGAATATCTTCTTCGTCGGGAAAGGGCACCTCCTCCTCCGCTGGGACTTCTAACGTCCGGGGAGGATCCTCCGCAGATTTCAATCTGGAGACGGCCGCCGAAGCTATCCGCGCCGGTATCGACCCCGCAGAAGTCGAGGCGCTATTTAATGAGCCCGACGTCGCTAGGGAGGCGGCGGTTGAACATAGACGCTCGCAGATGGAGAGAGATCTGGCGGTGAGGGCCTACTGGGAGCAGCATAGTGCTTTCGGCCAAGCTTATGTGGCCTTTGCTGAGATTATGGAGAGGTTGGCCGGTCCGTCTCCTCAATTTGATTACCGGGAGTATTCGATTATTCATCCTTATCAACCTCCTAAGCGATCGCTATTTCGGGCTGCTCAGCGATCTCTGTGGTCCCTCGGTCAGATAAGGATCTCGGCGACCAGGAAGGACCTGGCCTTCTGGAGGACGAGGTTTCATATCCCTACAGATGTGGATCTCTTTGTGCCATCCGAGAATGAGAGAGCCGATCAGCCTCCGGAGGGGATGGTCGCTGTGAACGAAGCAATTATGGAGGCTGGACTGCGGTTTCCTTTGTCATTCTCCGTCTCCCATCTACTGGCTATTTGGAACATGGCGCTGCTCCAGCTGACGCCGAATGCCTGGCTCCAGATTATCTGCACTCTCACCTTGTTCGGCGGTCACCGACTGTACCGCCTCCCTTCGCCGTCGGAGATGAACCACCTGTTCAAGCTGACGGCTCAGAAAGGGTCGGTCGGAGGCTATCATATACAAGGCCGATCCGGTCGGGTGATCCTTGGAGTCCCGAACAAGGTACGGGGCGATTTGGCGAAGTGGTTCTGGGTCGTCGGTGCCTGGAAAGCCTCAGCGAGCGACAACCCCACTGGCTAACTGGAGATCCCCACTAGCTTTCGGGAGAGGAATTCCGGTAAGGGTTCAGACTCTCCCTTTGTTCGGATATATTCTGAACTGATCTAATTTGGTCTTCCTTTTGCAGGTTTCCACATTCCGGCGATCGAGGAGCTACCTTTTGATTTTTTGGTCGTCTGGGAGCGGATACGGAGTTTGTCGGACGACGACTTAGACGCTCAACGGATCAACAGGGAGAGTCGTTGACTGTCCGCTCGGCTATTCCGTTTCCCGTGATATCTCTCGGTCTCAGGTACGAATTTCTACGATCTCCATTTGTTGGGCAATCGTCCTTTTGGAGGAATATGTCTAACTGCGGTTTTGATTGTTCTTTATTGCAAAAGTCCGCTTTCCTCGCTTTTTGGAGCCCCCACTGGAGATAGCTATGTCGAACCCTGGAGTTTTGGGCCGTCTTCGCCAGAAGAAGTCCTCTCGAGCTCCTCCCGTGGCGTTACCTATCATTCCAGAGGTGGAGCCTCGCATAGAGCCGATCGTGGCTGAGGAGGAAGTTCGGGAGGAGGGGCTTCGGACGAATCGCAAACGGCAGAGGTCGGGAGAAACTCCAGTTTATGCCCCTGCCAGTGAGGTGCCGATCACCGCGCCTCCGATCACTGTTGTTCCTCCGGAGAATGAGCATACACCCTCTGTGGATTTCTTACGGGAGATGGCAATCGTCGATGCTGAGACCCCTCGTGGGAAACCATACTTTGGCCACGATCCCAAGAGAGACGAGAGGTAAACTTTGCTTGCTGAGTTGAAACTGGTTATTTGCGTAGGAGATGTGTTAACTTTTTTTGTTTTGATGCAGGATCCGTAGCACAGATCCATCCTATCCACCGATGGTGTGGGATTTTCTGGTGAGCCGATCTCCTCGCCAGGCCTGCGATGTCCCGCTATACCTCAACCGGGCCGTTTCTGCTTTACCGAAGGCCTGGACCACCGATCTAGATGCGATCTCTCGTCAGCGATCTGGGAGTACAATGCAGGCTGCTTTCACCCTTTCTCTCCAGGCGGCGACCATGGCTGTTCAGGATGTGTAGGAGTTTGAGGGGCTTCCTTCCACTACTCGCCTGCAGGCGGATCTCGAGGCGGCTCGGAAAGAGAACGCCGAGTTCGCCGACAGGATTGTGGCAATGGAGAAGGACTCCCTGGATGCGGCTAAGCGGGCGAGTCATGAACTTGAGATGGCAAGAAAGGATGCCGAAGAGGCCCGGGCGACGGTTGACCGATTTCGGGACCGGATGCCAGATGTCATACGCTCACAGACGGCCGCTGAGAAGGAGGACGATCGACTGAAGATGACTATCGCTCGGCTGAATAGCAAGCTGGTGGAGTCGAGGAAAAAGACGGCTGCAAGGGAGGTCGAGCTCCAAGGTGCGCAACAAGCGATGACGGAGTTGAAAAGGGAGGTAGAGGCGACCAAGACCGATCCCTTTCTCAACTTGGAGTTTGTCAGCGAGTTTGCCTATTATATGGCATTCGCTGACTCGATCCGAGCTGCTAAGAAGGGAGGGTTGGAGGTCGGCCCTCTTGCTGAGAACTTCAAGGCGTAAGCGTTGGAGCATCCTCTCTATCCTGCTTTCTCCTTGCCGATCTTGGATCTCGCGGATATCGGTGTGGACTTGAGCTGGTATCCGACTCCGGCAAACCTTGTTCATCCCGACGCTCCGGAGGACGGGGAGGCCGCTCCGGAGGCTGAAGGCGAAGGCCAGGCAGGGGCCCGAGGCACCTCGTTTTTGTTTATTTTAGCTTTTCTTGCCTTGTAATTTTGTAGCTTTTCCTTGTAGTACTTAGGCCTTCTGGCGACCGTGTATGTACCTTTGAGACTTCAAGTAATGTAATGAACGTTTGGTTCTTCGATTTATCACTTGAATGATTGCTATTTTTGAGTCTTTTGCTTGACTTTGTACAAATGTGTGAGGAGAGATTGTTGCGTGAGTAGGTCTAAGTGAATTGATAAACTCATATAGATAACTTTTACAACAAATTCGATCGCTGCATGAACATCTGAAGAATGCCGATCTCCGTATGTAATTGAATATGGACGATCGTCGTATAGGTAGTCCGCAATCTTCCCCCTTGTTTTTGTTCACTTAGTGAAAGTAAGGGGACGAAAATAAATCGTTGAGTGAGCGGTCTTTAATTTTGTCGAATCCTCGAGGAAGGCCGTCCATCCCGGTCTTGAGGAACCGTGCATGATCGCGGAGTTCGATGGACCGATCTCCACGACCATGTCTTGTGCGCGAGCGATATTCCGTCTGATGGCTAAGCTCTCGCGACTCACTTTATTGGTAGGGTCCTCCGAATGTTGTGCCTCGCCTCGTATTTAAATGAAGGGCGTGCGGTCTTGGTCTGGAAGATTCCTTGCGCGGGGCGTCGTCGGATTAATCGACTCCACGTCCGCGGCTTGTTAGCTCTTTTCTACCTCGGATCGTCATGTTAGATGGCAATCCTCGACGGTATACGTTGAGACAGGGGTAGGGACGCGTCGCATTGTTCGGGTCCACCAAGTTAGATGATGAACCTTTGAGGGCGGGCGAGCGTGTCCACTGGTTTGATTTGGAGAGTCCTTTGGCTACGCCCGCCTCGTATTTAAACGAAGGGCGAGCGATCGCAGCCCAAAGGAACCTTGCATGGCCGAAACAGTCGGTTCCATCGACCACCAGGACCATGGCTGCACTCTTCTATCTCGGATCGTCATGTTAGATGCCGATCGTCGATGGTGTACGTTGTGTGGGGAAGGCGATCTCGTGCCTTAGTCCAACATGTTAGATGATGAACTGTAGAGGGCGAGCGAGTCATCCTCTTTTTTGAAGCACTAGCTCAGGCAGTAGCCTTTGGATCAATGAGGTGGGAAATCGGGGAGAGACTTCCGAAGCTCCCTTCTCTTGATTGAAGCATGTAGATACGGTCGCCGAGGTTGATCGAGGGGTCGGCTCGTATGAGATTTCTGGCCTATTTGCGTTCGAATCGGGCGACCGTGTTGGGAGATTGGGGGGGCTCCGGCTAAGCCAATAAACTGTCCAACTTGCCCTCCTCGAATAATCTCCAGAGCTGTTTGAGGAGGTCGCGGCATTGGTTGGTGCTGTGGCCGGGACTCTTGTGGTAGGCACAATATTGATTGTGGTCCAGATGACCGTGGTCCCTTATCGCCTTTGGCTTATTTAGCGGTTCGTGCCCCATTGATTGCGTAGAAAATGTGGGCCGGAGTTCGGTTGAACGTATGGAGGAGATGGGCTTCCATGTCCTCGAAGGCCTTGAGATCTCCGGGTGGCTTGGCGACCGCCTTCTTGGTTTTGCTGATCGTCGTCTTTCGGACAGGAGGTGGCGTTTCCTCGCCTAGGCGGAGGGTGAGCAGCTTCTGCCTGGCCAGAAAGTCGGCAGCCTTAGCGCGGAAGATCGCGTATGTTGGGGGGATGTCCTTCGTCAGATGTCTAAACATGGGTGAGTGACCGTAGAATCCCCCCAGGACTGAATAGAGAGCGAGCTCGTCGCTGATGGGCTCACCGGTGAGGACGATTTTGTCCACCCGGTCGATATAATCTGCATCGGATTCGTCTTCCCCCTGCCTGATTTTCATCATGCGGTGGGGGCCTTCTGGTCTGGCGACCTTGGTGGCGAAGTATGACGTGAAGTCATTCGCCAGTTTTTCAAAGGAGATGATCGATCGTGGTGGTAGTGAGACGTACCACCTATGGTCTAGCTCGCCCAATGTTAATGGGAAGATTCGGCACTTGGTTGCATCTGTTGCCCCACATCCGGTCATGTAAATCCGGAATTTACTTAGGTGGGTTTCGGGGTCCGATCTCCCTTCATACAGAGGTGTTTTGGGAGGAGCGATCCTTGGTTGCACGGTGGCGAGCTCGATGTGGACCGCGAGTAGCTCGGTCGGCCCGATGATCTTTCTGCTGGTGCTTGCCCCAGTGTCCAAGAGTGCTTTCATCTCGTCGAGCTGGCGTTGCATAGCGTCCATCGCCGTGGCCTGACTGCTCGCGGTTAGGCGCTCGGAGCGGGAGCCGTGGCGATCAAGTACTGACCCCCTGGCGTTCGGAGTGGGAGCCAAACGGTTGATTTGTGTTCGGCTGGGAGTCGGGTAGGCCGAACTCCTGGTAACGGACTTGGATTCCGTCGTCTCGTGGTTGGGACCGGAATGCCCCGGTCGCCATGATGGGTCGCGTCCCAAGCGACTGAATACGGACCCGTCCGGTCGTGCGAGAGCCTTCTCTCGCGAGTCGGGGCTTTCTGACGATCGCTCGCCCAGTAGCCCATTAAATTTCCGTTTGCCCATGCGGCAGATGGTCGAGGGAGTTATTGAGGGCGACACGCATGCTCTCCGTCGCTCCTTTAGGATGGCCATAGCCTCCTCGATCTGTTCCTCGGTTTGGAACTGGTCGAGTGAGAGGTTGGGGCCACCCCTCAGGTGCGGGATCGAGAGTCTCGCGTTGCCGTGGCTTCCCCCGGCCGTCGGTTGGGGTTCGGATTGAGCCGGTATATGGTGTCCGGCAGTTCGGAGAGCGGCTCTCTTCGATGTGGAGGCGGACGTCATGATTCTGAAGGTTTTCTTTGAAGAGGAGTGAGTGTCACTTCAAGTATATGTCCCGAGAACAGTGAGTGTTCTTCGGGACGGTAGGAATAAAAATGAAGGTATAGATCCCCTTCTTCTAGCGCCAATTGTTGCTACCCAAAATATTATCCGGAGATAGATATTGCTGGAATGGATGGATAGCCAACAAATGCGAGAACACTTCCGTGGGAAAAATTAATAACACAAGATTTGCCGGGGTAGTTAGTCCCGGGCTTGAATGCTCTCGCGAGATATTATTAATACAAATATTCGGGGATACAAGTATTAATGTAAGAGTTCAATTACAATGAGTGTAAAGTGTTAGGAATATGCCCTCGAATGCCACTCAGAGGATGGGAGAGTGAGAGCAATTGTATTGTAATTATGAATATTATATTTAATAAGGCAATTATTATTTTTATATTATTGTATATCACTGGCATTGTGATTTGGTATATAGAATAATAGTCCTTGCATTTGAGAGTGAACATTCTACTCCTTATGGAGATAAGGAGATAGGCATTAGAAGTGTTTAGAGCTCGAATGCTTAACTAGTTCGCAAGTCGATAAAACTTAACAGGACATTAAGTTTTAATAAGACTTGTATAACTGATGCTAGGATGTGTGCACGTTTTGATAGCATAGTTATAAGTATATTGGTGGGACCAGTATACTCGAACATGACTCATACTCGATTCAGTCACACGGTATTCACTCTCGGAGAGTCGATGATGAATCGAAAGGTTGTGATAGTATACGTGGACCTTTGACTTGAGGGTTCAGTAGAAGATGTGTCTGTGACGTTTAGTTTGTCATTAGAGTAGTTAGACTCATTTGCTTAATTGCTGAGTCGACCTCGAAGTGCGGACTATACGGGCAGGTAGCACTCTTTGCTGAATGCCAAGAAAGGATTCTATCTCCTGTTAGTGAGCAGGCGAATGTCCTATAAGGTTAATGGCAAATAAGATCATAAGTCTTTGGCCAAAGCATTCTGATATAGTCGTATTAGATACACTATTAATCAGTCGGTCTTGATTTGCATTAACACATGTATAGAGTTTAGTCAACAGTAGGGTTTGACTTTACCGTGACCCAAAGACTTGACCGGGACATCTGATGAAGGGTCTATACGTATATAGTATTCACGACATAATGGTTCTGGAATGATTCGTTCATTCGTTCTCAGTCGGGGTTTACAGTGCGGCCCGCTAGGCTGGCTAAGTGCTGCCCGCACTCATTGGTTCCTCCCAATGCCGGCTGAGACGAACCTACGGAGTCGCGCAATTAGATCATTGATGGATAAATGTGAATTAATAATCTCTCTGATAATATTAGATATTAGATATCTAAGTTTGATTTATCGGATAAATCAAATAGCGGTCTTATGAATTGTAAGTAGGTTACTGGTGATTACTTTAATTCATAAATTATATTTCTTAGAGAAATATATATTTGTGTTTGATATAATTAATTAATTGGATTAATTAATTAGTCCAAACACATTGGAAATAAAACGGATTCGTTTGACGAATATCCGGTACACGAGGGATTCGTTTTGACGAACATCCAGTACACGAGCCGAGTAAATTCGACCCGTCTTCTTGGACATTTCCCTTAAGGCCGCCCCCCTCCCTCTCTTGTCTCTTTTATACTTATTTTATGTCACTAGGTTACATATGTGAGGTGTATTTGATACCCTCAATCATGTGTTAAAAGAAGACTTTCATTTTTTTATAAATAAAAGTCTTTAAAAAGGAGAGAGGACAACTTCTTCTTGAATGAACTCAAAATCACGAATTTGAGAGAGAGAGTAAGGTTGAAAACTTCATCTTGATCTTAGAGACAAGATATAAGAAGAATACATTGAGAGAGAAAATTCCTACAAGCTTCCCTAGCCGCATTCTTGAAGAAAGGAAGCTTGTCGATTTTTCCATCAAGTTCCGGTATGTGAAGTAGAGGCATCTTGCTTTAGGTGCTTGGAACGAAGGGCTCTTCATCATCATCATCATCATCATCATACGAAGGTTTTTCAGAGACATCATAGGTATGGGACTTTGATTCCTTGATCTTCGTATTTTTCTTTTCGTATATACGTTACTTGATCGATCCTCTTAGGGATTCCGTTATTCTTACGCTGCGTTCATTTTCTGTGGAATCCCAACAGTGGTATCGGAGCGAGGTCAAATATATCGTATATACGATCATCTTTGCATTTGGAATGTTATTTGATGATGTTTATGATTTAGAATCATAATAGATATAATCGAAGAAATTTAATCGTTCGTAGTAAGTCAAGTTTCGACTATTTTATGTGAATTATAAATCTGAAAAATTTGATTTTTGTTGATTTATATGTTCTTCATGAAGTTAAGAAACTTTTTTGTTTTGGAAGCGAGTCGAAAAAATGAGTAAAACGGGGGTTAAACACGAATACCGCACGAAGACGCAGCTGCCGGCAGCTTCGGATCGCTGCTGGCCGCCGAGAGTGACTCGGTAGGCTACTATAGCTGCTCGGCCAGCCTGTCGGGCAGTGGCCGAGAGTGACTCGGTCCGGGCGATTCTCGGGTTTTCGGCCCGATTTTGAATCGGGCCGTAATGGACTCGACATCGATTTTCTCGACTCCATTTTTGTGTTTATTTTTCGTTGTAATAATTTTCGAAATTTAAATTGGATTTAATTGGATTTAATAAAATATTTGGAATATCTTTTTATTAAGGAAAATTATTAGACGAGAATATTGTTTTGGCCGGATTACTTTGAACGGATTAAAATGACGATTATAAATATTAATTTGATTAATATTGTAGAAATTAAATAGATTAATTTTTATATTAATTGGATTAATATATTAATTGATTATTTAATTTCATTTACCGTTACATGTTGTATGGAATGCCTTATGTGATGGTGATATAGCTCGTGGACTTAGTTGTTGATTTGTTCAATTCGATATGGTTGTAAAGGCCATTTTGAGCCTATTTATTTTTACTAGAAAATATGTATTATAGGACGTATTGTTCAATGATGTAATTATTCATATGGCTATGACGAAGACCGAAGACGACCGACTAGAAGACGAAGAATCAATACTGTTTTTTTTCCTTTCTTTATTTGGCTTGGCCCAATACTTAGGAAAAAGTCCATGAGCTATATGTTGGTAGTAACTAGGTTGCTATTTATTGTTTTTCATTTTGAATGATTGACAAACCACAAACCGCGCTTATAAACGGATTAATGTGCAAAGTGTAACATATAATCGCGTTAATACTCCCACTTACAAACACTAAGTTATAAAGGTTACGAGGTTTCCTACCCTCCGTCAAACTCATGGAAAATTGAAATCTAAACCGGAATATTATTCTTCCGAGTATGTCGGGGTAATATTTTTGGGGAAAGTTGATAAATTCCTAGAGTGCATTAGATGCCTTTGGTTGTGACAAATCAAACCCCTATAAACCGTATGGGTTGCCGGGTAAGATTCAATTGTCAGACTAATAGGAGTTAACGGTTTAAACTTAGATAGTTCAGTGAGCCATAGAAACCGAATGGGTTGAGGGCAAGTGAACTAGGGGTAAAAGAAGATCGAATCATCCATTAGATGGGTTGGTATTAGACACCACTTTATAAAGAATAATAGAATATAAACCGTATGGGTTGCCCTCTATTAAACTTTGTAAAGAAATCGATCACCACTATGAAGTCACCCAAGACTTCCGGATTTAACATGGGAGTGTGTAAATGCCGATAAAATAGTGGGAGCCGAGTTATGAATAAAGAAAGTCCTTAAATTCTTTACTCGGATCATAATTAAACAATCACTAACGAATCTCATATTATTCTCTGCAGTAAACAAAACTCTCAATATGACAATGAACCCACTCGCTATACTACTTGAAAAGAACGTCCTGACTGGTCCGAACTATGTGGACTGGCTTCGGAACTTAAGGATTGTCCTAACTATGGAAATGCTGGGATACGTCTTGGAGGCGGACATCCCAGCGGCTCCTGCAAGAACCCGAGCCAATCAGGAAGATGTCGATCCCATGAGAAATGGGTAAAAGACGACATAAGAGTGTGAGGGTACATGTTAGGCTCAATAACCAATGAGCTTCAACGTGCCCATGAAAAGATGACGTCTTCACGAGCCATCTTAGCGCACCTGGATGAGCTCTATGGAGAGCATAGCCTAACTGCTAGATATGAGATATCAAAGCAATTATTCGGCGCCAGGATGAAGGAAGGAGAGAAGGTTGGGGACCATGTCCTCAAGATGATCTCGATGATTGAGAGATTGGAAGCTCTTGATTTTCAGATGCATGCATCTCTCCAAACTGACCTTATCCTGCAGTCACTTCCTGACTCATTTTCCCAATTTGTCATGAACTTCAACTGCAATGAGATTGCATGTAACTTAGCTGGGCTAATGAACAAACTGACCACTGCCCAGTCTCAGATGAAGACAAAGGGAAATGAAGCTGCACTTGTGATTTCTTCTAAGACTTGGAAGTCCAAGAATAAGAAGAAAAAGAACAAGAAGCAGTTAGGTCCGATAGCCAAGATCGACAAGGAAAGGGGCAAGGCCCCAATGGTTCAAAAGAGCAAAGGGGCCAATAAAACGGATGTATGCCTCAACTGCGGTGAGCTAGGCCACTGGAAGAGGTATTGTCCAAAGCTTGACCGTAATGCGCCTTCAGGTACGGAACTACTAGTTTTAGAAACAAATTGTTCTGTAACTGTATATTCTACTTCTTGGATACTTGATTCCGGTGCGAGTTCTCACATTTGTACAATAAATCAGGATCTGGAACGAAGTAGGAAGCTGGATTCAGGGGAGGTGATGGTCACCGTCGGAAGTGGGCATAATGTAGAGGCTTCTGATATCGGATCCCTTATGTTGGATTTAGAATCTGATTTTATTCTCACTTTAGAAGATGTACTTGTTTTGCCCAAGGGGCACAAGAATATTGTATCAATTCCGGTCATGGACCGAAAGGGATTTCACTTCTTTATTGGAGATGGGTCCTCTCGTATTTATTTCAGAAATAAATTGGTTGGTACTACTACATTATTAAATGGTTTATACCATTTAAATTTAAAGAATAAGACAAGTGTGAACATTATAACTAGGAAGCGTGGTAGGGATGAAACGAACCAAGCACTTAAGTGGCATCTTAGACTTGGTCATATCGGTCAGACCAAGGTTCATAAAATGGAGAAAGATGGGCTTACGGGTCCATTGGGATCAGATCCCTATCCAACTTGTGAATCTTGCCTTCAAGGCAAAATGACTAAGTTACCCTTCACAAGGACTTTTGAAAGAGCTGCTGAAAAACTTGGATTGATCCATACCAACGTCTGTGGCCCTTTTGAAGTGGCACGAGATGGCTTTCAGTATTTCATTACATTCACTGATGACCATACCAGGTATGGATTCGTGTACTTAATGAAACATAAGTCTGAAGCTTTTGATAAATTCAAGGAATTTAAAGCCCTAGTTGAAAATCAAACAGGTAACCGTGTTAAGACTCTTCGGTCGACCGGGTGGTGAGTACATGAGTACCGAATTTGATGAGTTCTTAAAAGAACTAGGAATAGTGTCACAATTCACTCCTCCAGCTACTCCACAATTAAATGGTGTATCAGAAATAAGGAACCGAACCTTGTTGGACATGGTTCGCTCCATGCTTAACTATACTGATCTACCGATTTATCTATGGGGTTACGCGCTCCTTACTGCTGTGCATATCTTGAACAGATGTCCTTCCAAATCCGTTCCTAAGACTCCCCATGAGATGTGGAGAGGTAGGAAACCAAGTCTTAATCACATTAGAATTTGGGGATGCCCTGCTTATGTCAAGAAGACTAAAGTAGAGAAATTGGAAACTAGGTCTGTGAAAGGTCGTTTCATAGGATATCCACGGGATTCCATGGGATATCTATTCTACATGCACGAAGATCATAGGATCATCGTTGCTATACAAGCACACTTCCCGAAGATCGGTTTATTCAGAAGGAGGGGCAGGTAGAAATATTTCTTTGGAAGAAATAAAAGAAACACCAAATGAGACACCTATGCAAGATATAAGAACCGAACCTTCTGAAATACAAATACAACCTCGCAAGTCTAGTAGAATTTCTCAATTACCTGAGAGGTATGGCTATCTGCATCAAGAGGAACTGGGTGTCCATGAGATGACAGAAAGTTGTCAAGAGAATGATCCTTCTACATACGACCAAGCGATGGTAGACGTTGACTCCACCAAGTGGCAAGAAGCTATGGAAGCTGAGATAGACTCAATGCATGCTAATCAGGTCTGGACTTTAGTAGATCGTCCTAAAGGCATAGTGCCTATTGGAAACAAATGGATCTATAAGCGAAAGACTGATGGAGATGGCAAGGTTGATACCTATAAGGCCAGGCTTGTGGCAAAGGGTTATTCCCAAAGAGAAGGAATCGATTACTTCGAGACCTTCTCGTCTGTAGCTATGATTAAGTCTATTCGCATGATGCTTGCTATAGCAGCCCACTTAGATTATGAAATATGGCAAATGGATGTGAAAACGGCATTCCTAAATGGATTCCTTGAGGAGGATATTTATATGGAACAACCTAAGGGATTCATATCTCAAACCAATATTCATAAAGTATGCAAACTTCAGCGTGCCATTTATGGACTGAAGCAAGCTTCATGGAGTTGGAATCTTCGTTTTAACGAGACAGTCAAAGAGTTTGATTTTGTCCAAAACGAAGAAGAGCCCTGTATTTACAAGAAGGTTAGTGGGAGCAAAATTGCGTTCTTAATACTATATGTAGATGACATTCTACTTATAGGAAACGACGTAGGAATGCTAGATTACGTGAAAGCTTGGCTTTCTAAAGAGTTCTCAATGAAAGACTTGGGAGAAGCTACCTATATTCTGGGTATTCGTCTCTACCGGGATAGAGCGAAAAGAATGTTAGGTCTTTCCCAAGCCCTCTACATAGAAAAGATCCTGAAGCGATTTAGGATGGAAGATTCTAAAAGAGGGTTTCTACCTATGCAACATGGTGCAAAACTTTCCTTAGAGATGTGTCCTCAAAGTGAGGAAGATAGAAAGGAAATGAGCAAGGTACCTTATGCTTCGGCAGTAGGTATCCTTATGTATGCAATGATTTGCACTAGACCGGACATTGCCTATGCTGTGAGCGTAGTAAGTCGGTTTCAGTCAAATCCAGGATAGGAACATTGGACTGCTGTAAAGAACATTCTTAAGTACCTAAGGAGGACTAAAGACTTGGTTCTTACATACGGCGGTGGAGAACTAAGAGTGATGGGTTATACAGACTCAGATTTTTCGGGGGACATGGATGCTCAGATGTCCACATCAGGGTATATCTTTACTCTGAATGGTGGGGCATTTTCTTGGAGAAGTGCCAAGCAAAGTTTGACTGCTATCTCTACATGTCAAGCCGAATATCAGGCAGCCATGGAGGCTGCTAAAGAAGCTTTTTGGATAAAGAAGTTCACTGAGGAACTTCAAGTGGTTCCTAACGCAGAGAAGCCCGTGACACTGTTTTGTGAAAACGACGGAGCTGTTGCACAGGCTAAGGAGCCTAGGGCTCACCACAACACCAAACATATTGCGAGAAAATATCATTTTGCTAGAGAAATGGTTCGGGATGGGAATGTTACACTGCAGAGAGTAGACACGGCAAATAACGTTGCTGATCCGCTTACCAAGCCACTATCTCAGAAGGTCTTAGAGAGACATCTGGAGAGTATGGGTATTAGATACCATAGTTTGTGGCATTGAGTGCAAGTGGGAGATTGTTAGGAATATGCCCTCGAATGCCACTCAGAGGATGAGAGAGTGAGAGCAATTGTATTGTAATTATGAATATTATATTTAATAAGGCAATTATTATTTCTATATTATTGTATATCACTGGCATTGTGATTTGGTATATAGAATAATAGTCCTTGCATTTGAGAGTGAACATTCTACTCCTTATGGAGATAAGGAGATAGGCACTAGAAGTGTTTAGAGCTCGAATGCTTAACTAGTTCGCAAGTCGATAAAACTTAACAGGACATTAAGTTTTAATAAGACTTGTATAACTGATGCTAGGATGTGTGCACGTTTTGATAGCATAGTTATAAGTATATTGGTGGGACCAGTATACTCGAACATGACTCATACTCGATTCAGTCACACGGTATTCACTCTCGGAGAGTCGATGACGAATCGAAAGGTTGTGATAGTATACGTGGACCTTTGACTTGAGGGTTCAGCAGAAGATGTGTCTGTGACGTTTAGTTTGTCATTAGAGTAGTTAGACTCATTTGCTTAATTGCTGAGTTGACCTCGAAGTGCGGACTTTACGGGCAGGTAGCAGTCTTTGCTGAACGCCAAGAAAGGATTCTATCTCCTGTTAGTGAGCAGGCGAATGTCCTATAAGGTTAATGGCAAATAAGATCATAAGTCTTTGGCCAAAGCATTCTGATATAGTCGTATTAGATACACTATTAATCAGTCGGTCTTGATTTGCATTAACACATGTATAGAGTTTAGTCAACAGTAGGGTTTGACTTTACCGTGAACCGAAGACTTGACCGGGACATCTGATAAAGGGTCTATACGTATATAGTATTCACGACATAATGGTTCTGGAATGATTCGTTCATTCGTTCTCAGTCGGGGTTTACAGTGCCCGCCAGTCAAGTGGCTAAGTGCTGCCCGCACTCATTGGTTCCTCCCAATGCCGGCTGAGACGAACCTACGGAGTCGCGCAATTAGATCATTGATGGATAAATGTGAATTAATAATCTCTCTTATAATATTAGATACTAGATATCTAAGTTTGATTTATCGGATAAATCATAGCGGTCTTATGAATTGTAAGTATGTTACTGGGTGATTACTTTAATTCATAAATTATATTTCTTAGAGAAATATATATTTGTGTTTGATATAATTAATTAATTGGATTAATTAATTAGTCCAAACACATTGGAAATAAAACGGATTCGTTTGACGAACATCCGGTACACGAGGGATTCGTTTTGACGAACATCCAGTACACGAGCCGAGTAAATTCGACTCGTCTTCTTGGACATTTCCCTTAAGGCCGCCCCCCTCTCTCTCTTGTCTCTTTTATACTTATTTTATGTCACTAGGTGAAATATGTGAGGTGTATTTGATACCCTCAATCATGTGTTAAAAGAAGACTTTCATTTTTTTTATAAATAAAAGTCTTTAAAAAGGAGAGAGGACAACTTCTTCTTGAATGAACTCAAAATCACGAATTTGAGAGAGAGAGTAAGGTTGAAAACTTCATCTTGATCTTAGAGACAAGATATAAGAAGAATACATTGAGAGATAAAATTCCTACAAGCTTCCCTAGCCGCATTCTTGAAGAAAGGAAGCTTGTCGATTTTTCCATCAAGTTCCGGCGTGTGAAGTAGAGGCATCTTGCTTTAGGTGCTTGGAACGAAGGGCTCATCATCATCATCATCATCATACGAAGGTTTTTCAGAGACATCATAGGTATGGGACTTTGATTCCTTGATCTTCGTATTTTTCTTTTCGTATATACGTTACTTGATCGATCCTCTTAGGGATTCCGTTATTCTTCCGCTGGGTTTATTTTCTGTGGAATCCCAACATAAAGACCCTTGTTATCTTAGCTAGTGAGCGTGTATATTGCCGGAAGAACCAGATATGATGCTCTGTGAGTTCTTGTAACAACGTTGATGAACTGTGACAACAGTGAGAAATCGACGGTCTTTCACGGTGTGTAGCTGTTGAAGGTTTGAGCTCCTGGGCTTGTGAGCCTCTTCGAATATGCACTGTGGAGACTTCTTATCTCTGCCGACCGTCTTCCGGTTGAGAGGTGCTGAGAGAGAAATCCTGAGATAGATTCGGGAAAGGAAGCCAAGAGCCTGAAAGTATGTATGTTTGCATGTATTTCCATGAATGAATTCGGAACCTTTTTCCAGTTGCTGGATGTTCCCTATTTATAGGATTTGGATATGCTGGGCGATCGCCCCTGCTGTATCATAATAAGCGGGCGATCATCTTTTAGCACATGGGCTGGTCCCCTTAGAGTCTGCAGGAGTTGCTAGCAGCCAGCTGTGCGGTCCAATGAAAAGTCTGCACGCGTCTGAGTCGCTATCACGGGCGGTCCCACCTTGTACCTTTCGGCGGGTCTGTCGGTAGGTGATAAGGTGGTGACAGGCTGTGGTCAACGATCCATGAAACGCGGCGCCTGTCGCGGATCTGCACATGCGCACTGCTTTGAGATCCAGTCTTCGTGGACTTTGACAGACGATGGTCTCTGTCTGTGGCAAAGGACGATCGTCTTAAGTCGGGCACCAGAGTCGATCGCTAGGCGCCAAGGGGCGATCGCCTTTGGAGTCGATCGCTAGATACCCGAAGGTGGTTTGGTATCTTCGGTTAGGCGAGTCCGCCATAGTTTGATTGTTTGTGGACTCGGTCGATCGGCCCTGTAGTCGATCGCCCGTCGAGGTGAATAAATCTTGACACAACAATATATAATAAAAAGAATTTATTAAAAATTCATAAAATTAGTTAGTTAAAAATATTAAACTATATATATATGTGTGTGTGTGTTTCTAAATATTGCAAAATAAAATAATAAAGCTAAACTATGAAATCAGTTGTTTCTATCTTTCCTCACACAAGTTTTCCATTTTTTAAATCATTAAATTTTGAGATAATTAATCCATCCATATTTAACATCATTTATGGTTACTTTTTATTATCACATAAATATTTCTATTTATTTATTGCTACTAGTATAACACCCGTGTAATTACATGGGAACACAAAAAAGAACACTCTTATGTAAATATATAATATGTAAATCGTTCATTATAAATTTCATAATACTTCTTTATAAACTACACTATTTGTTCTGTTTATGATTACACCATTCTCATCGCAACAAAAGATTTATAGTCTTTGCCGATCTTCACTCTTGATATGGCTACATAAAGCTAACCATGATCGAATATGGGTCTTGGAAAATATATACCGACATGAGAGAGCGTTTAACCTTGACTCTTAAATATAGTCATGGCAAAGCTCATAATAAGTGTGAAGTGACGTATTTGAAATCAAAATGATAATCTGCTATCTAACGGGCTTAATATCCAATTGTGGAATAAATACTTTACTCTCAAATTATTCCCCGAATTTTTTATTCAATAATATAGTTACGGATTTGGATAATTATTAATGATGTGGCTGTAACACCCCAAAAACCATCCAGGATAGTACAGCGTCGTGGGTCCCGCACCGGAACCCACCAGGCTAAAAACCAATTAAAAAACGTTTAAAAATGCCAAAAGGCCAATGACGGTAATATTTTAAATACTCAAATATTTTCAAAAACATAGTTCTCAAATACCGTCATAAAATACCATTTGAAAATACAAGGCGAAATGCCAAATCTCGACAGTTCAAAGTGTACGTTAAGCCGCCCCTTAAACGTACCGATAAAATAGTTAGGAAAAAGGGTTTGACGAAATAACCCAAGTTCGCAAAATGCTAAAAGGCCATTTTAAAATACACACGCTGGTAAAAATACCGGAAAGCCATTTTAAAATACACATGCAGTGGATATAAATACAGTTCAAAAATACACAATTGTAGCGGAATAAAACAACCAAAAAGAATACTCAATTCTCCAAAAACATGCCACAACCAGTATCACCCGGGAAGCTCATCTCTTCACGACCGCTACTAGCTCGATCTCCGAGTACCTAAAAATAAAGCCCACGACGGGGTCAGCCACAATACTAAAAAATGATATCGATCACATCATCATAAATAATTACATACCAATGTAACAATATAGTAAGAATACTACCAACGTAATCTTACCGTTATAACCTTACCAATCATCATAAATAATTACATACCAATATAATAATGTAGTAAGAATACTACCAACGTAATCTTACCGTTATAACCTTACCAATTTATAGCAATCCATACTAAATCAATCCTTGACATATTCCACATTTCGTATTCTCAAATGACGAAATGAATTCAACAACAGTCATCTCTACTGTATTCCAAAAAATACCAATAATCCTCAAAACATCATCATAACTCATAAGTGCGGAAATAATCCAATCTGTGCCAAATCCTGTCCGTCGGATTACATAATCAAATCTCAACATGTATAAACCAATAATACACAATATATTTGTAGATCAACTACCACATGATAATGATAACAAATCCCGAACATCGACGTACAGTCCGAATGCTCATACGATCAATAACAATGATCAACCTATCAATAACAAGGATCATCACTGAGAATATCATCGACATGATAACTCCAATATGACCAACAAAGGATCAACGATGACCGAGAGTACCCTCAACATGGTAAACTCCCAACACGATCAACAAAGGATCAACAATAACCGAGAATACCCTCAATGTGGTAAACTCCAAACACGATCAACAAAGGATCAACTATAACCGAGAATACAGGATCAACTATAACCGAGAATACCTCAACAAGGTAGACTCCAAATGATCAACAAAGGACTAATAATAACCGAGAGTACCCTCAACAAGGTAGACTCCAAATGATCAACAATAATGGATCTCAAAGAAATAACTCTGACTGTCGAACATACCCCTCGGGCGTATGAACAACCAGTCACAAACCGTCGAACATATCCAATCATACATGGACTATGAACGACCCAACAATATGGCTCAAAAGATGGACGTCACAGTGCGCCCGATCCGGAAATGTGTCCATGCACATGTCCACTCCGTATATGGAATCCAGGATATATGTGGGATATGTACCTAATTAGCCTCACGAACTACGTCTCGTGTGCACCGTTCAATGTGGAAACATCCACGCATAACCATCGTGTGCCCGGCTAAAAATCCTACACAATAACCAATCGGCACGCAGATATGACTCAAGATATGTCACGATGCAACATGACAACGAAACTCATAGAAACGCATATCCAATAAGGATCAAAGACTCACTGAAGTGAACAAGAACAGAATGACAATGAAAAGTCGACACGACCAATCAATATTCAAAACAACAATCCTGGGATCACAAACCCCAAAGGATAATCCATACGATCAACAATCTCAGACAACAGTTTTGGGATCAACATCCCTCAGTGAGACGATCAACACAACCATTAATACCAACAATAGTCCTGGGATCAACATCGCTCAACGAACAACCAATACGAATCTCAATATACGAACCCTCAACGTACAATATATACAACAACTCAACATAATAATTATCTCATAACTGAACAATACATAAATTACCTCAAAGCCGAAGACAACATCCTATCCACGAACAACATCCCTGAACGAATACACAGTTATACGAATAATCTCAAATAAGGTACCATCCATTCAATACCAACAAATCTTTATCCCGATACTTATGTCATCACGATAACTATCCTAGATATCTGATATTCTATATCCTTGACCAAAGATAACTCACGTCTTCCTTGAACACAATTAAATCATATACCTTATGATTTAATACAAACCAGAGCATGATATACAAACTATTATCCGGACAACTTACATTTCTAACAACATTGCTATACGAATTATAAATAAAATGAAAATGAAACCATTCATCAAATATTATAAACTGAACAAGTATAAACTTGCCTCGATACAGCTACCACGAAGCCGTTACCAAATCCATTGCCTTCGTCTACGAGCTCCTCAGCCCCGATCAAAAGCAAACTACGAACTCCTCAGCCTTAACCGCAACACAACGGTCGTAATCCACGATCAATTATCGTAACCTAATGCAATAATCAAATGACAACACATCCGATAATAATCAACAACCGACATAACCAACCAATCGAACTCAACGGTTCAACAAAAACCTCGAATAAACGCAGTCTGAACAAACCAATTCAAACCATCACGAATTCATAATCACAACACAAAAATACTGCACTGTCTACCTACTTAGCGTACATTAAACTCATAACGTAGCGTGCGCTAAGTTGCTCCCGTTAGCGTGCGCTAATGTTGTACAGTGGCATGCATTCCAAGCATCGACTAACACCTTGCGACTATGAATCCGAATGAAAAGGAAATCATACTCCAAGATTAACAATAACTTTTTCCAAATTCAATCTCATCATCATGATCCACATCTTATCAAGAACATACGAAACTAAAATCAACATAATGTTGGTTTTAATCATCTTATCCATATTTATAATCAAAACCATTATATATCCTTATATCATCTTAACATCAAAATCCAAAATGAAGGGAGACATAAATCTCCATATCTCTTGAAGATAAACAACACCATAACTATCACAGGGATCATATCAATGTCCATATATCAATAACAACATCAACAATCAAACCAACTCGACCACAAGGATCATATCATACTCAATCCGAAATTCAACCTCATAAAGTTAAACGAATCACCATAAACATGAAGAATCTTAAATAACATCCGAAAACTCTTATCATAATCTCATTAGGTCTCATAAAAATCACCACATGATTATCCAACATGTTCTCTTATAAGTAATCGTCCTTAAAAACGAACTACTATCAAACGAAAATTACCTGGATTAGATGAACCAAGAAGAACACTTGAACTTCATTCCAAGAATTATGAATAACTTGAAGAACAAGGCTTTAATCCATGCTCTCTATCTTAATATTGATAAAGATCATCATCTCGGAGTGTTTCTGGACCTCAAGTACCTCCCAAAGCTCTCTCTATCGAGTGAAAGGAAATAAATGGACGAAATGCTCCTCAGTACCCGTTTGTCCCCTTTTATAAAACATATTACTAGCGTGCGCTAAACCTCATATTTAGCATGCGCTCACTGACTTTGTTAGCGTGCGCTATAGTAACCCAGAGTCTACTGTCTTGCCTCGTACATGAGCTTACGTGCGTAATTCCCATGCATTAGCGTACATAACTTACACTATCTAGCGTACGCAAGTCATTGCATTTAGTGTGCGCTAATATCAATTGACTTGCTACAGTATACACCTACCATGAAGATGCTTGTGACCCACATGCCGAAAGCATCTGACAAGGATAAGATTTCCTTTGACCGATCTACAATTAGCGTGTGTTAAGCCTCATGCTTTAGCGTGCGCTAATCCTTCAGGACAAACAACCGTTGACCCTATCAGAACATGCGCCGAAAGCAGCCGGGTCCACACGCAAATTCCCTTTGGTCTGATCTGCACTAGCGTGCGCTAACCATGAACGATAGCGTGCGCTATACTTGAACATTAGCGCGCGCTAATCAGGCTATACGTAGCCATTTCCAAGCCTTCTCGTCCGTCTCGACATACTAGATACGTACACTCACATACTGAATACATATACTCAATCCAATAATATTCTCATATGATAAACTCGATGTCCAAATCAGTTCAACCTGATACCACAAATCCTCAATATAACTGTAAATCAAACACATCAATTACACAAGTATAACTGTCTCGGTCCTCAATTTATTTTATCCATACTGTATAGATACCAAACTATACAATATATCTCAGATAAAATAACGCGAAAAATTTATACTGAAAATCCGAATATTACATACTACCCCCTTAAAATAAGTTTCGTCCTCGAAACTTGCAACCTGCAACAAACAACAGATCAACCCAAAATGTCCAACTCATCACAAAAGCAATCAATCATCGCCACAATCGAGTAACCAAAATAGTATACTTACAGGTACATGAAACCGATGATATCCCGTGATACTAGCACACGACTCCCATAAGTCTCAACACAATACTAACACACACCAATATTGCAAATAACAATGGGAAAATATCTCAAAAATTTTGTAACCTCCAAAAATCGATTTGACTCAAAAGTCAGGAAAAATCATTTTCAAAAATCACGCTACTACCGTACCGGTAGAGCCACATAACACACATGCCCGGGTTTCAAAAAACCCAAAGTTCCGATACCATCTTCTGTAACACCCCCAAAACCATTCGGGATATTACAGTGCCGTGGGTCCCGCGCCGGAACCCACAAGGATAAAAACCATTTAAAAACGTTTAAAAATGCTAAAAGTCCAATGACGGTAATATTTTAAATACTCAAATATTTTAAAAAACATAGTTCTCAAATACCGTCATAAAATACCATTTGAAAATACAAGGCGAAATGCCAAATCTCGACAGTTCAAAGTGTACGTTAAGCCACCCCTTAAACGTACCGATAAAATAGTTAGGAAAAAGGGTTTGACGAAATAACCCAAGTTCGCAAACTGCCAAAAGGCCATTTTAAAATACACACGCTGGTAAAAATATCGAAAAGCCATTTTAAAATACACACGCAGTGGATATAAATACAGTTCAAAAATACACAATTGCAGCGGAATGAAACAACCAAAAAGAATACTCAATTCTCTGAAAACATGCCACAGCCAGTATCACCCGGGAAGCTCATCTCTTCACGACCGCAACTAGCTCGATCTCCGAGTACCTGAAAATAAAGTCCACGATGGGGTCAGCCAAAATACTCAAAAATGATATTGATCACATCATCATAAATAATTACATACCAATGTCATAATATAGTAAGAATACTACTAACATAATCTTACCGTTATAACCTTACCAATTCATAGCAATCCATACTAAATCAATCCTTGACATATTCCACATTTCGTATTCTAAAATGACGAAATGAATTCAACAACAATCATCTCTACTGTATTCCAAAAAATACCGATAATCCTCAAAACATCATCATAACTCAAAAGTGCGGAAATAATCCAATCTGTGCCAAATCCTATCCGTCGGATTACACAATCAAATCTCAACATGTATAAACCACTAATACACAATATATCTGTAGATCAACTACCACATGATAATGATAACAAATCCCGAACATCGATGTACAGTCTGAATGCTCATACGATCAATAACAATGTCCAACCAATACATCACTGAGAATATCATCGACATGATAACTCCAATATGACCAACAAAGGATCAACGATAACCGAGAGTACCCTCAACATAGTAAACTCCCAACACGATCAACAAAGGATGAACAATAACCGAGAATACCCTCAACCTGGTAAACTTCAAATACGATCAACAAAGGATCAACTATAACCGAGAATACCCTCAACGTGGTAAACTCCAAACACGATCAACAAAGGATCAACTATAACCGAGAATACCCTCAACAAGGTAGACTCCAAATGATCAACAAAGGACCAATAATAACCGAGAGTACCCTCAACAAGGTAGACTCCAAATGATCAACAATAATGGATCTCAAAGAAATAACTCTGACTGTCGAACATACCCCTCGGGCGTATGAACAACCAGTCACAAACCGTCGAACATATCCAATCATACATGGACTATGAACGACCCAACAATATGGCTCAAAAGATGGACGTCACAGTGCGCCCGATCTGGAAATGTGCCCGTGCACATGTCCACTCCGTATACGGAATCCAGGATATACGTGGGACATGTACCTAATTAGCCTCACGAACTACGTCTCGTGTGCACGGTTTAATGCGTAAACATCCACGCATAACCATCGAATGCCCGGCTAAAAATCCTACACAATAACCAATCGGCACGCAGATATGACTCCAGATATGTCACGATGCAACATGGCAACGAAACTCAAAGAAACGCATATCCAATAAGGATCAAAGACTCACCGAAGTGAACAACAACAGACTGACAATGAAAAGTCGACACGACCAATCAATATTCAAAAAACAATCCTGGGATCACAAACCCCAAAGGATAATCCATACGATCAACAATCTCAGACAACAGTTCTGGGATCAACATCCCTCAGTGAGACGATCAACACAACCACTAATACCAACAATAGTCCTGGGATCAACATCCCTCAACGAACAACCAATACGAATCTAACCGTTACAAGAAAACATCATTCCGACTACCCGGGAATCCAAAAAACGACAACGAATATAGAATTCCCTAAACTTATAGGAAATTACAAAAATGGCCCAAGTGCCCAAAAAACACGATACGATGTCGGCTTTACAAAATGAAAGTCTCAACACGACCAACTCAACCATACGAACTTGTGCAAACCAAGAAACAACGAAAATGAACGAGTTTTACAAGAATCAAAAGTTCATACGGCAAAACATGATAAAAATGGAAATCGCGTAAAAACATCACCAAAACTCGTCCAAATGGAGAAACTCCAAGAATAAAGTAGATTCAAAATGTCGAAACGGTTACAAGAGAGTCGATAAAAATAGACATACACCAAAAATAGAAACTGCTAAAAATGGAAAGGTACGGATATTACATTCTCCCCCTCTAAAAAGAAGTTTCGCCCCGAAACTTAAGAATCAAAAAGCTCGGGGTGCCTCAAACGCATATCCTCCTCTAACTCCCACATTGCCTCTTCTACTCCGTGCCTCGACCATTGCACTTTAACCAAAGGAATGGTTTTGTGCCTTAATTGTTTGTCTCGACGCTCCAAAATTCTAACAGGTCGCTCTTCAAATGTAATATCCTTCTCGATCTCCACGTCTCCGAAATCAATAATGTGGGATGGGTCCGGAACATACTTCCTCAGCTGAGAGACGTGAAATACGCTATGAACATGACTCAACGACGGAGGCCAAACGGTATGCCAACTCACCGACTCTCTCCAATATCTCGAAAGGCCCAATATACCTCGGGCTGAGCTTCCCCTTTTTCCCAAAACAGAAAACTCCCTTCGATGGAGACACTCTCAACAGAACATGATCTCCCACATCAAACTCCAAAGGTCGACGCCTAACATCTGCAAAAGACTTTTGTCGACTCTGAGCTGCCAACATTCTCTTTCTAATCAACTCAACTTTCTCCCTCATCTCTAACACAAGATCCGGCTCGGTGCCAACTAGATCGGACGGCTCATCCCAACATATCGGTGATCGGCAACGTCGGCCATAAAGTGCCTCATACGGTGCCATCTTAATCGACGCGTGCCAGCTATTGTTATAAGTAAACTCAATCAAGGCCAGATACTCCTCCCAGTCACTACTCCAGTCTAACGCACACGCGTGCAACATATCCTCGAACGTCTGAATGGTACGTTCGGACTGTCCGTCGGTCTGAGGGTGGAGAGATGTACTCAAATGCAAATGTGTCCCCAATGCCTTATGTACCGCCTGCCAGAAATGCGATACAAACCGGCCATCTCTGTCCGAAATAATGGTCTTCGGCGTACCATGAAGTCTCACTATCTGTGCGATAAAAACATGAGCCAACTTTTCCGGACCCCAAGTGTCCTTGATGCCCAGAAAATGTGCCGACTTAGTCAGTCGGTCTACGATCACCCACATCATATTCATTCCAGTCTTCATCCTCGGCAAGTTCGTGACAAAATCCATGGAGATATCCTCCCACTTCCATTCCGGGACGGAAAATGGTTTCAACAACCCGGCTGGCCGCTGATGCTCGATTTTGACTGGCTGACAAGTCAAATACTTAGCCACAAACTGAACCTCCTCATTCTTCATGTCGTTCCACCAAAATTTTTTCCTCAAATCTTTATACATTTTACTCGAGCCCGGATGGACTGAGAAAGGCGACGTGTCAGCCTCTCTCATAAACATTCTGCCCCAATTCCAAGTTGTTCGGAACACAAAGCCGACCTTGGAATCTCAACACACCATCCTCATGTATCACGAATACCGGGGCTTTCCCTTTCCCCACATTCTCTCGAAGCTGAACAAACATCGGGTCCTCGAACTGTCCTGACTTAATGTCATCGACTAAAGACGAAGAAATCTCAAGGGTACGCAATTGCCCGGAACTCTCTGGTAGTACGATCTCAACACTCAACCTCATCAACTCTCGCTGAAGTCCCGACTGGGCCGTAAGTAACTCAAGCGCCCGAAGCGATATCGATTTCCGGCTCAAGGCATCTGCTACCACATTAGCCTTGCCCGGATGATATAGGATCTCGAGATCGTAATCCTTAATCAACTCCAACCATCTCTTCTGTCTCATATTAAGCTCTTTCTGCGTGAAAATGTACTTCAGGCTCTTGTGATCGGTGAAAATCTGACACGACGAGCCATACAAGTAATGACACCAGATCTTCAACGCAAATACAACCGCAGCCAACTCAAGATCGTGGGTAGGGTAATTAAACTCGTACGGTTTCAACTGACGGGAAGCATAGGCAATCGTCCTCCCGTGCTGCATGAGTACACATCCGAGCCCTTGTCCCGAAGCATCACTAACAACTGAGAAACCCTCATTACCACTCGGTAAAGCCAAAATAGGAGCGGTCGTCAACCGTCCTTTCAACTCCTCGAAACTCTTCTGTCTCTTGTCGGTCCACAGAAACTTCTCCGACTTCTGTGACAACTGAGTTAGTGGTCGAGCGATCTTAGAGAACCCCTCGACAAATCTACGATAATACCCGGCCAAACCCAGAAAACTGCGAACCTCTTTCACGTTCTTGGGCGGTGCCCAATTCAACACTGCCTCTATCTTATGTGGGTCCACACGAACACCCTCGGCCGAGATCACGTGGCCGAGAAACATAACCTCCCGTAACCAAAACTCACACTTTGAGAACTTTGCAAAGAGATGCTGAGTTCTCAAAATATCTAACACGATATGCAAATGACGGGCATGCTCCTCCTCGCTCCTCGAGTAAATCAGGATATCGTCGATAAAAACGACTACACACTTATCGAGGTACTCGATAAAGACTTTGTTCATAAGCTGCATGAACACGGCTGGGGCGTTGGTTAGCTCGAAAGGCATAACCACAAACTCGTAGTGACTGTACCTCGTCCGAAAGGCCATCTTCGGAATGTCAGAATCCTTCACTCGTAGCTGATAATACCCCGATCTCAAATCAATCTTCTAAAATACGGTCGCCCCTTGCAATTGGTCGAACAAATCATTAATCCTCGGGAGCGGATACTTGTTTTTGATAGTCACTTTGTTCAACTCACGATAGTCGATACACAGACGAAGTGACCCATCATTCTTCTTCACAAACAGGACCGGTGCGCCCCAAGGCGAAGCGCTCGGTCGAATATACCCCATGTCTAGCAACTCCCCCAACTGTTTCTTCAACTCAAGCATCTCGGCAGGCGTCATACGATATGGCGTCTTAGAAATCGGTGCTGCACCCGGCTCTAAATCGACGGTAAACTCAACTTCTCGGTCCGGCGGCAAACCCAGAAACTTGTCTGGTAAGATGTCAGGATACTCACACACTACCTGAATAGACGAGAGCTCGACTCCCCCTTCTTCCGATCTCAAAGCGTAACACTAATAACCCATGCAACCTCTCCGAAGAAGTCTCACCGCCCTCAAGGCGCTGATCAGGAATCTCTGGCTACTCCGCTTACGCCCCACAAAAGAATGCTCGGTACCGTCAGAGGCTAACATCGAAACGGTTCTCGTTCTATAATTCATGATCGCCCCATAAAAGTCCAGCCAATCCTCGCCAAGAATCAAATCCTCATCTCTAATATCTACCGTAATCAGATTAGAAGGCCAAACCCTCCCCGCGATACTCACTGGAAAATCTCTAATCTCACGATCCCCCACGATGCTATCCCCACTAGGCAGTTTAACAACAAATGGTTCACACGCAAGTAGGCAATCAACATGCAGACGACGCACACAATCCATAGATATGAAAGAATGCGTAGCACCAGAATCGAAATCCTGGGGCTTAGCCTCAAAGAAGGCTCGGATCCTCCCTTCTTTCACTGGCCATGGACAAAACTCGTCTTCCATCAACTCCCGGAATTCTGCCCACGTGGCTGCCCGATCATGTGGTTTCACCGCTTGTCACCACGTTGCCGCCTCTTTGGCGAGGAAGTACTGAGTGATGGGTACCTTCCACTCCTCAGAGCAGTTAGCAGCCTCAAACACCTTTTCCATCTCAAACAACCAACTCTCCCAACCGGAAGGGTCGGAAGCACCATCAAACTGCGGAGGACGCATACGAATCACGTCCTGAAGTAGCTTATCATTTACGGATCCAGTAGGCGGAACCGGGTTGGCATTAGCTTGGCCGATCAGGACGGCCTGAGTTAGTAGCGTCATCTGGTTCGCTACTTGCTGCAAAATGTTCGCCACTCCAACATTCTCATGTGCATTACCGGAGCTAGCAGACTGATCCTGCTGACCCCCGGAACTAGGCGGAACATTGTTCGACAAAGAAGGCATAGCCGTATCGGTTCCTGAGTTATCGGACATGGCCGCCCCACCGGCTGCGCCACGTCCCCTACCGCGTCCGCGTCCTCTACCAGCAGGCGTTCTGAATAAGTAACGGGTAAGTACAATTCAAACGCAAAATGCAAGAAGATATCAAGAAAGGAACAGAACAGGACAACGTAACGAGTCAAGTTAGGAAAAACTTACGAGCACCGACGTACAGAGATGATGGTGTAGCAGTGACACTGTTCAAAAACGACACTCGACTAGACCCAAATATCCGACAGTCTAGGTATCCATAAACCTAAGCTCTGATACCATATTCTGTAACACCCCCATGACGATCAGGGCATATTACAGCACCGTGGACCCCACACTGTGGAATCCACCAAGCTAACGTACCAAAATGACATCCGACAAAGACATACAACCATCAACAAAACAACCATTTCACAATTCACGACATCCAAACCAAAATAGGAATACGACAATACAATCCGTTCCCCAAAAAGGGTACACAACATAAATAAATTCAACAAGAAGTACTCGAGTACTTAAACAGATGACATAATAAGTAAAGGACAAAACAAAACACCAACAGACGACCACTGAACAGTATCATGCTTGCCCATCATCCTCGTACGGCTCGAATTCTCGCTTGTCTCCAAGACCTGTACCTGAAATACAAAAAGTATTTCCCCCATTTAAGGGGTTAGCGACAACTGCTAGTGCAAGTATAATCCATTTGAACTACATTCTAATCAGATGAATATATGCGCCAAAATCATATTAGAAATCATTTATATTCCGGAATATTTACAGTGCACACACACAAAACACATTTTCTCCAACAAAACAATTCAAAGTTAACCTTGGTACGAGACTCACGGCCACCGTACCCCGCAGAGCCCTGTCGGACATCCCTGGGTGGTTAACCATAGTTCGTGATACGCAAACACACGGCAATACGTATCCCTAGAGGCCCCGTCGGACCGTCCCTAGGTGAACATACACATATCCATCCACACAACCACGAATAGCCATAATTCAAATACTATAACAGGTAAACAAATGTAAAGTACTTTCCTTTGAGACATCTCCGACGAAATAGGGACGAACAACGACTACGAATGATCCGGACGGAAAACGACGGTTCCTAAATGAAGGATCAATATAACTCAGTCCTAACGGACAATGATAATCGAATGGAATATACCCATAACCCCGATTACAATTCATGACAATAAACGTTCAATCGATACGGGCGAGGGTTTACGCAAAATCTCCCCGTATCAACAATTCACGGATTAAACTCGAGGAAAAAGGATTGGGAATCACCCAATAACAACAATCGGTAAGGAATTTCGTAACATACATGAACAATTCGGAATCAATCACGAAAAACCCCGAAAACCCCCCAAATTAGACAAGTTAGGGTTCCTGAAGAAAATACCTCGGATTCGGACGAT
The DNA here is from genome assembly GCA_033398695.1 of Orobanche coerulescens. NCBI lineage: Eukaryota > Viridiplantae > Streptophyta > Magnoliopsida > Lamiales > Orobanchaceae > Orobanche > Orobanche coerulescens. The sequence goes on from CM065810.1 coordinate 4,119,432, forward strand.
GGAGGATAATTACGTTGATGATGATATGTTAGCACGAACCTACGGTGATAGAATACGAAGAATTCTCCGATCAAAACTGAAGGGAATCGCCCTCTGGAGTCGCCCAATGAAGAAAACGAAAGAAAAGAATGAAAACTGCTGTTCTGACCTGCCCGCTGTTCTTAAAACAGCGGGCCATTACAGCCGTAACAAGTGGTATATTACGGCCGTAACAATGGCCATCTTACGGCCGTAACAGATGGGGTGTTACGGCCGTAACACCCTGCTAGACAGCAGGTTCTGGCTGCTGATGTCCAAACGACTCCGAAACTCGGACCTGCTATCGAACCAAAAATACGACTACGAAGAATATTTGATGACGAGTCTAACCGTTACAAGAAAACATCATTACGACTATCCGGGAATCCAAAAAACAACAACGAATATGGAATTCCCTAAACTTATAGGAAATTACAAAAATGGCCCAAGTGCCCGAAAAACACGATACAACGTCGGCTTTACAAACTGAAAGTCTCAACACGACCAACTCAACCATACGAACTTGTGCAAACCAAGAAACAACAAAAACGAACGAGTTTGACAAGAATCGAATGTTCATACGGCAAAACATGACAAAAATGGAAATCGCGTAAAAACATCACCAAAACTCGTCCCAATGGAAAAACTCCAAGAATAAAGTAGATTCAAAATATCGAAACGGTTACAAGCGAGTCGATAAAAATAGACATTCACCAAAAATAGAAACTGCTAAAAATGGAAAGGTACGGATATTACATTCTCCCCCTCTAAAAAGAAGTTTCGCCCCGAAACTTAAGAATCAAAAAGCTCGGGGTGCCTCGAACGCATATCCTCCTCTAACTCCCACGTTGCCTCTTCTACTCCGTGACTCGACCATTGCACTTTAACCAAAGGAATGGTTTTGTGCCTTAATTGTTTGTCTCGACACTCCAAAATTCCGACGGGTCGCTCTTCAAACGTAATATCCTTCTCGATCTCCACGTCTCCGAAATCAATAATGTGGGATGGGTCCGGAACATACTTCCTCAGCTGAGAGATGTGAAATACGCTATGAACATGACTAAACGACGGAGGCAAAGCCAAACGGTATGCCAACTCACCGACTCTCTCCAATATCTCGAAAGGCCCAATATACCTCGGGCTGAGCTTCCCCTTTTTCCCAAAACGGGAAACTCCCTTCGATGGAGACAATATAAACAGAACATGATCTCCCACATCAAACTCCAAAGGTCCACGCCTAACATCCGCATAAGACTTTTGTCGACTCCGAGCTGCCAACATTCTCTTTCTAATCAACTCAACTTTCTCCCCCGTCTCTAACACAAGTTCAGGCTCGGTGCCAACTAGATCGGACGGCTCATCCCAACATATCAGTGATCGGCAACGTCGGCCATAAAGTGCCTCATACGGTGCCATCTTAATCGACGCGTGCCAGCTATTGTTATAAGTAAACTCAATCAAGGCCAGATGCTCCTCACAGTCACTACTCCAGTCTAACGCACATGCGCGCAACATATCCTCGAACGTCTGAATTGTACGTTCGGATTGTCCGTTGGTCTGAGGGTGGAAAGATGTACTCAAACGCAAATGTGTCCCCAATGCCTTATGTACCGCCTGCCAGAAATGCGATACAAACCGGCCATCTCTGTCCGAAATAATGGTCTTCGGCGTACCATGAAGTCTCACTATCTGTGCGATAAAAACACGAGCCAACTTTTCCAGACCCCAAGTGTCCTTGATGCCCAGAAAATGTGCCGACTTAGTCAGTCGGTCTACGATCACCCACACCATATTCATTCCGGTCTTCGTCCTCGGCAAGTTCGTGACAAAATCCATGGAGATATCCTCCCACTTCCATTCCGGGACGGAAAGTGGTTTCAACAACTCGGCTGGCCGCTGATGCTCGATTTTGACTTACTGACAAGTCAAACACTTAGCCACAAACTGAACTACCTCATTCTTCATGTCGTTCCACCAAAATTTTTTCATCAAATCTTTATACATTTTACTCGAGCCCGGATGGACTGAGTAAGGCGACGTGTGAGCCTTTCTCATAATATTCTGCCTCAATTCCAAGTCATTCGGAACACAAATCCGACCTTGGAATCTCAACACACTATTCTCATGTATCACGAATCCCGGGGCTTTCCCCTTCCCCACATTCTCTCGAAGCTGAACAAACATCGGGTCCTCGAACTGTCCCGACGTAATGTCGTCGACTAAAGACGAAGAAATCTCAAGGGTACGCAATTGCCCGGAACTCTCTGGTAGTACGATCTCGACACCCAACCTCATCAACTCTCGCTGAAGTCCCGACTGGGCCGTAAGTAACTCAAGCGCGCGAAGCGATATCGATTTCCTGCTCAAGGCATCTGCTACCACATTAGCCTTGCCCGGAGGATAAAGGATCTCGTGATCGTAATCCTTAATCAACTCCAACCATCTCCTCTGTCTCATATTAAGATCTTTCTGCATGAAAATGTACTTCAGGCTCTTGTGATCGGTGAAAATTTGACACGACGAGCCATATAAGTAATGACGCCAGATCTTCAATGCAAATACAACCGCGGCCAACTCAAGATCGTGGGTAGGGTAATTCAATTCGTACGGTTTCAACTGACGGGAAGCATAGGCAATCGTCCTCCCATGCTGCATGAGTACACATCCGAGCCCTTGGCCCGAAGCATCACTAAAAACTAAGAAACCCTTATTACCACTCGGTAAAGCCAAAACAGGAGCGGTCGTCAACCGTCCTTTCAACTCCTCGAAACTCATCTGTCTCTCGTAGGTCCACAAAAACTTCTCCGACTTCTGTAACAACTGAGTCAGTGGTCGAGCGAGCTTAGCGAACCCCTCGACAAATCTACGATAATACCCGACCAAACCCAGAAAACTGCGGACCTCCTTCACGTTCTTGGGCGGCGCCCAATCCAACACTGCCTCTATCTTATGTGGGTCCACACGAACACCCTCGGCCGAGACCACGTGGACGAGAAACATAATCTCCCGTAACCAAAACTCACACTTTGAGAACTTCGCAAAGAGATGCTGAGTTCTCAAAATATCTAACACGATATGCAAATGACGGGCATGCTCCTCCTCGCTCCTCGAGTAAATCAAGATATCGTCGATAAAAATGACTACACACTTATAGAGGTACTCGATAAAGACTTTGTTCATAAGCTGCATGAACATGGCTGGGGCGTTGGTTAGCCCGAAAGGCATAACCACAAACTCGTAATGACCGTACCTCGTCCGAAAGGCCGTCTTCGGAATGTCGGAATCCTTCACTCGTAGCTGATAATACCCCGATCTCAAATCAATCTTCGAAAATATGGTCGCCCCTTGCAATTGGTCGAACAAATCATCAATCCTCGGGAGCGAATACTTGTTTTTGATAGTCACTTTGTTCAACTCACGATAGTCGATACACAGACGAAGTGACCCATCCTTCTTCTTCACAAACAAGACCAGTGCGCCCCAAGGCGAAGCGCTCAGTTGAATATACCCCATGTCTAGCAACTCCCCCAACTGTTTCTTCAACTCAAGCATCTCGGCAGTTGCCATACGATATGGCGTCTTAGAAATCGGTGCTGCACCCGGCTCTAAATCGACGGTAAACTCAACTTCTCGGTCCGGCGGCAAACCCGGCAACTCGTCTGGAAAGACGTCAGGATACTCACACACTACCAGAATAGACGAGAGCTCGACACCCCCTTTTTCCGATCTCAAAGCGTATCACCAATAACCCATGCAACCTCCCCGAAGAAGTCTCACCGCCCTCAAGGCGCTGATCAGGAATCTCTGGCTACTCCGCTTACGCCCCACAAAAGAATGCTCGGTACCGTCAGAGGCTAACATCGAAACGGTACTCGTTCTATAATTCATGATCGCCCCATGACGGTCCAGCCAATCCTCACCAAGAATCAAATCCTCATCTCTAATATCTACCGTAATCAGATTAGAAATCAAACCCCCGCGATACTCACTGGAAAATCTCTAATCTCACGATCCCCCACGATTCTATCCCCACTCGGCAGTTTAACAACAAATGGTTCACACGCAACTAGGCAATCAACATGCAGATGACGCACACAATCCATAGATATGAAAGAATGCGTAGCGCCAGAATCGAAATCCTGGGGCTTAGCCTCAAAGAAGGCTCGGATCCTCCCTTCTTTCACTGGCTATGGACAAAACTCGTCTTCCATCAACTCCCGGAATTCTGCCCACGTGGCTGCCCGATCATGTGGTTTCACCGCTTGCCACCATGTTGCCGCCTCTTTGGCGAGGAAATACTGAGCGATGGGTACCTTCCTCTCCTCAGAGCAGTTAGCAGCCTCAAACACCTTTTCCATCTCAAACAACTAACTCTCCCAACCGGAAGGGTCGGAAGCACCATCAAATTGTGGAGGACGCATACGAATCATGTCCTGAAGTAGCTTATCATTTTCGGATCCAGTAGGCGGAACCGGGTTGGCATTAGCTTGGCCGATCAGGACGGCCTGAGTTAGTAGTATCATCTGGTTCGCTACTTGCTGCAAAATGTTCGCCACTACAACATTCTCATGTGCATTACCGGAGCTAGCAGACTGATCCTGCTGATTCCTGGAACTAGGCGGAACACTGTTCGACAAAGAAGGCATAGCCAAATCGGTTCCCGAGTTATCGGGCATGGCCGCCCCACCGGCTGCGCCACGTCCCCTACCGCGTCCGCGACCGCATCCTCTACCAGCAGGCGTTCTGAAGAAGTAACGGGTAAGTACAATTCAAACGCAAAACACAACAAGATATCAAGAAAGGAACAGAACAGGACAACGTAACGAGTCAAGTTAGGAAAAACTTACGAGCACCGGCGTACAGAGATGATGGCGTAGCAGTGACACTGTTCAAAAATGACACTCGACTAGACCCAAATATCCGAAAGCCTAGGTATCTATAAACCTAAGCTCTGATACCATAATCTGTAACACCCCCAAGACGATCAGGGCATATTACAGCGCCGGGGATCCCACACTATGGAATCCACCAGGCTAACGTACCCAAATGACATCCGACAAAGACATACAACCATCAACAAAACAACCATTTCACAATTCACGACATCCAAACCCAAATAGGAATACGACAATACAATCCGTTCCCCAAAAAGGGTACACAACATAAATAATTTCAATAAGAAGTACTCGAGTACTTAAACAAATGACATAATAAGTAAACGACAAAACAGAACACCAACAGACGACCACTGAACAGTATCATGCTTGCCCATCATCCTCATACGGCTCGAATGCTCGCTTGTCTCAAAGACCTGTACCTGAAATACAAAAAGTATTTCCCCCATTTAAGGGGTTAGCGACAACTGCTAGTGCAAGTACAATCCATTTGAACTACATTCTAATCAGATGAATATATGCACCAAAATTATTTTAGAAATCATTTATATTCCGGAATATTTATGGTGCACACGCACAAAACACATTTTCTCCAACAAAATAATTCAAAGTTAACCTTGGTACGAGACTCACGGCCACCGTACCCCGCAGAGCCCCGTCGGATATCCCTGGGTGGTTAACCATAGTTCGTGATACGCACACACATGGCAATACGTATCCCTAGAGGCCCCGTCGGACCGTCCCTAGGTGAACATACACATATCCATCCACACAACCACGAATAGCCATAATTCAAATACTAGAACAGGTAAAAATTTTAAAGTACTTGCCTTTGAGACATCTCCAATGAAATGGGGACGAACAACGACTACGAATGATCTGGATGGAAAACGACGGTTCCTAAATGAAGGATCAATATAACTCAGTCCTAACGGACAACGATAATCGAATGGAATACACCCATAACCCCGATTACAATTCATGACAATAAACGTTCAATCGATACGGGCGAGGGTTTACGCAAAATCTCCCCGTATCAACAATTCACGGATTAAACTCGAGGAAAACGGATTGGGAATCACCCAATAACAACAATCGGTAAGGAATTTCGTAACATACATGAACAATTCGGAATCAATCACGAAAAAACCCGAAAACCCTCCAAATTAGACAAGTTTAGGGTTCCTAAAGAAAATACCTCGGATTCAGACGATGGAGGATGATTACGTTGATGATGATATGTTAGCACGAACCTACGGTGATGGAATACGAAGAATTCTCCGATCAAAACTGAAGGGAATCGCCCTCTGGAGTCGCCCGGTGAAGAAAACGAAAGAAAAGAATGAAAATCACTCGCCACGTTTCTTAAATAATGGCCGTTACGGCCGTAACAAGCGGTGCATTATGGCCGTAACAATGGACATCTTACGGCCATAACAGATGGGGTGTTACGGCCGTAACACCCTGCGAGACAGCAGCTTCTGGCTGCTGCTGTCCAAACGACTCCGGACGACTCCGAAACTCGGACCTGCTATCGAACCAAAAATACAACTACGAAGAATATTCGATGACGAGTCTAACCGTTACAAGAAAACATCATTCCGACTACCCGGGAATCCGAAATACGACAACGAATATAGAATTCCCTAAACTTATAGGAAATTATAAAATTGTCCAAGTGCCCGAAAAACACGATACGACGTCGGCTTTACAAACCGAAAGTCTCAACACGACCAACTCAACCATACGAACTTGTGCAAACCAAGAAACAACGAAAACGAACGAGTTTTACAAGAATCGAATGTTCATACGGCAAAACATGACAAAAATGGAAATCACGTAAAAACATCACCAAAACTCGTCCAAATGGAAAAACTCCAAGAATAAATTAGATTCAAAATGTCGAAACGGTTACAAGCGACTCGATAAAAATAGACATACACCAAAAATAAAAACTGCTAAAAATGGAAAGGTACGGATATTACACTGAATACATATACTCAATCCAATAATATTCTTATATGATAGACCCGATGTCCAAATCAGTTCAACCTGATACCACAAATCCTCAATATAACTATCAATCAAAACGTCAATTACACAAGTATAACTGTCTCGGTCCTCAATTCATTTTATCCATACTGTATATATACCAAACTATACAGTATATCTCAGATAAAATAACGCAAAAAATTTATACTGAAAATCTGGATATTACAGTGGCATTGCATAATCTTTATGATTGATCCATATTTTGAATTAGCATAATTAAAATTCTAACTTACGATTTCAAGATGTGATTTAGAATTCTAGAACACTTGATGCTATTCAAAAAAACCACTGGATATACTTGATTTTGACTTTTAGAGGTCGCAGAAAATTTGCATATACTATAAGAACTGAGATATATCCGCTTGTATTTTGAAATTATAGACATCACGCAATCGTTTACTATCTTCACAACGTTATTTGTTGGCGCAGGATTGCTCTTTCTTCAAAAAATTACTTTAAGGAAAGTTACTTATAAGTGAAAGATAGTGCTTTCAACATTGGCTGTAATATGATCTTTAGCATTCGATATTAGTAAATATCAAGAATATCAATCAAGGTTTCTCAATCGACTTCTTCACCCAGCTCACCATCTACAATTTTGAGGATTCATTCGGAGAAGTCCTTAATTTCTTGTAGATGGTGAGACGACATTGTCTGCCGAATAATCAATCTCATATTCTTGGTCAGTCTTATGAGTTTGCAATGATGCCAAAGTGAAGAAGAGCTTATACTTGAATAAACAATATATGCATTGTCCTTTGGTACAACTTCATATGTAAAATTATATTAAATAATTGTGGCAATGGTAATTTTAGTAATATTTGAAATTTAAAAATCTTTTGGAAATACATAATAAATTTTGACTTATAGCTTAAAATTAAGCACTTCTCAAATTGCATTAAAAAATATAATAGTAGTATATATAATTTAATTACTTATATGACCTATTATAAATATACCTGTTAATTTAGAAAACTATATCCAAGTCTTAACCTTAAAATTACCAAGATATTTAACAATTTAGATTGTAATATAAAAATAGTTTGGATAAGTTAAAAAATATACATCACAATTTTATCCTAATTACAAATGACTTAAAATTTTAGAAAATTACAAAAGAAAAAGATTCAGTTGATTTGATTGAATGAAACGGCATATTTATGCTTATATGGTATTTTTTCGAACATTTAGCTTCATACTTAAAAGTATTAAAGTCTACCCATTTTGCATTGAAAATAGAAAAATAGTTGAAGTAAAAATAGAAAAATAGTTGAAGTACTTTTAGTAATTTCTGAAACTTGTATTACAAAAAATCTCGACGGCATTTGGTTGAAGTAAAACTACATGTATATTCATTTTAAAATAGGTTTTGGAATTACAAAGTAAGGAGATTATGACTTATAATTTAAAATGAAGTACTTCCCAATTTGCCAAAAAAAGCAGCATTATCGTAGTAGTAGTAGTATATATATATATATATATAAGTGAATTACTTGTATAACTTATTATATTATAAATATACTAATCGCCGGATTAACTAAGAAAACTACATCCACATCTTAGCCCAATTAAAATTATCTCTATTTTTTAAAAGTACAAAAAAATGTCCAATTTTGTTTGTAATATAAGATGAGCCAAAAATAATTGTAGGGTACTTTTCAGGCATTGAACTTCATATTTAAGAGTACTAAATTTAGGAAATTTTACATTCAAAGAACAGAAAAATAATTAGAGTATTTTTAGTAATTTGTGAAACTTGTATTACAAAAACCTTAATTGGCATTTGGTTTGGTTGAAACTTTATATCATTTTTATATGATATTATTTTCAAATATTTAACATAACATATAGAAGTATTAAAGTTGGTACATTTTGTAATATCCGTACCTTTCTATCCTTAGCAGGCCGTTTTTGGTGTATGTCTATTTTTATCGACTCTTTTGTAACTGTTTCGACATTTTGAATCTACTTTATTCTTGGAGTTTTTCCATTTGGACGAGTTTTGGTGATGTTTTGCGCGATTCCATTTTTGTCATGTTTTGCCGTATGAACGTTCGATTCTTGTAAAACTCGTTCGTTTTCGTTGTTTCTTGGTTTGCATGAGTTCGTATGATTGATTTGGTCGTGTTGAGACTTTCGGTTTGTTAATCCGATGTCGTATCGTGATTTTCGGGCACTTGGGCCATTTTTGTAATTTCCTATAAGTTTAGGGAATTTCATATTCATTGTTGTATTTCGGATTCCCGGGTAGTCGGAATGATTTTTTCTTGTAACGGTTAGACTCGTCATCGAATATCCTTCGTAGCCATATTTTCGGCTCGATAGCAGGTCCGAGTTTCGGAGTCGTCCGGAGTCGTTTGGACAAAGGCGAATGTAACTCATTGTCTGGCAGGGTGTTACGGCCGTAACACCCCATCAGTTACGGCCGTAATATGGCCATTGTTATGGCCGTAATACACCACTTGTTACGGCCGTAATGGCCCGCTGTTTTAAGAACAATGGGCAGGTCAGAACAACAGTTTTTCATCCCTTCTCTTCGTTTTTCTTCGACGTGCGACTTTAGAGGCGATTTCCACCAGTATTGCTCGGAGTTTTCTTCAAATTCCATCACCGTAGAGTCGTGTTAGCATATTATCATCAGCGTAATCATCCTCCATCGTCCGAATCCGAGGTATTTTCTTCAGGAACCCTAGCTTGTCAAATTTGGGGGGTTTTCGGTTTTTTCTTGATTAATTCCGAATTGTCCATGTATGTTACGAAATTCCTTACCGATTGTTGTTATGGGTGACTCCCAATCCATTTTTCTCGAGTTAAATCCATGAATTGTTGATACGGGGAGATTTTGCGTAAACCCTCGCCCGTATCGATTGAACGTTTATTGTCATGAATTGTAATCGGGGTTATGGGTGTATTCCATTCGATTATTGTTGTCCGTTAGGACTGAGTTATATTGATCCTTCATTTAGAAACCGTCGTTTTCCGTCCGGATCATTCGTAGTCGTTGTTCGTCCCCATTTCGTCGGAGATGTCTCAAAGGCAAGTACTTTACATTCGTTTACCTGTTCTAGTATTTGAATTATGGCTATTCGTGGTTGTGTTGATGGATATGTGTTGTTCACCTAGGGACGGTCCGACGGGGCCTCTAGGGATACGTATTTCCGTGTGTGTGCGTATCACAAACTATGGTTAACCATCCAGGGATGTCTGACGGGGCTCTGCGGGGTACGGTGGCCGTGAGTCTCGTACCAAGGTTAACTTTGAATTGTTTTGTTGGAGAAAATGTGTTTTGTGCGTGTGCACCGTAAATATTCTAGAATATAAATGATTTCTAAAATGATTTTGGCGCATATATTCATCTGATTAGAATGTAGTTCAAATGGATTATATTTGCACTAGCAGTTGTCGCTAACCCCTTAAATGGGGGAAATACTTTTTGTATTTTAGGTACAGGTCTTGGAGACAAGCGAGCACTCGAGCCGTATGAGAATGATGGGCAAGCATGATACTGTTTAGTAGTCAATTGTTGGTGTTCTGTTTTGTCGGTCGTTATTGATGTCTTGTTTTGGGATTTCTGTATTATAAGTTGGTTTAAGTACTCGAGTACTTCCTTTTTGAAATTGTCAATGTTGTGTTCCGGTTTTGGGAAATGGATTTGATGTCAGATTTTATTTGTCGGATTGTAGTCTTTTATTTGAATTGTCGTTTTGTTGATGATTGTATGTCGCTCTCGAATGTCGTATTTGTAATACCCGGTTGTAATTCAGTCATTATCATTCAGGAATTTCATTCGGTAATTGTCACTGTGTAATTTTTCACTCGTTATAATCATTCATCCGTGTTCACTGTTCGGAATAACTTCGAATTGTGTATCGATATTGTTCATTGTTTCAACCTTACTCGGGAATCGGGACAATAGTATTATCTTGATCGTGGTGATTGATTCATTGGTCGTTGTTGACGTTGGAGTTCATGTCATTCTAATCTCCTCATTGTTCGAATTGTGTTTTGTCGGGCGGATCCTTGTAATCATTGCTTGGAACCACCATTTTAGAGTTTACGTACTTCCATTTCGTGTTATTGTTTCCAATATTGATTCCTATTGCTTTTATTCTCTTCCCGGATCATTTTTCATCATTTTAGGACCCAAGGGGGGTGTGGGCCGCGGCACAAGGAGTGTGCGCCGCGGCACACACATTTTCCAGTTTTTGGCCGAGCAGCCTGTACTGTGGGCCGCGGCACATGCCGGCAGGGCCGCGGCACACTGCCGAGTTACTGCCGCGGCACACTCGTCCGGGCCGCGGCACACTTTTGTTGCAACTTATCGACCAACCCCTCTGTACTGTGGGCCGCGGCACACTGCCGAGTCACTGCCGCGGCACACTCGTCCGGGCCGAGGCACGCTGCCGATCGCTGGGGGCTGTTTTTGTCCCTGTGCCGCGGCACACTTCGGCCGGGCCGCGGCACACAGTGCAGTCAGCGCTATAATTGAGTTTTTTTCAGCGAGATTCACTCATTTTCTTCCTTTTCTTCAACCATACGAGAGAGAGAGCTTGAGGAGAGAAACTTTTCATCATCCATCACTTGAGGGTTTGATTGTCTTCATTTCCTTTCGATCGTGAAGCCCGGATAGTCGATCTAACGCGTGTTCTTCGGATCAAAAGTGCTTGGATTTTCAAAGGTAATATTCATCAAACCTCTTGGATTTCGATTTTGTATTGAGATATGATGTTTTGGATGTTAAGATCATGTTGTATGAAGTGATATACACATGATTATGGACATGTTTTATTATTCATTGGATTATTGAAGGATTATTCAAGAACACTTTGAATATTGAGTTGGATTTGGGGGTTTTCGATTAATTGTTGTTGAAATCACGATTTTGGATATTCATAATGGATTATTGATCATATTGAAGATGTTTTGTTGGTTTGAAACACTTCTTGGGGATTTGATGTTGGTATTATTGAGGCTTGGTTATAAACAATCGAAGTTTGGCCACAAAGTGTTCGATATAATGCCCCAATGAACTTGGTTTAGTCGTATTGACGTTTTGAGTTCGTTATATTCGTGTTTGATTCGTGTATTGAACGGATTGTTGGTAATTGTATTATTCAAGGTTGTTCGAGCGACCGATATCTCAATTAGGACGTTGTTCGTGGAAGGATAATTGTCACCGGTATTGTGTAAGTTGATTCTTACTCGGTTAAAAGGATATTCATTCCTTTCGTTGTTGTTCATTCATAATCATACTCATTCATCATTGTATTAACCGTATTGAGGCTTGTAATTGTCGAATAATCACTTCATTCACGAGGAACGACGGTTCCAATCATTTCATTGAGTTATCAATCACGTCACTATTATTTTCATCTCGGTGAGTCATTCTTGGCCTTGTCGAATTATTATTCATTGATATTCATTGTGGTCATTCTCGTTCATATGACCTTCTGGGTTCATATTGCGTGGCCGGGTGTGGTTGTGTGGAATTTTTAGTCGGGCACGCGATGGTCATGTATTGGGTTCACCGATACATTGGACCGTGCACACGGTAACACTTACCTCCGTGAGACTAATTAGGTACAAGGATGGGTGTGTCCGGTCATTCGTCTTGTACACTTGCACAGAACATTACGGGCGTACTATGATACTCCTCTTCAACGTAATTCATAACTAAGGATATTTCATAACTTCAGATATATCATGATTGTGTATTTTCAACCCTTGAGGATTGTTGTTCTGTGTAACTGACCCCGTTGGGGGATTTTGTTTTCAGGTCACGGCAAGGCAAATGCACGGGAAGAGCATGTTGACGGCGAGGAGTGCCAGTGATACTAGTAGGGGGCCCAGTCATTCCGGTTATTTCAGTCATTTCAGTCATTTCAGTCATTTCAGTCATTCTTATTTCTCTTCATTTGTATTTCCGCTGCAAATTTTGTTTGAGATGTTTAATTATTCAGGGTGGTGTATTTTATCTTCATATAAAATATACTAGTATTCTGTATTGTCCTGGTGTATTGTACTTAAACTCCTCATCGGAGTATTCGGTAATATAATGTGGTTCGGTACTACAATTATATTATTTAATTCATCAGTTTTCATTCGCCTGGTGGGTCCCAGTCGGGGGTCCACGGCACTGTAATATCCGCCTAGTTTGGGGTGTTACAGAGTTGGTATCAGAGCGTGGTTTTGAATACTACCTTCCGAGTCATGTCTCATTTGAAATCATCGTCATCGGACTAGTATCATTGGACTTTCGCGTCACGTGCGACCTGTGCAAATGCCGAGCCAATCAGACCCAGAACTGTAAGATTTCTAACGCCATGATATAATTTATGGCAATAATCATTCATTCATAATTCATCAGTTAACAATCCCCAATCATCATTTTCATTTTGACCATGACGGTCATGTTAACTCATTAATCACTCAATTCATTTCATTACTCGGTTGTTGATCTGGAAGATCATATCATTAATCTTGTTAACTTGTTCAAGATAATCATTTCAATAATTTCATCAGATAATCATGTCACCTCAGTTAATCATTCATGTAATCACTGTGTTAGAGCGTGTATGCTCATTTTCATCATCTCATGTCATAATCATAACGTGATATTCATGCGGGGAATATAATCATCATGCGACCTTCCTACTTCAGTATGGAGAGAGCTATCAAGGGATTCACGGGGAGAGGCCGCGGTGCAGGCCGAAACTCGGGGAATAATCACTCACTGTCAGGAAACCGTACCCAGGACTCCGCTCGATTGGAAGATGTTCGGGTTGACCCACTCACTTTTATGCAGGTCATGATGGCCCATATGCAATTGCTTAATCATCATTGCGCCACCCTGGCCGAATTAATCGAGAGGACTCTCACGTATAAGCCTGCTGCTAAGGAAATTGCTAAGCAGCAACCTTCATCTGGCAATAAGAAATCAACGAAGCGTAATCAGTCCGAAGGCGGTCAGTCAACCTCCAAGAAGCCTCGTACGAGCCCTAACGTTTCTGAGCGACCTCCTACGGCGCCTAATCCTTTGGGATCTCAGTCCCGAACGGCCAGTTCGGCCATCACCTGTTTCAACTGTGAAGAACAGGGTCATTTTAGTACTAAGTGTCCGAGACGGACTGTCACATGCCATAACTGTGGACTACGGGGCATAGGGCCCGTTTTTGCCGTAGGGACTCCAAACCTACTCCGGCGTCATCTCAGGCCCCGAAGCAATCAGCTGTTCAAAATCAGGCCACTCAGTCTGCATCGTTCAAGACGATAGGAGCGAATAAAGGTGGAGCCTTTAGCCATCAAACAGGAGCGTCCGGTGCCAGGACTAGCAAGCCCCGGATTTACGCGATGAAGAGAACCGACGATCCGGTGGCCCGATTGACCTCAGGTATACTCGTAATTTCATCTCAACCTGCGTTTAACCCTTTTGATACTGGTGCACCGCATTCATTCATTTCCGAATCATGTTTGAATAGACTTCACCTAGACCGTCCTAATAATTGTGGGCCTTATATCATTGGTCTACCTGACGGTAGAAGAATTTCCGGAAATCATACCGAATTAAGCTTAATGACCGCGATTGGTTAGTGGACCTAATCGTGGTGGACTTACCTAAGGACGATGTAATATTGGGTGTTAATTAAATGGATTGTCATGACACCATTATCAAGGTTCGTAAGCGTATGGTCACTATCATTTCCGTCGTTGGAGTCGAATGTGTGCTTCAGGGAGGTGATCCCCGTTGTTCCGGAAGAATCATTAATATGATGGAAGCAGTGAAGTTACTCAATCGACGTGTTCAATAATTCATCATATTATTTTCTTCGATTGTCCGTTCTAAGGCAATCGAAGTGTTCAATCATTCACCGTATCATTTTCATCGATTGGCCGTTCTAAGGCAATCGAAGTGTTCAGTCATTCATTGTATCATTTTCATCGATTGGCCGTTCTAAGGAAATGGAAGTGTTCAGTCATTCATTGTATCATTTTCAATCGATTGACCGTTCTAGGGTAATCGAGGTGTTCAATCATTCATTATATCGTTGTCGTCGATTGGCCATTCTCAGGCAATCGAGGTGTTCAACCATTTGTGGTACCATCATCGTCGCTTGACGATGTACCCCCCAGACGAGCTACCTGTTTTACCTCCACCGAGGGATATGGAATTCACGAGAGTCGGAGCCTGGTATGTCCCCAATATCGAAGGCACCATACCGGATGGCCCCGACCGAAATGCAGGAATTAAAGAACCAACTCGAGGAGTTGTTCGAGAAGGGTTATATCCGACCGAGTGCGTCCTCGTGGGGATCACCAGGGTTATTTGTCAAGAAGAGGGATGGTTCGTTCCGCTTGTGTATTGATTACCGGGAATTGAACCGGGTGACGATCAAGAATAAATATCCTCTACCCCGTATCGATGATCTTTTAGATCAACTTCAGGGAGCTTCAGTATTTTCCAAGATCGGGATATCATCAGTTGCGGATTCTAGAGTCGGATATCGCGAGGACGGCGTTTCGAACACGCTATGGTCATTATGAGTTCGTAGTTATGCCGTTTGGGCTAACTAATGCACCTGCGGTATTCATAGAGTTAATGAATCGGGTTTTCATCGACTTTTTGGATCAGTTTGTTGTTGTCTTCATCAATGACATTTTGATTTATTCTCGTGACCGAGAGGAACACGAGGTTCATCTTCATCAGGTTCTCGACGTGTTAAGACGAGAGCAACTTTATGGAAAGTTCTCCAAGTGTGAGTTCTGTATGTCTGAAGTGACTTTTCTCGGGCACGTAATTTCATCAGATGGAGTGCGTGTTGATCCTCAGAAGACGGAGGCTATCCAATATTGGTTACCTCCGAAGAATGTTAAGGAAATCCGAAGCTTTTTCGGATTAGCCGGTTATTATCGGCGGTTTGTGGAAGGATTTTCTAAAATCGCTCAACCTTTGACGAACCTTTTGCGAAAGGATAAGAAATACACGTGGTCCGAAGCGTGTCAGCGGAGTTTGAGGAACTCAAGAGCCGGTTAATTTCCCCACATGTACTTTCCTTGCCGCAAGGGACGGAAGGATCTGTGGTTTATAGTGATGCGTCCGGGCAGGGTCTCGGATGTGTACTCATGCAGAATGGGAAGGTTATTGCTTATGCTTCACGGCAATTGAGACCTTACGAGGTTAATTATCCGACCCACGACCTGGAGTTAGCAGCCGTGGTTTTCGCATTGAAGATTTGGCGTCATTACCTTTATGGCGTCACCTGTCAGATTTTCACCGATCACAAGAGTTTGAAGTATATATTTACTCAGAAGGAGTTAAATATGCGACAGAGGTGGTGGTTGGAACTAATCAAAGATTATGATATCGAGATCCTTTACCACCCGGGCAAGGCGAACGTTGTCGCCGACGCCTTGAGTCGTAAGTCCGTTCAGGAGCAGATGCTTGCTCGTTTAACAGTTCAGAAGGAGATTCAGCAGGAATTCCTTAGACCCAAGATCGAGGTCTGGCTTCAGCGAGTGCAAGGGCAACTTTGCATGTTAGAGATATCATCGCCACTTGAGGAGGCAATCAGAGAGAATCAGGGTTCAGACCCATCATTGTTGCGCATCCGTGAGGATGTGGCTCAAAGGAAAGCCCCTGGATTCGTGGTCCACGAGGATGGAATTTTTAGATTTAAGAATCGGATGTGCGTACCGGCGAATGACGAGTTGAAAAACTCGATTTTGAGAGAAGCTCATGCTACCCCTTATTCCGTTCACCCGGGGTCTAGCAAGATGTATAAAGACTTGAAACGAAATTACTGGTGGAGTAATAGAAAGCGAGAAGTTGCGGAATTTGTTTCGAGATGTTTGACCTGACAGCAAGTCAAGATTGAACATCAGCGACCGACGGGTATGCTGAAACCACTCCCTATTCCAGAGTGGAAGTGGGAAGATATTGCTATGGACTTCATCACGAGGTTGCCGACGAGTCGTCGTGGCATGAATACAATCTGGGTGATTGTGGATTGCTTAACTAAATCGGATCATTTTCCTTGAGATTAAGGATACGTGGGGTCCCGAGAGACTAGCCCAGTTGTTCATCAAAGAGATAGTGAGATTTCATGGTACTCCTAAGAGTATCGTTTCTGATCGTGACGGGCGATTTGTGTCTCATTTTTGGAAATCAGTTCATCGTGCTATGGGAACTCAACTTAATCTCAGTACCGCTTTTCATCCTCTGTCCGACGAACAATCAGAGAGAACTATTCAGACATTAGAGGACATGTTGAGGGCATGCGTCCTCGATTGGAAAGACGATTGGGAAGCCCAACTACCATTGATCGAGTTCACGTATAATAATAGTTGGCATGCTTCGATTAATATGGCACCTTACGAAGCCTTGTATGGTCGTCGTTGTCGATATCCTTTGTGTTGGGATGACTTATCAGAATCAATCGGCACCGAGCTCGATATGCTTATAGCCGCCCGTGAGAAGGTATCTTTGATCAGGAGTCGTTTGTTGACCGCTCAGAGTCGACAGAAATCATATGCAGATAATCGTCGTCGACCACTAGAGTTCGAGACGGGTGACCACGTGTTGGTTAAGGTGTCCCCAAGTCGAGGTATTATCCATTTCGGAAAACGGGGGAAGTTGAGTCCGAGATTTATTGGACCGTTTGAGATTTTGGAACGAGTAGGCGAGCTAGCTTATCGTTTGGCTTTACCTCCGACATTGAGCCGAATTCATAATGTGTTTCACGTCTCTCAGTTTCGGAAGTATGTTGCCGACTCGAGTCACATACTTCAGTTCGACAAAATCGAGATCGCAGATGATCATTCGTATGAAGAGCGTCCCATACGAGTCTTAGAGCGGCGAATCAAACAGTTGAAGAATAAGGCGATTCCTTTGGTTAAAATTCAGTGGTCTAGACACGGAGTCGAAGAGGCTACTTGGGAAACCGAGGATAGTATGCGAGAGAGTTATCCCGAGTTGTTTGACCCTTAGTTTCGGGGACGAAACTCTTTTAAGGGGGGTGTATGTAATACCCGGTTGTAATTCAGTCATTATCATTCAGGAATTTCATTCGATAATTGTCACTATGTAATTTTTTCACTCGTTATAATCATTCATCCGTGTTCACTGTTCGGAATAACTTCGAATTGGGTATCGATATTGTTCATTGTTTCAACCTTACTCGGGAATCGAGACAAGAGTATTATCTTGATCGTGGTGATTGATTCATTAGTCGTTGTTGACGTTGGAGTTCATGTCATTCCAATCTCCTCATTGTTCGAATTGTGTTTTGTCGGGCGGATCCTTGTAATTATTGCTTGGAACCACCGTTTTAGAGTTTGCGTACTTCCATTTCGTGTTATTGTTTCCCAAATGTTGATTCCTATTGCTTTTATTCTCTTCCCGGATCATTTTTCATCATTTTAGGACCCAAGGGGGGTGTGGGCCGCGGCACAAGGATTGTGCGCCGCGGCACACACATTTTCCAGTTTTTGGCCGAGCAGTCTGTACTGTGGGCCGAGGCACATGCCGGCAGGGTCGCGGCACACTGCCGAGTCACTGCCGTGGCACACTCGTCCGGGCCGCGGCACACTCGTGTTGCAACTTATCGACCAACCCCTCTGTACCGTGGGCCGCGGCACATGCCGACGGAGCCGCGGCACACTGCCGAGTCACTGCCGCGGCACACTCGTCCGGGCCGAGGCACGCTGCCGATCGCTGGGGGCTGTTTTTGTCCCTGTGCCGCGGCACACTTCGGCCGGGCCGCGGCACACAGTGCAGTCAGCGCTATAATTGAGTTTTTTTCAGCGAGATTCACTCATTTTCTTCCTTTTCTTCAACCATATGAGAGAGAGAGCTTGAGGAGAGAAACTTTTCATCATCCATCACTTGAGGGTTTGATTGTCTTCATTTCCTTTCGATCGTGAAGCCCGGATAGTCGATCTAACGCGTGTTCTTCGGATCAGAAGTGCTTGGATTTTCAAAGGTAATATTCATCAAACCTCTTGGATTTCGATTTTGTATTGAGATATGATGTTTTGGATGTTAAGATCATGTTGTATGAAGTGATATACACATGATTATGGACATGTTTGATTATTCATTGGATTATTGAAAGATTATTCAAGAACACTTTGAATATTGAGTTGGATTTGGGGGTTTTCGATTAATTGTTGTTGAAATCACGATTTTGGATATTCATAATGGATTATTGATCATATTGAAGATGTTTTGTTGGTTTGAAACACTTCTTGGGGATTTGATGTTGGTATTATTGAGGCTTGGTTATAAACAATCGAAGTTTGGCCACAAAGTGTTCGATATAATGCCCCAATGAACTTGGTTTAGTCGTATTGACGTTTTGAGTTCGTTATATTCGTGTTTGATTCGTGTATTGAATGGATTGTTGGTAATTGTATTATTCAAGGTTGTTCGAGCGACCGATATCTCAATTAGGACGATGTTCGTGGAAGGATAATTGTCACCGGTGTTGTGTAAGTTGATTCTTACTCGGTTAAAAGGATATTCATTCCTTTCGTTATTGTTCATTCATAATCATACTCATTCATCATTGTATTAACCGTATTGAGGCTTGTAATTGTCGAATAATCACTTCATTCACGAAGAACGACGGTTCCAATCATTTCATTGAGTTATCAATCACGTCACTATTATTTTCATCTCGGTGAGTCATTCTTGGCCTTGTCGAATTATTATTCATTGATATTCATTATGGTCATTCTCGTTCATATGACCTTCTGGGTTCATATTGCGTGGCCGGGTGTGGTTGTGTGGAATTTTTAGTCGGGCACGCGATGGTCATGTATTGGGTTCACCGATACATTGGACCGTGCACACGGTAACACTTACCTACGTGAGACTAATTAGGTACAAGGACGGGTGTGTCCGGTCATTCGTCTTGTACACTTGCACAGAACATTACGGGCGTACTATGATACTCCTCTTCAGCGTAATTCATAACTAAGGATATTTCATAACTTCAGATATATCATGATTGTGTATTTTCAACCCTTGAGGATTGTTGTTCTGTATAATCGACCCGTTGGGGATTTTGTTTTCAGTCACGGCAAGGCAAAGGCACGGGAAGAGCATGTTGACGGCGAGGAGTCCCAGTGATACTAGTAGGGGGCCCTACTATTCCTTATTTCACATTTCAGTCATT
The DNA here is from genome assembly GCA_033398695.1 of Orobanche coerulescens. Classification (NCBI taxonomy): domain Eukaryota; kingdom Viridiplantae; phylum Streptophyta; class Magnoliopsida; order Lamiales; family Orobanchaceae; genus Orobanche; species Orobanche coerulescens. Next base: position 4,139,572 of record CM065810.1, read on the forward strand.
TCAGTCATTCTTATTTCTCTTCATTTGTATTTCCGCTGCAAATTCCGTTTGACATGTTTAATTATTCAGGCTGGTGTATTTTATCTTCATATAAAATATACTAGTATTCTGTATTGTCCTGGTGTATTGTACTTAAACTTCTCATCGGAGTATTCGGTAATATAATGTGGTTCGGTACTACAATTATATTATATAATTCATCAGTTTTCATTCGCCTGGTGGGTCCTAGTCGGGGGTCCACGGCACTGTAATATCCGCCTAGTTTGGGGTGTTACAGTATTGGTACGTTAGCTTGGTGGATTCCACAGTGTGGGGTCCACGACGCTGTAATATGCCCTGATCGTCTTGGGGGTGTTACAGAATATGGTATCAGAGAGCTTAGGTTTATGGATACCTAGGCTGTCGGTTATTTGGGTCTAGTCGAGTGTCGTTTTTGAACAGTATCGCTGCCATGCCATCATTTTAATACGCCGGTGCTCGTAAGTTTTTGTAACTTGACTAGTTACGTTGTCCGATTCTGTTTCCTTTCCTGATATCTTGTTGCGTTTTGCGTTTGAATTTTACTCACCCGCTACTTCTTCAGAATTCCTGCTGGCAGAGGACGCGGACGCGGTCGCGGACGCGGTAGGGGACGTGGCGCAGCCGGTGGGGCGGCCATGTCCAATAACTCGGGAACTAATTCGGCGATGCCTTCCTTGTCGAACAGTATGCCGCCTAGTTCCGGAGGTCAGCAGGATCAGTCTGCTAGCTCCGGTAATGCACATGAGAATATTGGAGTGGCGAATATTTTACAACAAGTAGCGAACCAGATGACGCTACTAACTCAGGTCGTCCTGGTCGACCAAGCTAATGCCAACCCGGTTCCGCCTACTGGATCCGGAAATGATAAGCTACTTCAGGACGTGATTCGTATGCGTCCTACGCAGTTTGATTGTGCTTCTGACCCTTCCGGTTGGGAGAGTTGGTTGTTTGAGATGGAAAAGGTGTTTGAGGCTGCTAACTGCTCTGAGGAGAGGAAGGTACCCATCGCTCAGTACTTCCTCGCCAAAGAGGCGGCAACGTGGTGGCAAGCGGTGAAACCACGTGATCGGGCAGCCACATGGGTAGAATTCCGAGAGGTGATGGAAGACGAGTTTTGTCCGTGGCCAGTTAAATAGGGGAGGATCCGAGCCTTCTTTGAGGCTAATCCCCAGGATGTTCCTATCTCTCAAGCTATCAAGGACTACAACCAACAACTTCATTATGTGAGAAATCAAGTCCGAGATGAGCTTGATAAGATCCGCCACTTCGATATGCGGATGAAACCGAGGGTGCGTCACTACATGTCCGGTCTGGGATGCACAACTTTGAAAGAGTATCATAATAAGGCGATGGCTTATGATATGTTGTTTTCTGCGATAGAGACGGCAGCCGAGGGGAAGAAACAGAAGACCTCCGGCCAGGTTTTGGGAGGCAAGTCTGGTGGGCATCCGAAGGCTCAGTCTGGTTCGCGAGTCTTCGGAAATCAGTCCCCGTCATTTGGGCGAGGAAACGGTTCTAAGTCTGCTCCTACAGGTTCTGTTCGCGGTCCTACGTGCTTTAACTGTGGTCGTCCCGGCCACATGATGAGTGAGTGTGATAGGCCCCCGATTCAGTGTCTTGCGTGCGGTCGGATGGGACATCGTGCTAAGTTTTGTACGGATGCAGTTCGGGCGCCAGTTACTCAGATATGAGCCCCAGCTGCGGGAGAGCCGAGTGTGAATCAGACACTGACAGTTCCTCAGCCACAGCAGAGTTTTGGTAGAGGTCGATGACGTGGACAGCCTTCTAGAGGGGGAGCTCTTAGTGCGGGGTCTGTTCTGCCCCGAGTATATGAGATGAGACGAGCAGGAGATCCTGACGCGACGGTGGCTACAGGTACCGTTCACATCCTTGACCATCCTGTTTCCGTATTATTCGATTCTGGTGCTACTCATTCTTTCATATCTATGGATTGCGTGCGTCGTCTGCATGTTGATTGCCTAGTTGTGTGTGAACCATTTGTTGTTAAACTTCCTAGTGGGGATAGCATCGTGGGGGATCGTGAGGTTAGAGATTTTCCAGTAAGTATCGTGGGGAGGGCTTGGCCTTATAATCTGATTGCGGTAGATATTAGAGATGAGGATTTGATTCTGGGTGAGGATTGGCTGGACCTTCATGGGGCGATCATGAATTATAGAACGAGAACCATTTTGATGTTAGCCTCTGACGGTACCGAGCATTCTTTTGTGGGGCGTAAGCGGAGTAGCCAGAGATTTCTGATCAGCACCTTGAGGGCGGTGAGACTTCTTCGGGGAGGTTGCACGGGTTATTGGTGTTACGCTTTGAGATCAGAAGAAGGGGGAATCGAGCTCTCGTCTATTCCGGTAGTGTGTCAGTATCCTGACGTCTTTCCAGACGAGTTGCTGGGTTTGCTGCCGCACCGAGAAGTTGAGTTTACCGTCAATTTAGAGCCGGGTGCAGCACCGATTTCTAAGACGCCATATCATATGGCGCCTGCCGAGATGCTTGAGTTGAAGAAACAGTTGGGGGAGTTGCTAGACATGGGGTATATACGACCGAGCGCTTCACCTTGGGGCGCACCGGTCCTGTTTGTGAAGAAGAAGAATGGGTCACTTCGTCTGTGTATCGACTATCGTGAGTTGAACAAAGTGACTATCAAAAACAAGTATCCGCTCCCGAGGATTGATGATTTGTTCGACCAATTGCAAGGGGCAACCGTATTTTCGAAGATTGATTTGAGATCGGGGTATTATCAGCTACGAGTGAAGGATTCCGACATTCCGAAGACGGCCTTTCGGACGAGGTACGGTTACTACGAGTTTGTGGTTATGCCTTTCGGGCTAACCAACGCCCCAGCCGTGTTCATGCAGCTTATGAACAAAGTCTTTATCGAATACCTCAATAAATGTGTAGTTGTTTTATCGACGATATCCTGATTTACTCGAGGAGCGAGGAGAAGCATGCCCGTCATTTACATATCGTGTTAGACATTTTGAGAACTCAACGTCTTTTTGCGAAGTTCTCAAAGTGTGAGTTTTGGTTACGGGAGGTTATGTTTCTCGGTCATGTGATCTCGGCCGAGGGTGTTCGTGTGGACCCACACAAGATAGAGGCAATGTTGGATTGGGCACCGCCCAAGAACGTGAAGGAGGTCCGTAGTTTTCTGGGTTTGGACGGATATTACCGTAGATTCATTGAGGGGTTCTCTAAGCTCGCTCGACCGCTGACTCAGTTGTTACAGAAGTCAGAGAAGTTTGTGTGGACCGATGAGAGGCAGAATAGTTTTGAGGAGTTGAAGAAGCGGTTGACGACCGCTCCTGTTTTGGCTTTACCGAGTGGTAATGAGGGTTTCTCAGTCTTTAGTGATGCTTCGGGCCAAGGGCTCGGATGTGTACTCATGCAGCACGGGAGGACGATTGCTTATGCTTCCCGTCAGTTGAAACCGTACGAGTTGAATTACCCTACGCACGATCTTGAGTTGGCCGCAATTGTATTTGCATTGAAGATCTGGCGTCATTACTTGTATGACTCGTCGTGTCAGATTTTCACCGATCACAAGAGCCTAAAGTACATTTTTACGCAGAAAGAGCTTAACATGAGACAGCGGAGATGGTTGGAGTTGATTAAGGATTACGACCTCGAGAATCTCTATCATCCGGGCAAGGCAAATGTGGTGGCAGATGCCTTGAGCCGGAAATCGGTATCACTTCGGGCGCTTGAGTTGCTTACGGCTCAGTCGGGACTTCAGCGAGAGTTTATGAGGTTGAGCATTGAGATTGTGCTACCAGAGAGTTCCGGGCAGTTGCGTACACTTGAGATTTTGTCGTCTTTAGTCGACGACATTAAGTCGGGACAGTTAGAGGACCTGATTTTTATTCAGCTTCGAGAGAATGTAGGGAAGGGGAAAGCCCCGGGATTCGTGATACATGAGGATGGTGTGTTGAGATTCCAAGGTCGACTTTGTGTTCCGAACGACTTGGAATTGAGGCAGAGTATTATGCGAGAGGCTCACGCGTCACCTTACTCAGTCCATCCGGGCTCGAGTAAAATGTATAAAGATTTGAGGAAAACTTTTTGGTGGAACGACATGAAGAATGAGGTAGTTCAGTTTGTGGCCAAGTTTTTGACTTCTCAGCAAGTCAAAATCGAGCATCAATGGCCAGCCGGATTATTGAAACCACTTCCCGTCCCGGAATAGAAGTGGGAGGATATCTCCATGGATTTTGTCACGAACTTGCTGAGGACGAAGACCGGAATGAATATGGTGTGGGTGATCGTAGACCGACTGACTAAGTCGGCACATTTTCTGGGCATCAAGGACACTTGGGGTCCAGAAAAGTTGGCTCGTGTTTTATCGCTCAGATAGTGAGACTTCATGGTACGCCGAAGACCATCATTTCGGACAGAGATGGCCGGTTTGTATCGCATTTCTGGCAGGCGGTACATGAGGCATTAGGGACACGTTTACGTTTGAGTACATCCTTCCACCCTCAGACCGACGGACATTCCGAGCGTACCATTCAGACGTTCGAGGATATGTTGCGCGCCAGTGGCGAAGCTAGAAAATTTTCAGTGGGGGGTCGGGATATATTTTTTTTTCCTAACGCTATTTTTCGGGTAATATGTTCAGGTCGGTGATTCGATTCGGGTTGGGTCAAAAACTAAATATTATTATTATAAAAAAAAGTTTCAATCACTAAAAAACTAAACATTTGTCCAAGACAACTAAACATTAAAAAGGAGACAAACGGTTTTGTAATGGACTAAGTAATGGATTTTAGTTTCGGATTTGGTTTGTTAATGGATTTTAGTTTGGGTAGATGGGCTTATGTAAAATGTAATGGATCAATTTTATTGCTTAATGTATAAAAAAAATTTCACAATTAAAATGGGGGGTCGAAACCGAACATACCGAAATTTTTCTACACGAAAACTATATACCCCCTACATCGCAAAAAAGATTTCGGGGGGTCGGGCGCCCCCTCCCCCCCTCCCCCCCGCCCCTATGTAGTTGCGCCTATGTTGCGCGCATGTGCTTTAGACTGGAGTAGTGATTGGGAGGAGCATCTGGCCTTGATTGAGTTTACATATAATAATAGTTGGCACGCGTCGATTAAGATGGCACCGTATGAGGCACTTTATGGCCGATGTTGCCGATCACCAATATGTTGGGATGAACCGTCCGATCTAGTTGGCACCGAGCCGGACCTTGTGTTGGAGACGAGGGAGAAAGTTGAATTGATTAGAAAGAGAATGTTAGCAGCTCAGAGTCGACAAAATTCTTATGCGGATGTTAGGCGTCGACCCTTGGAGTTTGAGGTGGGAGATCATGTTCTATTGAGAGTGTCCCCGACGAAAGGAGTTTTCCGTTTTGGGAAAAAGGAAAAGCTCAGCCCGAGGTACATTGGACCTTTCGAGATGTTGGAGAGAGCCGGCGAGTTAGCGTACCGTTTAGCATTACCTCCGTTGTTGCGTCATGTGCATAGTGTATTTCACGTCTCCCAGCTGAGGAAGTATGTTCCGGACCCGTATCATGTTATTGATTTCGGGGACGTGGAGATCGAGAAGGATGTTACGTTTGAGGAGAGGCCCGTCAGAATTTTAGAGTGTCGAGTCAAACAGTTAAGGCACAATACCATTCCTTTGGTTAAAGTGCAATGGTCGAGGCATGGAGTAGAAGAGGCAACGTGGGAGTTAGAGGAGGATATGCGTTCGAGGCACCCCGAGCTTTTTGATTCTTAAGTTTCGGGACGAAACTTTATTTTAGAGGGGGGGAATGTAATATCCGTACCTTTCTATCCTTAGCTGTTTCCATTTTTGGTGTATGTCTATTTTTATCGACTCGCTTGTAACCGTTTCGACATTTTGAATCTACTTTATTCTTGGAGTTTTCCATTTGGACGAGTTTTGGTGATGTTTTACGCGATTCCATTTTTGTCATGTTTTGCCGTATGAACGTTCGATTCTTGTAAAACTTGTTCGTTTTTGTTGTTTCTTGGTTTTCATGAGTTCGTATGATTGAGTTGGTCGTGTTGAGACTTTCAGTTTGTTAATCCGATGTCGTATTGTGATTTTCGGGTACTTGGGCCATTTTTGTAATTTCCTATAAGTTTAGGGAATTTCATATTCGTTGTCGTATTTAGGATTCCCGGTTAGTCGGAATGATGTTTTCTTGTAACGGTTAGACTCGTCATCGAATATCCTTCGTAGCCATATTTTCGGCTCGATAGCAGGTCCGAGTTTCGGAGTCGTCCGGAGTCGTTTGGGACAAAGAAGAACTGTAACTCGCCGTCCGGCAGGTGTTACGGCCGTAACACCCCATCGGTTACGGCCGTAATATGGCCATTGTTACGGCCGTAATACACCACTTATTACGGCCAGACGCCCATTGCTTTAAGAACAATGCGTGTCAGTAACAGTTTTTCATCCCTTCTCTTCATTTTTCTTCGACGTGCGAATTCAGAGGCGATTTCCACCGGTATTGCTCGGAGTTTTCTTCAAATTCCATCACCGTAGAGTCGCGTTAGCATATTATCATCCGCGTAATCATCCTCCATCGTCCGAATCTGAGGTATTTTCTTCAGGAACCCTAGCTTGTCAAATTTGGGGTTTTTTTCGAGTTTTTCTTGATTAATTCTGAATTGTCCATGTATGTTACGAAATTCCTTACCGATTGTTGTTATTGGGTGACTCCCAATCCGTTTTTCTCGAGTTAAATCCATGAATTGTTGATACGGGGAGATTTTGCGTAAACCCTCGCCCGTATCGATTGAACGTTTATTGTCATGAATTGTAATCGGGGTTATGGGTGTATTCCATTCGATTATTGTTGTCCGTTAGGACTGAGTTATATTGATCCTTCATTTAGGAACCGTCGTTTTCCGTCCGGATCATTCGCAGTCGTTGTTCGTCCCCATTTCGTCGGAGATGTCTCAAAGGCAAGTACTTTACATTTGTTTACCTGTTCTAGTATTTGAATTATGGCTATTCGTGGTTGTGTGGATGGATATGTGTATGTTCACCTAGGGACGGTCCGACGGGGCCTCTAGGGATACGTATTGCCGTGTGTGTGCGTATCAAGAACTATGGTTAACCACCCACGGATGTCCGACGGGGCTCTGCGGGGTACGGTGGCTGTGAGTCTCGTACCAAGGTTAACTTTGAATTGTTTTGTTGGAGAAAATGTGTTTTGTGCGTGTGCACCGTAAATATTTCGGAATATAAATGATTTCTAAAATGATTTTGGCGCATATATTCATCTGATTAGAATGTAGTTCAAATGGATTGTACTTGCACTAGCAGTTGTCGCTAACCCCTTAAATGGGGGAAATACTTTTTGTATTTCAGGTACAAGTCTTGGAGACAAGCGAGCACTCGAGCCGTATGAGAATGATGGGCAAGCATGATACTGTTCAGTAGTCAATTGTTGGTGTTCTGTTTTGTCGGTTGTTATTGATGTCTTGTTTTGGGATTTCTGTATTATGAAGTTGGTTTAAGTACTCGAGTACTTCCTTTTTGAAATTGTTAATGTTGTGTTCCCATTTTGGGAAATGGATTTGATGTCAGATTTTATTTGTCGGATTGTAGTCTTTTATTTGAATTGTCGTTTTGTTGATGATTGTATGTCACTCTCGAATGTCGTATTGGTACGATAGCCTGGTGGATTCCACAGTGTAGGGTCCACTGTGCTGTGATATGCCCTGATCGTCTTGGGGGTGTTACACATTTTACATTCAAGAGAACACATAAATAGTTGGGCACTTTTAGTAATTTCGCAAACACGTATTAGAAAAACTTCAATTCATATCGAATTGTGTTAAACTGTATTTGATGAAATTTTGGTTCCACGTTCTTTTTTGGTCATTTTTTGCAAAAATGATCCAAATCATTAAGTATTTAACGATTTCTATTAAATGGCCAAAAATGAGATAATTTAATCATTGAAAAAAAAATACATAAATTATTTAGATATAATTTGAAATACAAAATCAAATTCAAAATTTTCAAAAATATATAGTCGATTTCAAAAGTAGATAAATTAACAAATCTTTTAAAACTAAAAAAAAATAAAAAAAAATCACTTAAAAATCACTTAAAACAATCAATTTTTATTTTCTAAATTTCTCTTTGCACAAAGATGAATCTATGGATTAGTATATTATTACTAAATTTAATTTATTATATATTTAGAAATATATCTTTGAAAATTCATAAAATCAGTAATTATATAATTTAGTAAATATGAGTTTTTTCATTTATTTTCTTATTTTATATTAATTAAATAAGACTTAAAACTAAAATAGACTAATAGATTTATTCTATAGTTTCTTAGATTTATTTATGAATAATAATCAAAACCACTGTTTCTACACTTTCAATAATATTTTTTAATAAGTTCGATTTATTTAATTGATTAGGATTCGAGTAACTTTTTAATTATATATATTCAACATTTCTTTTGCAATACCCCAATCATATTTTATTTTAGTTGATATTTCTTTTATTGATGTAACACTCCCAATCCGCTCGAGGATATTACACGCCGTAGAACTCTTCCTCAAGAATCTACCAGGCTGGTAAATACATCAAACAACTCAAAATGCCTTTAAGGCTAAAATGACTCAGTAGACCGATTTGGTCTTTCAATAAATACATACAACTCAAACACAATACATGCCCACGCAGGGGTCGAATACAACACACTCCCGTACAACGAGGAAAGAATACCGCAGTGGAAATAAAATACAACTGAACCAATACAACAATGTACGGGTCCTCATGTGATTAGTATCGATCATTTTTCATCATCCTTCGTGCCGACCCTGTGTTATGCTCCCAAACCTGAATGCAAAAATAGACATCCACCCCCGAATACTCGGGGGTTAGCAAAACTCCACTGTTTTGCTAGTGCAAGAACAAAGTGCAAAATACGAGCCATACAATTCACATTTCCCCAAATAATAACCAGGAATTCTCAAAGATCCAAACATAACGAAAAGTACTCCCCGAGGCAAGAGTTTGGGTGAAACGTTCCAAAACCGAAAGATCACAAATTAAGGGAAACAATTTATAAAACAGTTTAAAAATGCCATCGAGAGTTTTAATAGAAAAAACAACTTAGGATTATCAAATCCTTCTCTTTCCAAAAATCAACAGGGAAAGCTCAAAGGTTTTGTTTTCGCAAATAGAAAATCGACAACAATTCACAGGGTTAAACCCACATCACGTATCCTCGACGGACATAAAAATCAATACCAACTCGTGAAGTTTTTACTCGTGAATCCAGGGCTCTCCCATTGGACTCCCTTCGTGGCCCCGTCGAACCCTCCCAAGGTGAGCAAATACATTCACCAAACATACACACCACTCGTGAAGTTTTTACTCGTGAATCCAGGACTCTCCCATTGGACTCCCTTCGAGCCCCCGTCGAACCTACCCAAGGTGAGTAAAATACATTCACCACTCGTGAATCCAGGGCTCTCCCATTGGACTCCCTCTGTGGCCCCGTCGGACCCTCTCGGGGTGAGCGAAGCAATCACGCACAAATAACATATCACACCAAGGATATCCAAACAATTCACCCAGAGGCATCAAACACTTAGCAAAACACCATGTCAACCATAACACGACGGAAAGAAGCAATATACGTACACACGCATTATCAAGCGCAACATCAACACCAAACATATCCAAAGGATTCACGTAGTCACTTACAACCCACATAATTTACAAAACACACGCGTTTTGAAAGTGAGCCTTTAACGAGGCTAGCCGAATCTTTTGAAAACTCATTTCAAACAAACAAACATACCAAGATGATCACCAATCCTCATATCCACAAAACAAGAAATGTATGGACAAGGTACTTGCCTCGAATAAGAACAACGCGTAGAATCGACCGAAGTAGGTTGGCACAAACCGACTACGAACCCAATGACTCCACCGAACGCCAACTCGCGATAATAAACTACGAAGGACAATAACAACAATGAAAATGAATTCCATATCACGACTTAAAGCCGTTGAATTCAAGGAACAAACGACGAAAGTTCAAGGGTTTCCCCCAAGACGGCCAAGAACACGAATTGACCCGATAAAACATAAAAATGGGCTTCCCAACCGAAATATGGATATTCAATCCATAGGATATGTTTAAAAACATCATTTTACAACAATCGGTTCATCAAAAACGGATGGAAAACGAAATCAAGAACAAATCCCCCCAAAAGGCCAACTCGAAGGAAATCAAGAAATATACCTTGATTCGACGAAGAACAATGGATTAAATGATGTTAAACACAAGAATACTACTAAGATTAATCATACCCAGCATGGATTAATCAACAATACGGAACGAATCGGACAAAAACGCAAAAACCCCAAAAATTCTCAAAATAGGGTTCTAGGAAATCTCACCTATATTCACTGGATCAAAGGATGATATAAGATGATCAATCAATGATATGAACTCAAGAACTTCGTGGATTTGTTGTTTAACAACATGGCTTCGCCTCCTCCGAAACCCCAGCCGCGGACAGAAAAGAAAGGAAATAAAAAACGAGTGAAAATGCGACTGCTCTATCACATTTATAGAAGTAGGCATGAGCGTGCGCTAAGCCTTCCGGGTAGCGTGCGTTAACGGGCAGCCTCGGCCGAGCACCTTCAGCCGGGGCCCGCGCAACCCGACACTGCTGACAAAACCTGCCGACCGAGACTTGTCCGCCCGACCCCAATAGCGTGCGGCTGACGCTTAGCGCCGCTAGCCAACTCGCCCGTAACCCTCTGACCAAATCGCCGCTTGTAACGTACGCTAGTCGGCCGGCAGCGTGCGCTACACATGCCGATTAGCGCGCACCACGAGCGACAGTAGCGTGCGCTATCTGCCGATCCTCCCCGAGTCCAGTACTCCAGTAACCCCTCTGCCCAGCCCAATAGCGTATGCTAGCCAGTCGGCAGCGTGCGCTACACCTGCCGAGTTAGCGTCCGCAGCCTTTCGGCAGTAGCGTGCGCTACGCCGGTTCCTGCCGCGCCTGCCCGGCCAAAGGCCAGACTTCCGATTACTGCCGCACTGTCCGGCCGGTTTCAGCCGTCATGATCCGACGACTCGATTTCCGAAAACGCACGGAACGAACACGACGAAATGCTTGCGGACAACTACATTCACCCGAAATGAAATACCATGCAACAATTAATCACACGCGACCAAGAAAAAGGGTCAAGACAACAATTACGAATGCGGATACCCACAACTTTGGGTAAATTACAAAATGGCCCAAAATGCCCGAAAATCACGATACGTGATCGAATAACCATACCGAAGTTCAAAACACCTATAACAAAGTTAAACGGACTTACGGGAAACTCGAAACAGCAGTTTCGAACGAGATTCGCAAGAATCGAACTCAAGTGCGGAAAAGTAGCCAAAAAGCACGGAACTCAACAAAACGGCACCGAAACGAACTCGGATGTCAAAAAGTGCAGAATTAATCACTCTCATAATGATGAAACGGTCCCAAGCGAGTCGTCAAAACGGACTCTCGCAAAAAAAAAGAAAATTACCGGAAATCGAATTTGCGGATATTACAATTGATATACCTAATTATAGTGGCTAACTATGAATCTATGATAAACTAATTAATTAGTGAATATATATATACTATTTTTGCGAGATTTTAGGTTTAAATTTTTAATATATAGTGCACATTACTATATTAAATTTCTCTTTGTTTGGGATTTATATTTTTTAATTAATGAAAACGTGAAATATTCCTGTAAATATAATCAATTCCTATTTATTCGTAATTCATATTTCTTAATTCGTAAAAATTAATAAGGTAGGTAGGAGTTATTTGAGATATAATTATAATGTAATTAATGCAATGATCATTAGGCCAGTAATTGATTATGTGTCACCAAGCATTTATAGACACATGACACACGTAAGAAAGTACATATACATATAGCGATCGAAGCATGAAAATCTACCACTTAGGCTCAGCGTATTCTGCATTAGTATATAGGGGAGATTACTAAATCTTTTCCTTATGTTTTTAGGAATTATGTTCATAATAAAATTAGTAATTGAATATAATTGAATTACCAAGACGGTGCAACGATCCAAAATATATAATAATAAAGTTAAACTCCCTCGTAAAATCATTTGTTGCTGCAAGATGCTGTCAAATAATTTCCTTCTTTTCTTACGCGTATTTTTCATTTTGGAATGATTGAAATTTTAGGATAATTAATATACTTATCAAATCATATAATAAAAATATTTATATATGATTTTTTATTATCAAAATATTTTATTTGTAGAAACACAATTCCATTCATCAATATTATAAAATTATTTTCTTACGTATTTTAAGAAGAAATCACTAAATTTTCATTAAAATAGTAATTTCTATTTACATATTATTAAATTCTTGACATATATACAAGTTTTGGGGAAAAAGTTGTACCAAAAAAATATAAATGTGCATCATCCAAAATATATTCAAATTCTATCACGAAATGAGTTGTTGTAATAGCATAATCAAATCATTTTTATTTTTTCTCACGTGATATCTTCTTAGTTTTTGAATAAAATTTTAAGATAATTATTCAATTTTATTTAAATAATATTACAGTCAATTTTTATTCTTTAGAAAATAATGTTTTTCTCACCTAGTATTGACATTAGGTGCTTATATATTTTAAGAAGATATGTTTAAAAATTTGTAATATTGAAAATTTTATAATATAATAAAATCAAATTCCTAAAATATATAGATTTTGGGGCAAAGTGTACCAACATAGTGCAAATAGAATAAAAAGTTAAATCCTAGAAATTAATTTGCCGCAATAACATTATTAAATAATTTACTTATTCATTCTCATTTAGAAAGATTTAATTAAGTTTTATTCTCTAAAAATCTCCTTCGAGGAAGATGATTCTATCGATTATTATGTTATTACTAATAGTAATTTCTTATATATTTTAAAAATTCATCAGATAGTGATTTAGATTTTTCGATCGTAAAAAAAAACTATTGGTCTGTGATCGACGAAAGTCAGCCGACGTAGAATAAAAGAAAGTTCCGACGAGGGCTGTCGGTGGCGACCGCGCCGACTGGTGGTCTCTGGCCGTCGGCCAGCAGACTGTGGTCGGCCGACGGCCCACTTATTTAAAAATTCTTATTATTTTTTCAAATTTAAAGTAAGTGTATAAATGGAATATCCAAAATAATATTATTTCATATATGTATTTGAAGTATAAGAAGAGTTGGATTTTCAATAGTAAATAAAATGATTGAATTTGAAGTAGAAATTTATTAGATTTGTACCGTTGGGTCATCTCTCTCTCTCTCTCTCTCTATATATATATATATATATATAATAGCGTTACGGATTCTAAGCATTAGATTAATTCCTCTCATATGTGGCATTTTCTTAATTTTGAATTCCTATTTATCTAAAATCTTGAATCCCACATCAATTTAAAATGGTACTTAACCGATGGACAACCTAAATATATAGAATTCAATATCTTGAATCCCACATCGATTTAAAATAGGAACCCATCAATAGAGAACCTAAATAAATACCTAGAATTCAATGTGTATTTTTCAACCACATAGTTATTTTACACACAAGCTTAATAATATTATTTTTATTGTGCTTAATTTGGACAACTATTAAGTTGGACAAATAAATACTTTAAATTTTTAGTGAATTTTAATTGAGTCAATTATTAAATTTACAGTAATTTTTAGTGAATTTTAATTGAGTCAATTATTAAATTTACAGTAATTTTTATCTTTCAGGAGAAAGTAAAAAGACTGTAAATAGAGTCAATCAATTGCATTCATAACACTGATAGAGGGGCCTTTATATAGGCATTACAATGAGAGTCCTTCCATACATAGGATTCCTAGATAAGGTAAGCCATATAATAGGATCCTACTACCTCTAGAAGGATCTAGAACCTTCCATCTATGTATCTACAACTAGTATTAGGTAAGACACATCACGAGAATAATAATTCCCGGAACACTCCCCCTGTGTCGAGCACTAATACAACAATGGTGCAAAAGATGTTGCCTTCGTAAAAACCTATTCCAAGCCAAAACAAAACCCCATGGGAAAAATAAAGGCTTGATGAGGAAAAGATTGCAACGCGCCAACATAACATGTCATGTATACTCCCCTAATGTATACATAATGACTCCCCCTAATGAGTACCTCAAATCATAGGAGTCAGATGCCAAGTTGCCCTCACAACTATACCAAGAAAAAACCCAGTGGGAAAAATACTTCTTGGTCTAAGTTGAATAGAAGTACAACGCATCATTGTATGGATGTTCTCATAGGTCGCCTCGTTAAAAACCTTACCAAGTGAAAACCCAATGGGAAAAAACAAACCTTGGTCTAAGGACAAAAAGAGCGCGACACATCCAAAGTGCAGAGTCGCTAAAGACTTATCAAGTTTTTTAAAGTATTGACCTCCATGCACTAAATCAGTCATAACTTCTTCGATTCAATACGTATCAACGAAACTATAAGAACTTATGAAAACTAGACACCCATAGCTTTTCATTCACATACAGTACGTAACATAGATCGACCTGAGCAGATCACAAAGCTCTATCGAAGTTGACTCATCAAATTACCGGACATATCTTGTCCTAATTTGCAACAATAGTCATATGTCACTCAACATGATGGATGTGATCAAATGGTTGGTTTCCTTGGAAAGTAGACACAAACCTTTCCAATGGTACCAATTTCACCATTTTCCAGTAAGTGAGCTGCCCTGTAGGTCATATGGGAGATAGACCAACACATTCTGGGCAAATTCGGGTATCAGTTTTCAAGTGTCCTTTTTATCGAGATAGAGTGAGCTTCAAGCTTCTTGTCAATCACAAATATTGCGTGAGCGCATCCTAGGCCATCATCACAGTAGCTTTTACCGGATTATTACGAATGAGTATATTGAGTCAAACATGAGTACATAATACCGTACTTTTCAAGACTGCATCATTACTTAAGTGAGCCAAGTCTTATTATGACTTCGACTAGTCATTGGGAATCATATAGGCATTACTGTATCGTCTCCTAGGGAAATCGTCCCTTAGATTTCCTTAAACCGATTGATGAATATGCATCATCAACTGTTCCCAAGATCCTTTCATTCTTAACTTTGGATTTAGCGGAATCTCTTAGTCTCACAAGAGTATATCACTATAAACCCTTAGTTTTACACACAAAAGCTTCATATCTCTTTCAAATCAAGTATATACTTAGTATGCGTTCCCGACAATCACTTATCGACGCGCTCCATGGTCAGGAGGCACTTGATTTGAGTCTGATCCACCACGAGATCCTTCCATCACTTAACTTAGTTCCCCACTAAGATAAGTTTTAACCACAAGTTGCACGTCAGTTTTTTGGGAAACTATCTAACTAAAAAAATAGTGGATGCTATAACATCCATTACGATAGCACAACTAAGTTTCATGTCATCGTAGTCGATTCAGTGCATTCATGAGAAAACTCGCGCCATGAGGTGAGTTTAACTCCTTCTCTCACTCGCTTTGACAAAGTATACGGATTGATCTTATCTTTGGAGTGTCGGCACCACTTCAACAAAGGGCTATCACTTTGTTTTATACTGAAATCGCATATGTTTCCATTTTAGGCCAAGGCTACAACGTTGTAGATTTTCAACGAAGTATGGTTCGATTAAACTCACAATCCACGCCCTCATATACCGGCTTTATTCATAGAGTACTCTTTATGGATTGGCATTCATTGAGGCGTCCCCAATGTTGACTATAATCCAGAATCACATGAGACGGATGAGTTCATTTGACCATATGATCAAGTTTCATGTACCAAACTCGCATACATTCTTAGCGAGAGTATTTATCGAACCAAGTGGCATCCAAATACTCGATGAGATCCACGGCCTAGTAACACCATCTACCACAATTTGAGGTGTTACCATATCACCATTTATAGGTGACGAACGTCCATGACCGGACACAATCCTTGCAGACATGTTTGCAGCATGTATTTAATCTCGTCACTTTAGGGAACTTGGTGAGGTACAGTAGGGACAAACTACGACAATTCCAAGTCGTTCTACTCGAACATGATCGTTCGCATCTCCCCCTAACGACGGGAAGACTGGCTCATCAAAGTGACTTACGAGATCGTCTGCCAAGGTATATTTTAAGCAGACTATGAATGAAAGCGCATGTCATATTCATCATTTATAACCCGTCATAATGCGTTGTGGTGACGCACTTTGGCACATGAATATGTGGACGATAAAGGTTTTCATTGTTAACATAATCCAGTTAACAAAATGCTTACTGTTACACTCGTAACTAAGCATTTGAATGATGATAGGTATAGGTGAATATGACATGTTGACCTATGCTACATAGCCGTAGCTACTAGTCTTGAGAATTCAACAAAACCGTCACCATGCACCACCGGGATCGAACATGAAGAAACGATTGAACCGATGATAGGCCGTTGGTTTTATCGAACTTCTAGTGCTTTCTTGAAGAGTTCACTCCCTTCACCAGCCCCAAACACCTCAAAATTTCGTGAGCATGTATAAACGGGTGTTTAGGATTCCAAAACCATCAACCTTGTGGTAAAAAACTGATCGAAATGATATCGATCTGGTTGTTGGGACGGCTGGTGGTATGTGAAAACTTCATTTAAGTGGTTCACCTCCTTCCAAGTCTCCAAATGGCACCAAAATTTGTGAGAAGGTATCCTTGGATGTTAGGAAGTACTCGTTAAAATTTCACTTTAAGACTTGGTATAAAAGTGGGTGAACCGAACTTTACAATGACTGGTCCGTAAGTTGGACAACCATAAACTCAGGTTTCATCAACTTATCAATCATTGTCAAAGGAACCACATAACATATAAATGTTATTACTTGAGTACGACCATTTGTGAACACCATCATAGCATCATAAGCCACCCAGGCTAATGCTTATGATCATGTATGTATAAGGACTCGGTGAAAAGGGGGCACTCAGCACCATGCTTATGCGAGTCATTACATTATTCTCTTTAGCATAGGAGGGTGTCATTGTAACACCCCAAACTAGGCGGATATTACAGTGCCGTAGATCCCCAACTGGGACCCACCAGGCAAATGAAAATGAATGAATTACACAGGATAAATGTAGTACCGAACTACATTACAACAATAATTACTCCGATGAGGAGTTTAGTTACAACACACCAGGACAATACCGAATACTAGTGTATTTTATATGAAGATAAAATACACAACACTGAATGAAACGGAGTATTCAAATGAAAGTCTGCAGCGGAAAATAAAGGACAATAACATGAATAACTGAAAGATCGGGGCCCCCTACTAGTATCACTGGGACTCCTCGACATCAACATGCTATTCCCGTGCTTTTGCCTTGCCATAACCTGAAAAACAAAATCCCCAAACGGGGTCAGTTACAAAGAACAACAATCCTCAATGGTTGAAAATACACAATCATGATTATATCAGGAGTTATGAAATATCCTGTCGAAACATACGCAATCAAACATGCTATATGAATCAACTAACAGTACGGCTCAAAGGGTGGCGCCACACTATGCCCGGGATGGAAATGTGTCCGTGCACAAGCCACCAACGAGTATCGATCGAATACCCATGTGGTCTTGTACCTAATCAGTCTCACGAGACAATATGACTCGTGTGCACAGTCCAATGTGAGGCCAACAACCAACACACGACTTAAACGTACCCGACATGAAAATCCAACACATACCAACCGGCACGCCAGTATGACCCGGAATGCCACGATATAACAAAAGTGACATCGAAAATGAATAATGACTCACCGAGGTGGAATGGTAATGAAATAAATGACAATTAATGAAAAGATTGGAACCGCTGCTCCTTATGACTGAAGTGATTAATTGACAACAACAAGTTTTGATACGGTTAATATAATGATGAATGAGTTATGATTATGAATGAACAACAACAAAAGGGATGAATATCCTTTTAACCGAGTAAGAATTAACTTACACAACACCGGTGACAATTATCCTTCCACGAACGACGTCCTAATTGAGATATCGATCGCTCGAACAACCTTGAATTATACAATATCCAACAACCCGTTCAATATACGAATCAAACACGAATATAACGAACTCAAAACGTCGATACAATTAGACTAAATTCATTGGGGCATTATATCGAATACGTTGTGGCCAAACTCCGATTGTTTACAATCAAATCTCAATAAGCCACCATCAAATCCCCTAAGAAGTTTTTCAAACCAACAAACATCTTCCGAAAGATCAATAATCCAAAATGGATATCCGAAAACGTGATTATGACGACAATTAATCGAAAACCCCCAAATTCAACCCGATATTCAAGGTGTTCTTGAATAATCCCTCAATAATCCAATGAATCCTTATACAAACTCATAATCATATGCATATCCCTTCATATAACATGATTATAACGTCTAAAACATTATATCTCAACACAAAATCGAAGTCCAAGGTGTTGAAGAAATTACCTCTTGAAGATCCAACCACTTCGATCCGAAGAACACGAGTTTAATCGAGTATCCAAGCTTCCCAAATGATTGAAGATGATGAAAGTCTAACACTCAAGTGATTGAGGATGGAAAAATCCCTCTCTCAAGTCTCTCTCTCGGAACAAAATGAAGAAAGAATGAAAATGGTGAAAAATGTCCCGGCCGAGTCCTTAAATACTGCCGGAAGTTACGGCCGTAACTCGGCCCTCTTACGGCCGTAACATTCCAAGTCAACGGACTTACGTCCGTAACCGGCCAACTCGTACGGCCGTAACTCGGCTTCGTCCGAAAGCCTGCCGACAGACTTACGGC